>OW818031.2:114055345-114690714 GCA_942486065.2 Calliphora vomitoria
GGAATCAGCTGAATTATCTCTTTCAATGACCCAGTTAAATGCTATTTATAAAGAATTGCAACTAGAGTTGGAACATATAAATGTACCTGCTACTTCGGAAGAACGCAAACAAGAAATAATGAATCTATTGCATGAATTTAATGACGTTAAAGATGCGGCTCAAATAGTTATAGGTAAACTGGCCAATATGCAGGGTAAAACTATTAAAGAAATGCATTTAAGTTACAATTTGCCTTTAAATGAATAAATAATATTTCAAAAATCAACATTATTTTTGTTGGATTTATGATTGATATGCACTGAGTTTGAAAACTATATAATTTATTAGATTTTCTATTTAAATATAGTAAATAAATGTTTATCACAGGTAAAACAACGAAATCGTTTAAACTTCTGCAAGAAATAAGACTAAATCAAAAAGATAACGATGTAAAAATCATCATGTATTCGTAATTCAGTTCTAGGCGGAGGATTGTGTTACGATTTTTTAAAAACTTTTCGTTTAAAAAATATAACGGTAAGACATTCAATATGTCAGCAAAATAATTATCATGTCAATTCTTGTTCTCAATAAAAAACCGTACTATTTATTTACGCTGACAGATTTATAATAGTAACAATAACATTTTTTTAACTTATGTTTATAATAAAACAAAATGAACAACTGTACTGAATTGCTTTCAAAAAAATTACATAAGCAAATTAAAATGCAAACATTATAAAGTTCAAAATTGTACTTAGCACAAAAACCATGAAAAAATTACTAGCTGTAGAGGTTTGAACCGTTTTTAAAAAAAAATAGCTGGATTTCGATATCAAACCCATTAATCTCTGCCAATAAGGCTCATAAAGCTGTGGTACCAGCTCTAAAATATAACCGGCAGCGTTCATTGAAAGCCTTGTAGGAACGCTCTTTAACAATGTCCTCCACATTCAATTCGGATTGCAAAACACGCAGCTAAAATGAAATTATTTGTAAATGAAATTAGGCTACAAAATAATTACAAAAAACAAACCTTTCTTTGCTCCGACTTAAATTTCTTGTCAACCTCATAATCATCCGGCTGGGACTCACGTTTTTCTCTTAGACTTTTCAAAGATTCGGCCGATAACATTATACAACTGCGTATGGCTTCCTCACGTTGCTTGTGGCCGTCTTGTAACTTAGCATATAAATCCTTACAGGTCTTCTCTTTATCCACCTGACCTTTGAATGATTCGGTAGGCAGTGATGTGTTTAGAGCATAAATAATTTTATCATCCATATCACGCATCTTTTTGATGGCCTCCTGTCACACACACAAATTGTATTATAATTAGGCGGTTGTTTTTGCAAATTCATTACAAGGGTGTCTACAACTTACTTGGAAGCCTAGAAAGTCCTGACAGCTATATGAAATGGCCATTTTATTTATATTATTGTTTTAATATTGTTAAAAGATTACAGCACGAAATTTGGTCCAAAAAAAATAACAGAAGCAGTAAGGGTCAAAAAAATTATGCCGACAAAATGTCATTTGTTATATTATCAGTATAAATGGACGTAACCTCAAAGATTTTAGAGTTGCATTTCACAGTTTGAGGAACATTGGAATGTTTTAAGTTGAAGGTTTTTATATTATATGTCATTATTTTGTACAAATTCACTTGTTTTCACACAACCATTCACTTGTTTTCACATAGCCGTTCAAAACCAGTAACCTGATGGTTATAGAAACGTCTCTGGTGATTAGGAGATAAGTATCTCTGAAACTTATTTTTTAATCTAACCACCCGCCTGAAAGGTAAATCACAGCCCCAGCACCGGACACGGTAGCTACTTCGTCTTAAAACTAAACGATTACTACTTCGTCTTAAAACTAAATGATTGAAAACCCTGACAATATTTGGAACATGGAATGTTAGAACGTTAATGGAGACATTGCACCTAGCTCTGTTCAAAAGCTATAATCTATTATTGTTGGCTATAAGTGAAATGAGATGGACGGATAGAGGTGAAATAACAACAAATGGGCTTAATCTCCTAAAATCGCTCATAGCTTTTAAAGGCAAGCCCTTAACGAGCTTAGAAAAGAAAGCATCACTGACGAGCTTAAATAAGGCATTATTGTCAAGATACCGAAGAAAGGCGAATTAACAAATCGTAACTACTGGATGGGAATAGTATGCTTAAAGAGTATTATCACTTGTTATTAACAAGAGACTATCGGACGCATTAATGTCGGCGTTTAGGAAACAACAGGCTATATTTTTCCCTAACAAGTCGTGTGTTGATCACACAGTTGAATGGAGATCTCCTATCTACCTAATATACATAGACTTTGAGGTGTCAAATAAAATATCTGAATGGAGGAAGTTTGTTGAAGCCCTATCTATGCTCCTTATAGGATCGAAGGGAGTATATCTTCTAACAAAATGTGTGACGGAGCAGTTTACGGATACAGATTACAAATGATTAAAAGGTAAGGATAACGCTAATAAAGTCAGAGAAATTAAAAATAAGGTTACAGTTGTTTATATTTTAAATACTCTATAATTCAATAAAATCAATTATTGAAATTTAAAATTTGTATTTAAGTTATTTACAGAATAGCGGTAACGGTATTTTATTGGTAACGGTATTTGGAGTAACGGTAACGAGTTGAAAGGGCATTTTAGAGGTAACTGTAGCTTAACGGTACAATGTTGAGTTCGACAAACCAGTACCCAAGAGATGATAATAATTATATAATTAAGGTATAACCACTACTCGAGTAATGTGTTTCAACCATAACTTTTCAAATATTTGTACAATGGTTTTAATTTTGATTTAACATTGCAAAAAAAAATCATTAAATCCATCACAGTATACTTTCTTATATAAATTTATGTGTGTATTTTTATTTTCAAACCTAAATGTTTTATTAAAATCAGATGTAAATAACAGGCAATAATAGATTTTTAATGAGAAGTATTCAAATATTGGGTTTTTTTATAGAATAAATATAAAATTAAAGCAATAAAATAAAACAGCAGCTGCACAGTTTCGTTAGAAATGCTTTACAATGAAATTTATAGCAAATAAAAACAGATAATAGTCCAAATAAGCACTTGAAAATTGAAAATTAAAAAAAAAAAAAACAATAATTTTGAAACCAATTTAAATTTGTACAATTTTCGTTATATTTTTGGCCCAGTGTACCAAACCGTGTCGTTGCCCTTGTGTTAACTCATTGAATTCAAAATTGATTAAATTTAGTTAGACGCCAAGTAATTACACACCTTAGAAGACAGACTTAAACACCAATTATGTTAAAAAAATTTAAAATGAAATAATAATGCTAAAAAGTAAAAATAAACAAAAAGCAGAAACAAGTTTTTTTTTAATGTATGTAGTAAAATTAAAAATAGAAAAGTCTTTAATTAGTAACAGCGGAACCACTGCCCAGCGATTTCATTAACTGATAACATTCTTTGAGTTTGCGTTTATCACCAACACGCTCTAATGTTTTGGCCGCTTCGGCCAACATGCCAGCACGTTCGCCCGGTGAACACAACAAAGCCGAGGGCAAATATTTACAAGCCACGTACATGGCAGCAGCACGTTCACGTTCACCTCCCTCGAAATTGTGATTTTTATCTTTGCCGCCACATATAATCGAGGATCTGGCATGTTTAAAGTGCAAACTACGATCCAAAAGCTGTTGCGTGGGGCCGGGAGAGGCACCAGCCATTAAACGACATACGGCCTCGTATAAATAAATACGAGACTGGCCACTCTATAAATAATTAATTGAATATATATTGTGTTTTATATGTATAAAGTCTAATTTCAAAGAAACTTACTGGTATATCCTCTACTATGCTTCTTAGGGAATTTAAATCCTTTTGGAACTTTTCCAAAACATCACCGGGCACTTGATAATAACCATCATCATCCATACACATATATTCCGCTTCCCAAATCTGGGTACGTGTCTCTAGTATCCAATCACACGTAAGCAATTGGAAAAGCTAATTTTTTCAGTAAACAATTTAAGTTTTTTATGAACATTTACATTTAATTATTTTTTAAATAGTTTGTTTAGTACTTTTTATTATTAGTTATTTCCCCAAGTTGTTTTTAATATTAACAAAGCTTGCATTGCAGAAGTATTGTCTGAATTTTGAATATAATACACAGACAATGCGACTACAATGCACCTTTGTCCAATATTATGAAATTTTTATTGTTGTAATACTAAAAGATTTTCAAAAACTTACCAATTTAATGCCCTTGGTATTTGTTATTTTATTTACGGTCAGGCATTCTTGTAAATAAGCACTGGATTCATCACATATATTCATTAAAGTTTGTTTGTCGCGACCTTCCAAAACATTGCCATTGAAGCTATAAAAGAAAATTTTTCTTGAACATATTCATGTTTTAAATTAACACCCATATCCATAAACAGATTTTAAATTTATCAAAGGTTTATAAAACAAATTTTGTTTTAGAAAGCCCAAATCATATAACAAACACGAGTATCGGCAGCGACATAAAGATAACGATTTCGATACTTTCTACAACTTGAATTAAAATAAGGTACACATATGAAAAATTGTGATATTACAAACGGAGCACTCAGAAAAAATAGTTTATGAATATTGAGGTACATTTTTTAAACTAACTTTTTCAGCTTACCTAATCAATATGGTTTTTGCCTTCAATATAGTATGCAAAGCTTTAGGCAAATGATCTCCACTTGCCGATAATTGTTTGGGTAGTATTTTCACTGTTTCCAAAAGATTTTCAGCCAATGTATCCTCACCCAGTAGCCAGTGCACTGCTATCTCCAAAACAGTTGTCCACCATGCAATATTTATATCGTTATTATCCTCCGACAAGGTATCACACAACAAGGAGGTATATTTCAAAACATTACTGACCATAGTGCCGGGCGGTGCTGCTGTTGTATTCGAATCTGGCGTTTTATGTTTGCCTGCGTGCGACTTATGACTGCCCGAACCCAAAAGACATTGTATGGCTTTGGTTAGTAAATGTTCACGATAATGTTTGACCACATACGACATGGGATCGGCCGGATTGCTGAGTGTTGCAAATAGTGTGTTAGTGTTGGGATTTTCCTTTTCATTTTCCACAAAATCAAAATTGTGGGTAATAAAATAACGATAGCCGTAGGAGGTGAACAGCCAGTGAGTGTCTTTGGTTTGTTCGTGTATCTTGCTATTTTCATTTTTTGCCCGACTTATAAAATAGCGTCCAAAGAATTTTAAATACCGGGGATAACTGCGTTTCACCCTCAGAGCTGAAGTGATAAATATGCTGGCCAATTCGTGGGGTGTCAATAGCGAAGCGGCTACTTCGGTCATATTAATGGCATACAGTGACATGACCAAACCATGAGAGTCGTTTATTTTCGAAGTCAAGTGTAGTTGATTTAAACGATTGAATATCAAAGCCAATTCTCGGGCAGAAGCTAATGCTTCCTTGCGCTGCTCTTCACCGCAAAACAGACCACCGGCTTTGCGTGACAGCATACGACCCAGCCAAATACGATGAAAGAATAAACGTATAAATTGCCAAGTAGTCACCGAAAAGGATTCTAAGCGTGTAGCTGGTAAGGAAATGCCAAAAATTTGTAGGCAACGCAGATACTCGTTGTAGGCATTTCGTGAATTTCCCTAAAAATTATAAATAAGAATAATAATTCGGCTTGTTATACAAAGTATAATTTAATTTAAATATAGAAAAAAAAATTTTGGTGAAAAAAATACAAAAATACATTTTTTATCAAAATAAATTTTATTGTTAAAAAAATGTGAAAATTAATTTTTTGGTAAAACAAAAAAATGTTAAAACTATTTTTGGCGGAGACAATATGGATATCAAATGGAAAGCATTTCAAGCACCTTTACAATCGGACCGACAATTGGACAAAATCTGGAAAAACATTTTCGAAAAAAACTAATTTTGTTTAAAAAAATATGTTTGCCGATTTTGATCTATTATGGGTCCGAATGGCGTATATATTCGTTGGAAAGATCTCTGAAATGCCCTTCATTTGATATCCACATTGTCTATATACATGACTTAGTAATCGAGATATTGGTTAAAAAAATCGAGGTGGCAACTATAACGATCCAGAATATATATATACATACTTCATACAAGAAAATCTCTTACCGTTGCAAAATAATGTTCCGCCATTTTCTTATGTTTCCAATATGTATCAGATGCTGGCGTCTCCGAACCCAACAAAGGATCGCCATATACCAAAACTTTGACCATACACATCAGCATAACTAAAATATTCATGCTCCATAACATAATAGAAGATGTTGAAGACTCCCAACTATAACCACTAGAAGCTAAAGGAAAGAACAGTAATAAACAAAAACAATATAACATCTGAAATTCTACTTCAACTTACTATTCTCCTCAATTGACAATATTTTTCGTTGACCCACCAAATCGTCGTCATCGTAGAGATAACTGCTGGCCGTATCGTAGCCGCCCATAAAATTTTTAAATGGATTTATAGCAATAATAGCAAACATAAACATGCACAAGGCTAAACGTGAGTGAGCGGCCATGCCTTGCATGGACTTGGGCAATATATCCAAATCATCTTTAATGCTGGACGAAGAGCTGGAACCGTCATAGGGTGAAGGTGGTAGTGAAATATCCGAATGCGGCGGAGATAATGAGGGATCTGAAACATCACTGCGTGGCGGTGTCATTAGGGATTGTTCTTTGCCATAGATGATTATGTCCTCATTGGAAGAAGGCTTACGTTTCTTGCCACGTGCCGTGGATTGTAACAGATCCTGTACTTTAGAACCATCACGCGACATTAGTTCACTTTGCAAACGTTGCACTTCCATTTTCAGTTCATAGTTTTGTCGCTGTAAGTCTCGGATTTTGTCCACCGATTTACGTAGTACAGCGGATTTGTTCAATTTTGCCGCTTCGCCCACCACCATGTTTTTTAGTTCGGTAATCTTGTCATTGATGGATGTGCGATAACGACGTTCAATGGCATTATGGGCGGAGCGTTTGACTTCCTTGACCTTAGGTGGGCCACGAGAGGGGCACATTTGTGAATTATCCAGACTACTGTGGCTGGGCGATGACATGGGCGAGATGGAGTATATAGAAGAAGAAGATGCAGCTGGTAGTGGTGTAGTAGTGATGGGGCTGGATGCCATGGCAGCTGCTGCTGCTGCATTTGAGGCGTTTACTGGCTCCAAGACAACAGGTATGTGGGATGTTAAAATAGCCGTACCATTAGCAGTAGTGTACATGACTGCTGGATTTGCTTGTATAATGACCTGTGGTGGTTGTTGCTGCGAGCTTTGTGCCGGGGCTGATGCTTGTTGTTGGTGATGATGAGGAGAAGCCGTTTGGGTGGTGTACTGCAAAAATTTTAATAATATTTATAAAATAAAAACAGAAACGTTGTATTTTTCTTTTACCTTGATAGTGGTTTGTGTTGGTAATATATGTTGCTGTTGCTGTTTGTCTGCATTATTATTATTTGCTGCAACTTGTCCTATACTTTGTACCGTCAACACTTGTGGCATAGATTGTATTTTTTTGTATTGTGTAGTTGATGTTGCTGCTGCAACATTTGTGGGATTTGTGGAAATTTGTACTTTTTTCTCGGGTGTTGAGCCAATATTTAATAAATTGCTGGTATTTTGTGGAGCTGCTGCTTGTAAGATGAAGGCATTGCTATTGTTGCTACTATTGCCCGAAGCGTTAGTTGTGGTGGCATATAAAATTGAGGGTATTGTTGACATAGTCGCACTGGTGACTTGTGTCAATGCTATTGTCTGACTGTTTATATCCAAATGACTTAATTGTAGGGGGCCAGCTGCTGTATTGTTGCTTTGCAAAATAATATTACCCGTTCCATTCAGTATGCTACTAGTGTCCATGGATTGTAAAGTATTGTTTGAATGTTGTTGTTGCTGCTGTTGCTGCTGTTGCTGCTGTTGAGTTAAATGTTGCCTGTTTAAGACCATGGGATTTGTTAGGGGCTTTTGTTGCAATGGTGCGGCTGTTGGTATCATTGTGGCCGATGATGAGGGACTTGACATGGGTGGAATGGGACTAAAATTTGACGCCATCAGAGGGTCGGAGGCCATTAAAGGTTTATATGATGGTGATTGCATGTCGGCTCGTTGAGGTGACAAGTGCATGGGTGTTAGGGATTCTTGTTTTATATGCATTTCGGGGGCTACATGTTCGGACTTTACGGCACCTTGACTGCCATCCATGGGACAGTCCAATGTGTTGAGAAGATCGTCTGGTAGTTGATCAATGTCATCTAAAAAGTTTTTCAACATATCTGAAAGTATTGTTTGATTGATTAATTTTTAAAAAGTCAGTTCAAATCTTCAAGTGAATGAAATTATTTTTAATTCAGTTTTAATGTTATGTAAAAATCAATTTAATTAAACACAAGTAAGAGAGCTATATTCTGCTGAACGCAATCAGGACTATAGCGGATATATTGGTGTATCAATCATGTAAATTATTTTTTGGATTCGGAAAGTTAAAATCGACATTTTTACCAAGAAACGAAAACGACTTTAATTAGTTTTGCCCACTACTGTGTGTTTTTAATTTCTTATCGCTATATATGTATATTTTCGACAAAAATTTAAAATTAATGTTTTAAAAATAATTTTAATATTTCTTACCTGGTGATATCATTTCCTTAATAATTGTTAAGGCATCTTCATCTTTAAACAGATCCAATGAATCCACCATACCACTGGACATGAGATCCATATCTAATGATGGATCCATATCCATTATACAAAAATATTTAACTGCTTATTGCGTTGTTAACAAATTACTGATGATTGTGTACTTCTTATCAATTTCCTATGACAGACATACAAACACAAATTTGTATTAGCAAAACAAATAAAAATGTAAATAAATCAAATTACAATAATAAACAATAATATTAGACAACAAAGATATAAAAAAAAACAAAACCGTTACGCTCTCATCTGCTTTAAATCTCTTTCAGTGATAACAACTTAATACAAAAACAATGATTACAAGAACTATATAAAAACGCTTAAATTTAAGCTCTAAAAATTAAATAAGTTTATCTAATAAAGAATATTTAATAGAGTCAAAAAATTTATAATAATCACACACTGAAAAAAACTAATATAAATATCTTTAAAATTTCAAAAAAAAAACATTATAGTAAATTTTTTGCAGCTTTTACAGAACTAGCTAATTTTTAATCACTTGAATTGCATCACTGTTCCGTTTTTAATTTTATTTTTGATCTCAAAAAAAAAACTATTTTAATTAGGATATTAATCTAGGAAAATTTTAAGCAAAAATTTCCATATAATCTCTATAACTTAATGTTAACAGCTTTTATCAATATATATTAAATAACTAATTACTTTATTATTTTATACATACACTTTTTACAGAACACACAAACAAAAAATAATAACATAAACAGCTGTAATTAATGGAAAATAGGGGATACAGAGCAGTGAAAAGAGCGGTAACAGTGCAAACAACCAATCACAGCACGTTATTTGAATCATACGATGTGACGTCACAACTATTAGACATTAAGCCGTATTTTTAACAAATAAAACAAGGAAAATCTTAAATTTTCTGAAAAATAATAACAATTTTACATTTACAAACCTCTGCAGAGCTTTATGGCTTAAAATCTTTAATATTTACACATTTAATATTAAATTATTTCCATTTTTCTATATTTTTCTCTCACGTTTTTTATGGTATTTGTTTTTTTTTTTCAACACAATAATAATAAACACTTGTAATAGTTTCACAATTAACAATATTATTACTGCTTGCACAAATGTATGTATAAAATTTTGATATACTTTTTAAACACGTAAAATATTTTTCAATTGCATCAGTTAGGTTTTCTTTCTGTTATTGTTTTACTGAATTAATCACTTGCGAAAAATAATTCTTATTGACTTTTTATCAACGTAATTTCTTTTTTATGTGTGTTTACTACTAAATAGTGTTGCCACTACATTTGTTTTATATTCTCCAGTTAGTAAAAATTGATTTTTTTACATATTTATAGGACAAATATCAAGATAATGTTTGGGTTTTATTTATAAAAGTTAAAGAATGATTTTTTGGTATGTAAAGTTATATTTTTAACATATTTTAAAAAAATAATTGCTTGCACCTAACTGTTTTTGACTAGTGGCAACTTTATTTATATCGATTATTATTGTTGTAGAATATGCGCTCTATTGGAGATGTGAACAATTTGACAGAATAATTGGAAATGGAGAATGTAAATGCAGTGTTGTATTTCAAATGTGAACCTTTGATAATTAGTACAAATTATGAATAAATTCGTATAATTATATTCAACTATTGAATGGTTACATATTAAAATTGTTTAGTTGAGGATGCATCCATTACACAAAAAGTTCTGTCACCACCTTCTGTAAATTCGCCTTGGTAGATTTTATATAAAAAAAGTATATATATATACATATAAAAAGTTAAAATAATTACCAAAAAAACCTTTATAAATTTAAATACTGTTTATGAATTTGGAGGTTTATATTTTAATTTTGTGGAACTTAGTAACAAAGCGTAAAATTAGATCAATATATCAAAAAATAATAATTGCAAATAAATTTTCATCTCTAGGCGATTATGAAAATGCATTTGTATGTTTATTTTCACAAGATTTTATGCATTTACATCTAATTCATCTGGCATCGTTGTGCAAAGCGGAAGAAGACATTTTTTTGTCCGAAAAGGAATGACAAAAAAGCTTATATACTGTCATTCTCCTCTCACACATAGAAAACTACAAACAACATGGTTGAACAATTTTGCCATCTCTAGAAAACCATGATTTTCATGTCATTCGAGTAAGATCTGGAAAAGAAACATCATTGCACAGCGGACAAAAAGGATTTGGGAGTGATTTTTTTACCATCCATCACTCGAACTTTAAGAACGGAGTAGTTGAAAGAGTCCCCAAATAAAAAATACCATCCAAACACCAAGAAAAACAGAAAAAAAACTATTAAAGAAGCTAACAAAAAATCGGTGAAAAAGAACTTTTGTTTGTGAGAAAGAAAATTTTTGACTTCAAAAGTGTAAAAAAAGGAAGAAAAAAGACGATTTTTGTCAGCTTTTTTTGATACAAAGAATTTGAAGTAAAACCAACAAGAAAGTAAAAATGGAAGACTCCAAGCTCCAAGAGCAGCAGCAACAACAACCACCCCAAGACTCCCCACAAGGTGATGCTGCTCAACAAAAGCAGCCACTGCCTGCTAAAGAAGTTATTGGTATGTTATAAAATAAAAAAAATAAAAATACGCAACTAATTAAATTAACGTGTTTGAAAAAAAGACCACATGCAAAAATTATCCACTGAAGTGTATGTTAAAAATGTGAGCTTTTTTCTCGTGAAAATTGTGTGCTTAAAATACTTTTATTGGCCGCCATTTTGTAAAAAAAGTACGGTCATCACCGGTTCTACATACATTTTTGGGTTGTTTTTTCTTAGTTTTTTTGTGCAAGAACAGCCATGGCAAAGAACACAGACGAAGAACGACGAAAAAAGAATTTTAGAACTCACACCGGTCTCGACCTAAAAATCAACAATACATAAAATGCAAGAAAGAATTTTTCCCTCGCATAAGTTTATTTTTACTAATCTTTAACCCCCTTTTGTTGCTTGCCGTCCCTTGTATAATTAATTGTTTCGGTATGTGTGCGTGTGTGTGATTCATAAAAATTTACTCAACCCACTTTTTTTTACGTTTTCACAGTTTTCTTTTTATTGCATTTATATTTTTGTCTATTTTTAGTTTTAGATTTTCTTATTTCCGTTCACTTTTCACATTTGTTTTTGATTATTTTTTGCATTTAACAGAGTTGCCAATGTAAAAAGTTTTTCTTATCACATCAAATGATTTTGTAAACACAAGGGGGAAATGTTTGTAAACAACTTGTAATTTTTGACGTTATAATATTTTTTTTTTTTTTTTTTGTTTTCTTTTATTGCAGCTACCAAAGTAACCGGTACCGTTAAATGGTTCAACGTCAAGAGTGGTTATGGTTTCATTAACCGCGACGACACTAAAGAAGATGTGTTCGTCCACCAGAGTGCTATTGTCAAAAATAATCCCAAAAAGGCAGTACGTTCTGTAGGAGACGGTGAAGTGGTTGAATTCGATGTTGTCATTGGCGAAAAAGGCAATGAGGCTGCCAATGTGACTGGTCCTTCGGGCGAGCCAGTGCGCGGCAGTCAATTTGCGGCCGATAGACGTCGCAATCTACCATGGATGAGAAGAAACCGTCGCAAGCAAGGAGGCGGTGGTGGCGGTAATCCACAACAGCTACAAGAGGGTCAGGGACAAGATCAGCAAGGTGGTGACCAAGGTCATGATGGTGACCACGACCAACCGCAAAGACAGCAGCGCAATTTCAGGCGTGGCGGCGGCGGTCCTGGTGTCAGAGGAGGTCGCGGCCGACGCTTTAGAAGCTACTATCCCCGTAATCAGCCCAGACGTCCAGTTGATGGAGGTATGGGCGGCGATGGTGGCCACGATCAGAACGCTGACTCTAACCAAAGGGGCGGCGATGGTCAAGGTGGCCAACCAATGCGTCGCGGTGGTCCACCAAGACGTTTCTTCCGTCGCAATTTTAACAATCGCGGTGGCGGCGGTCCCCGTGGACCACCACGTAATGACGGTAAGTTTTATAATGAATATTAAATATTATAAATATAAATTATTTAATTTCATGACAAGGCTAATTAAAATATAAGTTTAGGTTTAAGTTTATAGATTATTCAATTGGATAGTAGTTTTTTAAGAGGGTCGATTTTCAGATTTTTGAAAAAAAAATTTAGTATTTATGTTTTCTTGAAGATATTTTATTTGTATTTACATTTATTAGATATTTATTTTTAAAAATGTAACAGTATTTTCTCAATATTTACAAATTTACGTTTTGTTTGAAAACCATTATTCCTTCCAAAATTATTGTCTCCAATTGAAAATCTAGCTTAAGAAAAAACATTTATTTTAATAAGAAAAAATACAAAAATTTATGTATGAAAGTTAATAAATATTTAGATACTTATTTCATAATGCATGAAAATAAAGAACACGTCTATAATTTTTTGGGGGATTGTTCCGTATTTCGATTTAAAACTTTTGTTTTTGCATAACTTGCATACCAGCTAATGAGAATTATATTTGATACTTTTTTTATATTTCCAAACTTTTTATTTTAATGCAAATTATGCTTGCTTTGTAGCCTTACCATAGTCTGAATTGCATTTTTAGTCCGATTCCTTTCGAATCGAATTAGGGATTAACCCCCCAGTTTTGTTATAGTTTAGGATACAGGGATTAGTCTGAATTGCATTTTTAGTCCGATTTTACGGTGTATTCCAAAAAATGTTTAAAGCTAAACTTTTATTCGCTCAAAACTCCATTAGTTTTTTATTTTACTATAAGTTATTCATTTTTAATGTTTTTCAATTAAAATCATTTCACTTGTTAGGGATAAAATGCAAATAGCTAACTTTCCCAACTATTTTTTTTAAAAGAATTTAAGATATTCAAATTATTTAATGTATAATACTCTCATTAATACTTTGCTAGGTAATGGACAACAAGGTGGCGGTCCTCCACGTAACAATCGTCCACGTCGTAATACCAACAACAGCAACAGCAACAACAATAGAAAACCCAACAATGCTGGAGGACAAAATAATCAACAGCAACAGGTAAACTAAATCTGCAAACAAATAACACCTAAAGAAAGTAATTGTACTAAAAAAGCAAATAACAACAACCAACCATATAACAAAGTAAAACAGAGCAGTCTTGTCTCATTTCTTTTTGTTTAACATACAAAATATAATTTATATTTTTTCTAACAAAACATAAAATATTCAAAGAAGACGACCATCTCAATCATATAATTGTTTTTAAAAATACCACGAGACTCATACGCTGTTTCTACTTCAACATAATTATTGAATATTAACATTTATCAACCAACACTTTTAATATTTACTACTAATCTACTAATAATAAACAATAATTAACCATTATAAAACAAAGACAAAAGAAAATTTAAAACATTTATTGTAAAATGACTGCAAACAAAAAAAGAAAAAAATCAAATGACATCATTAAAGAATAAAATTCATTTTGAAAAATAAAATAAATAGTTGTTAATCATTACTAATATATATGTATGTATTAACGGTTATTTTCACAATTTACAATTTATTTTAATTTAGCGGGAGATACTTAAGGTTCACGTTCTAAGTTTTATCAAAATACGGCGGCTACTTAAAAATATATAAATAGCAAATGTGGCAACACTACTTCTATTTGTTTACGAAAATGAATGCAATGAAAGAATAAGTAGTAAAATTAAATAAACTCAAGGCCCAAACCATAGAGAATTATACATAGAGACGAGTCACTCTGTATTGTCAAACAAACTTACAACAAATCATGTCTGATACAACAACAAAATACATTGACATGTGTTTTGTTGTTGACTAATAATTCTCTATGGTCCAAACAATACTTTTAAATACATATATATGTATATTCAGAGTAGTCACCATAGAGACTTGAATCAGTTATGGTCCGAACTGTGCAGAATTTCATAGAATAATTTCTTAAAACTTTAAATGACATGTCGAAGTTTATGTTAATATCATCATATATAAATTATTTGTTGACAATATGTTTCTGATATAGGAGTTATAGGGTTTGTAGGTAAATTATGTTTCATATGTGATTAGGGACAAATGTTGCCCGATGTTCGCCATACTTTACAGTATAATTTCAGAGTACTATGAACTAATTTGTGCAAAATTTTACCATGATAGCCGAATAATAAACATATTTATGACTGCTCAAACAGTATTTCGGAGGGACATTTGTATGTATAGCGGATAGGTAAAATCATGGACTGAGTATATGTGGAAAATTTCAGACATCGAGGTACTTTCGTTTGGGCCAGACGGACAGACATTGCTAAATCACCTTAGAATCTTATGAGGACCCTCAGGATATATATACTTTTTGTTTCTACGACCAATATTTCGATATGTTACAAACTAAATGACAACGTCAATATACCTCCCATTTGGATATAAAAAGAGAATTAACGAATATTTTATTATAATTGCAAGAACACTAACACCGAAAAAGGGGGTGGGTAACATTTATGCCCGTAATTTCAACAAATAGATATCTACTGTGTAAAATACCCAGTAGATAAATTTACCTAAACGGTAACTTGACATTGATTTCAAATCAATATCTACGTGAAAAAATTACCAAATATTTTAACTCCATAGGTAACTAAGCACTAATAGATATCTACTTGTTGAAATTACGGGCATTAATGGGATTTTAACAAGTGTTTATGAATAAAATACTGTTATTAATAGTGTCTAAGGCTAAAGTGTTAACCAAAATTTGAGTTTTTAATTTACACTAAGATTTTTTTGATTATGACAGTAATAATGTATTATTATATTTTATTATAATTTAATTTATGTTGTTTTAAATATCCAATTCCCATATTTCCATTATTTATGTTTAGACATTTTAATTTATTTTTATTTTTTCATTAAACTAATTAAATTTTCCCTTTATATTTTGTTTTTATTTATTTTCAAAATTTTACATCTTTACACCTCTCCATTATTCCAAAACATTCCACATATCCATAAAACAACAACAACAAACACACCTGTACAAAACAACAAACATGTTATAAAATAAAACAATTATGTTGTTGTCGATTACTTTTAATGAGTAGAATGTTGGCCAGGAAGTTAAAAATACCACTACAGAAAGCAGCGCTTAAACATAGCAAGCCCGGCGTGGTAACAGGTAAAATTTAGTGGTGGTACAGACAACAACAACAGCAACAATATAAACAACATTTAAAAGCCAACAAAAATTTATTATTTTTTATATATAAAAATCTATTTTAATTAGAAATATTGTCTAAAACCAAAACATGTCTAAAATTACCTTAATTTGTTTTTTAAAATCAACAACAACACACAACTCCCTTTATTTTTGTATTTGTGCTTATTATTATATTTAAGTGTTTTAATTTTTCAACAAAATTCATTAAGCTTTTCTTTCTCGAATCACATAGTATATGTGTGTATATATTTCAAAGTATATATGCCTACTTTTGTATTCTTTTATATTTTAAATTACAAAAATGTATATTACTATATATTTGTTTATATATATTTTTTTTTTTAAAGTTTTGTTTAATGAATTTATCTTTGCTAAAAAGCAAGACACTTTTTTATAAAACAGCATCATAACATCATTATTGTTTTATACACTACTAAAAAAAATTTGTTTAACATCATTATTTTTTTTTATTTGGAAAATTTTTTGAAAACCTTACTTGAATCATTATAATTCATTAAAAAACCCAAAATTTTCATTTGTTTTCTAAATTTTCCTTATATTTTTTTTACATTTTTCTTTATTTTTTTCAAAAATTATTTTGTAACATTTTTATATTTAACATAATAAATATTGTATAATTTTTTCTTATTAGATATTTTGCTTGTTAAATTAAAATTTTGAGTAATTTTATTAAGATATTTTTTGTTTGTATACCAAAAAACTTTTTTTTTATTATTATTTAAACAAAAACAAACATAAAACGAAGAAAACTCCATACAAATCATGTCTGTACAACTCTAGATATACAATATTTCAAATAAGAAGAAAATAAAACAACAAATATTTAATAAATTTTTGAAAAAATTAAAAATTTTGTTTCATTTTTATAAAGGTGGTTAAAAAATTTAAAATGGCGGGCTTATTGTGGCTGATTAAGTTAAATGAACCGCAGCAATTGTAAAGAAAAAGATGTTATGGCCGAACTACAACATATTTTTAATAAAACAATAGTGCTATATTTATCAGTGCCGAGTCTTACATAACCTTCAACAAAGTATAATTTTGAGATAAATATTGAAAGCAATTTTAAAATTGTAAATCGTATTTTTTTTGCATTGAGAATTCTATAGAGACGAGAAACTCCGTTTTTTAAACAAAAATTAAATCATGTCTCCTACAACAACAAAATACATTAACTAACATGTATTTTGTTGTTGCAAGAGTTAGGATCTTGACAACTACGTATCGTCACTACGGTTTAATGTTTTTATATTAACTGTCAATCTACCACCAACATTGCCAGATGTATTAGAGACTTTCCCGTGTTTCTTTTAAAGTTTGCGACCACGAGAACTGCTTTCTTGTGATTCGGGAACACGTTTTGACAACTCTGTCACTAAAACTCTACACACACACTAAAGAAGAGCAAACTAAAAGAAACTAAAAATTGAAATTAGTTAATTCATACGTGTTAGTGTGTACGAGCTATTATTGCTAGTTCACAAACAAATACATTTTTTTACACAATTGAATAAAGCCTATCTTAAACAAAGTTTGTCTTAAAATAGAATATTGTGTTTGCAATGAGCAGAAAAGATAATGAAATTGATTTGGACAAATTTATTTCACATGATGCAGAAACAAATATTGGTCAATGTTTGGTTCCCGAATGCCACACAGTATTCATAGGAAAAAAGAAAATTGCCATTAAACGGCATTATCGCATTGCCCATTGTATGAATATAGAAGAAATTGATAATACAGAGCAAACAATACAAATTCACAATAACGCTGAAAGGGGGGAAAGTAATCCACCTGTGCTATATAGTATTAAATATCTCAATGATAATCCAAAGGGGAAAAATAATAAGTCAAATAATGACCAACAACAAGATACATTGGAGGAGGATAAAGGTTATAGAACATTTCTGGTAGCCGATTATGTGGAGTATAATAAAGAAACCAATATTTCGAAATGTTTAATCAAAAATTGCGAAAGGCCTATGAGTGGGCGCAGAACTGGGAATATCAAAAGACATTATCATAAAGTACACAATTTTGTCATAGTGCATGACAATCAGGAAACGATTTGCGCCATGAATAAAGAATTGTCCGAATATTACAATAATGATACATTCGGTGATAGTAGGATGGAGGAAGAAATTGAAGAAGACGAAGAAGAAATGTCCGATGCAACCGAACAGCCACCAGTTAACTTCGATCTGTATATAGATTATGACCCTTTGATCAATAAATCGCTATGTAAAGTGCCGGGCTGTAAGGCCTATCTAGTTGGCAAAAAACCATTTAGCATTAAACGTCACTACGGTCTTGTACACAACTATGACATAGAATCGAATGGCACGAAACTTTTTGATAAATCAAAATATTCCCTAATCAACAATGGTCACTTATTAAATACCTCCATCATAGCGGTGGATGATTTAGTAGCCTATGATATAAAATCTGCTTCGTTTCAGTGTTTATTTATCAATTGTAATCACATTTTGGAAAAGCACTTGCCCTCCATTAAAAAACATTACCATGAGAATCATAAGATCATCATAGCCAGAGATTCATGTAATATACCTCAACGTTTTTATAGAAAACGTAAACATCGCGATATGCAGTACCCCTATGACAGGGAATTTTCCACAGAAGACGGGGATTTCAGGTATGAAACAGAGTCGTCGTCTGGCTTAATTAAAAATGAATTTTTAAGCGAGGACGAACAGGTTCCACATTGCTCCAAAAGGCCAAATAAAAATTTAACGGATTATATGAAAGAAATGGCCTCATGTTCTATTAAAAAGGAAACCAGTAATATTAAATTAAAAGAAATGTTAGAGAAACCAAATAAAGTACACAATATAAGGGAAAAATCTACTAAAATAGAAATAACTTTAACAAAACAGTCATTTTTTAAGTTTTGTTTGGGCTTAGTAATTGAACGCGATGTATCTATAAAACTATTTGATGACGACAAATATTTTAAACCTATATTGGCTCCCTATGAACAAGTATTTGATTGTAATATCAATACTACTGTAATTGAGGACCTCTTAAATAAGGCAAATGCAATTATTGTGGCAGATTTAAGGAAAACATTCACCAATAAAATTGTGTGTTTGGAATTGCATGTAGTAAAACGTGAAAATAATTATTATATGATTATTAATATAAGATTTCTTGAGGGACAAACGATATCAAATAAATTAATCGGTAAGTAAAAACTTAATTTCTTCGCCCTTTGATTATTGGAAGGAACAAAAACTGTTCCTTTTGTTTTCTTCCCAGTAGGTCAAAGTTGTATGAATGTAAAGTAACATAAAGGAATAACAATATTTTTAGAACCACCAAATTTAATTCGTTTGGTAACAGAACGGTTGATTTTTCTTAATTTCAGTTTTCAAAAATATGACCTTTTAATCTTCTACAAGAAAGTTGAAAAAAATTCCTTATGTGATAAATATTCAATTAATAAATCAGAAGTTTTAAAAATTATAACAAAATTTCGTGTGTAAAAACTCAATATTTGGGAGGAAGGCTACGTAAAACTACTCCAAGGCAAGATAATTTAAGTAATTCCCAAATTACTCCTCGGGAAGTTATCAATAATCCAAATCCAAAAAGGCATAGCCGACTATCAAACATGTTAATTTTTGTAATGTGTTATAATTTATTTTACAGGATTTATACCCATAAATGAAACCACAAAAACCTTACCCATTGCTGAATGCTTGAGCAAGTTTAACATTGATGAGCAGCAGGTTTATATGAAAACAATCATGACTGGCCTACAAGAAGATGAAGAAATTTACAAAATTTGTAATCAAATATGTAAACATAATCCAGATGTAAAACATCATCCTATATACGATCTACAAACAATATTAAGAACTTTTGTAGAAAAATACTCCGAAGATATTAAAACATGGCAAGTACTAAGCGAATACCAGGAAAAATCAACCAATGACATGTTGACAAATTTAAAAGACTTTGCACAGTATTTGGTAAATTGGTCAAAAACTGACCTAAATTTGCAAGAAGCTAAATTTTTCTTTAAAGCCTTGCTAATATTTGTGAATTTTATGGAAAAATTGGGAGGAGCACAGTATGTGGCCGGAGACTTATATCGTGATTGTTTGTGTTGTGAATTAGAATTGAAAGGAGAATTAACGAAAAACAATAACACATATGCGGGGAAATTATATGAGGAATTGTCTGTCATCAAAAATTGTTTATTGGAAAGTAATGAATTTGTAGCAGCTTTGTACCTGGATGCAAGATTTAACTTTATGGGCTCTCGTTTATTAAGTGATGCTCAGAAATCAAAGGGACAGGTAGTTGTTAATAATAAAACATAATATAAATGTATTAATTTATGTACAATAATTTCTGCTTTTCACAGTTATTCCTGTGCGCCTTATGGGAACAGTTTAATAATTACCTGCAGTCTACAAATATTGGTGTTGATCCTTTAATCAACGACGATTCAAACGATGATGATGAATACGCTCTGCTGACCCAACATATTAACGATACTATGCCCTTAAAATCAAGCTTATGTATGCAGGATAAGCTAACTAATTGTGTACCCACAAAAAGGGAACCATTTAGTTTGGATATTTTAAAGTACTGGCATAGTAATCGCCAGTTTACGGAAGATATAAATGAATTAACCAAAATCGTGTTTACACATTCTGCTTCTCAATATATTTTACAATATTTGCAAACTGATTTTGCTGTTTTCCGTGAAGACTCAGTTAAATTTGACAGATTTCTTATGAAATTTAATCAAACTATTTTAGATAAGAATTCGTTAGGAATATTTGAAAATTTTAATTAAATTTAATTTTATGTGAGGTAAAATATAGAAATTAATTATTATTAATAATATTTAAAATGTTGTATGAATATTTTGTTAAATAAACTTATGATACATATCAAATTTTTTTATTACAAATAAATGAAATTTAAAATAAATTATACTTGATTTTTCTCTTCTGTACTCAAGCTAATCAGATTTACAAGATGTATTAAAAAATTTAAGCCTCCACTGCCAGGCCATTATATTTTTATTTATAATTCACAAATTTTTGTTTTTACATTACAATCTAATAATAAAAAATAATCCAAAGGCACAACAAACTGGAAGTTATATATTGCATTTGCACATACATTTACATATCTATATTTCCTTTTCCCTGGTTTTCTGCGAAAAAACCCTTGTTTGATTTCAGGGAATATTACCAGATGTAAATAACGTTAACATTGTTGTTTTTCCCCTGCCAACGAACTAGTTTATTGTTATTCGAGAGCACATTTTGACAACCCTGTCATAAAATCTCTACACCCAAGAATACGTGAATAAAAGAAACTACAAAAAATATAATTAAGTAGTTCAGTTCTTCTTTGTTCTTTCGTGTGCGAACACTAACTAGTTCACAAATACATAAAAGAAAAAATATTTTAACACATTTACTAAAAATAAAGCATTAAATTAATGCAAATAAGAAACAAACCCTTTGAAAATGGAAACAATAGTGAACATAATTTAGAAATATTCTTTGCATTTGATAAAGTTATAATAATATTCACAGAAGCTTGATTCTTGAGAGTCACAACACAGTGCTCAGAAAAAAAAAAACAATACAAAAGAACAAACACGGCATTATCATCATTACAAAAACAATATGGAAGAAGAAAATGAAAATAATAGGGAAATGGTAGATATTCATAATACGGGAAATCACAATAGCGATAGTGTGGAAATGGTAGACATTCACAATACCAGCAATCACAATAGCGACAGTGACGGGGATGTAGACCCACTTAACCAATATACTAATGATTATCTCGACTATAATCGAAAAGGTGAAAATGATTCGAATAATGATGAGAATTTGGAAGATAAAGGCTATAGAACATTTCTGGTGGCAGATTATGTGGATTACTGCAAGACCACAAATATGTCAAAGTGTTTGATACGGAATTGCGAAAGACCTATGAGTGGTCGCAGAACTGGCAACATTAAAAGACATTATCACAAAGTACACAAATTGGTCATTGTGCATAGCAATAAGCCAGCGGAAAAAATAAACGAGGCAACGGGTCCACAGTCTTGTATAACGGTTAATTTGAGCCAATATTTCGATTATGACCCTTTACTGGATAAATCGCGGTGCAGAGTGCCCGGTTGTAATACCGCTTTAGTGGGAAGAAAACCAAATAACATTATGCGTCATTACAGCATGGTACATAATTTCAAAATAGAACCCGACAAATCAAATGAGTCCAATGAACCAGTTTACTCACCCCCCGAAAGCAAGGAACAGTCTACAGATGCTCCCTCTATACCTGTTGATGATTTAGTGATACTTGATGAAGAAACTTCCACCTACCAGTGTTTATTTGTAACTTGTAATCAGGTTTTGGAAAAAGAATTAGCCTCTATCGAAAAACATTACAATGAAGTACATAAAGTAGTCATAGCCAGAGATTCGGATAATATACCAAATCGTTTTTATAGAAAACGTATATATCGTTATATACACCAGCCCTTTGAAAATGATCAGGAGTATGTGGAAAATAAACTGCAGGAATATATGAATCATACGGTGGCAACAGCAAGTTCTATTAAAAATGAGCTGTTAAGCGATGATGAACAGGCCCTCATTGAGCCAATTCATAACCTACAAGTTCCTTTGGGGAAAAGAGGTTTTGGAAAATTTGATTTAGCCAGCTATGTAGATTATGAAGAGGATAAAAAAGTGTCAAAATGTCTGATCAGACATTGCAAAAGATCTATGAGTGGCAGTTTAGTGGGTAATATCAAGAGACATTATCTGACCATTCATAATTTTGTCATACTTCATGGCTCTCACATTCCATTCGAAGAAATTGAAGAAATGTCCCATGTAACTGGAGATCAGATTAATAGTTTAGTCTGCTATAATAAAAATAGCTCGCACCAGTGTTTATTTATTAATTGTAATCATATTTTGGAGGAAAATTTGTCCACTATTAAAAGACATTACCTTGAAAGCCATAAAGTTATCATAGTAAGGTATTCCGATTATATAATGCAAAGAAAACGTAGATATCGTGACATGCTACAATCCTATGAAAATGAATGTCCCGATGATGAAGCTGGTTCTGTGTTTAATGAATTCTTAAGCGATGATGATAAAGGGCTAAATGATACTCAAACTGAACAACTAACGAGTATGGAAAAAATCAAATATGGAAAATTGCAAGTAGAAAATTATGTAGATTATCAAAAGGATACAAATATATCAAAATGTTTGATAAAACAATGTAAACGAACTATGAGAGGCTGTTTTGTGGGCAATGTTAAAAGGCACTATCTGACAATACACAAATTTCACATACTACATGGCACACGCATGCCGTACAAAGATATGGACGAAATGTCCAATGTAACAGGACAGGAAATTGATGATTTAGTACCCTACGATATTGCGACTTCCTCTTACCAGTGCTTATTTATTAATTGTAATCAGATTTTGGTAAAACACTTACCTGTCATACAAAAACATTATCATGATGTTCATAAAATTGTCATAGCCAGAGATACGGATAAAATTTCATCTAGAAAAAGTATGTATGGCGATATATATCAGCAACCCAATGAAAATGAATTTCCTGATGATGAGTTTTACTCGAGTTTCAATGAATTCTTTAGCGAGGATGAACAGCCACAATGCTCTAAAAATCAGAACGAACCTCAAAACCGGCAACTACTCAATTTGGGTAAAAAGGGTTGGGGAAAATTTATTTTTGCCAATTATGTGCAATATGAAAAAGATACAAATAATTCAAAATGTTTAATAAAACATTGCAAACGATCTATGAGTGGCTGCATAGTGGGAAATATCAAAAGACATTATAAGAGAATACACAATTTTATCATACTACATGGCTTGCGCATGCCTTTCGAAGATCTAGGTGATATCTCCGACAATGTAACAGTTGATGATTTAGTGGCCTATGATATAGAAACATCCTCTTACCAGTGTTTATTTATTAATTGTAATCAGGTGTTGGACAAACATTTACCCACTATTAAAAGACATTATTGTAAAACCCATAAAGTTATTTTAGCCAGAGATTCTGACCATAAAGGTCAAAGAAAACGTAGACATCGCGAAATATATGAACCGTATGAAAGTGAACTTCTAGAGGATGAGTCTTGCTCCGTAAGGAATGAGTGCTTAAGCGATGATGAACAACCGCATTGCTCCAAAAGATCAAATATGAATTTAACAGATTATATGGATGACACGCAAGCCTGCTTTATTAAACAAGAAAACATAAGTGAGGATGAGGAAAGATCACATAATAATTTTACTATTTATACAAGTGATACGGAAACACATTGTATTAAAAAGCAGTATATAAGCAAACATGATCATCAGCCTTATGCTATTAAACATAGTTTAAAACAAAATTCACAGAAAACTCAAAATTTAACAGTAAACAAACCGAATTTACAGAAAAACTTCACAAGTATAGATATAACATTAAGCAAACAGCAATTTTTCCAATTATGTTTGGGCTTACTAATTGAACGTGATTTACCTTTAAATCTATTCGATGATGAGAAATATTTTAAACTCTTATTGGCTCCCTATGCCCAAAAATTTGATTGTATAATCAATGCTAGTGTAATGCAAAAAATAATGCTAAAAGCAAATAATATTATTGTGGAAGATTTAAGGAATACATTCACCAATAAAATTGTGTGTTTGGAATTGCATGTGGTAAAACAGGAAAATAATTATTATATGATTATTAATGTAAGATTTCTGGATGAGCAAACGATATGCAATAAATTAATCGGTAAGTAAAAATTTGATTATTAATTTGCCAGAAGGAACAGAATATGTTCCTTTTGTTTTCTACCCAGTAAGTCAAAGTTTTTTTTAATGTAAATTAACATAAAGGAATAACATATTGTTAGAAACACGAAATTTGCTACATAAGGTAACATAATGAGTCGTTATATATTGAATGCAAACATAGAAGTTTTCTAGCAATCTAATCAGATTTTGTGATATATAAGTTTGTCATTCTGTTTGTAATTTCTACATTTTTCATTTGCAAACCCATAACCCGTAGTATATGCATATAATCTGTATTGTTATAGATAGCGGAGTCGATATTGTCAGGGCCGTCTGTACGTTGAAATCAACTTTCGGAAGCCCCCAAATAATTTTGCATACATGATTGATACATCAATATATCCGATATATGTAGTTCGATAATGTTGCTATTTAAATTCCCGAAAATCGGCCCACAAATGGCTGATAAACATGCAATTAAGAGTGATGGTGCCTCGATAGACTACACGATAATGTGCTGGACTATTAATCTGGGGGTTGCGGGTTCGATTCGATTCGCAGTTTGTGATTGTTTTTAAAAAAAAAATATATATATATATATATATATATATATATATATATATATATATATATATATATATATGCACAGCGCATGCTTTGGGGACATTTTTTCGATCTACCGCATTGTTTGAGGACAATTGCATACTTTGGGGACTGTCCTCAAACTAATCATATATCTTGCGCATACTTTGGGGACATGATAGTTTGGGGACATTTTTTTCGATTTTTTTTTTATTACATAATTAGATTCCGCGATATGTTAAATATCGTTTAAGCTAGTTCCAATAGCTATATATACGCTTTAAGTATAAAAATTTTAAGTTTTTAAGAAATAATATCACTATCGATGTTGCCGTACTTATGCTCTAAAACTAGCGATTTTTAGCCAAGAATTTTTTTTCCGGGCAAAAAATGGCGCTAACAAACACATAGTTTAGAGTTGCCATATTGTCCTATGGCTGGATTATTGCATGACTCAGCAAATATTGTTTTCAGGGTAGCCATATTTTCATATGGATAGACCAGACAAATTTAACTCTATTATACGATTTTTTATAAAAACGCGAGTAATATAAGATTAAATCATAGCGAAATGGCACATACCATTATCTTTCATACTTAAAGTCGAGAAATTGGATGTCAGAAATCGTTTTTATCATATATCTCGGTTATTAGCTTAAAAAATAATCATAAAATCTTTGAATAGATTTATAGATGAAACAAAAAGTCGACGTTACGACTTTTGCTAATTTATGAAAAATAAATTTTTCGTCTTTTTAGACTGTTTTAATATAAAAGACATATAGCTACCAAATTTATTAATGCAAATATGCATTTATTAATTTTCAACAGATAGTTTGTGCGTACCTCCAACGGTTTTCGAGATATTAGATGTCAAAAATCAACAAAAATCAGATTTTTAAATATATCTCGGTTATTATGCCTTCTACGAGTTTGGGACTTATCAAACATATTTAAAGAATAATAATACCTACATTTTGGTAACATATAATTTTTCCATACCTCCAACGATTTTCGAGATATTGGCTGTAAAAAACTATAAAAATCAGTTTTTTGGACTTATCTCGGTTATTAGGCGTTGTATGAGTTTATTAGTTATTACAAAATTTTTAGAGAATAATAATTCCTACATTTGGGTAATATATAATTGTGTGTACTTCCAACGGTTTTCGAGATATCGGATGTCAAAAATCATATAAAATCTGTTTTTGCCATATATCTCTGTTATTATGCGTCCTACGAGTTAAGGAGTTATTACAACATTTTTAGAGAATAATAATCCCTACATTTGGGTAACACATAATATGTGTGTATCTCCAACGGTTTTCGAGATATTGGATATCAAAAATCATATAAAATCTGTTTTTGCCATATATCTCGGTTATTATGCGTTCTACGAGTTAAGGAGTTTTTACAACATTTTTAGAGAATAATAATCCCTAGATTTGGGTGATATATAATTTGTGTGTACCTCCAACGGTTTTCGAGATATTGGATGTCAAAAATCACAAAAAATCTGTTTTTTAGATTTATCTCGGTTACTAGGCGTTGTATGAGATTAGGAGTTATTACAAAATATTTAAAGAATACAAATCCCGATATTTTGGTAACATACAATTTTTGCATACCTCCAACGATTTTCGAGATTTTGGATATCAAAAATTACAAAAATCAGTTTTTGACATATATCTCGGTTATTATACATTCTACGAGTTTATTAGTTATTTCAACATTTTTAGAGAATAATAATCCCTACATTTGGGTAACACATAATATGTGTGTACCTCCAACGGTTTTCGAGATATTGGATGTCAAAAATCATATAAAATCTGTTTTTGCCATATATCTCGGTTATTATGCGTCCTACGAGTTAAGGAGTTATTACAACATTTTTAGAGAATAATAATCCCTAGATTTGGGTGATAAATAATTTGTGTGTACCTCCAACGGTTTTCGAGATATTGGATGTCAAAAATCATAAAAAATCTGTTTTTTAGATTTATCTCGGTTATTAGGCGTTGTATGAGATTAGGAGTTATTACAAAATATATAAAGAATAATAATCCCTACATTTTGGTAACATACAATATTTCCATACCTCCAACGATTTTCGAGATTTTGGATATCAAAAATTACAAAAATCAGTTTTTGACATATATCTCGGTTATTATGCATTCTACGAGTTTATCAGTTATTTCAACATTTTTAGAGAATAATAATCCCTACATTTGGGTAACACATAATATGTGTGTATCTCCAACGGTTTTCGAGATATTGGATGTCAAAAATCATATAAAATCTGTTTTTGCCATATATCTCGGTTATTATGCGTCCTACGAGTTAAGAAGTTATTACAACATTTTTAGAGAATAATAATCCCTAGATTTGGGTGATATATAATTTGTGTGTACCTCCAACGGTTTTCGAGATATTGGATGTCAAAAATCACAAAAAATCTGTTTTTTAGATTTATCTCGGTTACTAGGCGTTGTATGAGATTAGAAGTTATTACAAAATATTTAAAGAATACAAATCCCTATATTTTGGTAACATACAATTTTTGCATACCTCCAACGATTTTCGAGATTTTGGATATCAAAAATTACAAAAATCAGTTTTTGACATATCTCTCGGTTATTATGCATTCTACGAGTTTATTAGTTATTTCAACATTATAAGAGAATAATAATCCCTAAATTTTGGTATCATGTAACTTGTGTGTACCTCCAACGGTTTTCGAGATATTGGATGTCAAAAATCATATAAAATCTGTTTTTGCCATATATCTCGGTTATTATGCGTCCTACGAGTTAAGGAGTTATTACAACATTTTTAGAGAATAATAATCCCTAGATTTGGGTGATAAATAATTTGTGTGTACCTCCAACGGTTTTCGAGATATTGGATGTCAAAAATCATAAAAAATCTGATTTTTAGATTTATCTCGGTTATTAGGCGTTGTATGAGATTAGGAGTTATTACAAAATATTTAAAGAATAATAATCCCTACATTTTGGTAACATACAATTTTTGCATACCTCCAACGATTTTCGAGATTTTGGATATCAAAAATTACAAAAATCAGTTTCTGACATATATCTCGGTTATTATGCATTCTACGAGTTTATTAGTTATTTCAACATTATAAGAGAATAATAATCCCTAAATTTTGGTATCATGTAACGGTTTTCGAGATATGTCAAAAATCATTTTTGGAAATATATCTCAATTACTATGCGTCCTACGAGTTCGGGAGTTATCAAAATATCCCTACATTTTGATAACATATAATTTGTGCATACCTCCAACGATTTTCGAGATCTCGGTTATTAGGCGTCGTATGAGTTTAGGAGTTATTATATAATTTTTTAATTAATCCTTTTAGTTTCATCAAAACATAATTAGGACTTGTAATCTCATTAATATATTACACTATGGACAAGAAAGTGATTCAGAGATTAAGAAACTGAGAAATATCAGTATGTGCCCATTATTAATGGCTTAAAAAAACAAACATAAAATATTTTAATAGATTAATAGATGAAACAAAAAGTCAACTTTGCTACATTTGCTAATTTATGAAAAGTAGTTTTTTCGTCTTTTGTTACCTAAATTATTAAATACAACATTTTTTTTAATTTTCACAATAAAAAGGTAGCCAACTGCGATTTTTTAAACTTTGTGATATTTTTTAATTAGCCTATATTTAGTTAATCAATAATGGCTTAGTTTAAGCAAAAGGTTGAAAATAAAGTCGATTTATAGAACTCTAAATCGAGATCTCGAAAATCGTGGAATATAGTGTTCCAGAATGTTTTTTACCTACTTCCAACGATTTTCGAGATATTGAATGTCAAAAATCATAAACAATAAGTTTTAGGAATATATCTCAATTATTATGCGTCCTACACGCAGAAAAAAAATATAGTTGTACATTGTTACTGTAACCATTTCAAATTTGTGCATGGTTACTGTAACAATATCAAAATTTTTAACAATATTATAGTCACAGTAACTATATATATGATTGTGGTAACAATAATATGGTTAATTTACGATTCACATGAATGTTTCAACCATATATATGGTTACAGTAAACATGTATATGTTTGTGACAACCATTTATATGATGAATAATTTTATCATAATATGTTGTTCTCAGATTATGATACGAGAGCATCATAATATGGTAAGTCCTTCATCATATAAATGGTTGTCACAAACATATACATGGTTACTGCAACCATATATATGGTTGAAATATTCATGCGAATCGTAAATTAACCATATTATTGTTACCACAATCATATATATAGTTACTATTTTTAGATAATAATTCCAACATTTTATTTAAAAAATAATCATAAAATCATTAAATAGATTTATTTATAAAAAAAAAGTCGACGTTACGACTTTGCTAATTTATGAAAAGTAGTTTTTTCGTACTTTATACTGTTTTAGTATAAAGGACATATGGTTACCTAATTTAGTAATGAAAACAAGCATTTTTTAATAATCACGATAAAAAGTTAGACTACGACTATTTAAACTTAACGAAATTTTTAGGCAGTTCAAAATTCGGCTTTTTACCAACCGGTTATTTCGGTTCCTGTGAGATTAGGAGTTATTACATAATTTTTAAAGAATAATAATCCCTACACTCGGGGAAAACAGCAACTTAAAAACAAGAATGCGATATATTAATTCAATAATGTTTATTTTAATAGAAAAACCATACAAAACCCATTCATAAACACAATAAATTAATTATTTTTAACTTAATAATAAATTAATAATGTTCCATATTGAAAGAAAAAAATTCAACATTTCTAAATTTTCGTTAATGTTTCTAATTGATTTAATATGGTTCTTATTGATTTTAAGTTGTTTTTTCTCTGGGTGTACATTTTGAAAACATATAAATTTTGTTTACCTCCAACGATTTTAATAATATATATTTTTTGCATATATCTGGATTATTATGCAATCCCTACATTTTGGTTACAAATAATTCGTGCATACCTCCAACTATTTGCTAAATATTGGATGTTAAAAATTACAAAAATCTGTTTATTGCATTTATCTCTTTTATTATGCGTCCTACTAGTTTAGAAGTTATCGCAACATTTTTAGAGAATAATAATCGATACATTTTGGTTACACATAATGATTGCCTACCCCTAACGGTTTTCGAGATATTGGATGTCAAACATCAAAATCAAATCATGTTTTAGGAGTTTAGGAGTTATAACTAAATTTTTAGACAATAAAAGTTCCTACATTTTGGTTGCATGTACCTTTAAAGTCGAATTTATACAAGATGGTGTTGACTACTTTGACCAATTCTTGTTGTTGTAGAACCGACACCACCTTGTTTAAATTTACCATAAACAAAAAAAAGCGGGAACAAGACGAAATTGTAGAAGATGGTGTCTGTTTTCTTTTGCTGCTTGTTTGGTCAATGTTGTTGTTGTAGAACCGACACCACCTTGTTTAAATTTACCATAAACAAAAAAAAACCGGGAACAAGACGAAATTGTAGAAGATGGTGTCTGTTTTCTTTTGCTGCTTGTTTGGTCAATGTTGTTGTTGTAGAATCGACACCACCTTGTTTAAATTTGGCGTGAACAAAAAAAGCGGGAACAAGACGAAATTGTACAAGGTGGTGTATGTTTACTTTTGCTGCTTGTTTGGTCAATGTTGTTCCTAAAATATCACAAAAATAAATATTTTTTGCATATATATCGGTTAGTTAGCGTCCTATGAGCTACATTTTGGTAACATAATTTTTGAGTACCTCCAACGGTTTTCGAGATACTGGATGTCAAAAATCAATTCTTTGCATAAATCTCAGTTGTTAGGCGTCCTAAGAGTTTAGGCGTTAGTACAGCATTTTTAGATAATAACAATCCCTACATTTTGGTTACACATAATTCGTGGTTACCTCAAACGGTTTTCGAGATATTGAATGTAAAAAATTACAAAAAAACTGTACTTGCCATATATCTCGGTTTTTATGCGTCCTATGAGTTTAGGAGTTATTACAACATTTTTAAAGAATAATAATCCCTACATTTTGGCAACATATAATTTTTCCATACTTCCAACGATTTTCGAGATATAGGATGCCAAAAATTACAAAATACAGTTTTTTAGATTTATCTCGGTTATTAGGCGTTGTATGAGTTTATTAGTTATTACAACATTTTTAGAGAATAATAATTCCTACATTCGGGTAACATATAATATGTGTGTACCTCCAACGGGTTTCGAGATATTGGATGTCAAAAATCATATAAAATCTGTTTTTGCCATATATCTCTGTTATTATGCGTCCTACGAGTTAAGGAGTTATTACAACATTTTTAGAGAATAATAATCCCTAGATTTGGGTGATAAATAATTTGTGTGTACCTCCAACGGTTTTCGAGATATTGGATGTCAAAAATCATAAAAAATCTGTTTTTTAGATTTATCTCGGTTATTAGGCGTTGTATGAGATTAGGAGTTATTACAAAATATTTAAAGAATACAAATCCCTATATTTTGGTAACATACAATTTTTGCATACCTCCAACGATTTTCGAGATTTTGGATATCAAAAATTACAAAAATCAGTTTTTGACATATATCTCGGTTATTATGCATTCTACGAGTTTATTAGTTATTTCAACATTTTTAGAGAATAATAATCCCTACATTTGGGTAACACATAATATGTGTGTACCTCCAACGGTTTTCGAGATATTGGATGTCAAAAATCATATAAAATCTGTTTTTGCCATATATCTCGGTTATTATGCGTCCTACGAGTTAAGGAGTTATTACAACATTTTTAGAGAATAATAATCCCTAGATTTGGGTGATATATAATTTGTGTGTACCTCCAACGGTTTTCGAGATATTGGATGTCAAAAATCATACAAAATCTGTTTTTTAGATTTATCTCGGTTATTATGCACACTATAAGTTTAGGAGTTATTACAATATTTTGAGAGAATAGTAATCCCTAAATTTTGGTAACATATAATTTGCCGTACCTCCAACGGTTTTTGAGATATTGAATGTAAAATATCACAAAAACTCAGTTTCTTGTATATATCTCGGTTGTTAGGCGTCCTATGTATTTATGAGTTATCACAACATTTTTATAGAATAAAAATCACTATATCTTCGTAAAATATAATTTTTGCATACCTCCAACGATTTTCGAGATAGTGGATGTCAAAAATTATATAAAATCTGTTTTTTCCATATATCTCGGTTATTATGCGTCCTACGAGTTAAGGAGTTATTACAACATTTTTAGATAACAATTAGTGCGTACCTCTAACGGTTTTTGAGACATTGAATGTAAAATATCACAAAAAATCTGTTTTTTGCATATATCTCGTTTGTTAGGCATCCTATGTGTTTAGCAGTTATAACAACATTTATAGAGAAAAAAATCACTACATTTTGGTTTCAATTAATATTTTCGTATATCCAACGGTTTTGTATGCGAAAAATCACAAAACTCATTTTCTTGCATATATCTTGCTTATTACAAGATCTATAAATTTTGTTGTTATTACAACTTTTATGTATAGTCAAATTTCTTGCATTTGGGCTGACGATAATATTGTTTTAGAATAATAGTGAGCAGAACATTTTGATATTACATTAAAAAAAGATTTATTGAATATTGATCTTCTATATATCTGTAACTTGCGGATATGTCCCTGCAGAACACTGACTTGACTATTAGCCTTCCAAAATTTAAATCAGACATAGCTCCATACTTTGCAATACAATTTATTATATAGTACAAGTTTTTCATCGAACATTCCGTAGTTTCAAAGATATAAGCAAAATTATTTTATGATTTACAACCCTGCCTACTCGTAAACTAGCATGGAACAAAATATATGGCTTTTATCGTCAAATTCAATTATATAAATTTGTTTTTTATATATGTTCCTAAAACCATTTTGTTTTAAAATATGACAGACATTTTATGTCTTACACCAGACATAAATATTTAAAAGTTAAGTTAAATATAAAATTAGTGCTATTGCATTTTTAGAAAACAATTTTGAATTTTATTAACATATATAATATTTTAAATATGTGATAATGTTTATTAAATAATATTGTTGCATTTTATATTAAAATAGTTATGAATAAAAACACAAAACACTATCAAATTAAATGTCATGCCATTTGGAAATACTAAAGTAGCGATTTAACTTAATTTCAATAAATTTGTGGCGTGTTTTCTTTCTTTAGGTGATTTATTGTACCAAAGTAGCGATTCGCAAAGAAAATGTAACATTGGCACCACTTGGAAAAAATGCCAAAATCGCCAAACATTGGCAAACATGTGGCAACATGATTTTTTTTCTATATACCGCATAATTTGGGGACATGTGCCCAAACTAGGCGCAACGTATATGATTGTCCTCAAAGTATGCGCACAGATATATATACAGATTCGTCAAAACTGACGTTTACGAAAGTGATGTATCAGCTTTTCTTCATTTAACCCCATCAAAGAAAAAGGATAGCCATACATTTTACGTACACATTTGCTATTCCTTTCATACGTTGGGGTTAAATGTGTGATGCCACTGTGATACATTTTAACACCGTGACGTATCTGCTCATCATCTGTGGTATGCGGAGTATAGTTAATTTGAAATAAAAATTAATTTAGCCAAAACAAATTTAAAATTCCTTTTTAAAATGATTAATAAATATAAAATCAATAATTTTACCTAAAAAAAATGACCAATTTTTACTGTCCCCAAACTATGCGCTGTGCATATATATATATATATATATATATATATATATATATATATATATTTGGCTGTGCCGAATCTTATATAGCCTTCACAAAGTATACTTTAAGATAAATATTAAAAACTATGTTTGGTGGAAAAAAAAATTTATGAAAAAATGATTATAAAGTCTGTTTGGCGCCACTTAAATTGCAGTCCATTTAGCCATAGCCCAATATCAATCATGTTAATATCCAAAATAATGTTTTATTATTTATTTTACAGGATTCTTACCCATAAAAGAAACATCAAAAATCTTACCCCTTACTGAATGTTTGAGCAAGTTTAACATCGATGAGCAACAAGTTTATATGAAAACAATCATGGCTGGCCTACAAGAAGATGAGGAAATTTACAAAATTTGTAATGAAATATGTAAACATAATCCAGATGTAAAACATCATCCTATATACGATCTACAAAGAATATTAAGATCTCTAGTGGAAAAATACTCCGAAGATATTAAAACATGGCAAGTACTAAGCGAATACCAGGAAAAACCAAGTAAGGATATTTTAACAAACTTAAAGGAATTTGCACAATATTTGGATAATTGGTCAAAAAGTGATATAAATCTGCAAAAAGCTAAATGTTTCTTTAAAGCCTTGCAAATATTTAGCAATTTTATGGAAAAGCTTGATGGGGAACAGTATGTGGCCGGAGATTTTTATCGTGATTGGCTATGTTGTGAGTTGGGCTTGAAAGGAGAACAAACTAAACACAATAATCAATATGCTGCAGAACTATATGAAGATTTGTGTAAATGCAAAAATAAACTATTAGAAGTTAATGAATTTGTAGCAGCTTTATACTTGGATGCCAGATTTAACTTTTTGGGCTCACGTTTATTAAGTGATGAACAAAAATCCCAGGGCAAAGTAAGTTATTAACAATAAAAAACAAAAAAAAAAGTTATTTATTAAATATTTATAAACACAATTTCCTTTTAAAATAGTTATTTCTATGTGACATATGGGACAAATTTAATAGCTTTCTGATGAACGCTACTACCAACGATGATGCTTTACCAAACAATGCTCAAGACAACGACAATTCCAACGATGATGAATACGCTTTGTTGACTCAACATATTAATGATACTATGCCAGTCAAATCAAAAGTATCTATACAGCATAAGCTTACTAATTTTGTACCCACACAAAGGCAGCCAATTAGTATGGACATTTTAAAGTACTGGCATTGTAATCGCCAGTTTATGGAAGACATAAATGAATTAACCAAAATCGTATTTACACATTCCGCATCGCAATATATTTTAAGAGATTTGCAAACAAATTTCTCGGTTCCAAACAAGGACTGCGATAAGTTAGATAAGTTTTTAATAAAGAGTAATCAATGTATTTTGGAAAAAAATATAGCGATAATATTTGAGGGTTTTAATTAAATTGAATAATAGAAGTATTTTTAAACTATCAAATTATGTATTTATTGTATTAAATTTTTAAATAAAGTTATTTATATTAATTAAAAATCGAATCAAGATTGTTGCTTTGCTAATCTGCTAAAACTGATAAATCTGACATTCCCACGACATCCGGTTCTACATACCGGAATTACCCGATTGATTTTTTATAAATGAGTTCTTGTTTCAAATCGGTAAACCATTTGTTTAAACTCTAGTTCAGGGATTCTTAAAAGCATTTGTCATTTCATTGAAAGCACGTATTAGGTTTTTTTATATAAAAAACACAATTTCTATTGTTAAAGGTTTCTTTTTGACTACACCAAGAAATTCAAATTAATAATTAGAATAATTATTAATTATTAGCTTAGATAAATACTCCTGTCAAAGACCTAACACATAAGATTTTATAGTTGAAACGAAAGTATTTTCGACTTTTATCGAACACTTTTTAAAAAAGTCGAAAATTCCTAAAGTGGACTTATAAAAAAGTTTTGTCATCACCAGTGATGAAACAACACAGGTCGAAATGCAACTCTGTTTCTATTTTGTGAGTCGCTCAAATGAGAAATGGGGGGTCTTCAAACCAATCAGTACCATAAGAAATACACGTCGTGTGTGTGTTTTGTGTTTGACGTGAGCCGGAGTATAAATTGTGGTTGGCAATTCAATGTTTACATTTGTGCTAATTTTTTTTTCACGAATAACTTTAGAAAGTCAAAAGAAGAGAACGTAAAAGAGAGAACAAGAATATAAAAAATTCAATACAATTAAACAGAAGTAATCGCCAAATAAAAGTTCTTAATTTTTATTTATTTCCTGAGATTTTCCAAAAAAAAAAAAAATTAAATATAATAAATTGTATCATGAGTGCATTACAGTTGCATTAATATTGTCCAAAGAAAGGTGTATACATTTTATCTAATACTAATTGGATTACAAGCAAAAAATATTGTTGAAAATCCCACAGCAGCAACAACAAACACAATATGAGTAGCAAGCATATTTACTCAACCAGCAATTTAACAGATCTACAACTGAAGGAACAGGGCAATTGTTTATTTTCTGCACGAAAATATGACGACGCCATCAATTGCTACACAAAGGCCATAATCAAGAATCCCAGTAATGCTACCTATTTCACTAATCGGGCCTTGTGCCATTTGAAGCTAAAACGCTGGGAATTGTCGTGCCAAGATTGCCGTCGTGCTCTCGACATTGATGCAAACTTGCTGAAGGCTCATTTCTTTTTGGGCCAGTGTCTAATGGAGATGGAACTGTATGATGAGGCTATTAAGCATTTGCAAAGGGCCTTTGATTTGTCCAAGGAACAGAAACAAAACTTTGGCGATGACATAACATCACAGTTGCGTTTGGCCCGCAAAAAACGTTGGAATGTCATGGAGGAGAAGCGTATTTGCCAGGAAATCGAATTGCAATCCTATCTCAATAGACTTATCAAAGAGGACATGGAGAATCGTTTGGCCAAACTCAAACTGGATGAAACTACAAACGAGGAACAGCTTAAGGATAAGCAACAGGAAATCGAGCAGGAATGTGATGATCATGTCAAGGAGCTAAACAATATATTCGCCAAAGTCGATGAGCGTCGAAGAAAACGTGATGTGCCCGATTATCTGTGCGGCAAGATAAGTTTTGAAATCTTAACCGATCCAGTGATAACACCCTCTGGCATTACCTACGAACGCAAAGATATCGAAGAACATTTGCAGCGTGTGGGTCATTTTGATCCGGTGACTCGGGTCAAGTTGACCCAAGACCAGCTCATACCGAATTTCACTATGAAAGAAGTCGTGGATGCTTTTATAGGCGAAAACGAATGGGCTTTGGATTATTAATTCTATATATACCAACATACATATAAATAAACTTATTTATATAAATAGTATTTCCTGTATTTTTAAGTTTTGTGTTATAAAATTTATCATAAAGTAAACAAAAAAATAAGAGAATGAAGATAATATTGTCCTGGCCTTACTTATTGTCCTGGCTTTAAAAAAAAAACAATTTATTTAAATAAGTTTATTCATTTTATTCTAAAAATACGTTTTACTCATGCTATTTTTTAAAAGTTAAATATGAAACTTATTTTAGTTATTCTGTTAAGCAATTAATAAATAAACTCGTTTGGTTTCACCATAAATATTTGTGAAATGGTTGAGCTTCATTTAGGGAAGTTGAGTAGAACATTGCAAAAATTGAGCATTTGGTGAAAATGTTGAGACATGTCTATGAGATGTATTTTTAGCTGACTATTACAGGTAAATAGCACCCGTACATGTTAAAATCACTTGTTATGTAGCTGATAATGTAACCAGTAAGGAAGCTACTAAGGTAATTGACTATGTAACCGGTATGTGAATCCAATGCGTTGGCTACTTTGGACCATTGTAATTAAAATGGTCAATTGACGCCTTGCTTGGGACATATAATTGTTATAATAACTAGTCACTAGTTCTGGACAGTCGCCTAGAACTGCTGGGTAATGATCCAGAATATATATGTATGTATACTTTATGCGGTCGTAAATGAAGAATATAAAATAGAAACGAAATGACAAACTTACCACTAATGGTGATGGATATAATTAGAACATAATTAAATTCTAAAAATAGAAAACAAACAAACATTATCATTTTATTGTAATCACTAGGTTACAACCCTAGATAAGTGTTTGAGGACGTTGTCGTGCTGGATTCTCCAAACACATTTTCTTGATCTTATGGATACATAACATCGTTTAAAATGGATAAAATGGAACTTGACTGTCGGTACGGATTTTTGGGATTTTCTTAAACTCGCCATTTTTACTAATTATTTAAAAAAAATCGTATTGTTTTAGTCTTTTTATGTTTTTCTGAAGAAGCAAAATACGGAACTAATTCCACTTTCGATAGCAATGGTATCCTGTGATGATTACTAAGGTCTTTACTGAATAATGAATTTCAAGTGTCCACACTTATTTCGTCAAATATTAGAACAATGCGAACATGCTTTTAGATTGTTCATCAATATTTAAATTTTATTGCGTACAGTTCAACAAGAAATTGTTATTTCTTATCAGCCCTAAAACCATAGGGTAGAACTCTCTCCCAAATTCTATGGCTAACACAATAACAAAATACATTGATTTACATGCACATATTTTGTTGTTGCACGACTTAGGTTTTTAACAACAGACTTAGGTTTTTTGTCTCTTAGTAACGCTTCTATATATATTTTCTTCTTTGCCTAAAACGTTATACAAAATAATCTTATTTACTTTTCTATTCTCTTTTAAGTCTACAATAAAAATGAGCGTTTTAAGCTAGAATTATTTAAAATAAATAAAAAAAAAAAAAACATTTATTTAAACAGAAAAAACATGTATAAACTAAAAAATATTTAAAAACACTTAAAAAAAATTTATTTAAAAGCGAGCATTGGTATTTAAGAAATTTATGAGTGTGTTTATTTATAGCTTTTTCATTTGCACAAAATTTTCTGCAGGATTATTTTATTTAGCTGAAATACTTTTGTAAAGTTCCTTGTTCGTACATTTTTTTAACATCAGTGCCGCCACCCACGAATTTGCCATCTATAAAGCAACGAGGAACCTGAAAGGAAAATAATTATAATTAGAAATAGATTTGTTTAAATATTGACTGGTGCGGATACATTCCCCTTTAACTATTATGTCATTTAATTAGAGCAATCGTATTAACAATGCCATAGGGAATATTATTATTAATACAGTTTTATTAATGCAATTACATTAATTAACTCCCTAATAGTTATAATACCTGTTTACAACATTAAACTCAAAAATCGTTGTGAAAAATCGTTACATTGGCGAAAAAAAATTTATTCGGGCTCAAGTTCGTTTGTTATAATTACTCCTTTATAAGTAAAAGTATACCATTGTAAATTTAGACAATCTGAAAGCATTTAGATTGTCTACCCTACCAAGGAAGTTATCAACAATCTTCTATGTCCAGCTTGGCTGATTTAGCTGATATAAATTACAAACAACGTTAACGTGATATTTACACCTTAACGTTATAGCTAACAACCTTGAAACATTTATGCATTGACATTCCACAATAATTTTATTGTTGTTAAATTGCACTCTAGTAACTGATGAAACTGATAATGAATCATTTTTTTTTTTCGCCAGAACTTTTAATTTTAGAACTTGCCCAAAAAAAAAAAACACGTAAATAAATATTTACTTTAAATTGTGAAAATTTTTGAATAAAACCCACACAGATGTTTCGTTTTTCCACATAAATATTAAATTAAAAAAACCTACCGTTTTGCCACCAGTAATTTCTCCCAAAATTGACTGGATTTCATCGCCATCATTGCGTTTGTCCAACTCGATGACATGATAGCTAACGGATAATTTTTGGAATTGCTAAATAAATAAAAAAATATTTATTAATATAGCAAATTAGTTACTTAAGAGTTTAAATACTTACATCCTTGGCCATTGTACAATAGGGACAATAGGATTTCGAAAATATTACAACTTTATTGTCCTTAATAGCATTTTGTACGAATTGTGCCTGAGGTGTAGACATGTTGACGACAACAGTTTGTTTTGGTAGCTGAGAAATAACTGAACCCATAGAATAATTCTAAAGTTTTTATAATTAATTTTACAAATTTATCTTCGTGGAATATTGCTTGCTACTCTCTTTTGTTTTTTAATTATAATTCTCTCCCTGAGTTTAAGCTTATGTTAGCTTTGAGTGAATGAATGATAACACCTAAATATGAATATGTATTTTAGCAAATGACCACAAATTAAAATACACATTTTTAAACAAAATTTTTATCTACTTACCACAATAAATGATTAAAATATATAAATAATTATTTAATATTATTTGTATAAATGAATATGTTTTTATACAAATGAAAATGTGAAGAAAGAATTGAAGTAAACACAACAACACATCAGTGTGCGTAATAGCCGACCAGCTGATTGCAGAGGTGCCACTTCGGAAAAAATATGTTGCCACACTAGTAAATACATCTGAAAACGTAGAAATAAGTAAACAAGTATTCATTACGTACAATACATTTGCGTTTTAAACGCAAGAATTATTAATTTTATAATTAAATTAAAAACAAATAATATATGTGGTTAAAACAGTAAATCAAAATAATTTATAAGATCTAAATTCAATATAATTATTATTTATTAATAAATATCCTTTGATTACTGTTTTGCTGGATTTATAATTTTAATGAACATTTAATTAGAAATCGATTATATAGGATTTAAGTGACTTTAAGGTTGGCTATCGTTACTGCTAAGTTACCGTTACCCCTAAAATACCATTTGAGCTCGACTGTCGTTACCGAAATAACTGCAATTACCGTTACCTCTAAAATAACGTTACCGATATTAGCTACATTATTTTAAACTATGCAAATATCAAAAATTTAACAATTCAAAAGTTGAATGAATATTATTATGAATTAATTCCGTTATTAATTTATTAAAAAATTAATGAATTCTATTAAAAAAAGCTGTTGAATGAATTTGTTTTCTCGAATGAATTACTAATATTTATAATTTTGAATTAATACTTTAGTAAATTATGCTAAAATTGAATTGATTAATTCGAAGCTCTGATATAAACATAAAAATTATTAATTCAGTTTATTAAATAAATTCCCCCTTTTAAATTCCCTACACATACAGATTTTCAGTTAAGTGGCACCATAGTAATACAACTCTGTTAAAATAAATTACGCAAATTTTCCTTATTTCTGCTTTGTGTCTCTTATTCTTTTATTTCTTTAAAAATCTTCATGCAGTGTGGACGTATTTTCGCAGTTCACTCCTGAAAAAAAGTATCATATACTAATTAAAATTAAAATATTCAAGGGAAGTGAAAAAAGATAATTAATAAAGTATTTTGTATTAAAAAAGATCCAAAATTGTTTCAAGATAACGTTATAAACAAAAGTAAGGTGAGTGAAGAAGCAAAAAATAAAATGAAAAATTTCATAAAAAATGTGTCAATCTGAAAAAGAAAAAGTGAGTGTGTGTGTGAGTGCCCGACAATCTCTATATATATGTGTGTGTGGGGAAAAAAATCGTATTTGTTAAACTGAAAGCCGCCAAGCTGTACTTTTCCTAAAAAAAATTTTGTAAGAGTTTTATTAAAGCTTAAATAAATTTTTTAATTTATTTTAAAATAGAATTTTTATCAATAAATATACTGCGTTTCTTAATAAAATGAGTACAACGGATGGCAGCAACGGTACGGGGGGTGGTGGTGCTCCAGGACCAGGAGGTGGCAGTGGTGCAGGACCCGGAGGAGGTTCAAATGCAACTACACCTTCAGGAGGTAAGTTTTTATTAACAATTAAGGTTTTCTTTTTGTAAATTCAAACATGTAATATAACTTAAATATTTAAATAATTGCATTATTTGGCATTTTCTCAACAAATTTATCAAGATTTTTTTTGTGTTTGTTCTTTTAATATTTTTTCTTTTGTCTTTTGTTCGTTGGTTTTTCTTTGATCATTATTTTCTGTATCTATCATATTTTTATTTCGTATTGCTATTGTTATTGCATTCGTGGCAGTGTTACCTGTTTTCGGAAATCTTGTTGAAATGTAGGGGATTTATAAGGCAAATAAAGAGAACATGCAAAAATCTAATGGGAAAAGAGTTAATTTCAGATTTTTTAAAACTATTTTATAATATTTGTAAGGAATTGAATAAATTAATATATGTAGTTTATTTAAATTAGTTTTTTATGAGAAAATCGAAGTAAATTTAAAGATTGTGAGGTTTATAAATCAAATATTTAGTTTATGTATTTTTTTTTCTAATTAGATTCTGTGTGAATTTAATAAAAATTGATTATTGATTTTCTTACGCTGAAATATTTGAATCCGAGTTATAAAAGCTGATGTACCAGATTTATTTTATATCGATTAATTCATTAAGCAAGTTAGGTTAAACGTTTCGAAATATACTTCCTTCAATTTGTCTGTAAAAAGGAAACTTTAGAATGCAATGTTATTTATTTGGATTTCCAAATTTAAAAAATTAATAAAAGTCTTTAAAGTTTCTGTAAATTAATTAAAAAAATATTTTTCATAAGTATATTTAATTTCTTACTGAATTAAAAAATATATATTTAATTTAAAAGATATGATAAAAACTATTAAACTATAAAAAATATTTTTTATTATTAAACTGTATTTGATAATGAATCCAAAAAATTTACAAAATTTTAAATAAAATTTGTTGTAAAAATAAAATGTTGGAACATATGGTTGTTAACCGTTTATTGAACATTTTTCTGACGAAGTTGTAAGATCTGACAACCATGTACACGTAGCTTAAGAGTGCTTACTGCATTTGGCTAATTTAAAATAAATATTGAAAACAATTTTTTGGAGGAATCAAATTTTGACGAAAACATTATTTTTTTTTAAATAGGTAAAAATCTTTGTAGTCTTCGTAGTTCGCCAGGTCATTTATAACACTCCTATGACTATTATCTTAAGAAAATATTAATATTCAGAATATTTTAATTCAAAAAAATATATTCAGAATATTTTAATTCAAAAAAATATATTCAGAATATTTTAATTCAATTTCTATTAGATTTAGATTAACAAAAATTTAATCATTCAAAGGATGATTTGATGCCATAATTAATTATATGTATTTAAATAAAAGCCATTGAATAAAGCTAAAGAATTAGATGTTGAGAATGGATTTATGGAATGAATGGCTGACATTTTTTAATTTCGAATTAAGATTTTATTTTGAATTAAGCTCAAATTGAATTAATTAATTCGAAGCTCTTTAAGGGCATATATAAGTTTGTCATTCCGTTTGTAATATCTAAATTTTTCATTTGAGACCCCATATAGTGTACATATAGTGCAAAATAACGTAACATCACTTTTCATAAGTTTACAGGAGAAGCAAAAAACTATATAAAATCAAAACTACTTGAGATATTGAAACAACATTTTCAAATCTTGATCACAATGAAACTAGAAATACATAAAAAAACAATAATTTTAACCTTAGTACACTTTATGCTATGTATTACGTTATTTTGAATTGTTGTTTTCTGAAACCAAAATATAAGCTATCATTAATATAAATTTGTGTGAAAAAATATTTTTTTTTTATTTAAAAAGCTTTTTAAAATTTTTAAATTTTCATTACTAATAACTACTTATTAAAATAAAGTACTTCATTAAAACTAAAAGATTTTCATACACATTTTCAGTCCGTGTTTCTGATTGTCGCCCTTATTTGAATCCGTTTTTATAACTCTAGTTTTGTATATAACTGTAAAATATGTACTAGTTTCTGTTAAAAATTTCCTTTGGCTACAGATTTATTTAAAACTTCATTAATTTTTGTATTTTTCTGTTATTGTATCATTTTATATTCACATTTTATATTCACATTTTATTTTTACGTTATTTACTTTTTCATTTTTTACACAGAACCCTTAAAAATTATAAAAACCCAATTAATACCCCATCCACATCCAGCATCTTTACAACAACAACAATCACATTCACCATTGCCTTCACCAACAACATCAAATCCAACACCGATACCTTCTACTTCTACTACTTGTGCCACAACACCCAATATTATTAATAATCCACAAATAGCACATGTTCATGCTCCCATACAATTGAAAAATCCCACAAATGTAACAAATTTATTTTCTTTAAATCCAGTTGCAGCCAAAATAACGCATGTTAAAACAACGACCCTTGAGGCAGCCAACAATGGTGCCCTTACATTAAGTGGCCTAACTCAAGGGTCGGTTGGTGGTGGTGCAGGTGCTACCGGTACAATTGTAACAAGTGGTGGTTTGTCTACGGTGGGTGCCATTAAGGTGGGCAACAGTGGAGCCGTGGCCACTTCTCTAGGTGGCACGCCCATAGCATTGAATACATCACAAACAAATACTTCGGGTGCCACATCCATACGAGCCATAGGTGCTGGGGGACAGTCAACGCAAGTCAGAGTTGTTATGGGCAATATAATGACACCCTCCATGATAAAGCAATTAGAAAATGCTGGTCCCGGGCGCACACAAATCACACAATTTCCCACAGCACCGGCCAGATCGGTGTCGAATACTTCAATAACTGTAACCAGAACAGCATCACAGGCGACGTATTTACCAAGAGCTAGTGTGACAGCCACACAAATGACCGGAGTAGGTTTAGGTATGCCAGGTGGTCAACGTTTGGTAACTCCCATACGTACAACACCAGCCTCGGTCACCGCTAGCGGTGCGGGAGCCACTGTTACTGGCATAACAGCTGCGGGAAACTTTGTAAGAGGTACAGCTGTTAGTCGCAATACTTCGTCACCGGCCACTACAGTCATATCGCCTGCTACCAGCACCACCTGGATGGCCGCTAATCCTACGGGCCAAGTGCAATTAATACGTGCCATACCACATCAATCCAGACAACGTATAATCACCACACAGGGTATTAGTGGTTCTCCGGTTTCGGCAAGTGGCTCAATAGCTTCTGTCAGTGGTACAGTGGTTACCAGCACAGCCTCAGCTCTACAATCAGCAGGTATGGCTGGTCCACAACAAAATAATGCCCAACAAAATCAACAACAATGTAAGTGTTATAAAACATATTTAAACAGATTGATTTAATTCATAACATTCTTGATAATCTACTTGCAGCCACCATACAGACCGTTTCTTCTGCTGGCCCGCAACAGCAGCAACAAACCTATGTTGCCACGGTTCTACCGCCCCGTCATCAGGCTACCCTAGTCTATTCCTCAAATGTTGCCACCTCTCAACCCTTAGGCCAACAGCAGCAGCAACAATTCAATCAAACCTCGGTGGCCACTACCGGTCCACGTTTTGCCGTTGCCACCCCCTTGACGGGCGGAACTGCTGGCACCGCTGGAGCTCCTCGTCAAATACGGCCAATACCTTTTGCTAAATCATTTTCGGCAGCCAAATTAAATACCACCAGTATTAGTATAAGGGCACCCAATTTAACATCCACTTTAGCCACTGGCGTTTCAAATGCGAATGTCGGCAATAATGCCTCTAATTCGCCACGCAGCACCACCGTTACGGGTGTAACATCAACCGCAAATGTTTTGCCATCAACAAATTTATCGGCGGCACGTATAATACAATTGCAACAACAGCCGGGTGGTACGGCTCAGCAGATAATTGGCACTACGGGACGTTTGGCGGCAAATGTTATGCTGCAGCCCATTATTGTAAATACATCAGGAACTAATAAAATTGGTAAGTTGAGAGAGAAAATTATAGTGATATTATAATGATAGTTAAAAGCACTATTTCGGAACAGTCACAAAGAACAGCTGGAAATTAACATATTTGATTTGTTGTTGACATTGAACGAGCTATAGTAAATTATTTTATGTTTCTGCATAATATAAGTGACTATTTTTTAAATTTTTGGGGTAAAATATTGATTTTTTTAGGCATGTTTTAGGCGCATATTTTACAACAATAAATGCATGAATATCCGACTCCTATAAATAACTCATCTTGATGATTTGTGTTTTTCCTATTTCTAAAATGTTCTCTTATAAATCACTGTCTCAGTGATAAACAAAAAAAATTGTTTTGAATAGTAAACGGTGCCAATTTATCACTGAATTTAAAGTGGACCCCTTATTTGCGGACTCTTATAGCAGCAGTAACAAACAGCTTGTATAAACTAATTAGATTTTTGAGGAATTCTAATAAGAATAAGTGGTATTTTCATACGACCATTGATGAAATGTAACTGTGACGTTAAATGCTATACTAATTAGCTTTTTAAAGAATTCTAATAATAATAAATAATACTCACTTAAAACATATATGATAATAAAAATATAATTAGTGGATTCACCAGGTATCCTATCATGTCATATTGTCATAATGTTCTAATATTTCACAATAGTTTAAAAATGTTGTTATTGCCTTTCATGCTAAAAATGTCCTAAAATAATACTCCGTCGAGACAGGCAATAAATTCATTGGCATATATTGCAGCAAATGTCAAAATTATGTTATCTCAAGTGAAGACACATCTTTTTCGTACCTGACAATAATTGTCTACAGTTTTTCGTTGACAATTATTGCGAACAAAAAATGTCAAATTTGGTTATCAATTTCAAAGAAAACTAAAATTTTACAAAAAGATAAAATAAAGTAAATCGTCGTTAACATAAATATGTACGTTTTCCCATAGCCTTAACATAAGTAAAGCAATAAGCAATATTGTTCCGTTATTCTGCCGGCGTTATTGCCATCACAAATCTTGCTAGTCTAGTACTGTGTAGGCTATGTATATTGCCTAGTCGTAACCAACCAGCAGGGACTTTCGCCGAACGCCTAAGAGACGGAAAAACCGAGCCGTGAATTGTGATATATTATAACATTATGACATTATAGGACACCTTGTGAATCCACTAAATGTATTAATTTATGCATACATGGGTAACAAAAATTTATATTTTTATATAATTTAATATTCGGTTTTCAATTCGAGTTATTAAAAGTCAACAAAATTAATAGAAAATAATAAAAAAAACGGTGATATTATTTTTTTTTATTCATAAGACATATATTAAGAGATCCAAAAAAGCTTATTTCAGAATTCTGAATATTGAACAAACAACATAAATAAAAACAAAAAAACTTCAATAATTCACACTTCATTAATAACCTCATTAATAACCATATAAATAATTTTTTGCAATTAATCAACACTGATTTTATACCATTCTTCCTGCAGCCTTTTTTTGAGTTCTCGGTTTTTGAAGAAACTGTATTTCCGCGGACTCGGCGATCTAAATGGTCCCTTAAATTTTCTATGGGGGACTGAGCAGGCTTATTAATTACTTTTGTACAATTATAAAGCAACCACTCACGAACAACGGGCTTTATTCTTATGGCCAGTTTTTGACCTCGTATTTAAATAGTTGTTTAGTTAATTTTTATTTAAAATTAAGTGGTATTTAAGTACAGTTTGAGTTTTTCAGTACTATATAATTTATCTTATTTAAATAAGATAAAATTATGGTAGCTCTACTAAATATCAAAAAATTATCGATTGTTTTGCATAAAACAGCTGTTCAACCGAAACAACAATTGATACATTTTGCCCAATAAGAAAGGATATTAAACAATAAAATTATTGATTGGAAAATACATAAAAGAAGGCCCAATTTCCCCGCATCGGAAGTGTAGTTTTTGCTAGATGCTGTAAAAAAAATACTGTGCTACAATAGAGTAAAAGTAAAAAAAACTGACAACAAAAGTCAGCTGTCAAAAACATATGGTAGTTTATGAAACTTAAATAGAATTTAAAATTTAAGTATCATTTAAAAAAGCACTGAGAAACTGATTTTCCTATCTAAATAGAACATAAATATAATTCATATTTAATACGAAGTCGAAAATTGGCCCTTAGGGGTCGTTGTTCTGTTACAATTCAAAAGTTCACATTTTTCTGCAGATTATTTAAAATTGTCTCTCAAAATGTTGAAATAAACATCATTGTTCATAATACCTTCTATAAATAGCAGTTTCCCCCCAAACCATTACAATTTCTCCTCCATGCTTAACTGTTGAAGTAATATTATTTCCTTTTAACTCCTAATTCGGCTACCGCCACACCATACTTTTTCCATCACTTCCAAATAAGTTAAATTTGCTTACGTCTTCCCATCAATTTACATGCTCCTTAGCAAATTTTAGCCAATGATTTCTGTTTTTTAAATTCACGAAAGGCTTTTTTCGGGCAATATGATGGCAGTTGAACCCTTCTTTTTTAATGATGCGATGTATCGTTGCCTCTGCAACTGTAACTTCAGGTTACATATGGCAGCTGAACCCTTATTTTTTAATGATGCGATGTATCGTTGCTTCTGCAACTGTAACTTAGCCTTGATTTTTCTAACAAACGGCGAATATTAATGAGAGTTACTGTATAAAAGCAATATTTTACGATTTTTTTTGACAAAATAAGTATTTTTAAATTTTTTGTGTAATTTTATTAGAAAAAACAGTTTCTCGTCTCTATGTATAATTCTCTATGACCAACACTGTTAGTAGATGTCACGTAAAAACGTAAGGAAATTCTATTTTTAACAGGTTCAGACGTTACAATTACATTACATAGGTTAGGTTTTCAGGCAGCCGCGAAATTAAAGAATAGAAGGACAGCTCACGTGGGTCCAAGCAATGGTCCCTTTGTGTTACCTGAAAATAGAAAGTTATAAAGAAAGAGGGGCAAATAGAAATGAAAAGAGAGAAGTGGAAGATTGAATAGTTAAGAAGAATTTGTCCAAGAAAGAGAGAAGGAGATTTACAAAAATTGCGTATCAATAAGATAGCGGTTATTAGGTTACTCTAGAGAGATTCCCATGTCTGGTCTTTTTAACCAATTACTACTCCTTATAAAGGCATCAATGGAACGGTGTCCCAGAAATCGTAAGCGTTGATCACTTAATGCCGGACAGTGACAAAGAAGATGAAAAATGGTCTCATCCTTCTCGTTTTGACAACTTCTGCAGAAGTCGTTGTAGGGCAAGCCAAGTCTCCTCGCGTGGTTGCCAAAAGTGCAGTGTGCGGTAATTACCGCCACTACGCCACGCAATTGTGAGCGTGACAAGCCAAGAAGATATGTTGTTCGCCCACGATTCATTTGGGGCCATATCATTCTGGTTAATTACATTACATGTTGTCGCTATAACTGCTTTAACTACTTAATACACAACAAACACGATCAGTTAAAGATACAATACGTTACCTCCGGTATTGAGAAGTCATAAATTTGCTTACTCAGCGAAAAATTTTGTGTGCGCACATGAAATTGTCTTGTTTGGAAACCTTTTATCAATGGTATGTTCCTGTCTACACGAGACAAAATTATTCGCTAAGTAGGGTTACATTATAAAAAGGTAAAAGCGTGTCATATGGTATAAAAAACAAAGTAATTGTTACCTTTAGGTCAGTTGTTCCGTCCCGTCATGGAAACATTAGCTAAACCATTATTTACAGTTGGAACAATCAGTGTTAACTAATCAAGCCTTAAAACTTTGAATTGTTTTATGCTTTACTGAATTTCAAAATTACAAAAGTTCAAATGCGATAAATTAGCCCTTTAAATCATGTTTAACTATAAAGAAAAAGTTTCCATTTTATAAAAAGTGTTATTTAAAGTATCAAATTATTTTGTTTATTTTTAAACCATACGTTTATTTTAATTTTCTTACAAGAAAATCTCCTACATATTCATTCTTTTTACACAAGAATCTTGTAACGTATCTGTTTTAATAAATGTAACTTTAAGCAATTACAATACACACTGATTCCCCCACAGCAAATGTATAATATAGTAATAGTAAAATAGACTAAAGCCAGACTTTATCAGCTGGAAAAAAAAAATGTAAAACAATAGTTGTTTTTTCTATATTTAATATACAACTAAATAAATACTACATACTAAGTAATAATGATACGTTTGCCTACATACAAACATTGAAATTGCATGGAATAAATACAAGAATATAATGATTCATACTAGAAACTGAAACCGTATAAAACAACAACGATGACAACGACAATAATAACAACACAAAATTTACTATATGTGCAAAAAAAAAAAAAAAAAAAAAAAACAGCATAATAGCTACACACTGAATATAAGCTCAGTCGTTTAAAAACTATTGGAGATACACAACACAACTTGAAAAGGAAAAGAAAAAAAAAAAAACATAAATGTAAAGATTTCATAAGATTTTCAAATATTTGCGTAAGAAAAAGAAAATTAAGAATGTTTAAAACAGTTAAGAAATTGTGAAAATGTTTTAAAATAATCACATTGAAAATAAAAGTATTAAGTGTTTTATAATAAACTAAAGATTTTCTTTGTTTGCTTTCGTTTAATTATTAGGTATACGTCCCCCCGTAACAATGGCAGCCAAAGTACAACCGTCTTTAACTATAACCCAATTGGGTATCGGGAAATTACCTTCTTCAGCGGGCGGAGGACCTTCAACGTTAGGCCAGCAAAATTTAGGTGGTCTTAATACTAGTACCGGCAGCAATTCACCTTCCATATCAACAGCCAGCATAACAGCTACCAATTTATCCACAAATGCCACCACACAATTGGTAAATGTTTCCCAGGGTGGACAGATATTGACCACACAAAATATAGTGACATCAAGTGCGGGTGGAACAGCGGCGGGTGGAGCCACTGTAGTGCCCTTGGCCATAAGCACACGACAAGCTGGTGTAGGCGGCAATATAATAACCGGTACTATGACACCCCTGAAGAATGCAAATGCCATAACTGTGGGCAAAGTAATGACCCAGGCCCAATTAAACTCCTCATCATCCTCGTCCCTGGACAATATGAATAATTCGAATACAGCTAATAATGCGGGCAGTGCGGGTCCCACAAATGTATTCATACATCATGCTCCGGCCCCCCAAAGGCCACACAGCAATAGCAGTACTAGTAGTATCAGCAGTCAAGGCATCAATACATCTCAAACGGGCGTCAATGTTTCAAATACGGGTGCCACAAATGTTTTAACCTCCACCGGCAATGTGGCTACGGGAACATTTTTACAGCCTGGCAGTACCATCTACTATGAATCTGTACCGGCTAGTTCGGTACAAGTGTCCACTGGAGTATTATCCTTAACCACCACCACCGTGACCAGCAGTACTATGTCACAAAATCAAATCGCCAGTACGGCCTCCAATCTCTCGATCTCTTCGTTGCCATTTGTCACACACTCTGGAGGACAATCGACCACAGCCACATTTACTGTAGTGCCATCTACTGGAGGCCGTACAATTGGCCAACTGCAAATACCCGTTTCAAGTGCGGGCACACAAATTCAGGCAGTGCCGGTCAGATTTAGTCAACTAAGTACGGCCAATTTGACTACAGCAGCGGCTGATGCCATAGCAGTATCCCAGGCTACGCCCCAAATGATGCAGCAAACCTCAGGCTCCTCAATGAACGTTGGAGGTATAGGAGAAACCTCACAAATTATCATACCAGCCTCAGTGGCCCAACAATCGAATGCTGCTGTTAATTCTCTAAATACTCAACAAACTCATCAAATGGTTATACCTTTGCAAACTTCCATAAAAGTAACATCGGGTAATAATGCTGGCGCTTCGACAGTGGTCTCCAATTTCTTGCGCAAACGTGATGTAGAGGGTTCACCCATCAGAGCGGCCAAAAATCTGCAACCTACCCTATTGTCCATGGGTACGACCAGTATGCTAGCTAACTCTTCTCCCGCCTCCTCGTCAGTGGGAAGTTCGTATAGCTTAACATCGGTCACCTCTAGTGCGCTCAATTCTACATCAACTTTAACCGTTGAAGCTTTAGCTAAAAAAGATCGCTCTAATAATATTTACTCTTCATCCTCCTCGTCATCCAACCTAAACAACAATGCCAGCACACCAAATCTTATCTCAAACCGCAACTCGAGAGCAGAATCGCCGGCTTCATCGGATGGCAGTACCACAGTATCGGCCAATTCGTCACCCGGTGTAGAACAACAAATACAAGATAATAATATGATTATCAATCGTTTGCCCAGTGGTGTGGCCACCAATATCGATTCTCATTTTAATCCCATTAATGAGGTAAGTCATAAACTGCTTTTAACATGAATTGTCTCCTAAACTAGACAATAACTAACTGCCTGGCCCTTTATCCCTTTGTTTGCTTATGTTTTATTGTTATAAATTATGTATATATTAAAGCTTTACTCCAATCATCATTCGGTGCAATCACAACAGCATCTTATGCCCGGCACTCCAGTTACCTCACGCAATTTAACTGCGCTGGAACACCATAATTTGCATCAGCAGCAGCAACATCAGCATCATGGTGCCGCCACACAGCCTCCCATAACCATACAACAGCGTCTTAATGGCGGCTCGCTGGAATGTCCACTGCGTAAAAAGTCCAGGCGGTCAACGTAAGTTTTAGTTTTTTTCTTAATTATTATAAAATTTGTGTTTTTATACTGTAAGTAATCAATCAATCAATTCTTTGTTGTCATTCCGTTTGTTAAAGTATATATATTCTATAAGATTCGGCACAGCCGAATATAGTACTCTTACTTGTTATTGATTGCCTTTTTTTATTGTTATTTTTCTTTAGCAATGATAGTCAATTGTCCACACAAAGTCAAACATCTTTAAGTTTACCACCTCCCCAAGCCAATAATAGTGGTGCTGCTACTGTTACGAATCCTCTTCCCTCTACCTTAACGCAAGAGCCCAATGTCATGGCAAATGGTACAAATGCAGTTAATGCTAATGCTGCTGGACATGAAGGTAAGATAATTTAGTTTTTATGAATACAAGAAAGTTAAGAAGTTAAGATCAAAATACATAATAAAACAATATTAAATTTAAAATATGTTAGAAAAACTTATGTAATAATTCTCCATTGAACTTTTTTTACAGTTATCAATGGCAAGGAAAATACCAAACCGGTTGAGTTTATACTTAAACGTCCCAAAAACTGTACCCTTATGCATGTAAGTTTTTAAAATAACTTAATTTTTCTTAAATACATTTTTTATTAAATCTTTTACAGACTTACAAACAATCCTGGAAATCAGCCTATAATCATTTTCAACGATATTCGGATATCAAGCCACGTGAGGAAAGGCGACCCACCATCATGGATTTGGCGAATCAATCAAATGTTTTAGGCAAAATAAACGGCTGGAAAATATATCATTTGAAGTCACAAATGGAAGATTTGGTAAGAATTCTTTAAAAAAAACTCCCGCTAAGTTAAACTTGAGTTTAGTAAAATGCTTATTTACATTCCGTTTAAACCACATCTAACCAAAACTAAACAGCAATCACAAGAATATTTGTAACAAAGGTAGACATTTTTAAATTTGATACGTAATCTTCCTATTTGCCATGCTTGAATGATTAAGTAAGCTTTCATATTTAAAAATATTTCAATAACGAAATTAAAATAAAAAGATCAGCATTCCTTTTTGGATATCGAAACGGATTCAAACAAAGAAAATTACGATAAATTTTACTCAATCTCAAATGCGCAAGCAAAAACCTGATTTAAAATGTTGACCATCGTTTACGTTTTAAAACGTGACTGAAAACGTCAAAAATATAAATATCCAATATGAAAAAATCTATTTCAGTTAGATTTTCAGGGACAAATGTTGCTCGATTTTGCAACAGAGTACTTAGAACTAATGTGAGCAAAATTTTCTCAGGATTGTCCGCATAAACAACATATTTATGACTGCTCAAACAGTATTCCGGGAGGACATTTGTATGGGGGCCAGGTGAAATCATTAACTGATATTTTCCATTTTCAATATTAAACAAACATTATCAAGAGAGAGTATTTGTGATTGAGCTAGCTCTTTTCGTTGGGGCCCTGTCGTGTTTTCAACAGATAGAAGGACGGATATAGTTAGATTGTCTTAGAATCTTATGAGGACCCAGAATATATATACTAATGTGGGTATGCGACAACTACAAACGGAATGAGAAAACCAATATACCCCCCATCTTTGTTGATGGTGGGTATAAAAACGTGAGAAAAACAGTCCACTCGTCCACATAAACATATTGTGATTTATATTTTGTGATAAAAAATAAATCACTCAAAATTACAGTTACTAAATGATTTTTTTTTTAAATGGTTTGGTATGACCTTTATTAGTTTTTGTGGTTTTCTAATGCTTTGGTGGGAAACAATTCCAATTGTGAATAATTTGTGTAACTGTTACCAATATTTATATTAACTCCTATCTCGAATCATTCACCTCTATCGCGAATCAGTATTTCACATGAAATATGTTCCCTTTTCCCATTTTTCATTCATCAACTAGTTTTCGTGAAAAAATTCCCCAAATTGTGAAATTTTTAGATGTAATTTTGTAAACAATAACAGCTGTTACGAACAAACATCAACTATTGTGAATGAAAAGTTCATGGGAATATCACGATAGCAATTTTCACTTCGAGGGAAATGGATATTTCACATTTTTTGCCAATTTTTAAATGATTATATTTTAAACAATGGTTTAATTAATAAAGCTACTAGTTTAAACTTCCCGAAAGCCTAAAAATTGAGACACCACTCTTTTTTATTACATATTTTTAATATAAGTCATATAGAATTTATTAAAAATGTACGAACTTTTATATGTGCATAAATTACAAGGTAATAAATCAGTAATTCATTGTTAATTTTAATTTCCTTCTTTTCGTTACAGTGTGAAAATGAATCATTGGGTTATGAAAAACTATCATCGATGTTAAAACAAATGGAATCAACTGGCATAACAACTGAAACCGAACGTATTAGTGATTTATTAAAGGTATGTACATATAATAAAGGGATATATAAGTTGTTCATTGCGTTTGTAATTTCTGAACTTTTCATTTGCGGGTCGCAAAATTTTTTTAACAATACTTGTTATTTTATACATTTAAAATTTCATGAAATGTTTAATATATCTTTTTTTTTACAGGGCAACATGCAACGCAGTAAAATTATTGTGGATGGTGTTAGTGATGCCCAAAATCAAATAATGAAAATTTTCGAACACAAATCCCATGTCTCGGATATTATAAATAGATGTGCTTCGAAACGTAACTATAAAAAACGAGATAAAGTTTAAGTAGAAGCCGCACCCCCAAATACAAGCATTTCTTAAAACTTTCTCAAAAAAGCTTGCTCAAAAATTTATAAATTTTTGTTTCAATAATTCATGCATAGTGTAAAAAGTTTTCTTTTAGTTTTCTGTTTTATTTGTATATTAAGGTTAAATATATATATTTATATATATAGAGAGAGAGCAATCATAGATCGCCCTTTTAAGACTTTAAAGCTTCTTGTTATATTATGTTTAAAATATACATACATGCATACATATTTTCCTTCGTTGATTTTTATCAAAAATAAAACATTTACTTCTCACATGTTTAAATAACTAATTAAGTTTATAATTGCATTGCCTACATAATAAAATATATTTAGAACATTGTGAATAGTTTCGTTTTAAAATTGATATTTCAACAAGAGCTTTAGCTTAAGCTTTTTTATGTAATAATTATTATTAATTCATTGTAAGTTTTAATTTAATTAAGAAAAAGATAAAAAAAATATTTTTTTAATTTATAGATGAAAAAGAAAAATACAATAATATTTAAGAGAAGAAAACAAAAAAAAAACTATATAAAATTATGGAAAAAATATAAAAGAATATTTAAATGAAATTAATGGTTTTATTTTTTTTTTAAATGGGTTAAAATATATATAAAGTATTTTATGGGGGAAAGGAAGGCGAATTAATAATCAATGAAAATAAAATAAAGCTTTGTAAACTTTTGACTGTGCTAATGAAAATAAAGTTTAAAGTTAAACATTACATAGACTAATTAACTAACCATACAAAAGACTAATCAATCAAAAACTAAAGAGAGATTAGCAAACTTTTGCTAAAAATTCTTAATTTTTAAACCACGTTTAACTATTTATAGAAAATAGAGTTTAAATTTAAACTTAACAAAGGTAAGAAAGTTTGGTTTTCATTTAAAACATTCTTTTAAACTAAATCCTATTTTATAACAAAAATTAATTAAAAAATTTAATGTTCCATTCCCCCTTAAATTACATATAAACAATAGAAATTTCTTAAAACTTTTTTTATTTATCGGAATCATGAATTTATTTTGAAATGTATTTAAAAAACTAAACATTATTTCCATTTCCCGGTTGTTGTTGCTGGTTTGGGGTAATGGAATTTGCCTCTTCTCACATGGGTGGCGGTGGTACTGGCAGCACGCCCATGGGTGGTGGCGGTGGCACACCATTAAACATATGACGCGGTGGTCCAGGCATAGGAAAACCACCGGGAGGGCCCATAGCACGATGTAGATTGGGTGGTGGAGGTGGCAGAATTTTCGGTTCCAGTTTGAAGGAAAATTGTAAAAAGAATTGTTTTGTATCACGATTCCAATGGGTCCAGAATTTGCCTTCGGTTTTCTCCACCTCCCTAGAGGGAACTTTAAAGCCAATGGTTTCATAGGGCTCGGCAGCAAACAGTAGGTATTGCCATTTACGATCTGGTGGTTCGATTTTCTGTTCATAGGCTGACATAAAGCGATGACGCGGTATGACGCCCTCTGTTATTTCAGGATAATCAATTTGAAAGAGCAACGACTGTTGTCCGTTGTTGGGATCACGTTGTTTTGTTACCCTATAACCGGGACGACCAATTTTAACGAATTTCTTAGGCTCTACGCGGGGTTTTTCGGGTGCCATCATGGAGGGCGCCTCCTTGGCTTCTTTGGCGGCACGCCTGGCCAAGTTTTCCTGATGCTTTTTACCTTGTGTATGCGCCAAATAGGAGCCCTCATTGTTGTGCAGCGTTAGACACAATTTACACTCGTAAGAACCCAAATGATTTTTCATAAAATATGGATCTTTATTAAGATCAATGGTTTCCAAAGCCAGCTGGCGTAAGCGTTCCTTGCGGTCTCGATTGGATTCCGACCAGGAGGCCACACCACCGCTACCGGTTTTTCCACCGGCTCGATTTTGAAAATCCATTGTGGAATTTTATATCCTACAATACTAAATATACAAATTATAAACAAATTTTCAATAAATATTGCATGTTTTTACCTAAAAATTCTATAAATCCAGAAAAAAAGCAGCGAAATAATTATTTGCTTCTTCTTTGATGCTGGCGTTCACTTGAGGATGATATCAAACTAAATAAACGTTTTCGTTAAGTTGTGTAAAGTTGCCACCTGGATTTTTAATAAATGTAAACAACTTTTTTTTAGCTATTCTATTGACATATTTAAAACTCGCTAATACATTAAAATACGAGATTAATAAATATCAGTACATAGGTTTATTAATTAAACTTGGATTATGGCAAATTTATATAAGATGGCATCAGCAAGAAATCAGGCGAATTCTGGATTTTTTATATAAGGTTTTTGACATTCGCATAAGCGGCGGATTATTTTTTTAAGTATGGATTTTGACGTTTGAAGTAGAAATTAGCTGTTTAACTAATAGATCAACTATTTCTTCCAAAAAGTGCCTGTATTTTTGTATGTGTTGTTGTACTGTCACTTCCTTCTTGATTGTACCCTGCTACGTACCATAACACTGGTGACCATTAATGCTGGTAGTGCCCATTATACAAAAAACATTCACTGTTCGTTTACCTGTGGAAATTATAACAAAGTCTTTAAAACAATAATTTTATTATCAATTCAACAAAATATAATAAAAAATCAATTTCTTACATTTAAAATCGCCAAAATCGTAGTAGCATCCCAAAAGTAAGGCAACTCTATATTTCGCAATAGCTGTCAAAATGTGGTTAAAAATAAATTCTTTGACAAAATCTATGAAAAGAAATTAAAACGAGGTGTGCTTCTTAATGAAAAATTGCAAAATTTTGCAAATAAAACAAATTTAACTAACAATTAAAAGTGTCTACTGAAAATTTGCTTTAAAATTCATAAAATTTTAATAAAATTCATACGCAATAGTAAAAGAGAAAAGAAATAAGAATTGTGGAGAAAAGCACGCGTCTTAATGACGTCGTTTTTGTCTGCAGTGTAAAAAAAAGATATAGAAAAAAATGTGAAGTGAATTCCGTAAAAATGATGTAAAAAATATGCAATTGTTGCAAATGATAAAAAAATATTTTTACAAAATATAAGAGTGAATTAAAAAAATAGTTATTCAATATGAATCCCTCTGTACCCAATTCCGCTTCTGACTTAGCCTCAAGTCAGGGCAACAGTGGTGGGTCAGTGGCCTCCACCTCAACGTCATCAACTAGCACTGTTCCGTCTAAGGAGGCTGGATTAAATCCTACAGTAGCAAACAGTCCAGTTAGTCATAATAAATATTTGTCTCCAACAACAACTGTCCCTACCAAGCGTATGGTACAGAAAGTATCATCTATAGAACCCGGACTAAAGCAAAAAGAGGCTTATAGTCCTGTCAGTAGTAGCAACTATCTGACTTCACCAACAAATGTCCATAACAAGCGTATAATACGTAAAATAACACCTATAGATCCGAAAAAATTACAACAGGCTGGCTTAGATCGTAAAATTGCAGAAGCATTGAGCAAACAAAAGTCTCAACAGGCTTCTTCTAGTAAACTCTCAAATCGTACATTAAATGTTAGGCCAACATCATCTTCTACAGTTTCATCTCCGGCAGCAACAAATGCAGCTAATGTATCCAGTGTATCTTCACCAAAGCCTACAAGGCCTACAAATGTTCAAACAACACCATCACCAGGTAAATTATTTATATTTTTGTTTAGTTTTTAATATTTACATTTATAGTAATTGTTATTATGTTGTTGTATGTTTTTGTTAATATTTTTATGTAAAATTTTTATTATGTTAGAAATTAGTAGCCCATTTTGCGTATGTATCAATAGCTCAAAGGTTAGTGTGCTAACTTTTTGTTACAACGACCTGGGTTCGATCCCCAGTCAGGGCTTAGGTCTTTTGTTGAATAATGAAACATTTTTTTTTAGCATTAAAAAAATAAATATTTTAGTTTTATGTTTATTTAGGAAACATTTAAGGACATTTTATATAACCTCAAACATTTTTTTGTGATTCACCAAATATTAGTTGTAAAAAGTAGCTTTTACTACTGTATATACTTATTATAAAATCAATAAATTACTTAACGACAGGAACTTGACAAATCAGGATTAAAGTGCTTTTAGAGTAGCATATGAACTTAATTTACGTGCATATGTATAAAACAAGGATTTTCACAAGACAAATACATATTTAAAAAATACAGTTTTATTAAAATATGTATGTATTTAAAAATGGAACTGCCTCCACTGGGATTTGAACTTTAGTATATTGTTTTTAAACCTAACGCTGTAGCCACTAAATCACAAATAAAGTCTACCTAAATTTATAGTAATGTAATGTGTAACGATCACTTATTCCTAAGTAATGCCATCAAAAAATTTGTGAGTTTATAATTGTAAGTATTTTTTTTTTATGTTTAATGAAATAAAGTTTACATTACTTCCTAAGTAGTATCCTTAGTCTTTAGACTTTTTTTTTACAATATTTGAAGTTTTTAATTATATTTTACTGTTTTATATAAAACGTGTATTCTTGGACATATATAAAGACACATGCTGCTGTGAATAATCGATGCTGTGTTGTTAGAATTCTTTATAGCGTCGCGTTCTGCACCATGGAAATTCCCATAGACATACATATCTCGAATACAATGTTTTATACATGGGCTATATAAATATCAAATTTACGGTATTACAAAAATATTCACCAACGCAATCTATTTTAACAATAAATTCAAAAATCTTTTCCACCAACAAATTATTTCACCTTAAAGAAATATTTTTTTTTTACGGATAAAGTTTGGTTTACCGACAAATTTGTTTCGCCAAACAATTGCATTTCACCTAAAGTTTTGTTTTTCACCAAACAATTTACAGCCGTATTTATAACCAAAATTTAGCAAGGATTAAATATACGAGTTATTTATATTGTATTTCTTATCAACCTCTGCTAAACGCATGTTAACGAACAATCAAATACTTGCTACTAACAACAGCTGTTTTGTGTCAAAGTATATTTGTAAATAAATGTGAAATATATAAAATAAATTACGTAATTTCATATTATGTTCTTCTTTTTATAATTTTAGAGAATATCCTTTAATTGAAATTTCAACAGATAAAAATTCATTATACACATATTCGCAAAACTCTACATACGATTTCATTTCTTCAATACATTTAACTTTTTTGTTCTAAGGCAGTACCAAGCTTTCTCCAAACTCTTACGCGACCATCGTTTCCAAAAAGATTAATCTAGCACTTGTCTAAAAATAAACCTTTCCCAAAACATAGGATAATTTAAATAGACGTCTTTATACTGAACAGCATATTCAAAACGTTCTCTTGCAATTTTACGCCTTAATATTTCTTTAAACTTTAATGGACGTCCAGTTCTTGTCAAATATTCATATCTTTCAAACCTTTTATAGTTCCTAAGGATAGGATTTCTTCTACTCCCAGATTTTCCTTTATTTGAAATCTCGACAACTAATCTCCCGAAGTCGGTGGATATTTCCATATTCATTAAATGAAATGTCGATATCGTATGTAGAGTTTTAGACTAAGTGTAAATAAATTATTTGCTAATGGCTGGGAACTGAACAGCTGATCTTTTTTGTTGTGTGTGAAATAGTAAGAGCAGTTATAGTGATAAAATGTAACATAACTGTAACGTCTGAACTAGCTAAAAACTGAATTTCATTACGTTTTTACTTGACATCTGCTAACAGGTATGATTTTTAAAAGCAATTTAATTGAAAAATACTTATTTTTTGAAAAATACCACACTTTAATACTAATCCTAATCTGTCTGCTAGTTAGCAGATTGTTGTGTGCGATGTAATTTTTCGTTATAGCGGATTCGATATAGCAATGTCCATCTGTCCGTCTGGCAAATTGAACTCTTCAAAGCCACTAAATAACTTACAAATTCATTTTCTATTTAGTCGACTTACAAGTAAATTTTCCTGTTTGAAATTTACATTTTCCTGTTTTTGTCACACAACTTTTTCAACTTTCTTTCTGGTGCCAGACCCGATAAAATCTGTGGATATAATCGAATCATTCGATTGACAATATTTTTTTTTTCTCAGTGCAGAAATAATACAGAAGTAGTAAACCTATAAAGAAATTCTCAACATTTTTCGATAAAAATTTTCAAGGAATTTCCAAAAAAAATATTTGCGAAAATTCCCGGGAATAATTTCCTAGTTACGAGCAATACTTATAGTTTGAAATAGAACTGCTACTAAAGAAGCTTTACGGAGTAAGTTCATCAATAAAATGTTTTTTACGTATTTTTTTTTTATAAAAGTAGAAAAATAAATTAAACCATTTTTCAGAAATATTTACGTTTTCTCAAACATACCCGTTAAAACCTGGCTTCGCTTTCTCATTACTTATAAAACAAAAGCTAAAGATGACATTTTAAATAAGGTGAGGAGACTAAATAGCAGCTTATACAATACTATGCGACCTTCAGTGATATACGATTGTATGTTCTCTGTCTTCATAAACTCACTGATAAGATTTGACTTCCCAATAACATTGACATAAAAAATCATTCTAAAAACACAAATTTTTTCCTACAATTAATTTTTCCGCATCTCCTTAAATTGTTCCGTATCCCTTCACCATTATGGTAAGGGCATATATGTATAAGTTTATCATTCCATAAAGTATATGTATATGTCTGTCTCAGTCAACTTTCCGAAGCACCAAATAACTTACAAGCTAGATTTATTCGTCAATATATCCTTTATTGTCCAACTCAGATTGTTGAAAAAAAATTTGGTCGAAATAAAATTTTAGGTGAAACAAATTTCCAAAAAATTTTAGATTTAAAAAGTTTTTGTAAAAAAAAAAAATTAACAAGTAAGACCCTTATATTCGGCTGTACCGAATCTTTTATACCCTTCACCAGATTATACTTTAAAAAAAAAGTTAAATAATTCTGGTAAACAAAATTTAATTTTTTTTTTTTTTTAAATTTCTATTTTTTTTAAATTTTTTAGTGAAAAAAAATTTTTTTGGTGGAAAAAAAAATTTGGCTTAAAAAATATTTTTCCCAATTTTGGCCCATTGTAGGTCCGACTTACTATGGCGTTCTATACGTCGTTGCAAAAGTCTTTGAAATATCTATCATTAGATATCCATATTGTCTATATGGCTTAGTAATCCAGATATATATATAAAATAGGTAAAAAATCGAGGTTGTCCTGGTTTTTTCCTTATTTATCAGCCATTTGTAGGCCGATTTTCTATATTTTAAATACCAACCGAACTGGGTCTATAACGAATACATTGATGTATGAATCATTTATGTAAGTTATTTGGTGGCTACGGACAGTTGATTTCAACATACAGACGGACATGGCCATATCGACTCCGCTATCTATAATGATCCTGAATATATATACTTTATGGGGTAATATGTATAAAATAATCTCTATTTGGGAATGAATATCCAAATCTGGATATGCTCTCACAGCAGGATATTTAACTTTTTTATAAGATGTAACATTTTAAATCAGCTGGTATGTTTTGAAATGATTTCCTTTGACCTTTGACCTTCAATATCGCAAGTAGCAAACAAGTGATTTGAATAGATCATCATTTATCCAATTCAACACCATAAATTATATGATTTAAGCCATATTTACATTTATCATTAAAAATATTAAAATAATTTTTATATAATTTTGTTTTTGGAAAATTGTAACTCCTTAATAAATATTACTTTAAAATTTGAAATAACAATTCAACACGTAAGTTTACACAACGCATAGCCAAAATTGTGTAAATAATTTAATGAGTGGCCAAGCTTAAATGAAACATTGAGCATTAAATTGAACAAGCCATTTTAGTGCAAACGGTTAAGCGGTCGGGTTGAAAAACACACACATTTCTTAAAAAATCCAGGTTCGAAACATGGCGGCGTCAGCGAAATTGAGGGATGAATGGGGGGTTATAGAATAGAAATATTAAAATAAAAAACAGAGTTGTAATTTATGCCAAAAGAGTTTGTCCTAAACAGAAATAAATATGTGATTTGAATTTTGATGTTTGTTTAAATAAATAATAAAAAATGGTATCACTTATGCTACATTTGATACTTCACTAAATTAGGTTAATTTAGCTGAGAGCGTTGAGGGGTAGGGGTTTAGTATCAGATATTTTTGGATAACCCAGGTTCGATACCTGGTGGGAACAATTTTTTTAAAACATTTTTTATATAATTTTTCTTTAAACAGCTAAAACTCTTTTAACAACTAAAACTATAATACCACCAAAAATAACCATAACGGCACCGGAAGCATCGCCCGAAATTGAAACACCAGACATGACTGGTTTGAGTTCTCAACAACGTCTAGTGCATGTTAAAAATTTATTAAACAAAAAGTTACTACAAAAGAAACAGACGGTTAATTGTGATAATGTAAGATCTTATCAACATTTAAAGCCACCTCCACCATTAACTGGCAGTCCCATAGCTAGCAGTAGTGCAACTAGCAACGCCCCAACCAATAGTCCTTTATCTAGAACTGGCCAAGTTAGAAATCCAATAAAAATGTCCACAGATGAATTAACAGGGCAAAAAGAGACACCTACCAGACCTCCGCAGACTTACTGTAATTTAAAAGAACCTGAAATTACTACGCCTCCCTTAAAGCCGATTAAAACAAAAACTCCCCAAAAATCACCCCAGGATATTGCTCGAAAGCTAGATTTCCAAGCTGAAGCTGTACAAAAACAGCCATTAAGAACTTACAGTAAGTGTTTAAACAAGGAACTCAATGAGATACCAAAAGCTGTAATAAAGACGGCCAATAATCAACAGCAGACTTCCAACAATCAGCCGGCTACAACGCCTCTAAGTGCACAGCATTGTAAACAGAATAAAGAGTTTTCGGAAGTAAACAACACCATGGCAAATGCTTCCCTAGATTTTCAAACTGAATGTTTAAAACAACAAAAAAATAAGGACAACAATAAAATACCCAAAGCAGCCATAAAGACGGGCAATAATACGCAGCAGTCTAACAAACTGGAGTCTAACTTGCCCCAAAGTTTTAGGCTTTTCGAACACAACAGTGAACACAGACTAGATTTTCAAGATACAATGCCTTTAAAAGTTCCCCAAGCTGCAAATAATGTGTCATCAGATTTTCAGAATAAAGATAATGACATCCAAATACCAAAAGCAGCAATAAAGGCGGGCAATACACAACAACAGTCTAATAGTCTAGAGTCTTACTCACCACATAACTTTAGATTTTTCCAACAGACTGAGCAAAACCTTGCTTCAACTGAGTTACCCTATACGGCTTCTCATGTGTCTACGGACTCTTACCACATGTCAAAAGCATCAATTAAGGCTGGCTATAGTCAACAGCTAACGAATACGCCACCGAGTTTTAGATCTTTCCAGCACAGTGAACAAAATATTTCACACGACATCAACCAGATACCAAAAGCCTCAATAAAATCGGTCTATGTACAACAGCAACCAAACATACCACAAAGTTTAAGTCATTTCCAGCCCTATGAACAAAGACAAGACGTTTCTGACGTAATACCTCTAAAGGTATATGCGGCTTCGAATATCTCACAAGATTTTCAAAATGAATATTTGAAACAACAGAAAATACGTTACCCTAAGACAAAAAATACAGACTTCCATGAAATACCTAAAGCAGCCATAAAGTCAGGTCATAATCAACAGCAATACTGTAATACAAACTATAGTTATAAACAAAAAATAGACTTTCCTGAGGTTTCGCCACTTAAAATGCCCTTTCCAACGGTCAATGTACCCAAAGAAACACCTTTGCCTACTATAGACTCCTTTAAAAAGCCTTATCCCATGGTCAATGCTGTCTACTATAGTCTGCAACCTCAATCACATGGCCACACCATGCAATCTAATTATGAGACACTTTACACACAACCAGTTACATCACTTGTTAATAATAACTCCCCATTAGAAACTTTCCATGAATCCACCGCTGCTGCCTCAACGACAGCAAATTGTTTAATTGTTTTGGAGAACAAGGTTTTGTCACAAGATGAAATGATAGATTTAACCGAACTACGATTGTCTTCAACAAATACACCACGTTTTGTTAATCCTCATAAACCCATACCGGAAGTCGTAATAAAACAAGAGAAGTCAGATGAATATGCCGCTGCCAATACTCCTTCTCCTTCAAACATGGAGCAAACATCCCCAGTGGATGAAACTAAAGAAATAATAATCCCAAACAACGAGGCAACTTGCGAGAAGGTGGTAATTTCTAACAAACAAAATAAGAAAATTATAATCAATGCCCAAAAACTTAAATTACCACCACAACAATTGGCCGACTTAGCTAAGAAGATAAAGGAAAGAACTGCAATGGCCACAAATCAAGAAAATAAATCTGGCGATATACGTATTCTTAATACAAAGGCGGCAAGTAGAAAGATCATTTCACCCCTTGCTGCAAAACATACCGCCTACGTTTTGCCGCATAATAACGAAATAAACAACAAAGAAATACCAGTTATTCCCAGCCCTACGACCAAATATTTTATACACAATAAGCCCATGTATATGGATGCCAATAAACAAGATCATAACTATCAATTAAATCAGCCGCAGACAGAATTTAAAGGCAATATTAACACAAAAAGTTACATTGTCAAACCTACCAACAATTTCCAGACTCTAAACAGGAGTTTAGGCGAGAACACTGAAACACATCATAACAAATCTGCTGATCTCAGTATGTTAAAAGTTAAAGAAGAACCAAAAACTCTTGATATAAACGATAAATCGCACACAAACTTGCCCGAACATCCCAATGCAGATAACTCTTTTGTGAACAACACATATTCAGAGTATCGCAAATCAGCTGTGGAAATTATCGATGAGCCGGAGGATACCGAGGATTGTTTTTCTGCCGTGGACTTTATAACCGCCCTTAACAATACCAATCCTATAACTGAAGAAACTAGCCTAGAATTATCACCCGAAGAGCTTAATTTAAATGCTTCTTGTGCCATGAATCTATCACCTTTGCGTATACAATCCTATCCGCCACGCCTTAGAACAACATCCACATCTGCATTTAAACCTTATATACCCAAGCACGACAACATTTTAGACCCGGAGCCAATGAGCACTATTGTCATTGAAAGTTCCAAGGGTCCGGAGACTATAATAACCAACGAGAGTCCCAATAAGTATGGCACATTGCAAAAAGTTAAAATGTTTAGTAATATGGGCATGTGTGACATGGATTTAGAGACTCCTGTAGAAAATGTTCAGGCATCAGGCCATAATAAACAAAAACTTGTTTTAGAGCCTCTCAAAGAACCCAAAAATATAGATTTAACAAATGTTATAGTGGCAAATGATCCCGAGAAAATCAAACTAATAATTTCTCAGGTCAATGCTGGCAATGAAGCGAAAAATAACAACAACTCTCCACGGAAATGTGTGGACAAAAATACTTTAAAATCTACTGGTGATACCGATAAAATAAAACCTATTATTTCTCAGGTTAATGCTGGGAATGAAGTGAAAAATAACAATAACTCTCCACGGAAATGTGATGACAAAAATACTCTAAAATCTAGTGGTGAGCCCGATAAAATAAAACTTATAATTTCTCAGGTTAATGCTGGGAATGAAGTGAAAAATAACAATAACTCTCCACGCAAAAGTATTGACAACAATACCTTAAACTCAAGTGGTAACTATAATGCTACAGTAACAAAAACCCCGGAGTCTCATGTAAATACCATAAAAGAATTTGATACTGCAACCACTTCCAGAGAAGTGGAAAACCCACCACTTACTAAATCTTGCTTGCCTTTGGAAACTGTTATAGCTGCTGGCCAACTCCAGAACCAGAAACCAGTTGCTTGCAAATCTATTAGTGAGAATATTACAGAACAAACCCAAATTAAAGACTCAAAAGACTCTAAGTTACCAACAAATCCTCCGGAAAATTCTCTAACTAAAGATCATATTAAGACACAAGAAAAACCAGCCAATTTGAAATCAATATTAAAATCAGCCACAACATGTGATGAGCAAAATCGTGATAAGTGTGAAACAGCAAAACCTTTAGAAGTTGAGATGCCAACAAACACAACTAACGAGGCAGCCAAGACAAGTGAAACCTCTTCTGCCAACACGGTAACTTCAAAACGTATTTCCAGATTTAAGAAGGGTAAAATAAATTTAGTACAACGTAACAAAGCGGTAGGATCAGGTCCAAATAAACTTAAAACAGTGGAAAAGAAAACTGAAACCAATAATGAAACCCTTAATGAACAAACTAAAAATGAGAATGAAACTAAAGAAATTATAGATGAAAGGTCTAGAGAAGAGAATAAAAAGCATGAATTAAAACAAAATAGTGATGATATACCAAAAGCAGTCATAAAAATTGGTCAAAGTCCTGCTAAATCGCCTACTAAAACAGCACAACTTGAAAAAGCTGAGGAAAGAATAGAATTTGAGAATTCAAATCAAGCCTTTAACATTATGCACTCCCAAATTGAAGATAAAAATAAAGATTTGGAATTAAATACAATAATTACACCAATTACGAGTTATAATAAAGATTGCGAGGATAAAGTGGATGATGCTAATGAAAGCACAGAGAAATCAGACAATAATGGGACTAAATCGGCACCAACAGAAGCTTATACTAGAAAAGAGGATATTATGCACGATTCAGATGAAACTGTACAGGGCGTAACTAAAGAAAATACTACAGAAATGTCTGCTAAACCGGAATCAACAGAGGCTAATACTAGAAAACAGGATATTGAGCACGATTTAGCTAAAACTATACAGGTCGTAAATAAAGAAACTATTACAGAAATTTCCTCCGTTAAAAGCCCAGACAAAGCTTATATTAAGCCTTTAATTGTGGATAACATCGAGATACCAAAGGCAGCTATAAAAACTGGCCATAGCCCACAGAAACCCAACAAATCACCACAAAAATATACATTACATCAACAAGTTGAACAAATAATGGATTTAACGGTAGTAACACCTGAAAAACCACAAGAAACTGCCCCTAAACTATCTTCAGATCAAAATCATAACAATAAAAGTCCAGAAAACGTACCACCTAGTGAAATCTCCGAAGTTTCAACGCCTCCTTTAAATATGAAGACCACAAAAATTCAAACTCCACAAAAATCTCCCCATGATATTAATAGAAAACTGGATTTTGAAATTGAACTGGAGACAAGAGTTCAACAACAACAGAAATCTAATGAATTTAACTTGATACCAGAGACACCAGAGGCATCAAGTGAAACGGAACAAAGTTCACAACAAAGCTTAACTAAAACACCTCAAAAATCCACAGAACTTCAGTCAACTGAAACGGAAATAGATTTTAGTAAAACTACACCTGTAAAAGCAACAATTTCACATTCTGAAGATTTACCAGAAACGCCACAAAATTCCTATTTAAGTGCAATGTCAGTTGATGTAAATTACACCCCACAAAGTCCACAAAACTTAAGCGAAACATATGCCATACAAGACAATATTGAAAATATTTCCTATGGTAATATAACACCACAATTAGAGTCAACGAAAATTTCCAAAATTGAGGATTTAGATCCCGTATCTAAAGCCATATTGAAAAATATGAGAAGTGCCAAAGTGTCTCTCATAGATATAGTAAAACATTCCCCCCAGAAACCACCAGAAACATCACCTGTGATTCCTTTTAAAAAGAAAACACAAGAAACAGAAAAAAAAGAAAAAACTCCCGAAATTAAGGGCATTAACACTTTATTAAAACAATTAAAAAGCAACAATAATGAAATGGAAGATAAAGATCAACAAGCTGAAGAAAATAGTCAGAATACTTCCAAAGATGTTGAAGAACCGGAGACTAGTCTAAAGGAGACAAGAAGAAGTTTACCAAACCTGAGTGATGTAAACCAGTTACCTAAAATTATAGCAAACACAAGATCCAACCGATTAAGTTTAGGGGACACACCTACCCTTACGACAGCTTCAAACCCCACCATCACCGCCACCACAAGAAAAAGACATTCCACCAGGCCGCTTATAAGTGATGATGATTTGGAATTTTTACCCGTAAATGCAGAGGTTAAATTTAAGCTTTCAAAATCCAAGCAAAACGAAAAGGAAACATCTTTACATACCACACCCACATCCTGTAATTCCAACACCAACCGAAGAACACGTCTATATTCCAAACCTTTGGAAATGGAATTGTCCAAACATTCCTCACCTTTGACCAAAAGAACTCGTTATTATTCGCAGACTTTGGAAACTAATGTTACAATTAGATTTGATGCCCTAAAGTCTGCCACATCACCTAATGGGCCTAGTCCTTTAAATCTCAAGCATTTAAAACCCTTGGACACGGAAGATTCCTGTCACGATAGTACACAAGATTCTAACAAACTAATACCCACTAAACAACGCAAGAAATTGCGTAAAACTTTAGAAGACATAAAAAAGTCACAAAAATCACACACGGATTCGGACTCTGAGGATGAAAATCGGGACTATGATGACTGTTTTCCGAAAGATTGTGAGGAAAGCAATGAATTTTTGGGATTTGAAGAAAATGCAGACTCCAGTTTTAAAGCTTCCCAACATGTTAATAATCCAAATGATGAAAACAATAAAATGGGAAAAACAAAAGGTGGTACCTTGAAAAACTGGTTGACTACTGGTAAGGCCATAGCGCCAACGCTGGAGCAAGAGAAGCTAACGAATCGAATACGGCATGCTGACGAAATACCCGCAACATCACCTGTAAAACGTAGTGGTAGTAGTGGAATGAAACCCTTTAAAAAGCGTTGGGATTTGTCTAACAGCCGCAATGAAGAGACTGATATTACTGATGATACTTCACCAGCGGATGATGAAGAGGAGAGTGCAGCTGAACGAATGCCAACTACAAAAAAATCAAAACGTGGCATTAAAAATGTGATCGATAGCAATAAGGAACTATTAGATAGTAAGAAAATAAAATTAGATGAATCATTAGAGAAAACCATAGAACACAGTTTTATTAAACCTCGACATTTACGTACAATATCGAAAAATTCTGGTACCGATTCTGAAACACATGAAGAGAAACCAATGAAAGGTCAAAAACCTCGGCTTAGGATAAAAAATTTCCAAGAAAACTTGCCCAAATCAAAGGAAAAGGAAACAATGAATGAAAATACTGCTTCTGACTCCGATTGTCATAAGAGAAAGCCTAGAAGAATAAAGAAAGACGCTACATCTGGTACTGATTCCGATTGTCATGAAGAAACAAGGCAAGCAAACTCAAAAGCTAAGTCAACCAATAAAGATGATAATATAGAAAAACATTCCGAGAATTCTGGTATCGACAACGACTGTCATGATAGTATAGAGTTGACACAAGAAAAAACCAAACAAAAGGCAGCAAATTCGGATAAAATTAACGACCTTGATAAAGTTGCAGACAAAAGCTTAGAAAAGGCTAAAAAATCTGGCCACGACTCAGATAGTTTAGAAGCAAGAGAATCGAAACGTCTAAAATCTAAAAACAGGAACAAAGACCTAGATAAAAGTTTAAAATCCCACAATACTGACTCCGATTGTACTGATAGAACGGAATCTAAACAATTAAAGCCTAAGGAAAATACACAACAAGACAACGAACTAGAGGTAGCTGTAACATCTAAAAATTCTGGCCACGACTCTGATACACATGAAGTAAAAGGATCGAAACGTTTAAAATCTAAACTTCAGACAGAAGATGTCGATAAAAGTTTAGATAAAAGCCTCAAAGTCCATAATTCTGAAGCTGATAGTCATAAAGGCAAAAGGTCAAGGCGTTTAAAATCTAAGCACATGACAGATGATGAGATTGCAAAAAGCTTGAACATTTCTGAAAAGCCCGAAAATTACAAGAATAAAGATAAAAAAGAAAATTCTGGAGAAAAGTCGATGAAAAAATCATCCAAGGAACATGACTTGGGAACTAAAAATGCTGAACTTCAATCAAAAACAGATAAAGAACATGACACTACTACATGCAATTCTCCAAGGGATAATGAAAACTCTTCAATTGTTGCAGAATGTAAAACTGAAACGAAAACACCTCAAAATAAAACAGCTAAGAAGAAAAGGGGGAGATCTATAGTTAAGACTGAACAAATAGCTAAGACTCCCACGATTGAGAAAAATTTGAATGACACCGCAACATCTTCTTCAGTTAGGTCCCTGAAAAGATCATTAAGTACGGATTCATCTGATGATGAGGGTCCCTTACTAATAATAAAAAAACGATCTTCGAAAAGCCAGCCAAAAAGAAAACTTAAAATTCAGGATTCTGACAGTGATTCTACATCAACTCCATTAAAGAAAACTAATGAAAATGATACTATGACTGATGATTTAACACCTATATCAACTGCACGTTTGGCAGTGGTTAAGAGTGAAACTCCATCGCTAACGGTTGGCAGAAAACGTAAATACAACATTACAGAATCCAACTTTAATCCTCGCCTGTTGCTAATAACAAAAAGAGAACAACTTGAGACTAAAGAAGTACTTACCGAAACTAAGCCAGGTAGCGGGTCAATACAATGCGGTCTTTGTTTGGGTCGCACTACAAAATGGATTGCACATTTAGCGGAACATTATGGTGTAGGCTGGCAAATGGGGCAAGTGAAATTGGTAAGTTAAACAAATGAACTAGAACTGAACTAGAACTGAACTAGAACTGAACTAGAACTGAACTAGAACTGAACTAGAACTGAACTAGAACTGAACTAGAACTGAACTAGAACTGAACTAGAACTGAACTAGAACTGAACTAGAACTGAACTAGAACTGAACTAGAACTGAACTAGAACTGAACTAGAACTGAACTAGAACTGAACTAGAACTGAACATAAGCGAATTAAAACAATTATAACATTTTCTAACCCTTATTCTTCAATCTTGTAAATTTCTTTTAGAACGTGGAAAACCGTTCCGTGGTTTTAAATTGCATTCTAAATTATATGAAAAGTACGGGTTCAAAAGGGCTATCTTGTCGCATGTGTAAAAAAGAATATCGCTCTGGCTTGGGCATATTAACGCACATTGAGACATGTGGTGCCCAAGTAGCGCGTGTAATATGTGAGTATTGTAAAAGAGATTATGCTCCATCCACCCTTCCAATTCACATACGCTCTTGTTATGCCAAGACCGCTCTTGAAAATCAATCAGCCGAACATAAAGCAGAAGAAAACGTGGAGAAACAGGAAGAAGTTTTTGGTAACACAGGACGCTTAAAGCGTAATTCCACTATAAAAGCTGAAAATAAATTAAAAGTTTTGGGAGCAGAATTGGAAAAAGTGCCAGACAGTTCGAAAAATGAAAAACCGGCTATTGATCCCAAATCACGAATTCGGTATGTGCCACCATTGAAGGAAGATGCTAAATGGTCTGAAGATATTCAGAAGTTTGGCAAGGCTTTTTGCCCTAAAAAACTTTGTAAATTTAGCAGCAACGATTTAAAGGAATTTTCCGAGCATATAAAAAATTGCAAATATATAAAATCGGGCTATTTTTGTAACTTCTGTCGCCAGCGAGTATTTCCAACCGAAAAAGAAGCCATAGATCATGTGATTAAAAATCACAAAGGTGGACGACGATCCCGGAAGAAATCTGAGGATTCCGACTGTAATTTGAAAACCGATGATGAACAATCTTCAGATGATAACTATCTATCCGAGGGAGTTGATGAAAATGAAGTAGATGATGAGGTCAGCGAGGAGGAGGAGGATGACTTGGAGGAGGCTTGTGATAATAGTAGAAAAGGCAGCAAAAAACAAAATAAAAAACCCTATAGTAGAAATGTAAATCATGCACCTAATCAAACAACTCGTAAAGAAGGTAAAATATAAGATTTATTTTCATTTATATTCATTATATTACATAATTTTTTATTGCCTTGTAGTGTTTGATGGTCGCTTCAGTGATCTCAATAAGGAGGTGTTAAAAAAATGGAAGAGTTTGTAAGTATTTTATAAATTTTGTTAAAAAAAGACATACATTTTATGGGTTTTTTGGTATACTTTTAGCTTAAAACTTAACTATACAAGTGAACCTCTCTATGCCGAATTTACTGCACAGTATTCAGTGTTAAATCAACAAGACTTTAACAAATATTTACCAAAGCAAAGTGTTTCCATGAAATTTAATTTGAAAACCAAAGCAGCCTTAACTGGTTCTGTAGGCCAGCCAGAAGATAATATTGAATGGTCAGACTTAAAAAGATATGAAAGTATCCACAATAAAAGTATGTAAAAAAAACAAAACAAATTAAGAAAAGTATTAACTAATCTGTTTTTATTTTTAGTGAACACTTATTTCTTTTTGGGGGCTCCTGTAAAACTGTGCAGTTGGCTACCTTTACCCGCCCATGTACACGAACAATATCTGGCTGTAGTATATCGTCAAGATATGTTTAAATTTGTTAAATTTGCCCAACCTACACAGCATCACACCATTATTTTAATAATCAAAGTAACACAAAACAATCAAACCCCTAAGCTTGATATCCAGTACGGCTTTGTTGTGCCCGATGGTCCAGTACATCATGTAGCCTTTTTACCAAGTGGAGGTTATAATGAATCCTCTAATCGTTTGGGATTAGTGGCTGTAGCCACGGTTACCTCAACCATAAAGGTGTATAGTTTACCTCTCAATGTAGAGAACTTAACAACAACTGAAGCCAGCAATAATAATAATCATATTACATTAGTTGAAGTAAACCCCAGTTTTCTTTTAAATTTGGATATATTGGATCAACAACAAACAGCACAGCAAGTGCATTTCAATGCACAATGTTTGCAAATATGTTGGTCAGAGGTGTGTGTACAAACATTTTGTTTTTGAAATGTGATTAAACAAATAATTAAAAACTTTCTTTTTGATAACAGTTTTCTGGACATCAGCACATCTTTGCTAGTTTTTCCAATGGTTTCATGGGTATATGGGACATAAACAACGATTCGCAAGAGAATCTTAATCGTTTTGTGGTCGATGATGTGGCTAATTATGCTCCTCTAAATTATTTTTATTTAGGAGAAAAGCGTGTGAAGTGTAGGTTATTTTTTTTCTAGAATGTTTATAAAAGAAAATGTATTTTATTGATTTTTTTTAAATATTTATAAATAGGCTTTGCTTTACATTATGACACTAGTGGTCCTAGATGGTTAGCTGCTTCTGGAGCTTATCGTAAATTTGTTATCTATGACATAAAAAGTTTTATGCAACCCATTGTCATGAAAGAGGAGGTTAATAAGAATATATTGCTGTCCATGGATTGGTGTCCGCTGTGGGAAACTTTATTGTACAGTTACTGTGATTCGATTCCTAATAGTAAGTATAAAGTGTTTTATTATAGTAGATATTGAATTAAGCTATATTTAAAAATACGGTTTAAATAATAGTAGATATTGAATTAAGCTATATTTAAAAATACGGTTTGTTAAAATATTCAGCAACAAATTTTCGGAATATATTATTAATTATTTAACCCAAAAATTACACTTCCTTTAATAGATGGTCGCTGTGTCATGACTGTTAATCCTACCAATATAATGTTTCCCCAAAATAAACTAGACTTTATGGTTTGTGGCGTTACCCAAGTTCACTACACCCCGGTGGCAAATATGTGCGTATCGGCTTTAGATAATGGTGATGTAGTATTTCTCGATACCAAAGAGTTGCACTATGAATGTCCTCTTAGTAAAAAATTCGGTGAAAGGCGTATGCTGTATGCCATGGATGTCAAGCTGCTAAATGGTAAACCTTTGCCGACATTGCCAAAGGGTAATGATAAAAATGCCAACACAAATGTACCCAGCGAGTGGTCAATGCAAGATGATCAATACAAAGAAAAGTATGGCTTAATATTTCAACCGCTTTTAAAGGTAAATATACTAAAGTTTTCTTATTTTCATAGCTAACTTTTAAACTTTTACAAATTTTCAGCTTAAGGAAGAGTACAAAGGACCCTACTTAAGTGAGCAAAGATGTCCGCCTTCGAATGTTATTCCCCTAATGCGCATTAACACTTTACGCTGCAATTTAAATCTAAATGCTAAAAACTTAATAGCCCTGGGCTATGAAAATGGTTTCTTACGTCTAGTGTATTTTAACAAGGATAATTTATAAAGCTTTTTAATGTAGTAAGTGTAAATAATTTTCGTTATTTTTATAATTTTTAATTCAGAATATTTAATAAAAGCAAATGTTAAATTTGCTTAATTTATACTTTTCGAAAGTTTCGATAAAAGTAATGTGGACTAGTACGACAGCTCAGCATGTGTGCATTCAGTTTTCGAATATGTTAACAAATTTGTTATACAATAACTTTTCAATTATTACATGCCTTTTAATATTGGTAAAATGTTAGCAGGTTTTGTTCGGTTTCGATATAAAAACAGTCCGATTTTGAGCGGACTCTAATATAATTATAAAAATGTATAGAAGTTTGTAAGAATTTATTTTCGCTGATTCCTTTTTCTAAAAATATTTTTCATTTATTTTTCAAACTTCCATTACCCATCACATTTTTATAAAATAATTGTTATAAAACATAACTTTAAAAAAATTATAAAATAATTTTCAATTCTTTAAGGATGATTTTGAAACGGATTTATGACAGTTTTTTTATATCTTGTCATTGAAATCATTCCTACACATTTTTTTAAAATAAATTGGTTATACAATTTTTATTTTAAAAATATGTTTACATTTTAAAATTTTTGTTCACTAGTAACATTTCCCAACATTTTTATTTAGACAAAATTTAAAATTTTTAAAAATTTAAAAAAAAAAAAATTTTTTTTTTAACTCAATATATTTTTCAAAACTTTTTTTATTTTAAAAATTCAACATTTTTTTCAGAGAATGTTTTTATTAAATTTATTTAAAAATTCGAAAGTTTTTCACAAAATATTCGAATTTTTTTTCGAAATTTTTTTCAATATTTTATTTATAATTTTTTTTTTTCAAAATTCAAAATTTTTTTTTTAAAATTCAATATTTTTGAAATCCCAATCTATTGAAAAATTAAAAAAAACGAAATTTGTTTACAGCTTCCGAAGAATTTTAATTTTTTTAATAATTTTATTTTTACTAAAATTTCATATTTTATATAAAAAAATCTAAATTTTTAAAAATCTTTTTCAAAATTTGATAAAAAATTTTCAAAACTTTATCACTATTTTTATAAAAAATATTTTGAAATTTTTTACAAACTTTTTTACCAACAATTTTTATTTTCTGAAATCTATCAATGAAAAATTGTTTTATTTTTAATATTTAATTCGAAACTTGGAATATTAATTATTTTATAAATTTATTAATCAGCAATTACAAATACCGACCAATTCTAACTTTTAACCATAGACAAAGACTTACTCAAAGTAAGTCAAAATAAAATAAATCGTATTTCCCTTATTCTTTGCCACATCAATTTCTATACTTGATATTTTGTCAAAAATTATTCATACTACACGTAGTCCAGAAAATTCAATATTTCCTTAAATTTAGTTTTAAAATTGTTTATATATAAATAGAAACACTAATGAAAACAGTTCTGTTATTTCAGTTTTCCTGAAATTTAATTTAAAATTAAATAGTTATTATTGTAAAAAACTTACAAGTTATGTATCTTTAATTATATGTAAATAATCTTTATTTATTAGTTTTATGATATTTATAAAAGGTTTAAGTAGTTTTATAAGAACTTTTTCTAAAACAAAAACAAACAATATTGTGCATTGCTATGAACTGAACATTTATTAAAAATAAAATAAAAACTATATGAAAATATAATTATATAAATATTAAACCATACATGTTATTTTTTTTATAAAACTATTAATTTGCCCCAGATACATTTTCGGTGTCCACAGCTTCATCTTCTACAGCTTCCGCTGTGTTAATTGTTTCAACCTCTGTTTCGCCTTCTACAATAGCTGTTATGCTATCGCCGCTCTCCTCTTCACCACTCGTAGGTGTGGTTGGCGCTTCAGAGTCGGTTGCTGTTTTGCTTGATCGAGACTTCTTGGATTTGCGTTTTTTGTTGGGATCTTCAAGTTCTTTGGCCGCTTCTTCGGCAGCCTCTTGTTCTGCAGTTTTATAGGTTTCAGGGAAGAATTTTTTGGCCTCCTCATGGCCCACCACTGAATTGGGACTAACATAGCTGGGGCCATAGGTCACCAAAGAAAGCATAGTGTTAGAGGAGGTTTTATTGACTTTTAAGATAAGCTTGTCATTGCTAGAAAGAAAATTCAGCCTCTTAGTAGTAAAATTAAGGACACAAATAGTAAAAAAGTGAAAATTTTAAAGCTCTACATCTACAAAATTTCAATTGTTGAACTCTAAGAGATCAAAATAGCTGCCTAAGAGCTCCAAATTTCCCATAGAAAAAGGAAATAGTCCAGCTCTTTAGAGCTCAACATTTTCCATAGGAAAATAGAAGGGAATTTTGAGTTCCAGTTCAGTTTCTAGTTCAGTTCTAGTTCTGTTCTAGTTCAGTTCTAGAACCCAACATTTTCTATTCTACTCACGTTGTCACTGGTTTATATTTTGCAGCCGAATTAGCTATAAATTTGGCTTCATCCGGATCTTCACTGGTAAAGAACCCATACAATGGCACATCATCTTTATGTGACTCAGCGTGCGTTATTAAATCTCTCTTTTTATACGCATCAAAAGCCATGATAACATGTGGCGGCTCTGGCATAGGATCTGGTGGCAAAAAGGCTGAAGTTTGATTGTGAAAGTACACATAGATTAGAGCAGCATGGGTACGATGATTGTTGGGTACCCAAATGGGTGGTATAGTAACGGTTTTAGTGCAGGTGCGTTTTTTAAGAGTTTCAGGGGCGACTGTAATATCCGCAGGTTTTTTTTCTTCTGCATCGGGTTTAGTATCCTCTAGGCCTAAATCAAGATCTAGGACAGGCATTTCAGTTGGAGACGGTTCAGTGGCGACTTCTAAATCGATTTCATTTTCCTCGGCTTCATCCTCATCTGCAGGCTCGCTTAAATTTTCTTCTGTTTCTTTAGTGGCCATTTCCGGCTCAGGTGGCTCTTCCTCAATACATACTTCATTGTCTGGTGTGGAAACAGAACATGAGTTTTCTGGGTAAAATAAGTACAATGATGCCTTTACCTTCAACTTCATATTCCACCTTAACATCCAAGGGTGCTATAATGGCTGGCGTTACACGTTCCTCTTCATTAAATTCATCTGCTGGCTCGGTTGTGGTTTTTGTCAATTCATAGGCATATTGTTTCAACAATATGGGAATCTCCTCTCCCTCCACTGGTAGTTTCCAAAAACATACTAACAATTCTTTGCCATGCAATTGATCCAAAACATCATCATCCAGCGGATTGGGACATTTCACGTGTATAACATCGAAATCACTTTTCGAAATCTGCACAATTTTACGATCTTTACATTGTATTTTCAAAGCATCTGCTGGTTCATTTATTTTCTTAAACATATCACGATTTACTTGAGGACCAAATATGGTCACACCAATATCGTTTAGGTTTTCCATAATGGTGTCGGTGACATAGGTCAGGTAAGCCAAACGTTTTTTATCACGATCAGCGGTTTCTATGCGCAGTGCATGAGCCTCGGCATCTTCTTTAACTTTACGTCGGGCTACTTCTTCGGGTTGATATTCGGCTATATCATAAATAGGGCGAGATTTGATGCCTTCCTTGAGTCTGGTTAGTTCTAGAGTTATAAGTTTCATGAGACGTGGCACATCGGTGCCGAACATTAAATTAATGGCTTTTCCTTCCTAAAGATATGAAATATTAAAGGAAATCCATTTAAATCAGTTAAAAAAGTACCGTTACAAATAACCAGGTGGGTTCACTTTTGCGGCGAAACCTTTTCAATGCAGTTATATGGTCCGCTTTGCACTAAACAAGATTATTTTGTATACTTATTCAAATATTTTATTTATATCCAATACTTACTATGGCCAATTGCAAATTATCGCCACCCACTTCCAATTTAATCTTTTTCAAACTACCCACCATACCCAAACAGGGACCACACCAATCTGAGTACACATCTAGCACTATTATCCAAAAACTTTTTTAATAAATAAAGAAATCATATTTCCTTTGTTAAACATCCATTTACCCAACAATCCTGGACGTTCTAAGAACTTTTCAAAATCCTCATCATTTTGTATGTCAGCCTGCAGCTGCTGTACTCCTCCCTTTTTGGCCATGATCCTTCGTAGTAATAGTTTTAATAGATGCCTAAATGTTTAATTTTGTATAGGTATTTAAAGATTTTGTAAGCCGAAAGTATTAATTCACTGAAAATTTAGTTACGAATGAAAAATTTATTGTTTTTATTTTGTTTTTATAACAGTTTTTGTTTTGGAATTTATCGATTAAACAGGCATGTTATAGTACAAGGTTGTATTATTTGTTTATAAACATAAAATGGTTTATATTGAAAATGTTATAGCAACGTACAGTTATGGAATTTTAAATAATTAACAGCAGATATCTTATAAAAAGAATTTCTGGTGTTTTATGAGCTGAAAATTTCAATATAAATAGAAGAAAATTGGTCAGAAAATTTCTTTCTATAAAGTCTAAAATTCGCATAGAAAAAGGAGAATGTCAAGAGTTTAAAATATCCTATAGACAATGGTATTGCAAAGCTCTCAAACAGCTCAAAATTTTCTATAGGAAACGGAAATTATAGAACTATCTAAGAGTTCAACAATTTCTATAAGAAAATGAAATTGTCGGACTATAGCGTCTATAGAACAATGATATTGTCAAGTTCTCCTAAAAAAATAATAAATTGTAGAGTGAACTAAAAGAGCTCAAAATTGTCTATAGAAGAGCTTAAACTTTCCTATAAAAGAAGGGAATTCTAGAGCTCTCTGAGAGCAAAACATTTCCCACAGAAAATGTATATAAGAGATCAAAATTTGCTATAGAAAATCATTATTTTAGAGCTTAAAAATTCTTATAGAGAAACGAAATTGTCAAGCTCTCTAATAGCGCAAAATGTTCTATACATACATTTTTGAGCTCTCTAATTGAGATCTTTAATTGAAATCATAGATAAATACACATTGATCGGAAACTCTCCTGTCAGTAGTGAAAATGGATAAATAAACAAAACCATAGAGAAAATATATATAGAGCGGAAACTCTCCTGTCAAAGACCTAACTCAGTTGTCAGAAACCTAAGTGGTGAGAATGTATTAGTATAAAAAACTATGTGAAAACAAAAACAATACTCGTATGTGTGATTATTTTAAGTAAATTTTTGTTTGAGTTTTTTTTTTAGTTTCCGCTTTATGTTTCTCCATGAACAAAACTATGTGTGATTGAGTAATTCTTTGTTTGAGTTTCTAGTTTCCTCTATATGTGTATTTCTCTATGATTGAAACCATTGGGAAAATATAAATAGAGCGGAAACTCTCCAGTCAAAGACCTAACTCAGTTGTCAGAAAGCTATGTAGTGAGAATGTATTAGTAAAAAAAACTATGTTATTATTTTGTTTGAGTTTTTTTTTTCTAGTTTCCGCTCTATGCGTATTTCTCTTTGTTCATAGCTTTAACCCATTCTCCCTTCTCATCGCATTATATGGCTTGTTTATAAGTACTTGGTTGAAACTTTTTTACTAAATTTACATACTGTTTTTCCAGTACACCTATATTCGAACGATTTGATCTTCTCAAAAGTACTTGTGGCTCTAAAATGTGTTCTAAATCATCATTAGATTTACTTGAATCACTGGAAGCATTAATAGCATCATCATCTTCAGATTGTACTAAAAACTCTTCATCTGCTGAATAAAAAATCGTAATTTTTATGGTACTGAATGGCTGTGTCTCAATCTTTGCTGTTCAAATTCACTTCAACTTCATCTGTTTTCGAATGTACAATTTCGATATTTCATGAAGTAGACATAAGTATTTTGAAATCTCGACTTATTACCATTCTTAAATTCGTCAAATTTAAAAAAAAAACGTAATGCTTTTGACTCTTCTGACTATCCGACAAATATCCATACTTCAGTTTTCTGAACTAACTTTTAACGTTTTTGCGTTGCAATAAGTACATGAGCTTCTGAACCGAAAACTTCAAATAGATTTACGTCAACCTTCTTCTATTCCCCTATTTTAAAAAGCAATGTTTTTGTTAAATCTTCTTCTGATTTGATTTTGATAGATTAGCATCTGCAAGCATACATCTAACCATCTCGACCAAATAACAAGATATTAAATTTGGTATTAACGTAATGGAAATATTTCTTGAGTTTCATAACTTCATCAATATTATTTTTCAGCAAGTATGATCGACTGATATTAAATCGTTTCGTTTTCGAAATCAATTTCCATCTCTTATCAGATAATATTAATCATACGTATAGGTGACCTATCATATCTACTACATAACATGTGGCGTATACATTATATGAAAAGAAAAATAAATAAATAATAATCATACGCCTCGTACATCATTTTTAAAATTGAAATAATATGGCAAAACAATAACGATTAGATTTTAATATTAGCATAAAGGTAAATGTAAACGCTTAATGTTAGTTAGAAACTAAATTAATGGTTTTTATGTTTTTTCATTTCGATCACTATTTACCGACTTATAGCCACATTTATGTTTTACTTAATTTTCATATAAAAAATAGATTTTTGGTGAAAAATATAAGTGAATACAGATGATCGTGCTTTTTCAATTTGAACCACTATTTACCGACTTATAGCCACTTTTATGTTTTATCGGTTTTTGGTAGAAAATATAAGTGATCACAGATGATCGTCCTTTTTCTATTTGGACCACTATTTCCCAATTTATAGCCACTTTTATGTTTTAGTATGTAGCTTAACTTGCATAAAATTAAATTTTCGAGAAGTTTAAGTCCTAAACTGTAACTTTTAAATAGACATATGCTAAAGATTAAAAGTTATTTCTAGTTGTATTTTTTATTTATAAATTTATTAAAGAGCTGCTCAATTGTATTACTCCCCTCAGCTCAGTTAGTAAATAATTCTGGAGCTTTTAATATTGATTTCTTAAAGGCTTAAGTCCGGCTCATAATTTCTATATATTTTTGCTGGAAAAAATAATAGAAACGCGTAAATGGATTCAATTTTTAGAGGCACATCTTTTTATTTTTTGTTAAAAAATTGTTTTATTTTAATATTTAGAGGCACTACCTTTGTTTTTCACAGCTTCATTGCATCTGCGACACATGGAATCAACCAATTTTTTTTGAAAAAGTCCTTGTCAATGGAAAACCACTCTTCCTGGATTTTTTCCCACAATTAGTCCTTATTTTTCCGACTGATGCCCTCCAACTTCCTCTTGAGCACTCCCCAGTGATGTTCCATTGGTTTAAGGTCCGGTGGCAGTGAAGGCCATTCCATAAGAGGTACTTTGTTGACAGCAAACAAATCCTTTGCCAATTTTGAAGAGTGGTTTGGATCACTGTCCTGCTGAAACTCCCATCCCAAGGACATCTCTTCCTCAGCAAATGAAAGGATTATGCTTTGCAATATATTTACGTAGTCCGGGGCGCATATTTTGTTCTTTATCCAAAATATTGAACTGACACCAGAAGAAGGGAAACACCCCCATATCATGATGAATCCACCGTCGTGTTTTACGGTCATCTTGGTGTATTTTGGATCATATGCCTTATTGTGTGGGTGCCTAACATAATGTTTCCTATGGGATCTAAACAAATTTATCTATGTTTTGTCTGACCACAGCTCATGAAGACCGTCAAACACAGTGCTGGACCCATCATGATATGGGGGTGTTTCTCTTCTTCTGGTGTCTGTTCAATATTTTAGATAAAGAACAAAATATGCGCCCCTGACTACGTAAATATATTGCAAAGCATAATTCGTCCATTTGCTGAGGAAGAGATGTCCTTGAGATGGGAGTTTCACCAGGACCACCACTACAAACCACTCTTCAAAATTGGCAAAGGATTTGTTTGCTGTCAACAAAGTACCTCTTATGGAATGGCCTTCACAGCCACCGGACCTTAAACCAATAGAACATCACTGGGGAGTGCTCAAGAGGAAGTTGGAGGGCATTAGTCGGAAAAATAAAGACTAATTGTCGGAAAAAATCCAGGAAGAGTGGTTTTCCATTGACAAGGACTTTTTCAAAAAAAATTGGTTGATTCCATGTGTCGCAGATGCAATGAAGCTGTGAAAAACAAAGGTAGTGCCTCTAAATATTAAAATAAAACAATTTTTTAACAAAAAATAAAAAGATGTGCCTCTAAAAATTGAATCCATTTACGCGTTTCTATTATTTTTTCCAGCAAAAATATTGACTCTTTACATTATTAGTCATATAGTGTATTAAAATATTAATGAAAAGAGGAATGATTATGTTTTTCTTATGTTGTATGTCTGATAAACAAAACTGCATATACATTTTTTTTAATAAATCTAAACTTGACTAATATACTTACAAAATTGGAAAAAAATGCTTTCGTTTCTATTATTTTTTCCAACACTGTATATACATGTCTTTAAAATCCCTGCTATTACTTTATATGTTATATATACATTTGTATTTGTACAAAATACTCTAAAGTTGTTAACCTGTAAAATAGATCCAAAACTATTTGAACTTTATACTAAACTCCGCTCTAGAGTTTAACCCATTATTTTGGGATTTATATTTACCTTTAGAATACCTAATGATTTCAAAGGAAATCGTTTAAAATTCAAACTGAAAATAAAAACTCTTGCGATTTATTGTTTTTTTTTTTAAATAATTTTATTTCGTTTTTTTTATTTTTTTTTTGCTTTATTTTTTAATTTTTACCATCATATATAATTGATATATAATGCTTATGACAAAGTATTTTTTTATTACATTTTATCATTTTACGGTTTTCATTATGTATGTAAAATTGTTTTTCTTATTTTGTTTTGTTTTTGTTTTTTTATTTATTATTATTAATTGTAATTTATATCATTTATTTAATTATATTTTATGTATGTATTTCATTTTGTATGTATGTAAATATGTATTGTGTGTGTATTGTATTTATATGAGGATTTTTCTTTAAGTGTAATTTTTATATATATGTATGTAAAGAGTCAGTAAGGTTTGATGTTTAGTGTCTGTCTGTCTATTTCTTTGTTTATCTTTTGTTTTGTTTTGCTTATGACTGTTGTTGTTTTGTTGTAGGTAGGAGATGTAAGGAAATGTTAGTGATGAGTTTGAGAGAGAGAGAGATAGCTAGTTAGAGATGAGTATGTTTATGTTAATGCAAATGTGTGTAAGTTTATTTATTTGTTTTTTTTAGACTTATTATTATTATTATTTGTGGTTTTTGCAAATATTATGTTTTATTTAGTTTTAATTAAATGAACATTTTAAATTAAATGCAAATTATATTGGGGAAATAATTAATAAATGCAAATTATTGATAGGTTTTCTGTTTTTTTTTCGTTTAATTTTATTTTTTAAGTGTGTTTGTTTTTCTTTTTTCCAATTTATTTTTGTTTTTTTTTTCTTTAATAATTTTTATATTCCTTGTATCAGTCATTTTTGTTTTAATTTTTTTTTGTGTATTTTAATGGTGATTTTTTTTTTTCTTCTATAATATTTGCAAATTGTTTTGTTTTTATAAATTTAAAATTAATTTTTTTTTTGTTTTGTTTTAAATTTTAAAGAAATATTGCATTTTTACACATATTTTTTTTTTACTCATAATAATGTACACATACTAAGCTTAAGGGGTTGTTGGGGTATAGGGTTTTTGGGGGATGTTTTAAAAACTTTTGCCTTATACAAAAGTTTTCTTTTCTTTTATTTTGTTAAATTTTACACAACTTTAGTTATAGTTTTCGGTTTTTTCTTTCTTTATTTTATTTCTTAACTAAAACTAATTTTTAAAGTAGAAGGATTTTGTTTTTTTGTTTTCTTTTTGTTTATAAGGGTTTTATGCTTAAATTATTATTTACTTATTTTTGTTTCTTGTTATATGCCTTAAAAATTAAATAATTTTATTTAATAAAATTGCTAAACCACCATGTTTTTTTTTTCATTGGCTATTTTAGGTTTTTTTTTTTTTTTTTTTTGAATGATTTAATCTGTTTTTTTTGAAATGCTTTTAAAAGCCAATTTGTTTTTTATTTGTATTCTTTAAACTAAGACTTACATTACTAACAGTGTTTATAATACAGGGTCGTCCTTAATTATTTAATCTTTTCGGTTTTTTTTTTGTATGTTTAAGTTTAAGTAGTCAACACTAAATATTAGTAAACAATAATTTATAATTATATTTATTTATATATAGAGAAACGCAGGAGCATTATTTATTTCTCAAAATTTTTAATAAGCAGTTTCTTTAGGTTAAAAAAAAATTAAATATTTATGTTATAAAAAGAAATTATATAATTAAATGAATATGGCATTTTTAAAAAAATAGTTTTTTAGTTATATATATAAAAAATTTAAATTAAACAAATTTTTTAAAAATAATATTGCAAGTCATATTTCTTACAGCTGTTTTTTTTTTTTTTTTGCAATATTGCCATATATGTAAAATAAAATGGTGGTTATTACTGACAATATTGCTAAAATAGTTTTAGACACAATTTTTTTGGGCGTTTGGGTGTTCTAAATCATATAATGTAGCTTAAAGATATTGAAAGCTTAATATCGCGTTTTAGTAAGTATATGTAGAGTAATTCAATTTGCATCACACTCGCTCTTTTTTCAATATGGCGTATAGAAAATGTGCCAGAAAAATAAACCAAGAACAACATCAAATAACAATATTTATAGTGTGAGTGCTTACTGTTGGGTTTTAGTAAGTATATGTAAAGTTGTTTACTTTGCATCTCTCTCACTCTCTTTTTCAATATGGCGTATAGAGATAGTGCAAGTAAACAGAAAAATAAACAACGAACAACAATTATGTGTTAAGATGTAGCCATATTTTAGTTGTTTTTGGTTTAGCACCACACTCATTCTCGTTTTCAATATGGCGAATAGAGAAAGTGCAATATAGAGAAAAATCAACAAAGAACAACAACTATGTGTTAAGATGTTTTCAAATTTTAGTTGTTTTTGTTTTGGATTACATTCTTTCAACATTTGCAAAGAAAAGTGAATTTACAATCTAATAAAATTGCATTTGTTAGCATTTGTATTTTTTTTGTGATTATTTGTGTGTAAAAGTTCATTACAAGATACCTTACTGTTGTTATGATGTGATTTGGTAAATCTATTGCTAAATTAGACAGACTTTTTTTAAGGGGCCTAAATGGAAATAGTTGCAGTACAGAAGATAACCAAGCAACCTTAATTTAGGATGCATACAATACGTCCAATTCAATCGAGAGCGTTCATAGGCAGAAATAGAAAATTTAGTTTGTGTGCATGTATGGTAAAAAATAAAATATCCGCAACACACCTGCTTCGTTGAATGCTCTCAAGCAACTGAATGAAATACGCTCTTGTTGTGAGTATTATTTACGATCGTGTTGTGTACGTGTAAACTGCCGAAAATCTTCGTAATATGAACACTATGAATGCGCATTACTGATCTAGAGTGAATATTGAATTATTAAATAGGAAATCACATCGAAGTAGGTTTTAAATGATAAAATTTTGACAGACAACATTAATCCCCTATCTTAATATCCATTAAATCTGATATTATTTTACGTTTTGTTTAAATTTCAACACATTATTAGAAACAAAGAGTTCTTAAATGAAGAAAACTGATGCTTCAAGGAAATTTTGTAGTGGCAGCACGTCCGCCATTTGCATAAACAAGATGTCTAGCGTAAAACAATGATGCCAACTAAGCGATTTTAATTGCTTATTTAATTGTTATTATGGTGCAGTAATGCAATTTTCTCGTATTTCCCAATGTAACCACATTTTCTGCGATTTTTCTTTATTAACGCTACCAATACATCCCAAATTGCGTCTTTACCACAAAAACTGTAATATATTTATAAAAACATAATGAATAATTAAAACAAAAAAAAAAAAAAAAAAAAACTTAATAATAAATAATCATGTTTTGTTATGTTATGTATTGAGTGTGTGCATGTTTTCGTTTGTTTTATATGTTGTTTATAAGGGACATTAATTTATAGAAGTATATCACAATTTGTAAAAATTTGCTTGATTTTCATTTGATATAATATAATAAAACAAAACAAAAGTGGGAGTTTGAAAAACTAGTTTTTAGTACAATAATAAAAAGTAAAAAATAAATGCTTTAAAATAACAAATATAAAAAAAATAATCATATCATACGTTTTTATTTGAGTATTTCTTTAAAAAACAAATGCAGTTTTCTTTAAATAAAGCTGTTGTGAATAAAAACAAATGTGTGTTTTTTTCGTTTTTGTATATATTTAAAGCTTTTTTATAAAAAAATCATTATAATTAATTACAAGACAAATGATAAGAAATTAAAAGAAAAAAATATATATTGTTATATATGGCAGAATCTAATTTTTCTTAATACTTGTTTGCTTTATGTGTTTTTTTTTTCTCAACATTCAAACTAAAATCAAATTACTAGTTTATTATAACTATGGTTGTTTGTTTTTAATATAATAATAATAATAATTATTGTTTATTTTTTATGTTTATTACAATTATTAGGTTTTTAGCTAATTTCTTAATCTCGTTTTGTGTGTGTGTTTTTTTTTTTTTTTAATAAGTTCTCACATTGATTTTATTTACTTTTTGTTTTATATTCGTTTACATAAAAAACATTTATAATTTGTTTATTATTTTATCATAAAGACTTGAGATTCTTTTAATTCGAGTTAATTTTTTTTTGGGATTCTTTTTTTTTTATACAAAACTATATAAATCTTAGTGATTTATTTTCTTTATGTTTTTTTTTACAATTACCTGCTATATTTAAAGAATATAGTTTAAATTTAAAGTTATAAACACAATTTTTTCCCTTAAACAAGATAAAAACAAATTGTTTTAAAATTTTTTAAAACTGTAAAAATATATATGAAAATAAAAGGAAATTTTGTGAAATTATGCTAGACACTGTAAAATAGAGTTTACCTAGCTAAGGTAAAGCTAACAGTGTGTAATGTTTAAACTTCTGTTAACAGAAGTTTAACTTTAACATAGTGTGTTATAACCTTAAAAAAAATTGGAAAAAATTTCAAATTTATTTCTTTCTTTCTTAAGTAGTTGTTAATTTTCATGTTTGAGTTTTTTTTTGGGACTTATTTATGTTCATTTAATGTTTATGTTGTGTTTGTTTTCTTATTTAATAATACAAGTCATCTTCGGTTGAGTTGCTTACCAAGTCTTTTTTATCGTTATTACTTTCGTCGTCATCGTCTGCGTCGTCTTCTTCGTCTATGTCTTCGGCTTCTTGCCAGATTTCGTAAAGTTCATATTTCTGTTGTTGTTGTTGTTGCTGTAGTTTATCGTTGTCGTATTCTTGTAAATCCTGTGAAGCTGGATTTCACGCTGACATATCTTTGAGTTTTTGTTGTCTACGACTTTTGCCCGTACGATGATTGTTGCCAATCTTTCTGCGTTTACGTTTAGCATCTCTTTGGAAGGCCACATTGCCGGGATCATCAGCCAGTTGTGGGTATTTGTATATACTATGTATATCCACACCTATCCAGCCATCTACATCACCATGTGATACCAGCTCTTCTTTCTCCTCTTCTGTCCAGTCGCCTCTGCCCTGGAAGCCGGCTGCCACTAATTGTTTCTCCAGCTCCCAGGCTCTTTCGACGGCTCTTTTGTGTGCATGTTTTAAAATGCGATGTCTTTCTTGTTCGGGATCTACGCCATATTTAATGATGACGACAGCATCGGGTCCATGTAGTCTCAATTCTTTGGCAGCTGGTCCACCATGATCGGTGATTTCATGAGTTGATATGTTAAACATGCCGCCCAGTCTTCTCAATTCTTCATTGTCGTCTCTCAGCTTCAAAACATTATCCTTGACAAAGTAGAACACATCTTGATCGTGTATGCTAAAGTGTAGATCTAAGAAGTAGGAGTTATTGAACACCGAGGATACCACATCCTGCACCACACTATTGCTGCCATCCACCACACTAACCAAGGCACGACCACCTATGCGTGAGAGTAAAACACCTTCACCAAATACCGCTCTACGATAGCTTACTCTGGGCAAAAGATTGCGCATTTTGGGTTCCATTTTCAATAAAGGTTTGGGCACAAAATCAAAATCACTGAATTTCTCATTGGTTTTCTCCACAATGCATTCCAAACCAGAGATGACACCAAAATCGGGCGCCAAAGTTTGTGATTTGATGGAGGCCTGAGGATTGTATTGCAAGGCCTTGGTGTATTTGGAGCTTTGCATGTTGCTCAAATCGTAACCGAACAATTGCAGCCAAGCTTCTAGCTCAATCATGTAGTTTTGTTGCTTGCTGGGATTGACAGGATCATTATTGTGATAACGATATATAAACACATCGGTAGGATGGGACATTTCGGTAGCCAAAGTTTCCCACAAAGGCGTCATCCATTGACCCACCGTGGGATCATACAAACGTCCTTCGGTGTACACTAGTTTGGTATGAGCATCCAAAATACCACCATGGAAATCAATGGGTATAAAGAACTCAGGATTAGTGTCTTTGATTATGCGTCCGAAAGGTGTTCTCTTCATTTCCTTGAGTATGGCACCATTCATATCGAAATAAGCCAAAGGTGAACCATTTTGATCGGTGGCCACATAGAATCTTTGTTCAGCTGTCTCCACCGCCATTAACATATCACGATCATCATAGTAGAATCTCAAAGTTTTACCCGTCTTGGGATAGTGCATATGGGTCAAAAGCATGGGTGATCTGGGGTTGCCATAATAGTATTGGGTAACATTACCCTTGCTGTCATGCCAGGCTACCAAACGGCTGCGGTCATCGTAGTAATACCAAGTCTGGAAACGTTCTCGCTCAAAGGCATGTATCAGCTGACCACGATTGTTATAACGATACTTTTGTTCACCTCGTCTCACCACAAAGCCACGAGCATCATAATTATTAAACTCTATATCACCCACCTGGCTGACACGATCACCAATATCATAGCCCAGATTGATCTTTTCGCCTTGATCCACCACACCCACAGTATTGCCATTTTCATCATACAGATACTTCCAGTTGTTGGTGCCCAGTACCTCAATAACATGACCATCAGCATTGTAGTTGATCTTATCAAAGGCAGTGGAACGGCCAAATGTAGTCTTCTGGGACTTGATGCGATTACGTAAATCATAGTCCAACTCCAAACGGAAGACATCGAAACTCTTAATGTTCATCAAGACACTCTTGACACGGCCATGTTGATCATAATCTATGATGGTGAAGAATTGTTTGGAAGAATCTTGTATCACCGTGCGATTGAAAGCATTGCGGGTAATTTTCAAATCTTGCACCACCTCCAATTGGCCCAAATTTTGGCTGAACTTATAGCGTGTGGTAGGCATTTCCTTGTCATCTATGGACATCTCGACACCAGTTAAACGGGCATTGCCATCATAGGCATACTTGTAGTGGGCCGAAGCTAAAGAGTTCTTGGAACCAAAACGTAATTTCTCATCTTTCAAGATACCAGCATGATACTTAAACTCTCTTCTCAATTCAAAGCCAGGCTCTTGTACTTCCACGGATTTCACTAAACTAGTGGTGTCTTGATAGGTGTAATGAGTGCTAGACAAACCGGCCAATATTGTTTCCAAACGTCCCGAATTATCATGCACAAAGGCTACCTTGCCTGATTGATGAGGATGGATTTTAGCCAATATCTGGCCTTCATCATTGTACAAGATCTCGAAGGGATGACGGTTAATGGGTGAGAAGTATTGGTATTTAAAGAAGCCCAGGGAAGTTTGCAAAGAGAAGGAGTGTATGTGTCCTCGTGGTGTTGTAAGACTTTGCAGAGCACCGGCATCATCATATTGCAAGAGATAGTCAGATCTACGGGGAGTGGTAACCTTCAAAGGCAGCGAACCGTAATTATCCTTGAAGGCATACACCATGGACGAGCCATCACCATATTTGATTTCATTCAAACGGCCATTGCGATCAAAGGTATAAGCTTCTTGTAGATTGCCCCATTTCCAGGTGACCAAACGACCAAAACGATCATATTCCAAGTCGACATCAGCATAGTCGCCTGATTGAGGACGGAAACTAACAGGGCGAGAGGTGCGATCATAGGTAACATTTAACAATTCCTGTTTATCATCTACCGTAACCACTATGGATTGTGTATCGCGATCATATTCCAAAGTCAAAACATTATCGCCATTAACACGCAATTTGCGACCCACATGTGTCACCGATCTGGGACCCTTATTCTGTTTACTCTGTTGCAGTCTACGCACAAAGTAGCGCCATTCAAAACGATTAGCCAAATCTCCAGCAATTTCTGTACGTTGTTTGGCCGGCACTGGATATGATTCACCAATAATAGGTGATATTTCAGCCAATACTGGATAGGGCACCACTTCCATTTGCAGCAAATGACCCCAAGGTGTTAAACTGGTAGTAGAACCATCCATTTCAACCATGGTCTTGGACTCAGCTTCACCATTACGCACCACCACCGAAGAGCCCTGTATTAACATGGAGATTTCTTTTTGGGCATTCTCCGATACCTTAACCTGGGCTCCCTTGATGCTCAAATCAAAGGCCAAATCAATAACACGGCCCGTAGGTGTAACAGCCGAAGTCAAGCGGCCAAATTCATCATAGTTGTAGACATAAGAACGTCCAGTGGAATCTAGTTTGGTTTTCAGCAGGCCAGTGGGACCATGATACTCGAAAGTGACATTATAATTATCGGGTGTATTGAGTTCGTGTAACATTTTCATGCGCGTCATTCGAAGGCGGCATTTCTGGCCCTTGGTGTTTTCTATGGAGTTGACTTGTGAGGTATAGTCGCGCAAAAGGAATACCTTGTTGCCAGCAGCATCGGTGACCGTACTCAATTTACCATTTGAGGTATTAACATTGTAGGTAAACACATAGGTGGTTTCTCCCGTTAAAATGTTCTTGGTCATAACATGTTGGCCAAAACGATTGAAGATATAGATCTCTTGCATATCGGGAGCATAAATTTCATATTCTCTCGACATGCTGGCTTCTGGTATACTGGACATAACCGAACGTATGCGATAGTTGGCTTGATCGGCAATATGAACATGACCATCTGGAGTAACAGCCAAGGCGGCAATGGTATTGAATTTAGCACTGGTAGCCAAATAATGATCGGCCTCAAAGCAATCACAGCCTCTTTCCAAACAATTACATTTAGATTCGGCCCCGGCAAAGGCAGAAATACGACCATTAGTGCCAATAACACGTACACGATTTATACGCTGCGAATCACTTTCGGCCACATACAGTTCACCCAAAGGACCAAAAGCTATGGACTGGGGCATAACCAAAGTAGCATGAGTAGCCAAATCTGAATCATATACCGAGGAGGAGGTGGCACAATGTAAAGGACGTCCCGAAATAACTCTTACTCGGCCATCGGGAGTCATGCGTAAAATCATATGATCATCTATGATGTGTAGAGTATTGTCCAAAGGACTTACCGCCAATTCAGTGGGCCAACGTAAATGCATTTCCTCCAGCTTCAAGGTGCCCTCACAAGGTATGGGTTTCCAGTGGGACTTGTGCATATGATTTCCAATCAATGTGCTAACAATACCATCTCTATCCACCATGCGTATGTTGGTGCCATCAGCAAAGTACAATATGTTATCGCTGGAAATGGCTATACCCTTGGGATAAGCCAATTTAGCATCTTTAGCCAAAGCACCATCACCACAATGAGCCTCATCACCAGGCAGGCAACGTTCTCCAGAACCCACAATAGGCTCCCAGTTCTTTTCAGGCTGTGAAAAATCATTGGTATCACGTACTCTAATAATTTGATGAGATTCCGGATCAGAGATATACAGAGTGCCATCCAAAGGACTCAAGGCCATATGATAGCGATAGCTAACTCGGGTGGCATTTAGTTTAACCACGGTGCGCACGGTGCCATCAGTCATAATGCGACGTATATAGTTGAAATCACCCACATATAAACTGCCGTCGGGGGAGGCGGCTAAAGCCACAGGAGCCAATAAACGCTGTTTCAAAGACATGCCCTCACAATCCATGCACTCCAAGGGACGCTGATGACCATCACCCATGGTGGTTAAAATAACACGGGGCTTATTCTTCAAATATATATTTGAGCCATCACCCTTTTGCAATATACCCTCATGGAAGTTGTAACGATGATGTATATCCAAATTCCAGCCACCCACCTCGGAAATAGACATATCATGACCCGAGAGTTTGGTGGTCTGTATATCCCATATAATATCCTTGCAGTCGGTATATTGATAGCCTACTTTCACCACTGCCGTGGTAACACCATACACTCTTTGGCGGTAGATGTTTAGCCTATTCCAGGCATAGGTAAATTTAATGCCAGGATCTGCCTCAAAGAGCCGCTCAAACAATATGCCTTCTATGGTTATACGCAAATGTATCAAATGCAAAGTGGCGGGTATAGATTCCGGAGTCAATTGCAGCTTAATGGTGGACAGGTAGCCAGCAGCACGGGATGAATGATAGACCAGATTAAGGCCAGTGCCTGGTATTTGTAAAGATTCCTGGATAACTTGAGACTCAGCCAAGATGGCGCTGCGATCGGGACAGGCGCCTTGGAAACCATGTTTCCAGGAAGCCAACACCACCGGCTTCATAAGATCATAGTCATGCGAGAAACAGGTGTGAGTAGTAGAGGCTATGCTCTTCTCCTCCGACATGGACATTACAACGGTATCAATAATGATCACTTCATTCCAGGGCACCTGCACAATTCTCGACTGAGGCCGGAAGGGGGAACGGCCAAATTGCAAAGTAACCGCACCACCACCATTAACCATTAAATCAAACCAGCCATCATCACGGGTCAAGGTAAAGCCCTCCAACAAAGTGGTAGTGGAGACACGAACCCCCACCAAACCCATGCCCAAAGAGGTGACCACACGGCCGCGTATAACAGCAGAACGGCTAGAGGGAAAGAAAACATATAACATTAGTTTGTTTGGTGGTTAAAGTTTACAATCTAAGGCAAAACACAGGTCGGTTTACTAAATTACTAAAAAGCTTTAAATAACTTAATAAAAAAAAACTTAAATTAATTAAAAACTAAATATAAAAAATTTGTCACAAACACACACATTTACAATACAATTAACAAGAAAATAATAAAACATATCAAGGGCTTATATTCAATAAGGGCTAACTGCTTTATACATATAACTGCAGATAGAACTTTTTGTATATAAGCCCTTGGATATGGATTTTGTTTTCAAAACGAACATTTAAGGTTTTTTTTTTTTACACAAAAATATGAAACAACATATTTAGACAAGAGATAACCCAATAGATATTTAGTTTGTATTATCATTTATTATAGTTTTTAAACCTAAGTATTAAAACAACAGTTTTGAGTACAAAAAAAAACTGGCCTTGAAATTCAGTGTTTCAAACTTTAGAATAAAATAAAAAAATTAATTAATTTAACAAAAACTAATGAAATGAGAGTAAAATAATGTTAAAAGAAATTAAAATTAAATAATTAAATAAATAATGAACAAATAATAACTATTGGAAAATAAAAGTTTAGAGTTAAATGAAAGAAATTATAAAGTTAATTAAAAGACCAAACAACCAGCGTTTTATTATTTTATTAGTTTTTTGTTTCCAAGAATTCCATTCTTACCTTGCATTGAAATAATTCCAAAAAATGCTGTTAGTTTTTTTAGAGGTTAGTTTAGATTTTTTTTTTGTTTTGTTTTGAGTTTATCAAAATTATCGATTTTTCAAAGTTAGTTTGTTTTTTCATATTAGAGAATATTAGAGAAGTTAGTTTTTTTTTTTTTATCGATTAATAGTGATGATAGTAGATATAGTAGTGGTAGTTGTTAAGAGAGCACGCGCGAATGTTTAGAAAGAGAAAAAAAGAGCAAAGAAAAAAATTTGTACCATTAGCAAAATGTTTTCTTTTTTTTTTAAGTTTTTTTTTTTTTTTTTTCATTAAAACAGAAAACCCAAAATATTAAATTAAAAAAAAATTATAATTAAACAAATTCCCATGATTATTAACACAAAATATATGAATCCTAAACCAAAGTTGCCTAATATTTGTTTATTGTTTTGTTGAAAAAACAAAGGACATTTTCTAGTTTTTTTTTTTTTTTTTTGTTTGTTTTTGGATTATTCATAAATATATGTATATATATATACAATTACCGGGAAGGGATATATTTTGTTTTTTGGGGGAATGGAGGATAAGGATTTTTATAGACAGGGTCACAAAACTTAAAATATAATTAAAATAATAACATTAAACATAAACTAAAACTGCAAACTAGTTATTTTTGTTTTACACACGCAAACAGCTTTAATGGAGGGAAAGCTTTTCATTTTTTTTTTTTAAAGATATTGGGTAAAATATTAAAACTTGAGAAAACATTTAATTTATTCAATGATATTTGAAACATTTCGACAAAAGTGTTGAAGATGTTTTTAAATTAAGCTAAATAATATTTACTTACAGTCTAACCAAATGACAAAAAGTCGATTTTAAATCCTTAAATTCTACTATTAAATTAAATTTCGTACCATAAAACATAAATCAAACAGAATTTTACATTTTGTTTTATTTTTAAAAATTAAGATTTTTTTTCTTTAATTTTTTTTTTAAATTTATTGAAAAAATTTTCGAAATCTTTCTTTCAGAAACATGTTCTATGGTACGGGAAAAAGTTCTATTTTAAAATAAAGCCAATAAAATAACCCATTTGTAGTTAGGCTGTTAATTTTTAACTATTACTTGTTAAACTTTAACAGCCTAACCAAAATAGAAAACAAATTATTTTAAATCCACAATAACGACTATTATTTTAACAAATTTAACATGTTTAAAGCTTATTTGTAATTTTTACGATTTTCTCTTTTAAAGTTTTAATATTTCACCTCAATTTTTGTGATCTTTCGATTTGACCCAATTCTTTTTTTTTTGTTTGTTTGAAATAATACATAAATTATAAGGAAAAACTTAAAAGGCATCTAGCAAACAACTTACCTTTCATTAAAGGTTTCTAATTTGGCATAATTTTGCAAACTACTTTCGTCAATCAAGAATTTCATGCGCTCAAAGAAAGAGGCTGTAATGGCAGGAGGTTGTTTGCGCAATAACACATCAATGGGCTTGGGAGCGGAGACACAAAGCTGAGAGGTCTTGCACACATGACTGGCACAACACTCAGGATCTTCACAGTCCACCAAACCATCTGAATGAAAGGAATTTTAAGGGTTTAAAACAATGTTTTTTAAGGTTATCATAATTCATTACAACTTACCCTTATCATTATCTTTGCTATCGCCACAATTCAATTCCAAGGCTATGCCACAATCATTACCATCCCAGCCTTCATAGCAACGGCACTCCCATTGGCCCTCACCGCTAACACGACACTGGCCATGGCCCGAACACGAATTGGGACAGCCTTCGATGGTACAGTGTTTGCCATTCCATCCGGTCACACACAAACAGGTGCCATTCTTGCATTGGCCATGTTCATTGCAACGCGAATCACACAATTTCGTATTACAGTATTCACCACCCCAGCCATCGTCACAGGTGCAGGCATCACCCACACAGCGACCATGCTGGCCACAGTCTAAGTCACACAATTCCTTGGAACAATCATCGCCACTCCATTTCGATTCACAGCTGCAGGTTTGAGAGTCCAAATCGAAGGTGCCATGACCCGAACAGTCGGGCAGACATTGTAGGGCATCTTGATCCATGGTGGCACAATCGGGACCCTTCCAGCCTTTTTTACAAATGCAAGTTCCCTCGGCACAGAAACCATGACCCGAACAGGTGGGATGGGGACAATCGACTACAGAAGAGAGTAAAAAACAAACATTTAAAGTTAAAGTTATAATAAAAACAATATTAAAACTTCAAAACTATTTTCTTTTTGAAGTAACTATTAAGTCCTCTATGTCTCTAGAAAAGTTAATGGAAAAATATTGTATTGAAATCCTTCTTAAACATGTATAAAACTGTATGTTTTCCAAACAATTTTTTTCCACCAACTTTTCTTTAAACTTAGACAATAACTAACGAAATTTTCTCATAACTAACAAAAAAATCTTTAAGAAATAAAAATTTGTTTAAGACTAAATGATATTTTCTTTTTAAATCAACTATTAAGTCCTCTATGTCTCTAGAAAAGTTTATGATTAATTAAATATGTTTAAAACTAAGAGTTTTTCAAACAATTTTATTACACCAACATTTCTTTTAACATAAAGTTACTGTTAGTTAACATTTCCGATAACATAAACAATAACTATCGAAATTTTCTCATAACTAACAAAAAATGTTTAAGAAATTAAAAAAAAATGTCCAGTTTTTTGCAATTAATTTACCTTCTTCACAGAATTTTCCCTTATAACCACGCATACATTGACATTTTCCACTAACACAATGACCATGGCCATTACAATCGGCCACCTCACACTCATCATGCCGCAACGAGCACTCTTTACCCTTCCAGCCCGGATTGCAAATACATTCACCATTTATATATTCACCATGCTGGGAACACAACACCGGGCAAACACTTTCGCTACAATCGTCGCCACCAAAACCGGGATTACACTGGCAATGGCCGAGCAAACACTGGCCATTGCCCGAACAACCATTGGGACAATTTTGTGTCATATCTTCGGCTATGGTGGCATAAAAGGTTATTTCCTGTACATCACCGTCATCGTTGTAAAGGGAAACAAACCAATGGCCCGGTTCCATATAACGGGTAACTTCACGTGTTATCGATTGCTGTTGTCAAGTGAAATGAACACACACAGTCCGTTTTGTTTTTTTTGTTGTTGGTTTAAGGTAGTTTGAAAATATGATAGTGTTTCGAAATGAAATGGAAAATGTTTAGATGTAAATTGTGTTGGTTTTTTTTTTTTTTGTTTTGTTTTATTTTGGTGGAGTGTTTTTATGGAGAAAAGCATGAAAATACATAAAAAAAAGACAAAAACACACATTTATTAGGTTAATAAAGCAGGGGTTTAGTATTAAATTTGAATTAAAAAAAAAATACCTCTAAAACCTTTAATATAAACATAAGTGATAAAAAATACTTACATGAGCCGCTCTTGTAGATCTGGTGCTGGCACTAAAGCCACTTAAAACCTCTTTAAAATGATATTGTGTATGTGTGGGCAAGGCATTACGTCTGCCATAGACACCTATTGAAGCTCCTCGAGGTATGGTATAATCAAATTTCACATAAGCCGGTTCCGATTGATAGAATTGCATATTCCAATAACTATAGGGTTGGATTTCTTTGGTCAACTTCTGGCCTAAAGTTATTTGGCCAAAAGTTGTGCCATCTGGTGGAAAACTACGGGCCGGGAATGTTCTAGCACCTGTTTTTTAATTTTTTTTTGCAAATCCCACAATGAAGCATACACACATTACATTACACGAAAAAAGAGAAGAAAAAAAAAACACAAAAATGGCATATAATGGGTTAGTTTTATTTTGCTTTTTTTAAGAAAATATAGAGTTAGATATAAGTTTTCTTTTTGAGGATTTAATGAGTTTTATACATTAAGTTTGTGAGAGAGATTTGTAGGAGTAATAATATGGTTATTCGTTGTTTATTGTTTATATGGTGAGTTTGTTAATTTTGGTTGTTAACTTGACATGTTGCTGTTACTGTTAGGGTGAGGGTTGGTTATTGTTACGTTAAGTATTAACATTAAACTAGAGCTGACATTAAATAGAGAATTATTGTAAATTATTTATATTTTCTGCTAATTTTTAATATTTTTCTAAAAAAATAATAATTTCAAACAAATTTAGTTTTTTTAAGGTTATAAGCAGAATTTTTCAAAACCTGCTTAAAAATAAGTTTATTTTTGCTATTTCAGTAACTTGTTATCACAATTTTATTAAATAAAATACTCTAAATGTTTTTATTTATTGAATTTTGGTTCATTTCAAAAAGATGTTTAAACATTTTATTATGAAAAAGATTTTGAAAATTTTTAGCTCAAATTTCATTAGTTTTTAATTATATTACAAATCTAGAAAAACTATTTATTTATACAGCAAACTTCTTATATCAATTTAGTTTTTAGAATTAAGCTGAGAAGCTGAGTTTTTTTAAATTTTTAGGTAATTTTTTTTTTAATTTCATTTGCTTTTATAGAAATTGTGGAAAATGTTATTAAAAATTAACGAAAACTATTTCTTTATAAAGTAAACTCTTAACTGCAAGCAATTTTTGCTAAATTTCTTTAGAGTTTAAGTCAAAATGTTTAAAAAACTTTTTAGGTTAGGTTGAACATTTTTCGAACTTTTTTAATTTACTTACAAATAAGTTAATTTTTGAGATATAAATAACTTGCTAATACATTTTTATTAAATAAATGCTTTTATTTAATGAATTGCCATGAAGTTGGTTTCGTTTCAACAAGTTTTTAAGAAATTTTATTTTTAAGGTTATAAAGAATATTTTGAACATATTTGAGGTTAGTTTTGTATATTTCATAGGGTATTACCAGAAATTGTATAAAATTGTGCTAAACTAAAAGGAAAACTGTTTAGTTATACAATAAACTCTTAAGTGCAAGTAAGTCACGGCAGATTTGGGTAAATAAATAATGTCTGAGTCAAAAATTTAAAAGAAACTTTTGAGGTTATGAACATTTCGCTTCAAAATAAGTATGTTTGTGGTATGAAATACTCAAAACGGCTTTATTAATTGAATTGCTTTAAGATTTGCTTTATTTCATTAAGTATTTAACAAAAGTTATTTTGAGGTTATGAAAAATATTTTCAACATTTTTTAGGTTAAATTTTTATATTCCATTGGCTATTACTAGAAAATGGTTTAAAATTATTGTAAACATATAAAAAACCTATAACAAACTATAAAGTCCTCACAATTTTTGATAGATTTGAGCGAATAAATGAAAAACAAGTTTGAGGTTATGGACACTTTTATCAACATGTTTCCAGATAAGTTTGTTTAAGCTATTTTAAGAATTTAGTACTACGTTTTATTAAATAAATACATGAAATATATTTTCTGAGCGAATTACCATGAATTTTGCTTCATTGCAAGAAGTTTAAAAAAAAAACTTTTTTTGAGGTTATAAAAAATATTTTGTAAAATTTTTGAGATTCGATTTTTATACTTCTTTGCCTATTACTAGAAATTGTTTTAAATTGTTGTAAAACGTGTAGGAAAACTAAATTATTAACTGCAAGCATTTTTTATATCAAATTCAAGTGACGAAATGAAAAAATCTTATGAGGTTATGAACATTTTTTTAATTTGTTTAAAAATAAGTTTTTTTGTCTTTTTAATAATTTTTATTATATTTAATTAACTAAAATACTGAAAATCTTTTGAATTAATGAATTGCCTTGAATTTTGCTTCATTTTATTCAGTTTTTAAAAAATTTTAAATTTTGAGGTTATAAAGAATATTTTGAAAAATTTGTAGGTTATATTTTTATATTTACTTAGCTGTTGTTAGAAATGGTATAAAATTGTGCTAAGCTAGATGGGAATGTATTTATTACAATAAACTATTACAATAAACTATTAAGTACACTTCAATTTTAGTTAAATCTTTAAATTTTTTTTGAGGTTATGATTTTTTTTCGATTTTTTTTTAATTTGCCTAAAATTTAAATAAAATACGTTTTTAATTTTATTTAATGAATTTTCTTGATAAAAATGTGAAATTTTGAAAAAGTTTGTTGAATGATTTTGATGTTTTAAAGCCAATACTAATAATTTGAAAGCAATGATGATTAATGTTTGTAATAAATACTAAATAAAATGCCAGTATTAAATGATATTTTTATGGAATTTATATAAATGAGTAAAAATTGTAACATAATTATAAGCTTAGAGAAATATACATAGAGCTGAAACTCTCCTGTCAAAGACCTAACTCAGTTGTCAAAAACCTAAGTGGTGAGAATGTATTAGTAAAAAAGACTATGTGAAAACAAAAACAACACTCGTATGTAACTTTTTTGAGTAATTTTTTTGTTTGAGTTTTTTTTCTAGTTTCCGCTCATAATCACACATATGAGTGAGTGTTGATTTTGTTTTCACATAGTTTTTTTTTTTACTAGTACATTCTCACCACATAGGTTTTTGATAACTTAGTTAGGTCTATGACACAAAAGATATATAAATACACATAGATTGAAAACTCTCATTTCAAAGACCTAACTCACTTGTCAAAAGCATAACAACTATCGCATGTAAGATTATTTTGAGTTATTTTTATGTTTGAGTTTTTTTTTCCAGCTTCCGCTCCATGTGTATTTCTATATCAAATTCTATATAACGATCAAACTTTTGATTTTCAAAGAGATCTCTTCATACGTTTCTTATAATTACATTAAGAACTTTTTCAGTTTTAGTTAAATTATTTATGTTTGTACAATATATTAAATTATATTTACTTATTATTTTCTATTTTATATGTTTAGTAAATTATTTCCTTGTTAAGTTGTATGTTTAATTAGTATGGTTTTGAAAGGTTAGTTTTAGTAAGAACAAAATTAATACAAATCACCTTCAAGTATAAGTATGGGCATAACATCAGGACATGCAAACTTTTCACCATTTTCATTAGAACTATTAACATTCAGATTAGTTACAAAATTATCATCAGTTATAACATCAAGCATATTAGAGTTGGTAGCAGTAGTGCTAGTATCGAAATCAAAATCAACACTAACACTGTTATCAATATCGTTAATATTATCAGTATTTTGATTAAACCCATTACGATTTTCATTAGATAAAATAGCGGGTGGTAGAGAGTGGTGAGCAGTGGGTGTAGTAGTGGTAGTTTTAGTACTATCAGAAGAAATTTGAAACCAGTCATTGTCTAGGTCAGGGTCTAAAGAAGAGCTGGAGGAAGTGGTATATAAACCGCAGGCACAGGGACATTCTGGTATGGGTGGTGGTGGTTCGGGTATACAATAAGGACTGGCTTTAAGTTGTTCCGGGGCTACAGGTTTGGGTTTCTCTGTATTGATTTCTGTTTGCTGTTGTTCTTGTTTTATGTTTAATTTTTCATGTGTCAAAACTTGCTGCATATTTTGCACTTGTCCTGCCTGATCAAAGGCCGGTATATTAACATGTAAGCTATACATATTACCCGAGCCATCATTTGAAGCTATGGTTAGATTAACTATAATTCTCTTTTCCTGCAGATTGTCTGTGTTCGAGAGCAATGTGTGTTCGGGTATTTGAGGTTGTGCTAAAATTGGTGCTGTGGTTATGGGTTTCTCGTATATTATTTGTGAGTGCGATAATTCCATTTCTTTTTCATGATCCTGCGGTAAAATTACCTCATTTTGGTGTTTATCATAGTGTGTGGTGTTTAATTGAAATTTAGTTTTCTTAGATTTTGGTTTATTGGTATTTTTCATAGAATTTATGGTTTTATAAAGTTCCTCTTCATTGGAATGTGTCTGCTCTAGCTTAACTATATCAATATCCTCTAAATGTTGGGCATAATTTATGTCGCCGAAACCTTGTTGAGCATTTAAGGGTAATAAACCATCATTTAACATGAGATTTTCTAAGGATTCTCTTTCGTTTACGCTTTCTAAGGCAGTTGAGGGATTTTGTTGTGGACTTAAATAACTGTCATCATAGTTGTCACTTAAATGTTGATGGCTATTAACTGTCACTGTATTAATGCTTTCCGGCTGCAAACGATTGATTTGAAAATGATTGCTGTCATCATTTTCAGCGTCTTCTTTATCATTCTCATCATTATTATTATTATTATTATTATAGTTAACTTTGTCATTTTCAGTAGATTTATTGTTATTGTTGGTGGTCTGCTTAGATTTCTCATTTTTTAAGTTATTTTTTTGTGTGTTAATTTTTTTGCTATCGATATTTTTGTAATGATTGTCATCATCAACAGGAATTACAGCTTCAGCATTAGACTTGTCATGGTTATCTTTAGCTGGAGTTTTTAAAGACATTTTCATGATATTTTTTGGTTTTAAATCTAAATTTAAATCCTCTATAATCATTTCCTCCTCGTCATAGTTGTAATTTTCGAATATAGTATACAGTTTTGTGGTGGCTTCTACTTCTTCGTCTGTTAGTTCTTCCCCGTTAATAGTGCTTAAATTTATTAAGGCTGGGGTGGAAACATGCTCCTCTAGGTAAAACAAGTCTGTGTTGACATTTTCTATATCCTGCTGCTGCTGCTGTTCCTGTACATTTGGTTGTTTTGCTTGTAGTTTGTTATTATGATTATTTTCTTTGTTAATATTATGTTTATTACTTTGATTGAGATTTAATAGGTTATTGATTTTCAAAGTTTTATCATCATAGGAAGACATTGTTGTTGCCTTTGAAAACTCGAAAGCTGAAGATGTTTGATATAATGAAAATGGTAAAAACTCCTGACTTGTTAAGGTGGTGGTGGTTGATGGAATACTTGCTGGAGTAGTAGTAGTTGGCTGTTGTTCTTTCAAAATTTCCTTGTTGTCATAATTACTTTTTAGCATTAATGTTTCATCAGTATCATCATCATCATCCAAGTCATCCTTAGCAACCTGTACCTTATTTACCTTTAAAACTTCTTCATCATTATCATTGCCATCATTAGCAGCTTGAGCTGTTATATCTTGTGCTAATGTCATCATTATATTGTCTATATACACTTGATGTGTTTGTGCATTTGTCAAATCCTGTTCATCTCCTTCATCGTCATTATCTTTAAGATTTTCTGCTTTAGTTTGTTTTGTAATTAAGTGCTCAAAACTTTGAGCTGATAAACTTCTGCGATAACGTGGTAATATTTTATGTTTATAATATTGGGGATACAATTTAAAGGGTTCTTGTTGCATTTGGGAAAATCTATATTTGAACTGCTCCCTGTTATTTAAATTGTTTTGGATCCTGTTTGACGTTTCATGTCTTAAACGTTGCTCTATATTGAAACAATATAGTGTTTTATATGTAGATTTAGTTAAAAGGTAAATAATTTCTGTTTAGTTAAATATTCTATAAATATTTCTAAAATATTGTTTAACATACATATCTACAGTAGTATTGTCTTTCAGGGTAGTTTATTTTTTTGTATTTTGGTTTTATTGTACATACAACAATTTTTGAAGGGGGAGGCTGGTGAAATTGTACAGTTGTAGGAAAATTGTGCTGGCATTAAAAAGTTTTAGGTTTCACGCTTTAATTATGCGTAAAAAATGTGTTTATAATTTGATTATTTAGGCAAATGAGTTGTAATAACGTAAATGTAAGAAAATATTTTTGTCATTCCTAAGTAAAATTTATTTAATTATAAAAGAATCTTAGCTAAATGTAAGAAGAAATTGTTTAAATCGTTAAATAAATTAAAGAGAATTCTAGGAGATTTTATAATAAATTAGAAAATTTTTTAAAAATATTTAAAGAAATTTAAATATTTTAAATTTGTTTATTCAAAACTTCACATTTAGCTTTTATTTTTTTCTTATTATACCTCTATAGTTTAAAATAATTGAATTTTTGCTAATAACTGCTTAAAATTAACGTTAAATTCATTAAACTATAAACATTTCATTAAAATAACCGTTAAAAATAATAAAACCCCTAAAATATGCTAAGAATTTTTCATATTTCCTTTGTTATCTCCTACATCCGTTAGATATTCTCTTACTCCTACTCTCTAACCATAAAATGCAACCCTGCCGGCTACTAACATTTTTCACAGAGATGCCTGATTGTTTTTTTAACAATAGAGTTAACTAACTACCTAAATGGTTAAAAATTCCATTTATATATGTTTTTCTTAATTTTAATCATTAAAAATGCTGTAATAAAAAAAATTTTCAAACGATTTTCCTTTTATTTAACATAAACATAAATTATCTGTTAAAACTGTCTCAAAAATTCTTGATAATTTTAATTTTTTTTGTTGTATCTCTTGTATAAATTGTTTTATTTTTATGTTTTATTTGAAAATGAAATGACAGTTTTATTTTCCACATTTTTTTTTTTAAGATTTCTTTTGAACTTGTCAGCACTTTTTTTTTGCAGGATTTAAAAAATGTGTAGAGTAGGGGGGCAAAGTAGGATTTTAATTCTAAGAAAAAAACCAAAATACAAAAACAGAAAAAAAAACTGTTTACAGTTTAGTTTTTATTGAAGAAAAAAAATAAGAAAAAACTTATTATTGTGCTCTTAAAAATGTCATGATTTTTGTTGTCTTCTGTTTTCCGGGTTTTTGTTTTTCTTTTCATGGTAAATGTATATTAATGTAAGAAGAAAATTGTCTTATTTCTTTTTGTTTTGCTTTTCATGTTTTGTGTAAAACTCATTTAAAAATAATTAAAACTTGTGAATAATTACCTCCATTATTGGCATTTGCCAATGGTGATGACAGTGAAGTGGAGGATGACAACGACACCGAGGAGGAGGATGATGATGATGAAGTGGCTGCCGCTGAACCCACAGCCACTGAAGAGGCCGAGGTAGATTGAAAGGCGGATGAAGAGGCGGCCGCTTGTGAGGAGGACAGCGATGAGGTGGCCGTTGTTACCATGGTGGGTTGTCCGGTTTTTGAGCGCAGCGAGGAATTGTGCAGTTTCGAGAGATCCGTATTAGTGCTTTTGGCGGCGGTCACTTCCGAAGCCTCATTGCCGACTAGAACTGTACAGGGGGCAGAGGGAGACCAATGCAGCACGCCAAAACCTAGAAATGTTTGAAAAATTATTTTTTTTTATATTTTTTTTGGGGGAAATTGTTAATTTGTTGTATCTTACCTGTTAAAAATATTAACAAAACACACATGGCTATAAAAACGGAGACCGCTACTATGGCCACACATTTGGCCGAACAGCGGGCCGCCAAATCTTTGCGAAAATTCATGGGAGCCGAATAATGATGAGAGGGTATGCCGCTCATAACACTGCGGGGCGGAAGCACAGGACCCAAACAGTTATTAGCCGAACGTTCGTAACCTTTCAATGTATCCTTGGTGGGTGTCGAACAAGCCGAGCCACTTTTATAATCAATAGGTGAACCCTTGTTCATATCTAAAAAGAAAATAAAAAATATCAATATAAATAAATTTAAAATTGAAAAAAATGTATACAATGCTTAAAAAAAAAAGGATAAGTAAAGATAAAATCAATTAATTCTCGGCTAGAGTTTTATAGTGAAAAAAAGGTTATACAATAACAAAATAAAAAAAAAAAAAAAAACTGTAAAGGAAACCCATTAAAATCACACCTAATTCCTAACACGTAAGTTTATATCCTAGCCCTTGTTAGTTTGGTTAAGGATAACAAAAAATATACAATAAAAAAATAGAAATGTACAAAAGAAATTCCCTGTAAACACGCAACATTTATTTAGGGGTAAAAGTCTTCCTGGTTGTTGCTGAATACTTATTCAGATTACTTGTTATACAAAGGATTTAACTTTGCTACAGGGATAACAAAACTGTCAATGAACATAACCTCAAACATTGACAGTGGCATTGGCTTTAACATTTTCCTAAATTATCACAAATTTTCGGGATTTTTTCTTGATATTTTCAGGAAATAAAAGAAACAAAAAAAAAAAAAATAACCCAACAATTCCCCCTTAAATGAAAATCTAACAAAAATCAAAAAAAAACAAATCACACTGACCAAAGCCGGATGTATAAAGCTAAACTTTATATGGTAGCTCCTGTCATACTCTCACACACACACACATGTACACTCTTACATTTACCGTTTTTTTTTTGTTGTTAAAATGGACGACTATTATTTGTTTGACGCCATGTTTGATGATAATTCGATTAAGTGACGTGTAAGTGGCAGTGCCAAATAACAAGAGCCAGCCAGCCAAGCCAAACAGTTAGTCAGTCCGCAAGCTTTCCCTGTAAAGTCATTCCGTATAGCAGCAACATTGTTGTTGCTGTTATGTTCTGTATTTAAGGGTGCGTAAGTTTCTTTTTCTCGTTTTGCTTAATGTTTATTTGTATTCATTTCAACTCATCTCAATTTCCAAATATTCTATTCTTTTCTATATATATTTTTTTTTGGGTTATTTTTGTTCAGTTTTTTTTTTTTTTTTTTTGTTTATAAGTAATAAAAAGGGATTGTCTGTGTGTTAAACTGTGTGTCTGTTATATGGTAGCTGCATATCGATAACGTTTATAATCACATTACCAGCCAGACATATAATATAATTCTCGTTTTTATTTTTATGTTTCAATTCTTTTCTTGTTTTTTTTTTTTTTTTGTTGTGATACATGATTTATTTCAAAAGCTTTAGATACATGTAAACTAATCAAATGATTTGCAAAATAACGAAAAGTAAAGTAAATTAAATGAACAGAAAAAAAAAGATTTTCAACAGAATTTTTAGATAAAAAAAAAAAATGTTGTGTCATTTTAAAGAGAAATTTTTTTAAATAAACAATTTTTACAATTAAAAAGCCAATTTATTTACATTTAAAGTAAAAATTGCAATAAAACTATTATGTTTTTAATTCCCAGAAAATTTTCTAAAATCCCCAAAATTTCCTGAAATTTTTTTAGAATCATTTAAAAAGTTAAGCTGCAGAAAAAATACAGTTATTTTTTTCCATTTAGAATTTGAAAAATACATTTTTTTAATTCCTAGAAAATTTTATAAAATCCCCTAAATTTCCCCCCATAATGATTAGTATGTTTTAAAATAATTATATTAATTAAAACTGTTCATTAATTGCAGAAAAAATATTTTTCTTTAAATTCCTAAAAAAATTTTAAAAATCCCCAAAATTTCCCCAGCCGAAAAAATTGGTATTTCTATCAAAAAAATGTATTTTCTTAATATAAAATTTTTATGAACTACAGAGAAAATAATTGTTTTTTAATTCCCAGAAAAATGTATAAAATTATTTCCTTACATATATTTCTTAAGTATTTTTTTATTAAATCTCAACATTAACTTACATTTTATTATAAATTGTAGACCATTATTTAAATTCTTAAAAAAAAGAAATACTTTTCTTTAAACTGCTAAAAAATTTCTAAACCCCTAGCCAAAAAGTTGCATTTTTACAAAAAAATTCGTTACTAAAAATTTCAGAAAATCTAATTTTTTTTATAATTCCAGAAAATTAAAAAAAAAATAAATTATTTGTTTTAATTCCCAGAACATTTTTTAAAGTTCCCTAAAATTTTCCAATTTCTTTAGAATCTTAGAAAACATATTTATTATTTCACGTTTAAAATTTTAAGTAATGGTAAAAAAATAAAAAAAATTTAGAAAAAAATAGGAAATTACATAAAAAAATAAATGACCCACATGTTATGAAAATCCTGAAAATGTTGTTGTTCTTCAATATTCTAATATAAAAATTTATTCTACCTCAAACTGACATATTGTTTGACAAAATTTGTTAAAAAAAACATTAATTCTTGAGGTTTTTCTACACATTTTAATTGAAAATGTATTAAAAATTCATAAAATTAACAAAAATCTAAAGAAATTCCTTTTATTCTCTAAAATAGCAAATATTCCCACCTTATTTCCGCTTAAAACCAAACATCCGTTTGATATTTATATCCGCCATTAAACAAAAGCAACTCTGTATGAAGCTGTCATAGATATGCAACCGAGAGTTACCATACTAGGTTTATAGACAAAGCAATAACAAACTAGCTTTAATTAAAGCACAGTAAACCGAAAATGTTTAAAAATGCACAAATATTAAACTAAAGTTAATTTTAAATAGATTTTTAAAGGGAAATATTTAAAATTTAATAAAATACTTCCTAGATTTATTTAAATTGATAAATTTGATAATAAAATCATGTTTAGGCCTTTTTTTAATAGGCTTAAAAATTTTACTCATAAATTCTGGGCAATTTCCTTAAAAAATAATTTTCTCTACTTTAATTTGGCTTTCTTAATATATAGGGGGAAACTGAAAAAGAAGATAGACTTATGTAAAATATTTGCTTGGAGTCCCAGTCAAGTGTGCTGTAATTACTAAAGCAGATTATATTAACAGACATTACATTCTCTATCTCTCTCTCTCTTCCCCCCTGCCCCTATAAAACTCACTAAATACCCAATATTTACTACTGCGTGAGCACAGTTTGATAAGTAGGAATTAATATGAAACAAAGCAAGGAAAAAAATAACAAGGAAAATTTATTTTTAATTACTTATCTGTGCATTCACGAAAGGAATTTAAGAAAATCTTTAACATATGCTAAAATATTATAAAGAAAAGAAAAAGGTTTAATAAATTTGGTTTCATTTAAATTTATTTTATGTATTTTTAATTTAAGTTCCATTTGTTTTCATTTATTTCTTATTTTATATATCCTACAGTTATTGTTAATTTTTCCGCTGCAAAAAACATTATTTATTTTAACAAGCCACCTTTAATGATATTATTTGTTTGCTATAATTTCCCTGTGTGTTTAAAACCCAGCAGGAGATTCATCTGAAAATCATATTCAAGGAAAATTTCAAGGTGGCAACAGGATACTTTATTAATGAATACAAATAAACTTAGTTGAACATATTTGTAAGAGAAATTTTCTAAGTCGTAACATAGTATTAACTATTAAAGCAATTTTATGTTTTGTTTTCATTTAATTTATGTTTTGCCGTTGTGCGGGAAAACGCTCCGCATGCCAACTAAATGTTTTAAACAACATTTTTAACGTGAGGAAATAAACGTAAATTTAAAATGAACTTAAAATAAATATTTACATCGATTAAAATTTTACCGCCATGCGGAAAAACGCACCGCAGTCAGTTCAGTTTTTAATTAATGAATTATTTAAAGCAAGAAATTTAAGTTAAATAATAATACTAACTACATCCTATTAGTTATAAACGTTGCGTTTTACCGCCATGCGGAAAAACGCACCACCGCAGTCAGTTCAGTTTTTAATAAATGAGGTTTTTAAAGCAAGAAATTTAAGTTACACAATAATAGGAAGAAGATCCCTTTAGTTAAAAAAATGTTTAAGCAAATTTAAATATTCCTTAGTGCGGAAAAACGCACCGCTAGCTAATTGAATGTTTGAAACAAAGTTTTTAAAGTGAAAAACTAAAGGTAAATGAAAAAGGAACATAAATCTAGTATTTAAATAAATTTTTAGATCATGAAAATTTTACCGCACTGCGGATAAACGCACCGCTAGGTTTAATTTTTTTTTTTTTTAATAAAGAACGTTTTTTAAGCCAGAAATTAATTTAAATAATATTAAGAACTAGATGCTATTGATTTCTTCCATTTTTAAGTGAATATATATTTTTTTAGAGCGGCAAAACGCACCGCAAGGTTTAATTTTTTTAATAAAGAGCGTTTTTAAAGCCAGAAATTAATTTTAAATAATATTAAGAACTTAATTCTATTGATTTCTTGCATTTTTAAGTGAATATATATTTTTTTAGAGCGGCAAAACGCACCGCAAGTTTTAAAAATTTTTTCAAATAAAAATTTTAAGCTGAAAAATTAAATATTAATAAAAATAACAAGTAGTTCACTTTATTTTCATTAATTTTTAAATAAAAAACAAATTTTCCTTACAGCGGCAAAACCTACCGCAAGTATTTTATATATTTTTAAGATAGAAAATTAATAACAACTTTGCAGCTTTTAAAAGCTTAAGATTTTTTTTTAAATCTTTAAATGTATGGAAATATTTTTTGCCCTGCCCACGCTCTTTACATTACAGCAAATGCGAAACATGAAATGTAATAAAACATAAAAATTACCCAATCAATTAATATTAATTAATTTTCACTTAATATTGATTTCGTATTTGCTCTCCTCCTTCTTTTCTCCACAATTGCCAACATTTATTTCCTTTAAATGTTTAACAGTAAGAACTTTATATAAATTCCCTTTACAACAATTTACTCTCACACACATTTTTATTGCCACGATAATTAGTAACAAATGTTTTTTTTTTTTTTTTTTTTAAATTCTAAAAGTAAGAAAAAATATATGTGTAGCAATATAAATGGGCAAATAAAAACAAACTAACCATATTATGATGAAAAAATAAAATAAAAATAAATTTAAACAATATTAAATACTACTGTAGCTATAAAAGATATGAGAAAAACATTTAATTGATGGTATAAACTTTTTAATACCCCGATAAATACGATTAATTCCTAATGAACAGAATAGCAAAAAAAAAAAAAAAAAAAAACTTTTCTAGAAATAGTTTTTTTTTTTTTTTTAGAAGTTAAACTCCTTAATTGAAGTCTGAACGTGTTATTCAAGCTTTTCAAGCAACCTCCCCTTTTTACTAACTAACGTTTAATCTGTAGTTAACTTAATATTTGGTATTGGTTTCAATAACATTTTACCCTTAAAATGGCATTAAATATCTGTTATTTTTTTCTCTTTTATTTATTTAGGAATAACTTATACATTTGTAAATTGAAAAAAAAGTGCTGCAAATAGCAAACTTTATCTTGTGGCAACAGCATCAAAATAAGTATATAAATATAAAAAAAAAACAGAAATCTATTTTCAGTATGTGTCTGTGGTAATGTGGCAGCAGTTTCAATTTAGTTTGATAAATGTACTTAATTGCCATTAAATAACATTTCGATGGACTTAAACTAAAGAAAATGGGAAAAAAAAAGAAAAAACTAAAGATAATTTAGAAAAACTTTAGCCAAAGAAATAAATGGAAAATTAAAAACTAAAAAACAAAACCAAACTTTACTTAAATTTAAATTTGGAAATTTGATAACTTTTCTTTTTAAATTTCTAAATTTTATTACAAAAATCTCTTTAGAAATTCCTGTTTTGCGAAGAACTTTTGCTAAATTACCTTAAATTTGTTAAATCTTTATAAAATTTATTTATTTTATCTTGTTTGTTGTTTTTTGTATAACCCCATCTTATCTTATTTGTTTTATGCTTTTTATTTCCACTAATTTTCTTCTAAGATTGATGAATAGTCATTAAAAATCATCATAAATCAAGTGATTTAAAACGTTCAGGTTCAGGTTTGGATAAGGTAAAATCTAGTTTTCTGCTTTGGCCTTTTTTATGTTTATTTTCCTTTTGCTTTGTCTGCCAATAAAACTTAACAACAAGGTTTAATTTTCGGTTCAAATATGTATATATATATAAAAAAAGACACAAAAAAAGTTTTAAACAGTTTTTTTTTTAGATATTTTTTGCCATGCAAATTAATTGCCTGCTGTCTTAGCACTTCTATTTCCGTTACTAGCAAAAGAGTAAGAGTAAGGCAAAGTGAGAAAGATAGATAGAGAGAGAGTGAGAGTAAGTTACAGTGTAAAAGTAGCAAGCAGTATTTGTTGGGTGTTAGCATTATAACAAATGGAAATTTTTGTTAGGTTTCTAAAGAGTAAGTTTGAGTATTTTTGGTTTTTCCTTAAACTTTATAGGATTTTGTACTTTTCTACTCTGCTGCTTAGACTAACGAGTTTCCGCTTTTTGCCAAATACTACTGAAAAAGACAAAACGAAAATAAAATAAAATAAAATGCTTTTGTAGTTTCTATTGCAAATGCTTTTTTGTTTTTTGTTTTTCGTTTTCCTTTTTCTCGGATTTTCAGAGTTTAAGGTTTAAACAGCAAAACAATAGCTAAAATATTATTTGAATTTTCTTGCTACAACGACAAAAGACACCAAATCCCCCTGCTAGCAACCCCTCTCCTCCTTAACATTATAAAGTAAAAGATAAAACCTTATAAATTATAGCAATTTAATAAGTTTTTAAATGTACGCATCCTGTTTGTTAAGCTTAGCTAAAACTTAAAATCACATATTTCTTAAAAGTAACTAAAAACACACAAAATAAGTGGGGAAAAAAAGTTTTATTACTTTAGCTTTAGGCATTGGAAAGTAACTAAGAGCAGGGTGGCTTATAAGAAATATTCATCCCTTTTTATTATTTATGCAAGGTTAAATTTTTTGCAACAAGGTTGTTATATTAAAAAAGAAAGTAAAAATTTGCAAAATTCAAACAAAAATTAAGAAGTTTTCAAATAATATTTAATCGAATTTTAGCAAATTTGTTAAAAAGTCTTATAAAAAGCCAAATAAATTAAGAAATTAAATACAATCCAAATAAATATTAATGAAATTTTACAACTTTAATTGAATTTTTTTTATTTATTTAAAAAAATCTTGCAAAAATTAAAGATTTTGAAAGAAAATATCTTCAAATTTAAGTAGTATTCAAATAATATATAATCACATTTTAGAAAATTAAGCAAATTTGATTAAAAGCCAAATAAATTAAGAAATTAAGTAGAATTTAAATAAATGTTAAGGAAATTTTAGAAATTTTATTGAATTTTTTTATTTATATAAAAAATCTTGCAAAAATGAAAGATTTTAAAAGAAAATATCTTCAAATTTAATACAAACTTTTAATTAATATAGTCTTTTATATTTAAAATCTTGTTAAAGTAAAATGTTAACATAAATTTCCTTTTAAACACTTTTTTAAAATCATAATTAAAAATACAAGCGTTTTTAACCATTCAGTGCTAATTTTAACTTATGGGCAACACTTCAGAGGCTTATCAAAGCCGCCATTTTCCAAAAGCTGCCATATGTTTTAAAAAACCAGCGATTTTAGAAGAATCGTACAAATATTGAATTTTGTTATATTTTTTTACTTTTTTAACAAATTAAAATTACTATTACTTAATTTATAACATTTAAGCTCAAAAAATCATTATGTTTATATAAAAAATAATTTAAAATCCTATTTTCTTTAGATTTAAGTACATGTTTTTTTTTATTTCCTTGATATAAGGAAACATTAAACAAAATTTTAAATAACTCTACAGTAATTTTAGTCAATTTCATAATTATTATTCTGGTTTTTCTATTTGTTCAAAATGTTTCTATTCTTTGTGTGTCATACATAAAATAATTTTTCCAAATAACATTCAAATTTTCTACATTAATATTTATTAAAAAAATGTTATTATAAACATAACCACAATATGTTGCCAATTTTAAACATTTCCGTATACCCAAAATTAAATCCCTGATTGTCTGAAGGAAATATGTTACCGCTGTAATTTTTCTTTTTATATGACATTTAAATGTCATAAGTATAACATACATTTATATAAACCTTTTTTTGTTGTTTTGCCATACTTAAATAATTTCTTTTTTATAATAATGTGCGTGTAAAACCACAAAATCCATTAAACACAGCTGTGTTTTATTTTATAATTCCTTAGATTCCTTTATGTTTTTTTTGTTTGCCTTCAAACAAACATCAGTATAGGTTTTTTTTTGAGTTACTTTAGTTATTAATGTTTTAAACTTAGGTGTGTATACCTGGATTTTATGTCAAAATTTATTAATTCATTAATTTTAAAGTACCATGTTAAGTATAAATATTGTTTAAAAATGAAATTATGCATAAAATAATAATAAAATATTTATTCGATTTTTAGATTAAGATTTTATTAATACTTTAAAATTCTTGAATTTTTATTAAATTTCATCTTTCAAGGTTATTTTCTTATTATTTCCCTTTATAAACCTTGTTTTTTAGCTTTGTTTAGGTTTTGCTCCGCCATCTTTGCTTTTATTTAGGTTTGTTTACGTTTTGCTCCGCCATCTTTATTTTTATTTAGGCATGCAAACAGCATTGATAGCCTGTAGTGTTTGTCATAGAGTAACCAGATTGCAGATTTGTGTTATTTAGCGGTTTTAAAGCTATTTATATAATTTGCTTTCAGATTCGTGTTATTATGCTGTTTCAAAAGCTTTTAATAGATTTTTGTTTTAAATTTTAAGCAATTTATACAACTTATTGTTTTTAATGCTAAAGATTAATAGTTATTTAATATATTTTTTTTTATTAAACAATATTAATAAATTTATTATTTACTACAAACATTTTAAATAATTTTTAATTTATATACACATAAATAAGTTTATTTGTTTGTTTGGCTTGGCTTTTTTTTATATTATTTTAAGTGTTTGTAAAACAGCAACTCATAAATTTATGTGCATTTATTTAAAAAAAAAAAAAAAAACATTAATTTCAATTAATTTCGATAATTTCCATTAAATAAATTAAAAGTTTAAAGTGTATAAGCATTATAATTATTGGTTTTTGGTTGTATATATATATATATATATAGATACATATATTTGTATGTAGTTTTATTATTGTTTTTGTTATTATTATTATTGTTGTTGTTTATAACCATAAAAATAAACATCATCATATTTTGTATAATACAGAAAGAAAGCCAGCTCTGAATTTTATATACATAGGCAATATTTTATTAATAAATAAGCATAAAAATAATAATGTACAGTTCATTAAATAATAAAATAGTGATGCCATTTACATATTTACATACAAAACAAATGTTTTATACAAGTATTAAATAAAATAAACAGGGTGTAGCAGTAAAATACATGAAAATATTGTATAAGAAAATTTAAAATTTTCTTTGGCACTGAAATATGTTTAGTATGGCCACACTGTTTGGGGAAGAAGAAGCATTAAGGAGATGATGCCAGGTAAAAGATAAATACCATTCAGCAAAATTTGTTGGAAAACTATTTTTTAGAAAAAATTTTATTGGTGAAAATAAATATTGTTTTGACCCATTGTAGATTCGAATTACTATGACATTATATATGTCGTTGGAAAGGTCTTTGAAGTATCTATCATTAGATATCCATATTGATTAATGACTTAATAATCCAGATATAGAAAAAAGGAGTTCAAAAATCAAGGTAGACGTGTTCTTTTTTGCTTATATCACAGCCATTTGTGGGTCGATTTTCTCAATATTAAATAGCAACCGAACCGGGACTATAGCGGATATATTGATGTATGAATCATCTATGTAAGTTATTTGGGGGCTACGGAAAGTTGATTTCAACATACATACAGACATGGCTATATCGTCTACGTTTTCTATAACGATTTATGGGTTCGCAAATGAAAAATATAGAAATTACCATACAGTTGGAAAAATTTGAAACTTTTTAAACTTTTTTTCAGCTTAAACAAAAATTTTGGTATTTTTCTTTTTAAACAGCTAAACATTGAAACAAAAATTTTTAAATATTACCAGTTTCCCTTGTTTTTACATTGATTGTATCATTTCATATGCAGCATAAACCATTTATTGCATTCCACTTCGTTATACACCTTCTGATAAGTAATTATAATTACAAAAATATTAAAAAGATTAATGGCAAAAAAACAATATACAAAAAATTATCATACGACAACAAATAAAAAATATGGTATTATTTATTAAACTATATTAACCTTTATCATTTTTTTTTATAAAATTAAGACAAAAAAACTATTTTCCTTTTGGCAATTTATGTCAAACTTTTCAAATTATATTTATTAAAACCAAATATCTACACAATTTCTAATAAAAACCTTTCAAATAATTGTCAATTTTAACTTTAACAACTAATTTCTTTTTTGTAGTTTTGCTGATATTTATTTGTTTCTCTCCATCTCTATCTCTCTCTCTTTCTCTTACTGACTGACCCCTTATATAGCTGCTGCTTTTAATTGCAATAAATGTCAAAAAATTGTTTTGTAAAAATTTTGCACGTATGAAGTTTTATCTCAATTTTAAAATAATAAAACTAGAAATAAAAGAATTTTTGCCAAACTAAACAAAAAACTCTCCCATGTGGTAACATTTAATTTTTAAAAATTGGCACGTCAACATTTTTATCCTTAGCCAAAATGCAGCACAAAAGTTTTTAACTTGTTTTCACATACAAAATATCTTCATCATCATCATCATCGACCACGTTTCCCTAAACACTACATAGTAATGTATTTAACTCAAAATAAACGTTTCTGTATTTTTTTTGTTTTTGGTTATTTTTTTTGAACTTTTTACGATGAACTAAAAAAAAACTTTTTTTCAATTTTGTAGAAACAACAAAAAATATAAATAAACTTTGGGAGTTTCTCTAATATTTATTTTGTTTTACCCCACATGATTTTCAACTGGTTTATTTTATTGTCACATGAAAACTTTGTTTTTGAAACGTATGAAGTTTTTGCTGTTGTCTATGTACCATCCAAATTAAACATGTAATTATTTGGAAAAATAAGTTGGAAAATGTGAAAACTAGCCAAAAAAAAAAAAGTATAAAAATGAACAATAATTAAAATAATGTTAAGTAAACAATCTGGCAATATGTTATGAAGAGATGATATAACATAAAGAAGTCAATTTGTAAGTAATTACCTGGAAACTTTTTGAATTGGAAGTTATATAGAGAGAAAAATAAGTTTAAAGAGAAAATAGTTCTCCAAAGTTTAACGATTTGTGGAAATTTAAAGTAAAATTTATTTAAAATTTGAGTAATTAACACATATATTACATTAAAAGCTTTAATTTTCTGACTCCATGCCATTCTATGTCTAAATATCATTCTATAATGAATGACACAAACAAGAAGAAGAAGAAGCGGGGTTTAATTGTTATAAATAGAGTTGTAGCAGAAGAAGAACAGTTTAATTGTTATCTGGCAACTCCTTAAATTAAAAGAGAGGCAGAGTAGCAGGGTTGCATTTTCCAAGTGTTGCCATGTGGCGCTTTTTTAATTGTAGCAGATTTATAACAGTTATTTTTTAAATTTGAATTTTTTTAATTAAAATTATTAGTTTCTTTATGAAAACCATACAGATTTAACAAAATGTATGGAAATAAATCAGATTTTACTTTAATTAATACAATGTATTAGTTTGAAACCATTTATATTTCAAAATTATAATACTAATTAAACATTAATTCTAAACATCTTGTTTCATACTTAGAGCCTTATGTGTTATAAGTAGATTAATTTAATTTATCCTATTGTATCACTTGTTATCTATTATACAAATCAGCTATAAATTAATGGAATTATTATTGTTATTATAGTTTTATTTTTTTTAAACATGCATATGTTTAATATTTAATAATTATGATTAGACACGCTAATTTATGATGGCTTTTATATATATACAAAATACATATATGATACAAATTGAGGATAAGTAAAATTGAAAACAAAAAATACAAAACCAATAAATGTAAATAATAAATAATATTCAAATCAAAGTTTTTGTAAATAAATTATGTCGGTTTTAAAATGATAAAAAATTAAAGTTTAATTGTTGAAAGAAATGCAACTAGAGTTTGATTAACTGTTTTAAAAATATTCAGGGGTTTTTTCTTATAGCAATTCTGTTTTATTGTTTTCCATAGAGTTCGGAAATACTTATAGTTTTTCTTGATCACTTCGTTTAGTACTTTAAACGAAATTGCTTTTAAAATTGTTTCTTTTATTCAAAAGATATATGTTTTACCTTTCAAACAAAGTAGACTTTTTTATAATTGGTTCAAAAATTGCTGTGTTAATGGTCGTTTATGTTAAAAAAAAAACGCACTTTTTTCATATAAACCTTTAAACTGCCATAACTCAGAAATTTTTCAACCGATTTTTTTAAATCCTTTTGTGATTCAACGTTAAAACTCATTTCTTTTAAACAAAAGAAACACACATGTGCTGTGTTTGCACAACACTGATTTAAAATACTTTTTTTTTGTAACCAAAAATACTTTATTTTGAACTCTGTTTTTATTTGCATTTCTTTGTTTTCTTATAATTTCAATTACCCCCATTTATTACTGGTTAAATATTTTTCATAAATTTTTGTTTAATATTTTATTCACACCTTTTCCTTTTAGTATTAAATCATTGTGTTCATATTTATCTCTCCCACTCTATTAATTTGTGTGTGCATGGTTTTTTTTTTATAAATAAATGTAATTAAACTTTATGCCCGATTGATTAAGTTGAATATAGTGAAAATTTATTTGTGTAATTTTATTGTTGCTGAGTTTTTTTTTTCTCTCTCTCTCATTTTAATATACACATAAAATACAATATAAAATAATTTGTTTTTTCATAAATTTTTCATTTTACAAAAGAAAAAAAAAAAAAATGAGAAAAAAACGCAGGATTTAATATTTCCATATACAATATGAAATATGGCATGAAAGGTTTGAGCAAATGATTATCATTATAATAAAATTATAAGCGGTTTGATTTTAATATAAATTACTTTTTATGAGACAATAATTGTGCGAGTAGCAACTACAATTTTTTATTTCCTATATGAAAACATACATACATATTTCCCTAGATTTAACCCGCATTGCATAATAATAATAATAATGTTCTTTGAAATTGAGCTTTTCTCCTTTTTCACTAACATACATACATACATACGTTTATACATTTAACATTTTAATGTGACAGATGGCTGTCGTGCCATATCGTTTACTATTGGTAGTTTATAATATGATAACTGTCTATATATATGTCGTTGTGACGGCTTGGCCGTTTGTCATTTGTAGCCATGGCGTTAATTTGATATATATCCTTGACAAAAGCGGTAAAAAAACGTAGCAAAATTGACTTTTTCACAGAAAAATGAAAAAAAATAAAAAAAAAATTACAAACAAATACATATTTTTATACATTAATATATATAAACATCCTGTTTGTAGCTTGTTTAACAATTGACAGTAGTTGTATGTTGTCAGTTTAAAATTGTTGTTGTTGTTCTTGCTGTACCGTTATTTGTTTGCCTTTACTTCACTTACTCTCTCACTTATACATACATACATGTAAATGATTATAAAAGAGATAAACAGCAAAATGATGTTACCAGATATAAATTTTTGTATTTACTCTAAGGGTACTCCTATATGGTGGCATATTTAGGAATTTATGTTAGAGAATTTATGAAAAATACCTAATAAATGTGTTTTGTTATAAATTTTTAAGGAAACATTATGATTTTAAAATAAAACTTTGATTATTTTGAGTATGTTAGAGGTTTTAGAGCAACGTTTTAAGAAATATTTTTATTTAAAAACAATTTAAAATAAATTTATTGTAAAAAAAGATTAGTTTTTTTTTTTGAGAAAAACTTTAGTTTTTAAATTTTTTTATATTTGTTTAAATCTGGCCACTCGTTTTTGTGTATATTTTATTGTTAATTTAACAAATCATGATATTTATATATATTATTGTCAAGTTTGTAATATTAATGTAAGGAAATGAATATAAATGCAAAAAAAAAAAAAAAAAAAAATCATGTCTGGTTTTCACTAATTATACGTATGTATTTATATGCATTTTTTTATAAATAATATTCCATTTTTTTAATTATAAAAACAGTAGTGTGCTGTTTTTTGTATATTTTATAAAGTGACAGTTTTGTTTAAATACATACATGCATATAATAAATTACTGATAATAAAAATAAGCTTCAATAAATATCAGTTTAAAAATAAATTTAAGTAGAGAGAAAAAAAAAAAAAAAACATAATATAAAATAAATTGACATGATTTTTTTTAAATGATGTTTTTGATTGCGCTTAAAAACTATATTTAAAGGAAATTGTTAAGTTTTAAATAAAGTTTAAATAAATAAGGAGAAAAAAATGTTTTAAAAAATATTTAAATTGTTTAAATAATTTGAAAAATTATTGGAAATATGGCAAAGAAGTTTATTTTTAATTTTAAACTCATACATTTTGTGTGAAATGCTCAAAAATATTTAAGGATTTTTCTATTTTTTTCATAATTTTCACATTTTGTAATTGTTATGCATTAAAATTAATAAATTTGTTCTAAATTTTATTAAGATTTAATTTTAAAAATATTTCTCAACTATTTAAGATAAAAACCCATGTTTTTCATACTACATTTAGTTAGCATCACTGTCCGCTCTTTAAAGTAAAGCCTAAACAAAAGATAAACAATAACAAACCGAAACATAAACACACACACTGAACGCCATTTTTAAGTAAAGCCTAAACAAGTAATAAACAAACCAACACACACACACACACTTGTATACAAAAAGAGCAGAGCTCAAAACTGCAATGAGAGTGAATTATGAGTAAAACAAATACAACAATAAGCATCACTGTCCGCCATTTTTAAGTAAAGCCTAAACAATAACAAACCAACACACACACACACTTGTATATAAAAAGAGCACAGCTCAAAACAGAAATAACGGTATAATTATGAGTAAAACAAATAAAACAACAAGTAAACAAATGTAAATAAAGAAAATTGCATGATTTTTAATTCAAATTCATAACAATTTAAACATAATTTAATTATTTAACAAGTTTTTTAAGGTTCTCTACAAATTTATTAACATAAAGTCTAAGTCCCGGTCCACACTGTGAAACATTTGCTGCAAAACATTTTTAAATTCTTCTTTGAAACTGCATTCGTGTCCACACAGTGAAGTTTTTGCTTTTCAGTTTTTGACATTTCTGTACAGAACGAATATGAACGAATAAATGTGAATGACGTACTCAACAAAAACTTCATGTACGTGAAACATAGTACCCTTTTCTATTCCTCTTTCCCCTTTCATCAACAAACTCAAATGTTTTGCAGCAAATGTTTCACAGTATGGATGAGGACTAAGGTAAGGGAATTTTCCATGAAAATTTGAATTATTTTTATTTTAATAGCAAAAATTCTTGTCTCAAAATCTAAATCATATAATTTTCTAACTTTTTTTTTATTAAATTTCCCAGTTTTAAAGATTTTATTCGTAATAAAAATTTGTTTATAATAAATTAAAGATAAATGATAACTGATAAGGCATTAAATTTATAGGCTGTATAACATTTGCGTTTTAAAGGGATATTATTAAGCTGTATTAGAAAAATCACTAACAAAATTAATTAATTTTATTTGAGTGTAAGTGAGTGTGTATGTTTATAACAAAATGTATACATACATAGTCTAAAACGGAAATTAAATTTCCTTTTATCTCTAATTTATTTATTTAATTTGGTTTTTCCACAATTTTCCGTTTATATATTTTTTTTTTGTTGTATGATGATGGCCGGCTGACTGGCATATTGTTTGCTAGTCGATAACAATTTTCAACTAATATCAACGGAAATTAATTTTACAACAATTTTTCACAATAAGGTGTTTAGCTTTAAAAAAATACAAAATACAAAACCTAAAGTTTAATAGGAAAATTAATTAATATTACACAAATAATTAAAAAAGACTAAATAAATAAAATTTATTTGGTGACCTTTGTAAATTTAAGCTATTTATTTAAACTTTTGTAATTATTTCTTTAATAACCATTAATTTAGTGATTAAATATAACACTTTTTAAATATTTTAGTTTTCCCAGGAATTCAGAATTATTTCATTATTAATTTATTTTAATTATTTAATTATTATTATAATTATTATTTGTGCTGGTTTGTATTTTAATATATATATATTTTTTTGTTTTTGCATAAATAATTTACTTTCATCATTATTATATGAATGTATGTATACGGCATATATGTATGTATGACATATTTTTGTTTATGTTTTTATATTTGTTTAAATATAATTTTATACATATATTTTAATTGCTGTCAATATGCGTTAAATTTAATTACATTAAAAAAAGGCTAAAACAAAAACAAAAAAATATGTTGGTAATTGTCATAATAAATGCAATTATGTTACATGTTATATTATAAGCATTTAATTATTTATAATACATTTGCATTTTTGTTAAAAAAATAATAAAAATATCCATCAAAAATATTAAAAATAAAAACTCTAAGAAAATTTCCAAAACTGTCAAAGTTAGGTATAACATTTAGACTTTACTGTATATTTTTTTAAATCCTAGTTTATGTTTTGTTACTTTTAATTATAATAGTTTGCATTATTCATAAACATATTTTCTTTTTATATGTTGTATATAAATATTTAATGCGTTTGACAATTATTGTTGGTTTATATTTATGATAATAATAACTTTTATTATTTTTTTTTTAAATTCAATTAATTATTGTTTTTATGTTTGTTAATTTTTTTTTATTTTTTTATTATTGTGTGTTATTTTTAATGACAATAATATTAATAAATTTAATAGTTTGAATTTCCTTAAAACAAATCATATTAATAATATTTAATTAAACACTTAAAATTACTAATAAAGCCAAAAAAAGTGCTTGGCAAAGGCTTAACATAGTTAAGCCTTTTCTTTTGGTAAAACAAAAAACAAAACAAAAAATGAAATAAACGTTCATTAATTACAAATTATGAGTTATTTGTGGTATTTAACTGATTTAAGTATAACAAAAATTCAAAGCTATTAAGTTTGCCATAAGGTTTGCTAAAACTGTAAACGAATTTTAAATAAAATTTATACAAAATGTCAATATTTTAATGATTTCAAACAACTTTTTTAAAATTATGTTCATTTTAGACGTAAAAATATATATTTTAACCGTTTTTCCTTTGTTTATTGAGAGTTTCCTTGTTCACATAATGGTTATTTGTAGTTTTAGCTTGTTTGTTGTTTATTTACATTTGTTTTCTTGTTGTTGTTGCTTGTTTTACTCATAATTATACCGTTACTTTAGTTTTAAGCTCCGCTCTTTGTATATGCAAGTGTGTGTGTGTTTTTGTGTGTTGTTTTGTTTTGGTTTATCTCTTGTTTAGGCTTTGCTTAAAATGGCGGTCAGTGTTTATATGTTGGTTTGTTATTGTTTATCTCTTGTTTAGGCTTTACTTGTTTGTGTGTTGCTTTGTTATTGTTTATCTCTTGTTTAAGCTCAATTTAAAATGGCGGACAGTGATGCCAGGAAAACGTTGGTATTTATCTTAAACATATGATTTTAATATTTCTGTTTTATTTTTTAGAGAAATATTTCTAAAAATTCGTCTATTACCTTTAAAATTATGTAGTTTGTTTTTATGCATTGAATTGCTAAATTGCTCTTAAGCTATTTTTATTATTGTTTTTGTTCTCTTTGAGTAATAAATCTTTTTCGATGTCACAGTTGTTGGTTTTTTTCTTCTCCTTTTTGTAACATTTTCTGTTAACGGTTTTTATGTATTTATTCCTTTTCCCTAGTAATTAGAGAGGTTTTTTGTGTACATTAGCTAGTATTTAGACGTGTTGACGTTTGATTTTAATTAAAATTATTTTTGTAAAAGATTGCTAAGGTAATTACAGATTATTTGTGGCTGTTAAAGCAAAAGAAATGAAAAACAAAATGGAGGTTTTAGAGTATCAGCCCTTGTCATTTTAGTTAAACCCAAAAGAGACCAGGTAATTAGCACATTTGGAATGCGGATTTCTTATTTATTTTTTTTTTGTTCAACTTAAAATCCTTACAAATCTTATTTAAACTTTTAGGGCTTTTATGGTTTATTATTTGAAAGGTGTATAGTTGTGAAGTAAATCATTAATATATTGCGTGCATTTACAGATTTATTTGGAATTTTCAAATAACAAGCCGATTACAATGCTTGTGTATTTCAACACAGATTTTTCGATTGCATGACTATTTGTATTTGCTAAAGTTTAGCGTATATAAAACTCACACAATCGACATAATATTGTGAAAAAATATAGCTTAGATTTAATATAATGACTTAAGCGTCACCTTTATAAATGACATTTATGTTTCAAATAAAAATATACTAGGGGGTGTCGTTGTTTTATATGTATGTTTAATAATTTTATTATTATTTTGTTCATTTTTTTTTTTAAATTATTGTTTGCACAATTTTTCTAAAACTGTTGTGACCTTTGCATGTATTTTAGTTTTCTTCTTTTTTTTTTTTTTTGTTTGTTTTAAGTTCCTATTTCTTTAGTTATTTTTACAGCAACTATTTTCCTTGGCTTAATTGTTGGCAAATGCTAACAATTCGTTATAGGGAGGTTATTGCAAAAAGGAGTTATTAAAAGTTGTAAAATGTAGTTTAGTTGACTTTAATTATAGTTAAATTATTACTAAAATAGGCTAAAAATGTAGACATTTAACCCAAACACGCAATGTTTTAAATAAACTACACTACATAAGCGTAAAAATGCTATTAATGGCAGAAATAAATAATACTTTTGAGAAAAAAAAAATTCAAAATAGCAGGTCATGTTTAAATACAAATATTTGCATATTTGTAATAATTTTATTTTCCTGTACATTTTATTGTTATTATGCAAAAAATAGTGAACAAGTAAAGTGAACAAGTTTCTTTAATTATAGTTGAAAAGAAAAAAATTGTTGAATTGCAAATTAATTTAAGGTTTATTGAAAAATTTCTTAAGAAATTTTAATTTTCACTTAAAATTAATTATTTATAGTTTTTATTGCATGATAAAGTTTTGTTAATTTAAATTTTTTCTAAATATTTAAAAAGTTTTAAATGTGATTTCTTTTATTTTTTTTTTTTTTATTAATACCCACAAATGGCTTTTGTATTGTATATGCAACCATTGTTTTTAAACAATAGTCAGTTTAGTTTGTTTAGAATATAGATATATATTTAATCCATTATTGTTTGTTGGCAAAAAAAAAAAAACTGCTACAGACCAGACAATAAATTAAAATCCCTTAGAAACTCACAAACAAAGCCTGCTGGTAACTTGTTTTAATATAATTAAATAAAGCGTTGAAAAATTTTTTAGTTTTGTTAAATAACAAAACATTTCTATTCAATAAGGATTCACGGGGGAGTACAGGCATAAATGTTATAAATATAAAAAAAAACTTCTTTAAAATAGTTAAAATTTAAACACTTTTAAAGTATTATTAAAAATTCCACACCTGGCTTGTTTTGCTACATATAAACAGAGTTGTATTAAAGCTTGTTATTAATTGTTGTTGTTTGTTTTGATTTCTCATAGTACCGTTAAAATGGCGAGAGATTTTCTCTGTTGTTTGTTTCTTATCATAGAGTAGCTAGCTAGTTGTTGTTGTTGTTTTGCATTTTGCGGGCATTTGTGTAAGTGTAATGATGTGTTATTGTTTTGATAGTTATTTTTAATGGCGACTGTTTACATTAAGACAGTAGTGCCTACTGTTTTTTTTTAAGAAAAAACGCCTCAATTATTTTTAAGGGTTTTTTAAAGCATTTTTTCTTATTTTATATATTTTTTCTTTATTAAATTATATTTTTAATTCTGCATTGCTTTATTTTTGTTATTTTTAAGAAATCTCTTTGAAAGTTTTATTGAAATATTTTCTAAAGGTGTTTTCATTTGTAAATATTTATTATGGAACATAAATATTTGTTTGTATCCTAGATTTTCTGCTTTTCATTTGGTAAATATTGTTTTTTTGTTATCCTTTAATTGTTGGCAATAGCATTGACATTATTTATTCTTAACATTTAAATTGTAATGCTTTCGACAAAGTTTACCCAAGTTAAGTTTGTAATGAAACAAAAAAAGAAAAAGAAAAGAACTGTATAAAAACAGGGATAAAAGGATACTGTTTTTCCCCTTTTATGAACAGGACCTTTTGTTTTGTTTACCAAATGGATATTACGAGAAAAGAAATTATCATTGAACACAATAAAAGCTTTTTATAGACTTAGACCAGTCCAAAAAAAGAAATACAAAAGGTTTTTGTTTTGTAAGCCTACGTTTTTTTCTTTCATAATATTAAGTAAGTAAACAAATAACTTAAAATAAATTAATATTTTGCAAAAACAACACAATTTAAAGAAAATTCTTATTAATGCACATAATCAAAGAAAATTTAACAAATATTTTAATCTACATCTAAAAAGCCCTAAAACAATAAATGAGAAATCTTTATCTCAAGAAATCTGTTTTTTTTTTTTTTTGTTTTATTGAACATTCTTCTGCATAATTACAATTTATTTCTTAACTTTTAGTAAATTTTACTTACAACATTTATAATTGTTCCCTGAACCATAAATCTTTGTCAAAATATTTCTCAGGAATTTTCTTCAGCTCCAAAGTTAAAATAGAAGAATTTTACATTATTTCTATTGTCATAAATTATATAATTTATGAAATGCTCACGTTCTTTGAGACATTTTGGAGAAAATTACAACATTAAAATGCAAACGTGTGCAATGTGATTATTTTGTTAAATTCAAAATTCATTTATGGCTACAGACGTAACGAACGTCACTCAGTCAGTCAGTCAGTCATTCAGTGAGTAGTTAGTTGTTGGCAGCATATTTGTCATAATTAGCATTAAATTTATATTTTTGCCAAAAAGGAGGAAGAAAATGTCACATACTTTTTCCCATAGAATTGTTAAATTCATGTATATATAGATGCTGTTTTGCATAGAGAAATATGTAAATAGATATTTTGAAATTATAGAGAATTTAATATAGGGAATATAGGTATAAATAAATTGTTTAAATATGTAGTTAAATAATTATATTTGGCATAAAATAGCAATTACGTATTCAAACTGAGGGCAGGTGGAAAATTTTGTTAAACGTGCTGAAAATTAAAATGTTATAAGGAGAATTTTATTTCGAGTTGCCAATTTTTAGAAAATTGTGTTAATTTTGTAGAAAAATAACAAATTATAATTGTCAGTAATAAAAGAAATAAAGATTTTTGGAAGTTTTTCATAAATTTGTTAAAATTTAAAAAGTCGAGTTGCCAACTTTACTGTTTTGTATTTAATTAAATACTCGAGTGGCCAACTTTTGTATTCAATTTCGTATTCAAATTGAGGGCAAGTGGAAAATTTTGTTAAACGAGCAGACAATTAAAATGTTATAAGAAGAATTTTACTTCGAGCTGCACAATTTTTAGAAAATTGTGTTAATTTTGTAGAAAAATAACAAATTATAGTTGGCAATAATACAAGAAATAAAGATTTTTTGAAGTTTTTCATAAATTTGTTAAAATTTAAAAAGCCGAGTTGCCAACTTTACTGTTTTGCATTTAATTAAATACTCGCCAACTGTGGCCAACTTCAGTTTATATTCCAATTGCCAACTAGTTGAATTGCCAACTATTTACACTTTTGTTTGTAAAATACATAAATTTGAGTTAAACTAAATTATTGAGTTGCCAACGTTAGACAAAATTTAATTAATTCTTATTATTAATTTCCATATTCTTGTTTATTACTGAGAAAAAGTTGAAAATATTATTGTTGAGTTGCCAACATGATATTATAAATAACTCGCGTAGCTAACTATGAATGAAAACAATTGAGTTTTTTTTAATTTTATTAAATTTTTGTTTGTTTTTTGATATTTTATTTACATTTGCTATTATTTTTCTTGAAGTATTGCCAACCACTAAAATTTTAATGTAATTTAATACTTGAGTTGCCAACTTTAAAAGAAAATTTCTTTAATTTAAGTAATTTTTAATAATTATTTGAATTTTCTAGTTTATTATTGAGGAAAAGTTGAAAATTTTGTTAATAGAGTTGCCAATTCAAAATTATTTATGTTTCGAGTTGCCATTTTTGGTAACAAAAAGCAGGATTTTTTTAAGTAATTATTGGTTTAAGTATTTAAAACTATAATTATTTGAATTTTCTAGTTTATTATTGAGGAAAAGTTGAAAATTTTGTTAATAGAGTTGCCAATTTAAAAATTTATTTATTTTTCGAGTTGCCATTTTTTGGTAAAAAGCTGTATTTGATCAATTTTAATACATTTTTAGTATGTTTTAAGTAATTTTTGCGTTTAAGTATTTAAAAATATAATTAGTGTGTTGCCAACTACATAAATTTGTGTTAAATTAAATACTTGAGTTGCCAACTTTAGTAGCAAATCGTTCTTATCTTAGTAATTCTTGTATATTATTTAAATCTTCTTGTTAATTATTAAGAAAAGTAGAAAAATGGTTAGCCGAGTTGCCAACTAGAAATTATGAAAAACTCGCGTAGCCAACTTTGACTGAAAACAGCACTATTTTTAATATTTTATGTGTTTTAAGGCATTGTTATACATTTGTATTATGATTTTTGTTTAAGTATTGCCAACTGCTATAATTTTAGTTTAATTAATTTTTTGAGTTGCCAACTTTAGAATAAAATCGTTAGTCTATTAGTAATTCTTATTTATTGTCTACCCTATGTCTATAACTGATACATTTTTGTTGTGATAAACGTCAAAAAGTTTGTCAAGATAGCCTCCATTTGTTTAACAGAATTGTTAGTGGCTTTACTTAGACAAGACAAACATAAGTCATTAATTGTTATGATAAATATTTATCAAGTATAGACAAGGGGTCAAGTTTTTTGGTTTATTGTTGCAGCAAAGTTACACATTTTGTGTATTTAATTGCCATTTTGATGTTAAGGAAATAACGAGTTGCCATTTCTGTTACATATAACTTTATTTTATTACTATCTTTTATTTACGTTTATTTTTTAATATTTCTTTAAGCATTGCCAACTATAATTACTTAAACACTTTAACAAATTACAATTTAAGTTGCCAATCTAACTTAAATAACAATTTGGCTACTAGTCCTTAATTTTTTGAATGCAAAACAATAACAATACAAATACATATTGACTTTTTTAGTTTAGTTTAGGTCTGGCAAATGCATGCTTGAAAATGATGACAATGTAATGTTTATCTATTTCAGCATATGTGAGTAAATAATACACAATGAAGGAAAAAATTAAAGGGCTTTAATATACAGGGCCTGGATTAAACTCCTGGTTGACATTTTATAATGACTTGCTTGAGGATCCATTACAAAAAGCCTCTAATTTAAAAGATCCCTCTGTTATTTTGAAAGCTTTCTTAAAGCTTTTTTCTAAAAGCTCTGCTAGAATAGTGATGTTGATATTGTGTAGCCTAAAGTCAGTGAAAAAATTAAAGGGCTTTAATATACAGGGCCAGGTTGACATTTTATAACGACTTGCTCAAGGATCCCTTAGAAAATGCCTCTAATTTAAAAGATCCTTCTCTTATTTTGAAAGCTTTCTAAAAAGCTTTTTTCTAAAAGCTCAGCTAGAACAGTGATCTTGACATTGTGTGGCCAAATGTCAGTGACTACGTGACTGGGTGGATTTTTCGGAATTCCTTCCACAAGGCCTTACTAGTAATGACAATATCTGTTGTTATTTTTATATGTTTGCATGTGTAGGTATTGATTGTATTTGTAGTATTTTCCTGTCAAATATTATTGTTGATGATGATGAATTTTTGATGAAAATTGCATATAGTTTGTTTGTTATTATATTTATTTATATATGTATGTGTGTATATAAATGTGTTTATACAAAATATTTTCCAAACGTTGTTTATGTGTGTATATATATTTTTTTTTGCCAAAGAATTATTTAATATATTTGTATTGTCAATTTTCTATATTTGACTTTTTTATATACACACACAATTATATTTACATTACATTTCATTTACGTGTATTTATATACTATATAAAGATATGTGTGTATGTATATATAGATTTGTATATAAACATGTTTATATGTTTATGAAAATGTTTGTTATATGTTTTCGTGTATGTGAGTGTTGTTAACCCAGCAAATAGTATTGATGAATCTTAGCTGCTTACTTTTAGGACTAATTTTGTTTTAATGTAAGCAGTTAGACATTACCTGTATGCTTCTCAACTGCTTCTTTAGTGTTTTTTTTTTATGTAGAAATCAATTATTTAGAAACTGTGTTAGAAGGTTTATTTTTAATCACATTTCCAGATCTAGAGGGTTTTAGAGTTTACAAGAAAGCTTTACTTAACTACTTTTTTGTTGCCTGGAATAGATCATTTGATTTTTAAATTGTTTTACTGGGTTTCATTTCTTTATAGTCTGCCCAGTTTTATACTTGATATCTTTGGTTTGTATGTTTGTAAGTAGTTTCCATATAATGTGTTAATTTTATTGCAAAATGTTAGTTTAATTTCAACAATTTTCAAGTATTTTTTCAACCAACAAAAAAAAAAAAAAAATAAAACAAATTGTTTGCACTATAAAATTTATAACAAAATTTTGTTTATTAAATAATTGATTTATATTGAAAATCTTTAAATATTTATAGTGATTAGCAATTGACAATGTTAAGTTTGTAAAACATTAAGGAAAAAAATTAAATGCAATTGAAAAACACAATAAATAAGCTTTAAAAATTGAATTTTTTCTAAAGAAATTCTGTTTAAAATTGGAAGTCTATTTTTGTTTTTCAAAGTTTTGTATGAAAAAGACTCAAAACTTATTTAAAAACTCAGTGATTTTCATATATAAATTTGAAAATTATGTTCCTTTTGTTAAAACTAATCAATAAACTAGAAGGGAAGCATAGTTTTAGGCATATAGCTTTATTTTTGGAATGAAATAATTTTATAAAAACTATGATAAAACAAAAGTATACTATTAATTTTCTCTTAATTTCTTACTAGGAACTTGCCAAAAATATTTCACAAGATTTCTTTACTTCTACAAATAATTTCTCAATTTAAATAAATTCCATTTGCCTCTAAATGCTCTTCAATCACCCCAGAAAACCAGAAAATTATCATACTTTTTGTCACGCTAACGCCTAAAAGTATAATTGCACCAAAAATACTCAAAAAAAAAAAAAAAAAACAAATTCAATTATTTACACCATTTTACCCTCAACATCACACTCTACTGTGCACACAGCCAATAGGACCTTAGCCATAAAATGTTTATTAATAAAATTACACTATTAAGTAAAATTTTTGACTGTACAACAATAATCAAACAGAGGAAGAAAGAAAAAGAAAGAAAAAAAAAGTGAAATACCAAAGATTTTAGAAAGGAATGTTTGGGGTTTGAGTGTCTGGATAAACGCGAAAGACAGCAGCATCAGATAACAAAAATGAAATAATGAAATTTAATTATAAACTTGCAGAGCAGACAGTGAATGAATGATAAACAAAAATGACAGGCAAGTCAATTCAAACAAATAGAGTTTTTCTATATTTTTTTTGTAAAGACTACTTTTAGGGGTTAGGAAATAGTAATAAGACATAAATTAAGTATTAGCATAGAAACTACTTAAAAGAATTGAATAATTTCTTAAATATTAAAGAAAATTTTTTAAAAAGTTATTTTTATAAATCTTTAGTTGTGTGTGTAAATCATGTTTATGTTGTTAATACCTAAACGAAATCACTGAAATTTAGTTACAATATTTATCAAGATCCTATGTAATATGCTATTGAAAATTAGTCAAATCGTTTCAGTGGCAACAAAGTTATGATAGCAAATGTTAAACCACCTTGAAAAAGTATTTTAAAATTGAATTCGATAAGAAATGTATTTAAAAATGCCTAATAATTTATTTAAGATTCAAAAAAATTGTTTAGTAAAAGATTTTTAGTAATATTTCAATGATTTAGCTGAAATGCATATAATTGTGAGTGTGTGTAAATCACGCTTACATCTAAAATACAAAATCTAAATCAATGAAATTCATGTATAATGTTTATCAAGGTCCTAGGTAGTATGCTATTGAAAATTAGTAAAATCGCTTCAGTGGAGAAGAAGTTATGATGGAAAATGTAAGACTATCACGAAAAAGTCTTAATTTTGTATCCAACAAGAAAATAATTTAAAACAAATAGGAAAACTTATTATAAATTAATAATACATGTTTAAAAAGTTATTGATAAGTGAATATTCATAAACTTTTGATGATTTAGCTATTTTCGGCTAAATGTTAGTGTGTGTAAATCATGCCTACGTTTAAATAACTTAACCGAAATCAATAAAATTTAGGTATAATGTTTATCTAGGTCCTAAGTAGTTTGCTATTGAAAATTAATAAAATCGTTTCAATGGAGAAAAAGTTATGATGGAAAATGTAAGGCTATCATGAAAAAGTCTTAATTTTGTATTCAACAAGAAAATAATTTAAAACAAATAGGAAAACTTATTATAAATTAATAAAACATGTTTAAAAAGTTATTGATAAGTGGATATTCATAAAATTTAGCTGATTTAGGTGTTTTCGGCTAAATGTTAGTGTGTGTAAATCATGATTACTTTTAAAATACCAAATATAAATTAATGAAATTTAGGTATAATGTTTACCAAGGTCCTAGGTAGTTTGCTATTGAAAATTAATAAAATCGTTCCAATGGAGAAAAAGTTATGATGGAAAATGTAAGACTATCACGAAAAAGTCTTAATTTTGAATTAAAAACCAAATTTATTATAAAAAACGTAATCATTTATTTTAAATTAATACAAACATTTTTGGTAAGTAATTTTTATGAATCTTTTGCTGATTTAGCTATTTCCGGCTAAATGTTAGTGTGTGTAAATCATGGTCACGTTCTCAAAACAAAATCGAATTTAAAGAAATTTCTGTATAAGATGTATCAAGGTCCTAGGCAGTTGGCTATTGAAAATTAGCAAAATTTATTTAGTAACAACAAATTTATGAGGAAAAATGTTAGACTGCCTTGGGAAAGTATGATTTTTTCAAAGAAAACTATTTGAAAAATGGGCTTTGTTGCTTGCTTTTGATGTATTTTGTCTCATAGTTTATGAAATTTAACAGCATAACTCAATGAATAAGCATCAATGTGCAAATTAATGAAGAAAATTAGTGCAATTTGTTTGTAATTGCTTTTGAATTAATTTATTTGCTAAAATTTTAAACATTTCTTAATTAGTTTTTTTATATAGAAGTTTGTAAAGCATATTTTAAGGCTTTATATACAAAATTTGTTTTAATAAATATCTCAAGATTTCTATGCAAAAATTAAAATTATTTCTAAATAAAACAATTTGCTAAAATTCTCTTTAGTGTTACATACTGATATTTATTGAATAACCCAAGAAAAAAGGGTGGCTAAATAAATTTCCACAAACTTAATATCTATATTTATATACAATGTTTATAGTAAAGCATACTTTTTAGGCAATTTATTAGTTTTTGTTGAAGTTCTATATGAAGAATAGTTTAGGCTAAAAATATTTGTGTAAGTTTTGGAGAAAACCAAAATTACTTTTTTCATGATTTTCTTTTTACTTTTGCTTAAAATGTTTTGGAAAATTGTTTATTAGTAGCTAATAAATGTATGTTTGAATGATCAAAAGTAAGTAATTTATTTTACAAAAATCTTAATTAAAAATATTGTAGTATGTTTAGTTTTTTTCTATTTTATCGATTGGTTTAAAATTCTGGAAAATGTTTAATATATTTTCATTTTCTAATGATTTATCTAGAAATTGAAGTAGGTTTTTTCATATATTAACTAGCTTTTTACTTAAAAGAAAACAATTTGTAATGAAAACTAAGAAATAAAGAAAAAAAAAAATTGCAAGTTATTGAAGAGCAAAAGAGGAATAAAGGAATTTTTTGAAATTTTCATAGATTTTATTTTAAAAATAATGTTTCCATTTTAATTTAAGTTTTTATATTCAATATATTAATGTAATTTTGAAAATACGTTTTTAACCTTTAACCGCAAAAGCTTTAAAAGCTTATTTCACATTTTTAAAATCCTAAGCTCACATACAACAAATTCTTAAAATTTTATAAACATTTTAACAAAGCCTCCCCTTTTGTTTTAGCAAACTATATATTTTTTGGTCTTTAGCAGAATAAACAAAAAATTTTATTAAAATTTATTATACACAAAATCTATATTTTTCATTTATATTTTTCTTGAAAATATGGCATAAATAAAATAAATTATACATAACTATACTCTAACAAACACACACGTCTTGCATAAATGTGTGCGTCCTTGTGTTAAGGAAACATTTTTTTAAGCCTTTGGTTGGGTTTCACCAACAAATATTTTGTGGGTGGCCTAAATGTTTTATGGTCATAATTTTAAGCTAAATAATTTATTTATTTCAAGTATTTTTTTTTTATAACTCTTTTACTCGAAACAATTTTAAAAAATATACATATATGAAATTGAATTATTTGTTTAGAAAATTAAAATATTAAAATGCAAAGAAAAAATATGTATAGTAAAAACTGTAAAACACAAACAAAATGTTGCATAACTTAAGGCTTAAAAATATTGTGGTATAATAAAGAATAGAAAAGTAAAAGCCAATTTTATGGGGTGTTAAATTAAGTTATAAACAATTGAAAATTTAATAATTTACAAATGAAATTTGTAAATGTGAGAAATGTTTTAAAAGATTTTAAAATGAAGAAAAAAAACTCTTAAAAAGAAATTAAATAAAGGTAATAAAAATAAAATAAAATTTTATAAAACTGTAAATTATAAAAAAGAAATCAGTAATGAATATCATAAATGTTACAAATTATAAATAATAAGGGTCAAGGCTTTTAGAAAATAAAAATTTCCTTTAAAGGGAAATTTTTATTTCACCAGCTATTGTAAAGTTTTTTGAAGCTTTTTATTTTATTTAAGAACAGTTTTTATATTTTTAGAAAAACATTAAAAATTTCCCTTGTTTAAACAAATTTCCCTTTAAAGGAAATTTTTAGTTTTAAAGATTTTTGTAAAATTTGTAATGCAGTTTATTTATTATGTTTGTTACTCTCAATTTCTGTAAAAAATTTAAAAATTTCCTTTGCTTAAAAAAATTTCCCTTTAAGGGAAATTTTTATTTTTCAAAATATTCAAAATGTTTTTTTCACGTTTTTTTTAGTTTTTTGTATACTTTTCATTTCCATATATTTTTTTTTAAATTTCTTTATTTTAAATAATTTCCCTTCAAAGGAAATTTTTTTCCACAAGATTTTTTTAAAAGTCTTAACTAAATTTTTTATATTCATTATTTATATTCAAAACTTCTGTAAAAATTTTAAAATTTCCCTTGGTATAAAAAATTTCCCTCTTGGGGAAATTTTTATTTTGCAAGATATTAAACAAAAGTTATTTGGCTTTTACTCCATTTATTATATATTATTTATTTTTATAAAAATTTGTAAATTTCCCTTGCTTAAAAAAATTTCCTTTTAAGGGAAATTTTTTATTTTTCAAGATTTTTAAAAAATGTTTTTAAATTTCCCTTCCTTTAAGATTTCCCTTTAATTTCCGTAGCAATTTTTAAAATTTCCTTTGTTGTAAAAAATATCCCTTGGAAGGAAATCTTTATTATACAAAATTTTCTTAAAAATATTTAATGAATTTAATAGTTTTTTATTTATATATCGGATTTCTTAAAAAAATTTAAAATTTCCTCAGCTAGAAAAAATTTCCCTCTTAGGGGAATTTTTATTTTACAAGATATTAAAAGAAAGGCATTTGAGTTGTACTCTATTTATTACACATTATTGATTTTTATAAAAATTTGTAAATTTCCCTCGCTTAAAAAAATTTCCCTTTAAGGGAATTTTTTATTTTCCAAGATTTTTTTAAAATAGCTTTTGACTTATTATTTATTTATAACCTGTTATTTATTTTTACAAAAATATGTAAAATTTCCCTCGCTTAAAAAAATTTTACTTAAGGGAAATTTTTATTATTTTTTTAAATTGCTTGAAGTATTATTTATTTTTAACATATTATTTGTTTTCATAAAAATTTGTAAAATTTTCCTCGCTTAAAAAAATAGTACTTTAAGGGAATTTTTTATTTTTCCAGATTTTTTTGACGTATTATTTATTTATAACAAATTCTTAATTTTTATAAAAATTTGTTAAATTTCCCTTTAATTTCTGTAAAAATTTGTTAAATTTATATATGATTTCTTGTTTGAAAAAATTTCCCCTTAAGGGAAATTATTATTTTACAGTATATTTTCCTTAAATATATTTCCCATAGTTCGTTTACAAATGTAGCTTCCCGAAAAATTTTCATTTTGTGCAACAATTATTAACATTTTATAGATTTTTATTAAATTTCTTTAATATTTTATTTTAAATGTCCCTTCCTCTTAATGTAGTAACACTTCAGGGAACTATAATTTTTTTTGAAAACCATTAAACCCGTATACAATTTTTTTCTAACAATTCAATTGCTGTTACCCTCTCTCTCTCTTATTATTCCTTATTATTCCTTATAAAACATAAAATTCCTTAACAATTTATTTAATATCTTGAAGTATTTACTATATAAACCAAATTAACCCTTTATATTTATATTTAATCCCCCCGACTCTTAGTTAACAAAATATTTTAACCCCTTTCCCCCTTTGAAACATTCACCCACTTGATTCTTTTATGAAATTGATGAAAGTTTTTTTTTCGCCGGTTTTCCTTACTTTTTATTTGTTCATCATCAACATCACAACCAGCAAAATCATCATCATCAGCAGCAGCAGCAACAACGTCAATGTAAACAAAGACATTGTAATCTGTGGCACAGAAAACAAAAAAAAGTAAAAAAAGCAAAAAACAGGGAAAACAGCTGAATTGAAGAGCTGAAGAAGATGTGAGGAAGATGAAATAAAAGTAAACTCTTGCTTAACTTATTAACACTTATCTTATCACTGTGATAGAGAGAAGGTGGGGGGAGAGAAAGGTGCCCAAACAAATGCCAATAGAAATCGATATTATACACAATTTGAAAAAAAAAATATTCAAGTTTTTGAATCGTGGTTAAGTTGAAATCATAAAAAAAATACCAAAAAAATAAGGAAAATTTGCAAAAAAAAAAAAAAAATGGAAAAGAGTTAGTGGTAAATTGCACTCACTCATGTACTCTTTAGCTCATTCTTCGTTCATTTGTTTGTGCACTGGCTCAACAACAATAAAACCCAATTTGGAGAAATCAAGAAGAAAAAAAAACACACACACACAGTAAAACCCAGCTCTCATCAACCAGCAAAAAAAAAAAAAAAAAAAAGTACCAAATTTTTAGTATTTTTTCTCTTTCATTATCCTTGGGGACTACAACAAAACATTTAACTGATTGTGATTGCATGGGTGTATTGTTGTTGGCTGTATGTGTACGAATGAGTATTTGTTGTAACAACAAAAAAACTTGCTTTAATAATTTTTTTGTTTACTAGTCTCTTCGTTATTGTTGTTTTTGTTGCTGTTGCTGGTGTTCGTTTTACTTTTGCCCTCAAATTCTCTACGTATTGTTGTATTGTTTTTGTTGTTTTTTTTTTTTTTTTTGGTATTTTGCGTATAAATTTTTATTTCGGTTCCTGTTGGCATGATTTTTTGATTTGCTATACACCTGGGAATCATACTTTAACTTGTTCAGATATTCTGTACAAGTGTATGTATGTAAGTATGTGTATAAAGGTTTTGTTAGTGGTGGTGGTGGTGTTGTGTAGATGTGTAAAGCTGCGTGTGTGTGTGTGTATTTGTGTTTAAATTGCCAAGATGGTTGTTTAACGTCAAGAAAATAAATTGTCTGTGCGTGCAGTAATTGGAAATTACATTTGATTGTGATTGTATGTAACGGAGGAGTGTGTGTACGTGTATGTATTTATGTGTGCTTGTTTGTATAGATGATTTGTATATTAACATCTATGCACGCAGGTTTATATTTATAGTATATACACACCTTAATATATTTATTTGATTTCATGGCAGATTTTAAATTGATTCATGTGTTTCTTTCTTGCTTTAGCTGTAACATATAGTAATTTAAAAGCTACTGTGTTACGTAAGTATAACTGATAAAATTAACAACCATATCAGTAATTAATAAAATTGGTTCGACCTAAAAAAAAACAGGTTTTAAACTAAATAATGAAATTAATCAACAATATTGTTTAAGTACATTATTTTGTCCAAAAAGTATGCTTTAGTTTTTTATTTTTAAAAACACCCTAAAATAGACTTTACATAAAATTCTTAAAAAATTACAAAACTGAAACATTTAACAGAAATTTCCAACTAAATTAAATTAAATTTTTACAGAATAATAGAAAATTTAAGTTTTATATCAAATAGTTTAAATTTTCCATTAATAAATTTCCTCCCTAAAATATGCTATAATTTTTTCAATTTGATAAAACACCCTTAATATAGAATCTATAAATCAATAAAAAATTTTTTGATATTTTTGTTGTTTATGTAAAATTTTCACAAATAAATAATTTTTCCTTAAAGTAGGCTTTAGTTTTTAAATAAATAATTATACCTTTTTAAGTGTTACTTACAAAACATGGTGGCAATAATAAAAAAGGTGAACAGTTAGCAGAAGTAGCCAACTAAATCTTTGGAAAAAAATTACTCTTTCAATTTAATTCAAGGTTCTTATATTATTTAGAGCCTTAAAAGAAGCTTTCGTATAGAAAATTTGATTTTTGTATTTAATAAGCAAAATTTGCTATAATTAAAAAAGTTTTCCTAAAACTATGCTTTAAATTTTCATTTCAAAAAATTGTTTTTAAAGTATGCTATATAAATTTGGAAAAAATTATTTAATATTTTTGTTTATGTAATAATTTTCCAAAATGAAAAATTTTTCCTAAAAGTAGACTTTAATTTTTTTTGTTATGAAACACCCCAAAAATGTACTTTAAATAAAATTCTTGAAAAATTAAAAAAATAAAAAATTTACCAGAAATTTCGTATTAAGTTGTTGGAAACAAATGAAATTTGTACCTAATAGTAAGCTATTATTATTTATTAGAGCCTAAAATAAGGCTATAGAAATAAAAAATTTGATTTTAGCAATAAATAAGCAAATTTTTGATTAAATAAAAATTTCCCCTAAAAGTATGCTTTAAATTTTTATTTTAATAAAACTCTCTTTGGACATACAAATGTTACTTAGAGACATAATGCAAAATTTTGTAAAAAATTTAACTTTCCTAAAAGTATGCTTTAATTTTTAAATTTTTATAAAACCCCTTAAATCCGACTATAAAAAACTGGAAATAAAGCAATTAATAAGAGACTTGTAACTGTAAAATTTTTTTAAAATATTTTTTTCCTAAAAAAATGTTTTAATTTTTTTTTTTTTAATAAAATAACTTTAAAGCTATGAGAAATAGATTATACAGTTTTAAATAAGAGACTTATATGTGGAAAATTTTGCATAAATAGAAATTCTATATACCTTTAAAAGTATGTTAAGCAACTTGTATATAGAAAATTAAGCTTAAATAAGAAATTTCCTAAAAGTAGGCTTTATATTTTTTTAGTTTAATTAAACAGCCTTAAATACTATATAAAGCAGGGTATAAACGTGTTGTATAGAAACTTTTATATACATTTTTTTGTATAAATAACAACATTTCCTAAAAGTAGGCTTTAATTTGTTTAGTTTAATTAAACAACCTTAGAGTATGCCATATAAAGAGACTTATATTTTGTTATTTATTTATTAGCTATCTAAATCTAAAAATCTTCCTAAAGTAGCCTTTGAAAATTGCATAAATGTTATAGTTTTGTTATTTTCTATATTTGTAATTTTTAGATTACAATGTTGTAATGTATTTGTTTATGTTTTTTTCTAAATATTTTTTAAAATCCTTTGAATCTATTGATTACAGCATCATATTAAATAAATAGTATTTTTCTTTTTGGTTTTGTTTATTTTAATGATTATACAAATTTATTTTAGGGTTTTGTTACCAAACTAAAATTTATTTAACTGATTTTAGTAAATAATCAGTTGCTTTGTTAAGGTTTCACATAACACATTATTTAAAATAAAGCCCAAATATAATTTAAGCTTTTCAAGGCAAATAATACTATAATAATATGTTTTATGAAAATTTAACAACCTAAAAGTATGCCATGGTTTATATACTAACATATCATTTACTAGGACTATAAATAATACATTTATTTGGAGGTTTTTTTTTCCAAATATTTGTTGTTATTGTTAAAGAAACTGTAACAGTTTTTTTTTTTTGCAACAAATCTATTTATCAATAAAAGTGAAGAGAAAAAAAGCGAGTAGACAAAAATCTTTTTTTGAGACTTGCTTAAAAAAAAAAATACAACAAAATATAAATCACCATGACAGTCATAAAAAAGCACATAATTTTGTGTTTTTTTTCTTCTTTATAAATGTATGCTTGTATGTAAAGCTAGAAATAACACAGCAACTTGTCAATGCCTAAAAGTAGGCAACATTAGACAAAATGTCTATATATGTACATATGTATACTTTTACTAATGGAGTATGTATGTATGTATGCATGTATGGGAAGAGAGAGAGTGAGAGCACAAGAGAAGATGTTATGGTTACCGAGATTGTTGTTGGCACGTTTCATTGAAGAGCAAGCAAGAAAACGTGTCTTTGGTATTGTGTGGATGATGTGGTTGTATAGACAACATTGTCTTGGAGTTTTTGTTGCCGTTAAAGCTGTTACAAAATATTGTTTTGCTTTAGCCTAATGTTATGCTATACTATACTATAGATGTATGTAGTTGTTTAAAACGTGCTGAAAAAAAGTTTATCTTTAAGATATGCTGCATTAGACACAAGCCATATAACAAGAACGAAAGAAAGAGTATAAAACAAACTATTTTGGCGTAACGTAACACAAAAAACATAAGTGTAGATGACATATGTAAAGCATACTTTGGAAGACATGTAGATAATATTTAATACCCAAATACTTTAAGGGTGAAACCAAGCAGATATACCACAATAAAACCTAAACTTTTAGCTAAAGGTAAAGTTAAATATTTAATAATAAATCAGCTATTAAATATGATAAAATATAGAATATTTTAACAAAAATCTTAATAAAACATTTTAGGTTGTGTACTTTAAGGTTTTTCAACAATTTTTTATTTTGTTATCTTGTATGTTAATGATTTTGTTAAACATTTTGACAGTTGTCATTGAGTTCATTTTTATCTCACTTTACTTTACAGCCTTAGATAATATAAATTGCTTAAGGGATATATTTCCATTTTTCTGGGAGTAGTTGTCTAAACAAATGACAAATGGTTAAATATTTAAATCAAGCTTTCAAATATATAAATATTCCCCAAAAAAAATGTTTTAATAAATGACTGTTTGGTTTTTTCTTTTTTTTTTAATTTATTATTTGTATATTTTTATCTTTGCAGATTTCTATTTTTTTTGTTTTGTTTTGTAATAAATCCATATGCTATTGACATTTTTTTTTAATAAATTATTGTTATTATTTTTATTTTCTACTCCTCTCTAAAGCATACTTTTAGGTTTTTATATGTGTGTGTGATAAAAGTTGGCAAAAAAGAAATTCTAATTTATTGTATTTTATTTTCAAGCTTTTTGCATATTTCCTACTCTATAGTTTTGAAAATGAGGTCAATAGTTTATTGTTTTGTGTCTCTAGAACATGTGTAAATAATAACTAATGCTCAACTCCTCTCAAAAGGACTATTAGAGCAAAACTTTTATATAGTTTTTTTTTTTTTTAGACAAAACAATATCATCAGCAGAAATATTATATTTGCTCTAAAAATCAGTTATTATATATTAAGTCTACTTTTAGGAGCAATAAACTTATAAGTTGTTCAAGCTTTATAAAGGTATGAGACAAAAATATATAAAAATTAATATGAAATGTATGTAAAAAATTTATTAAAATTTTACAGAAATTCAACAACACATATTGACATATATTTTTAAATTAAAAATGCGTTTTAAAAACTTAATCCTAAAAATAGGCAACACATTTTAAGAAATTCCTAAAATTATGCTTCACTTTTAATGAAATTCTAAGTATCCTGAAATATTACTAAAAGTATGTTATACTTTTTCTTTAGTTTTCTTAAGCAACCCAAAAGTATGCAATATTTTTCAAACACAATTTCAAAAACCGCTAAAATTAAGCTTCAGTTTTTAAGATTTCTTTGAATACCCCAAACAGTATTCTTTAGATTTCTTAGGCAACCTAAAAGTATGCAATGTTTTTCAAACACCATTTAGAAAAGCACTAAAATTAAGCTTCAGTTTTTAAGATTTCATTGAATACCCCAAATAGTACTGTTTTAATAATTGCCCCTAAAAGTGTGTAACATTTTTTAACAAAATTTCTCAGTTAAATGTTTAAAGAATTAACATAGGATTCTTGGATCTTTAAATATCACTAAAGTGGTTATTTAAATAATTGCTCCTAAAAATAGGCAATATTTTTTTCCACACTATTTAAAAAAACAACTAAAATTAAGCTTCGCTTTCCAAGATTTCTTTGAATACCCCATGTAATATGTAATATTAAAATGTTTTAATAATTGCCCCTAAAAGTATGCAACATTTTTAAATAAAATTACTTAGTTAAATGTTAATATGCTTTTCTTACGATTCCTGGATCTTTAAATATCAATAAAGAGGTTATTTAAATAATTGCTCCTAAAAATAGGCAATAATTTTGTCAAGAATGAAAGTATGTAATATTTTGTAACCATTTTTAAGATACATACAACTAAAATTAGGCTTTAGTTTCTGAAAAATATCCATGAAGGTTTTTATATATCCGAAATAGTTATAATTGCCCCTAAAACTATGCCACATTTTTTAAACATAATTTCGCAGACAACTGTTGAAAGAGTTTAGCCAGAATATTGGGATCTTAAAATATCAGTAAAATGGTTGTTTAATGAATAACTCCTAAAAATAGGCATTATTTTTTCAATGACAATTTCTCACGACAATATTTGTTATACATAATTGTGGAACTGAATGTTTTTCTTATACTAGGCTGCAGTTTTTGCAAAACAATCCATAAAATATGATATATTTAATGACTAAGAAACCTAAAAGTAGGCTTCGATTTCTCTAAATAGAGACACAAAACAAAATTTAACTAAAATATGTAATATTTTGTCTTACAAAAATGTTTAATAAAAAGTTTTACTCCTAAAAGTATGCAATACTTTTTTAAGAAATCTCAATTTTTCTCAAAAAATTTGACTAAAATCAAATCTAATTAAATAAAAAGATTTCTCGAGCTCGAGGTCAATAATTTTCAATAGATTATTTATTTCCAATATTTCGATATCCTACGGATATCATTATCAAGGCTGTAACAAGAATAACACAATAATGTACGAAAAATTAATAACAATCACTGTGCTTAAATCAAACAAACATACTAATATGATAACATAATAACAAAGAGAAACAAAAACACTTACAATGAGTAACAATTATATTTGTACAAGACGTCTAAACATCTTCACATTTAATATTGCACTAATTATATTATTTTATTTTCTTATTAATTATATGTCTATAGCTATTGGCGCAGTTTTCCGTGTCTGTTTTGTAATCAAATCTCTTAAAACAGGCTAAACATTTTTACTAACTGCAATTTTAAGTTTGTTTTTATTTCCTAAGAAATCTAATTACTTTAGCAATCTAGAATTATGCCTTTGTTTACACATTTACATTTAGTAACAAAACTAAGATTTAAATACATTATAAAATACAGCCTTCACATAGGCAAATCCTTAAAGTATACTTTCATATTTCATTTTTCTATTTTTCATTTCTTAAACAAATATTTCTGCTAGCTACTAGAAAAAATTCCCATTTTCAAAATGTTTGCCTGCAACTTAAAGTGAAAAGTGTTCTCTACTTGCTTTCTAATTTCACAAAACATCAAATTCATTTCAATTAGTTAAATGGTTTTGGGAATACTGACTCAAATGTATGTTTTTTCATAGAAAAGGGTTGAAACTGAACTGAAGCTCTTCAAGAAAGTTAACTAATGCATTTGCATCTTCAGAATAAAAAATAAAAATAATGTGCATAGAAGTGTATATAAGACATATGTGTTGCATACAAACGTCTAGTGCATACTTTAAGGGGTAAATAAATACATTTAGTTAAGAAACATTTTAATAACTTAATAGAAAATTATGATGGATTCTTAAAATTAGAACTATATATATTAGTTTTCTTTATTATAATATATAACAACAATGTTTGGCCAAAAAGAGCTTATGTAAGAGATTTCCTCTAGAAAATGCAAATAATTAAGTAATTATTTTAAATTTATAAACAACACAAGTTTATCAGTTTTTGAACTAAAGTTTGATAAGGGAATTGGGTCAAAGTATGACAATTTTCTGTAGAGAATTTGGTAAGATTGTGACTAAGTTTTCTATAGAAAATTTGGTCAGATTGTGACTAAGTTTTCTATAGAAAATTTGGTCAGATTGTGACTAAGTTTTCTATAGAAAATTTGGTCAGATTGTGACTAAGTTTTCTATAGAAAATTTGGTCAGATTGTGACTAAGTTTTCTATAGAAAATTTGGTCAGATTGTGACTAAGTTTTCTATAGAAAATTTGGTCAGATTGTGACTAAGTTTTCTATAGAAAACTTGTCCAGACTTTGAACAACTTTTCTATAGAAAACAACTTTTCTATAGAAAACTTGTCCAGACTTTGAACAAATTTTCTATAGAAAACTTGTCCAGACTTTTGAACAACTTTTCTATAGAAAACATGTCCAGACTTTAAACAACTTTTCTATAGAAAACTTGTCCAGACTTTGAACAACATTTCTATAGAAAACTTGTCCAGACTTTGAACAACTTTTCTATAGAAAACTTGTCCAGACTTTGAACAACTTTTCTATAGAAAACTTGTCCAGACTTTGAACAACTTTTCTATAGAAAACTTGTCCAGACTTTTGAACAATTTTTCTATAGAAAACTTGTCCAGATTTTTAACAACTTTTCTATAGAAAACTTGTCCAGATTTTTGAACAACTTTTCTATAGAAAACTTGTCCAGACTTTTGAACAACTTTTCTATAGAAAACTTGTCCAGACTTTTGAACAACTTTTCTATAGAAAACTTGTCCAGACTTTTGAACAACTTTTCTATAGAAAACTTGTCCAGACTTTTGAACAACTTTTCTATAGAAAACTTGTCCAGACTTTGAAGAACTTTTATATAGAAAACTTGTCCAGACTTTGAAGAACTTTCTATAGAAAACTTGTCCAGACTTTGAACAACTTTTCTATAGAAAACTTGTCCAGACTTTGAACAAATTTTCCATAGAAAACTTGTCCAGAGTTTAAACAACTTTTCTATAGAAAACTTGTCCAGATTTCGAACAACTTTTCTATAGAAAACATGTCCAGACTTTGAACAACTTTTTCTATAGAAAACTAAAACTACTTGAAATTATCAAATCAAAATACAAACATTTCTTAAAGTTTTCTTTACTTTTTGCTGATTTTTATTTCAAACTAATGAAGAGTAACCAACATATGTGTCACACTTTATAAATTATGCGCATAATATGCACAGTATTGTGCACAAAAGAAAAAGTAACAAAAAAAAGAAATATTGACTCTAAAAATTTCTGAGAAAAACTTGAGAAAACGCAAGAAAATAAAAACATTTTTAAAGCACCAGGTTTTTTCTTTGAGCAAGAAAATATGGAATTATGAATTATTAATGACTGGGACAAAGAAAATAGGTCGTTTTAAAATAATAAAGATAAATTTATTAAACAAATACAGCAGCTTAAAAAGTATGCTTTAAAAGCAATATAAACATTAACTTTTTATGGTTAAATGGTCATGAAAAAGGTTAAGATTTAAAAGTCTAAAATTTAATAGCCTGAAAGTATACTTTAATTTATTTTTGTCTTGAAATTTGGGTTTATAAAAAAAGAATTTTATAAATTATTTATTAAAAGCTAGAGAAAATGTTTTATTTTCTTTAGATTTTTCTGAAGCATATTTTAAAAATAACAGCCTATAAGTAGGCTTTAAAATTTTTTTTTATTAATAAAGCAAAGTCTCAATGTTACAAATTTAGTTTCAATTTATATGTAATTTTTTTTGGAAATGACCTTAAAGTAGACTTTACTTTTTTTATGATTGTTTTCATATTTTGTTGTATGTTTCCCGAAAAACAGTATTTCTATTGCCATTTTTTTTTCTACCCTTTTGAAAAAATCCACATTTATTTTTTCACGTTGTTATTTTTTTTTGTTGTTGATGCTGTTTTCTCTATTTTTGTTCTTTATTGTTTAACATAAACTCCTGAGGGAAGAGATATTTTAGATGTTTGTCTATGTGTGTGTTGTGTGTGTGTGTGTATGCATGTGTGTGTTATTTTGTTGTGTACTCTACCACCACAACACATATGCAAATATGGCAAAATGTGTGTTAATATTACAATTGGCTGCTTTGTTTCAAAAGCAAATATTTAGATAAAAGTTTGAAATATAGTTTAGCAACATTTAACAAAAAAATATTGTATATGCAGTTCCAAATCAAAAAAAAAGAGGACGTTCCAAATGGGAATAGAACAATTTAAACTTACAACATTGTGTATGTTAAAAAAAAATAATAGAAATAAAATTTTATAAACAAAACAGAGAAAAAGAGATATACAACAGTAAAGCTTTAAAGGGCTGCTCAAAAAAAAAAAAAAAAAGAGGGAAATGGAACGTGAACTCAGTAAATGAATGTTTAAATATTTATGTAAGAATATTTCTTCAATTTTCCTTAAAATTTTATGAATTCTAAGAATTTTTATGCAAAAATAAAGCAAAACAATATTTTTTTTTGGGAAATTTTGCTATAAATTTCTTAAATACCGAAATTTTAGCAATTTTGCCCAAAAATAGGTAATATAATTTGTTTTGCCTAATTTGCAGTTTAATTTTGAGAAAGAAATTTTCGAAAAATATCCTTAACATTCTTCTTCAAAATAGTAGGCTACATAAATTTGATTGAAAATTAAGGCAATATCAAGCAATCATTACAAACTGAACTAAGCTTTACTGCTGCAAGTATTTTTCTTGAACTCTTCATAAATATTATTTTTGTAAAAGCCTCTTAAAAAAGAAAATCTATTATAAATTTCTTACATTTCGATAAGTTAGAATTTTTTCCCAAAAGTAGGCAATACAAATTGTTGCAATAAATTTGAAATCTTAATTCAAAGTAATACATTTTTGGAATAAAAATCAAAATATTACATTTTTCAAATTTACCTAAAAGTAGGCAACACATTTTTTATTCTTAAATTGGATAATTATGCTAAGTTTAACAAATGTTTACTATTGAGGTTATTCTGTTGCAATTTTTTAACAAAATGTGACATTACAAATATTCGCCTAAATGTATGCAACACAAAATCCATTTCACAAATCAGGGGTCTAATTACCGCAGTCGAACACGATCGAATACTTATTCGAACGTTCGAGTTTTTTTTATTTTTCGGATTCTCTTATTCGATATCGAATAAAATGTATAGAAATTATAATGATTATGCTCGATAATGAACGAGTTTTTACTCGAATGCTAATAAGCGTTCGAAATTTATTTCTATAACGATTGCGAGAATTTGCCCCCAGGTCTTAATATTTATCTTTTTTTTAAGTAAGAAAAATCTTCAGAAATTTTAGAAATTTAAAGATTTGAACAGGTTTACCTAAAAATAGGCAACATAAATTTTGTTACAAAATAAAGCTGTGATTACAAATTTAACAAACTGATTAGGAGCAAACAAGTTAATGGTGGTTAATTGTGATAAATTAAATAGAAATTTATAGATTTTTACTTATTTGCCTAAAAGTAGGCAACACAGATTTTGTTAGCAAATATTGGATCATGATATATTTAAGAAAAACCATTAGGATATTGTAGCTTCTCAATAGTTTCGGTAAACAATACATTTTTGCAATGTGTCTAAAAGTAGGCAACACTTTTTTATTTAAAAATATTTGTCTTTCATTTTTTAAATCATGTTTTATCTGAATAATGTCTTTATATGAAAATTTATAGATTTTTACTTATTTGCCTAAAAGTAGACAACACAAATTTTGTTACAAAATAGTTGATCATGATAAATTTAAGAAAAATCTTTAGGATATAGTATTTTCTTAAAATTTTCGGTAAAAACAATAAATTTGGAGAATGTGCCTAAAAGTAGGCAACATTGTTTTATTTAAAATTATTTTTAATTAATTTTAAAAATTATGTTTTATCTATCTTTATTATGTTTTTATATATAAATTTATAGATTTTTAGCTATTTGCCTTAAATTAGGCGGCACAAATTTTGTTAGAAAATATTTGATCATGATATATTTAAGAAAAACCATTGTATTTTCTCAATAGTTTCGCTAAAAACAATAAATTTACAGAATATGCCTAAAAGTAGGCAACACATTTTGTTATTTAAAAATATTTATCATTCATTTTAAAAATCATGTTTTATCTTTCTTTATATATAAATTTATAGATTTTTACATATTTGCCTAAAAATAGGCAACAGAAATTTTGTTACAAAATAGACGATGATGAAGAATTTAAGAAAAATCATCACTAGATAGCAATAGTTTCGGTAAAAGTAATAAATTTGTGCTAATGCCTAAAATTAGGCAACACTTTTTTTATTTAAACATGTGTATCCTTCATTTTAATGTTAAAAACAGCTCCTGTTTTAATAAAATTATAAAACTTAAGCCTATTTCCAGCCATTTTTCTGTTCTCAATTTACCTTAATTTATAATTCTTTATGCCTGACATTAGATATCTGCTTTGAATCAATATAGCTCATTAAATTTTATAAGATTATCATGAATACTTACTCTTAACTACACAAAACTTATACTCTTACATACAACTTAAATTTGTAAGCCATGTATAAGGATGCCCGAAGAAGTAGTAGCAGTAGTTGTAGCAGAAAGCTTTCTATACCCTGTATTTCCATATTTATACATATAAATCAGTTTAGATTTGTGCAAAGAGCTTAAAATATTGTCATAAACTAGACGTTAATTAGAGGTAAACTAAAACTCCAGCCTAATTAACATAATACAAGATAAAGTTGCAAATTTTGCTGTCCAAAAGTATGCTACAAAATCTAGGCCAACTAATAATATATGCACAAGTTTATGCTGGATTTTTTTAGTACAGCAAATAAAGTGCCATAGAAATAGGTTAAATAACAAAGTTATTTTAAAATGTTTTGTTAAATAAATCAAGAAAATGTTGTTGTAATAAATTTTATAAATTTTACATAGTTTTTTTTCTTACTTATTTTGATTATATTTTAGTAAAATTACTTTAGTTGTCAGTAGTTTAAATGCAAACCTTTAATGACATTTAATTAATATTCAATGTTAACTGACAATTAATGTCACAATTGCTTAAATAAGTAAGTAATAGAGTTTTGTAAAAATGTTCTTCTATACATATGTTTGCAGTTACAATATGCTGCCTATCTTTAGGCGTTTGGGTTTTTGTGTGTGGGTTGTTTTTCTGTATTTTGTCATTGTAGTTTCATGTTATATTAATATGTAAAAAGATTTTGTCCTTATTTAATAAAATGAAAGAAAACCAAACAGCTGTCAAGTACAATGTTTTTCAATTACCAGCCTAAAAGTAGGCTTCATTTTATATATGTTTACTATACAAATAAAACTAAACTATTTGTAAATAGTTAGGAACATCATATTAGCAGCCTTTAAGTGCTTTTTAAACAATAGATATATAAATGTTTGTAATTTAAACATAAATATTAATGAAAATTCCTAATGAAGTAATTTTTATTACTAAATTATTCTCTTCACCACTAAAAGCTTAATATTTATTATAATTTTTGACTACAATTATTATTATTATTATTACAATTGTTGTTCATTTACCATATTTCTATTATCATTAACATAATTCCAAAGTATTTAACGGTTTTTTTTTGAGAGGTTTCCTCTTAATTTCCCGGCAAAAAAAAATTTAAAGCATACATTTGGGCTTGTTACAAAAAACAAAAAAAAAAAGACAAAAATGTAATTAGTTGGTGTTATGTGGTCTACTTATTTTAAAAACGTATTAAATTTAACAAATCACATAGAGAGTATTCTCTATGTATTCTATTTTCAAAATTTTAACATTTATTTAAATACTTTTGTTTTCGCGTGCGTGTTAGGTTTTATTTTTTGTGGTTAAAATTTAAAATTTTAATTACATTCAATTTTCCAGCAACATTTTTAGATTAAATTGTTGCAGCTGTGTGTGTTTATGTGTGTGGAAGTGGCAAACGTTTTTACATAAGAGAGTGATTTTATTTATTAATGAAATAATATAATGTAATCGATAGAATGTTCTTTTGTTTTGTTTGTATATGGCAAATGATTTTAAATAATTGAGTAAGGGGACAACAATTTCATATAATTATCTTTGCATAAGGAGCTACAAAAATATACATAATAATATTTTTTTAAGCTTAAAAAAGTTAAAGTAATGTCATTTAGTTAAAAACACTTAAAATAATTACACTAGTAATTAAACAAAAAAAACTGTTGAATATTTTATCACAGGAAATTTACGGAAAAATTAAATATCTAGAACAAAGTAATTGTCTATGATTTTATTTAAAAAAAGGCCTAAAAGTAGGCAACATTTTTATTTGGTGAAAACTACAAACAAGTTTTTATATAAGAATTTTTTTTATAAAATATAGCCAAGAGTTGAGATTTCATTATGAAAATATATTGAAATTTTTTGTTGTCTACTTTTAGGCAACTTTTATAAATACAATATTTTTGTAAGAATTTTTTCAAAACTTAAGGAATTTTACTAGAAAATGGGTACTTTCAGTTTATATTTTCTATATTCTGCCCAAAACTATGAAATTTATTATTTTTGTTGATACATACTAACAAGTTTTAATACATATTATTAATCTTATAAAGATTTTCTTAATGAAATACAAGGGTTAAATACTGAATTTGAAAATAAATAAATTTTTTGCTGCCTACTTTTAGGCAAATTTTTGAAAATTATTTATTTTTTAAGAAACTAAAATTGTTTTGCCCAACGTGATTTTCTTACTAAAAAATTAACAAATATTAAAATATGATTTGAAAATATTTTTTTGTAGCATACTTTTTTGAAAATAAAATATTTTCCAATCAGAAATTGCACATCATGACTAGAAAAATGTGGATTTTCTTAAAACTAGGCCAACTTAATTATACTTATAAAATTTATTGTTAAAAGTTGGCTAAAAACAATTTTTTTAAACAAATTTTTTTAAACAAAAATTAAAGAAAACATTGATTTTTGTTTAAAAATCATTGAAAAATTTTGAAAATTTTCACACAACTATTGATGTATACAAAGTTTATATGAACACTAATTTAAAAAAAAAAATTGCCTAAAAGTTGGCAGCATTTTTTTAAATACTTTTTTTATTAATACAGCTTTCAAATTTAATAGCAAATTCTGAAAGTAAATTTGCCTAAAAGTTGGCAGCAGTTTTTTATTAAGAATAAATTCTGAAAGTATGCTACAAATATTTATTATGTTCCTAAAATTTCCTTTGAATATATTTCTTTTCATTAATAAAGTTTTCAAACTAAATTTAATACCAAATTCTGAAAGTATGCCACAAATTTTTTATTAATAAGTGTAGGCAAACAATATAATTGTTATTAATAGAGAATTTCAATAAAAAAAAAATAGTTTGTGACTGGAAAATTCTAGACTTTTTCACACAAAAATAAAAATTTCGAATGAAATTGAGCCAAAAGTTGGCAATTTATTAATACATGAATATTGAAACCAATATGTGTACAATAGTTTAAAATATCATTTGAAAATAGGCCACATTTCAGAATATTTCATAAAATTATCCCAAAATGTTTGTACAATGCTACCTTAAAGTAGGCAGTAGAAAATGTAAGATTTAAACAGTAGTTAACTAACTTTATTGACACTTCTTTTCTTTCATATTTCGAGATTTTTAAACATGAAAAATTATAAGAAAACTTAAATCTATAACGTAAAGCGATTAGCTTATCAAGATTTGAGAAGAATTATATAAAAAATTAATTGTTAAATTTGGAAAAAAACAAAGCTTGCTAAGATTTAAACACTACTTTAATTAATACATTTATTTAGATAATGTCTCTATCTTTTGTTTACTTTTTCATACAAAATATGAGATTTATAAAAATTGCCTAAAAGTAGGCTTTTACTTTTTTTATAAAATTTTTTTATTTTTTTAAAATTTAATTGACACAATTTCCGTTTAGAGCACAATTTTGGATATATTCCCACAATTTGATAGATAGTGATAGTTTTAATGTTTGCCTAAAAGTAGGCAACAAAATTAAATTTTTATTTGAAAATATTTTTAGTTAGTAAAAAGTATACAACGAATTTTCTTTTTATAATAAATTTTTTTTAAAACACTAACATTTTACCTCTTTTTACATAAAAATTAGGTATTTATGATTGCCTAAAATTAGGCCTTAAAAAATATTATGTTTTTCAAATTCACCTAAAGACAAGACCTCATTTGAAAACTTTACCTGAAAGTATGCAACGAGTTTGATATTTAAAAAAAATATCCTTGAAATAGGCATCATTTTAAAACTTTACCTGAACATATGCAATGAATTTTATATTTATAAAAAAATACTTTTGAAATAGGAACTTTGTTATGGAAAACTAATATTTTTATATAGAAATTTATATTGAGAGAAAAATTGTTGATTATTTTACACATAAATATGATATTTTTAAAATTTGCCTAATATACACTAACATTTCCCTATAAGTAGCAATAACAAGGATTTTATTAAAATATTATACGCTTAAAAGTATGCAACAAAACTTTGATTTTTGCTTAAATTCATTTGGTTTTCAGATTTTTAAAATTTACCTAAAAGGTAGGCAATACAAATTTAATAAATAATTGTTTTGCTTAAAGAACACATTGATTTTATAGGAAATAAATGTATCTGGAAGTATAAGTAGTAGCAAACAAATAATTGTTTTAGTTAAAGTAGACTTTGATTTCATGGGAAATAAATTTGTGTGGAAGCACTAATCTATACCTACTTTATTGCCCCCACATTTGCATTGAATTTACCGAACATAAAATAAAACCCAGTAAATATAATTAATGTATATATTTAATATTAATTTAAGTTCTAATGTCCTTAAATAGCCTTTAGTTTTATTATTACAATTTAGCTTTAAATTTTGTGTACTAGAAAAAAACAATTTCTAAATAATTTAAATAGATTTTGTGATAATATTGATGATAAATTAGCTGTAAGTAATGTTTAGTGTTTATTTAGATTTCTTAACGATTTTAGTAGCTTATCCCAATAAGTAGGCTTTAGTATTTGTTAAAGAGAAATCAAGCCCTAAAGCCAAACATTTGGAAATGTATTAAGTTTATAAGAAATATATATTTATTTAAGTTAGTTTCAAGCATTTTGGGAGGATTTAAAAGTATAGCATACTTTTAGTATTAATTTATTTATATTTTAGGTAATTTAGAGGCAAAGGCTTTAACATATTTTATATTTTAAGGAAATTAGATTTGTTTCAAGGTTTGATACTAAATTATTAGTGTTCAACAATTCATTTAGTTAACAGCATACTTTAGGGGGTTTTTATGAAACTTGTGTTGTTTATGCTTGATTATTTATAGTGTTTTTTTCAGTGTTGAGATTTTAATTACACTTTATTTTGTTTTGTTTGAAAGCTTTTTAAAAAAATTTGTTCATAAATCTATTCACCTTAAGAATTGCTTTATACTTAAAGATTTTAATGATCACCAGTTGTTTACTACGTTTGCCTCCTTTTTTTTAGCTTGTAAAGCCTAACAGAAAAAGACATAATTAAAAATTCTATCCTTTACAAAATGCTCATGTCTTGATATTATTTATAATTGCATGTATATATTGTATTAAAAAATATATAATTTTTTTAATTTCAAGTTCATAATTATGAAAAATCATCCCATATATACATTTAAATAAATTTCTTTATATTGCTTGAGTTTTTTTTTTCACTGCATTTTGCTGTTAACAAGGAAATGCATCTTTAATTTATTATATTTTTTTTTGTTTGAGAGTATATACGTATATTTATGTGTATAAAAGAGTTTGAAGGTATTATATGTAAGGCTATGTATAGTATTTTATAACTCTACATTGTGCTACATGGAAAGAATGATGGAATATAAAAAAATGAAGTTGTGAATGAATATAAAAAATGAATGAATGAATGCTTCCCCCTTAAGCCTTTATAAAAAACGGAAGTCATCAACATAATCATACTCATTTTCATCTTTATATCTGGGCTTCTTGTTTTTATTTCCTCTCTATCTCTCTCTGTACAACTCTGGTGTTTGTTGATTTTCATTATATTTACTACTGTAATAACAACAAATAGAAAAACAACACAGATGACGATAAACTCATCTTTACATATACTCATACATATATGTAGATATGTATAGGTAAAGGAAAATTAAAACAACAACGGTATTTTGCATTTGTAATGAAAATCTTGTTGGCAAAAAAATAATGGAGAAAATGTTTCCGTTTCTACGTTTTTTATTTTTTATTTTTTTTTTAATAGAAATAATTTTGCATGTGTTTGTTATACAAACTAGACTTACGGTAAATATAAAAATGGCGTCAAAGCATAAATGACACATACAGTTAAGCTGGCATTCAGGCATACAATACACATACATACACACTCATACATACACACTCATACATACACATAAGTATACCAGCCATTACATTACATGTACAAGACTTAGTCAGTTTTTTGGTTTGTTGGGGTAGTTTTGCATACATTTAAATGTATAGCAATGCATGTATGTATGTTGGTTATTGTATAAGTCTAGCTGCAGTAATACATTATTTTAATTAACATTTTCATTATGAACATCAACATTACATACAAAGTATTATGCAAAAGCAAAAAAAAAAAAAAAACCTGACTGAAAGCAAGCAAGAACTTCATATATGTACATAGAAAAATGTAAAGAATGAAAACTGAAAGCAGTAATGCACAAAAGCCAGTAAGTATGTTTGCATTTTATACATTCATTCATCTAAAGTATACACATGTAAGCATGTGTATTATTAAACATGATGTATGCTTATAAAACGCCTTAACATATGCAGTGTAATTTTAATTATATATGCTGAATTATTTTCTTACTGTATTCAACAATACAAAAATAGAAAAATCAAACTGAAAAAAGAACTAAAACAAAGCCAAACAAGGTAACATTGTTTAGAGGTCTTTGTTTTTTTTATTATTTTTTTAAATAATTTTTAATTTCATAAAAACAAACATACATAATTTAAGTATTTAAGAAAATATTTAGCAACATGTTGCCTAGAAAAAAATAATAGTTAAAATATATGGAAAATATATGATCCTTAAAACTTTAAAAAATCAGATTTTAATATAAAATTTTTAGAAAAAAATTGTTCAGCAACATGTTGCTGAAAAAAAATTTTTATTTAAAACCTATTTTAACAGCCATATGCGTATAAAAAATCTATTTGATATTTATATTACACATAGAGAAATGTTTAGCAACATGTTGCTGAAAAGGAAATTATCTTCAAAACCTATTTTAACAACCATGTACCTATGAAAAAACTATTTGCTATTTATATTTCATATAGAGAAATGTTTAGCAACATGTTGCAAATAAAAAAAAAATTTCTTTGAAAACTAAATATTGGCTTTATTTAAAATTTTTTTATAAAAAGTTGTTCAGTTACATATTGATTGAAAGACAAATATCTTTAAAACTTGTTTTTAAAAGCATAATTAATGAAATTAAATATTGAAAATTAAGTTTATGTTTATATAGCATTTAGAAAATAGTTAAGCAACATGTTGCTAGTACTAAAACTTTAAAAAATCTAAAAAAATAACTCTTAAAATGTTTAGCAACATGTTGCAAAGGGCTAACAAAACATTTAACATTACAAGGAATCATGTTAATAAGAAAAAATTCATAAAATTTAAGTATCTTGTTTAATTTTTATATAACAAATACTTCAGCAACATGTTGCTGCAAAGAAAAATTACTTTAAAACAAGTAATATTAATTATATGGAATTTATTTTATGTTTCAATTTCATTTCAAAAAATGTTTAACAACATGTTGCCAGTGCTAAAAATTAAAAAAGGCATTTTATTGTAAGTAAAATTTTTAGCAACATGTTGCAAATAACATAAAAACATTATAAAATTTCTTAAAAACATGTTGATGTAAAAAGTGAAGCAAAAAGTTATCTTATTGTTAAGTTTTTATATTAAACATAGTTCAGCAACATGTTGCTACAAAGAAAACTTGCTTGAAAACTTGTTTAAAAAGGTATTAATGCTTAATTAAAACCTTTTAAATTGATTTTCTGTTTGAATTTCTATTAAACAACAGTTTAGCAACATGTTGTCTCAAATAACATAATATTGTGGTTATATTGCTTAGCAACATATTGCAATTACCAAAAAAAAAGTTAAATTCTTTAGAAAACTTCCTTTAAAAAGTATTAGTGATTAATTTAAACATTTTCAATTGTTTTCTGTTTGAATTTCAATTAACAGTTTAGCAACATGTTGTCACAAATAACATAATATTGTAATGATAATGTTTAGCAACATGTTGCATATGGCAAAAAACATTTTAAAATTTCTTAGAACCAATATGCTATAGAAACAGAAACAAAAAGTTGGGTTCTTGTTAAATTTTTATAAAAAAAATTGTTCAGCAACATGTTGCTTTAAAAGAATTTTCTCAAAACTTGTTTTAGGAAATAGTTTTTCAATGTTAAAATTAAATTAATTGATTGCCAACTATTGCATGTTTTAATTTTACATTGCAATATATTTAGCAACATGTTGCCGGAATCTACAATTCAAAATTACCAGTTTATTGTGGTACCTATGTTTAAGCAACATGTTGCTAATAATAAAAATGTTTCTAAATACCTTAACAATATATTTCGGTATAAGATATACATAATAATGTCTGAATTAAAACAGGGTTTTTTTAGCCTAATGGTTAGCTACTTGTTTCCGGTACTAAAAATTTGAAAAGCTTGTTTAACAACATGTTGCTAATGGTAAAGTATAACTCAAAATAGCTTAGCTATACATTTTTGGTTTAAAATATACAAAACTTATGCTTTATAATTAAATTTTACATAAAAATTATGATCAGCAACATGTTGCTGGAAAGCAAAATCGAATTTATACCAAATTTAAGAACCATTTCTAAAATTTGTGAGTTAAATAAAATTTTTCATATGTTTAGCAACATTTTGCCAAGAATAATTAAACAATAATAGCATATTTTGTGATCTATATGTTTAGCAACATGTTGCTAATGATATAAAAACATTAAAAAATAGCTTAGCAATATATTTCTATACAAAATAGAAAGAAATTATGTTGTATATTTGAATTTTAGAATATAAAATAGTTCAGCAACATTGTTCCTAAGAAGAAAAATTTTCAATAAACTAATTTTATTTACAAAGTTTAGCTTAAATGAAACCTTTACAATAAATTTAGTGTTGGAATTTTATAACATTAAATGTTTAGCAACATGTTGCCAATCTACAAATATAATTTTTTATAAAGGTTTCAAAAGTGAAAAGTCTTTCTTTTGGTTTATAGAACATTTTTAGTTATTGTTTATTATTTTAATGAAATTAGGTCTTAAACTGTTTTACAGTTTAAGAATTTTGCAAAATTTCTGTGAAATATTTCAAATTTAACTTTCATCACGAGTATTTCAAGTATTATTTTACCTTTTCACCAAAGGTTTAGCAAAACTTTGGTTTTTTTCTGCTTGCTGCTTTTCTGGAGCATTTTCTTATAGCATAACTTAAGGAAGTTTATTAAAAGACAACAAGAGAATGTGAGCTGTTTCGTTAAAGGCCTTAAGGAAAAATGTCATTGGGTTCATTGAAGCACAGAGGGAGCGCAATACCACACAAAACTGGTTAATGAAGTAACACAATATAATGAACTAAACAAATATTTCATTAAATAAACGTGGGCCATGATGGTTCTTTTTTCTTCTTCTTAAATATAATAAACAAGCATCTTTATAGAAGAAAAACTGAATATTTGAAATATTTTTGTAAAAGGGGAGTAAACTTCACATATTTTAGCTAAGAAACTAACATATTTAATAACAATGTAGGAAAACTTATTTAAAATTTAAGGGGTTTAAAAGCTTAACAAAAGCTAGAAAGTTTTTAATATTAAGTTAGCATAAACTAAAGCATACTTTTAGGTGTTAAGAAAATAAGAAAAAAAGGGGTTTATAGTTTTAAAAGGGGAATATTAATGATGTTTAGCAGCTTTAATAGGATTAAGCAATAATTTAAAATTTTAAATAATTTAGAAAGAAAAGGAAAAAGAATTTTCAATTAGTGTGTAGCAAAATTTTGTTAGTAAAATTTTTAAGTTATTTTTTTTTATATTGATATTTTTCTTTTATTTAATTGATATTTTAACTTTTAGCTTTCAGCGCATCAAATGAACATTCAAATGTTTTTTTGTTTTTTTTTTTAAGTTTTTTGTAAATGTGAAAAACATTTCCCTCAATAAAGTCATATATACATACATATACTAGATTTATTTGTGTGTAAAACTATTTCTGTGTTTTTTTTTCGTTTGTTTGTTTTTTAACTTTATTATAAATTTTATTGAATGCATAAATATTTTCAAAGAAATAAAACAAATACTAACATAAATTAAGCCAAATTTTTATAGCAATTTGTTGTGTATGGAAATGTTTTTTTTTTTCGTTTTTTTGTGTAAAATGTTTATTTGTGTGCTTTTTTTAAGAGGACAAAATGAAAAAAGGGGTTTAAATTTATAAAATTTTGTATTTTTTTCATTTGCTTAAAAACTCTTTAAGCTGAAATATATGCGCATAAATTTGCATAACATTGTTGGCATAAAAAATTGTTATAAAATACAAAAATTACTTATATAAAATGTGTAAATTACTGCACAAAAACGGAAGTTGGATAGTATGGGGATTTAAAGCATGTGAAAATTTGTAAATTATATTAATAATTGTTTAAAAATAAAAAAATTGTTTAAAATTTAAGAAAATAAATGTTTGCCTAAAAGTAAGCTTTAATTTTTTTTATATTATTTTTAAGAAAATTTATAATAAATTCTTTTAATATTCCCCTTTAGTGGACATTTTCTCTATTTAAAATAAATAAAACATTACGCCTAAAAGTATGCTTCAAACTAAGATATTTGTTATTTAAATTATTTACGTTGCAATAGCACACTATACCAACCAATGTAAAACTAAATCTATTATAAAATAAATGTATTTATTTGTAGTTTTTAGTTTTTAGGAACCATGAACCATCACTAAATGTTTTTTGCATGACAAAAGCATACTTTTAGGCAAAACTATCAAATGCAAATAAAATAATAAAAAAAAAAAACACAAAAGCATACAAAACTAAATAACGTAAATTGTTTAGAAATAATAGAATAAAAAAAAACTCTATAGTATAGTTGACGTTTATAGCTAAATGGCAAATATTCAAAAAATGGCTGGCCCTCAAAGAAAAACTAAATTTTCAACACAAATATGAACATGTTGCCAACAATTGCTAAATTTATATTATCAAAATTTTGGCAGGTTGTTAAGTGTTTCTATTTTATGGCTTTATTGCTTAGAATTTCTTTAAAAGTATAAAACTTTAATTATGTAGAAATTTGTTGGTACTTACTTAAATTACCGCTGGGAATGTATACGTTGCCCGATGGTGTACGCACCAAACATGAGGGCTCAAAATCGACACCCAAATCATTTGGATTGGCAGCCACTAAACGACCATTATTCATGCGGCTCATTGTGGGATTTCTAGGTGGTACATCTGGTGGTGCCGAGGGCGTAACTCCTTCGAGAAGGAAGCCTAAAATGGCAAAAAAAAAAAGAATTGTGTAATTAGTAAATTTCATAAAACTTTATCAAAATCATGTCCAAAATAAATTTTCTAATTCCCATTAACACGAAGTCTGGTTATGTGTTAACTAATTGTCAACCTACCGAAGAACAATTAATAAAAACTACATAATATGGAAATATTTTAGACGCTTAAAACTTATTATTTCCAAAATTTTCTCGAAAATACGAACAACTGACAAAAAATATTACAGAAATCGGCCCAGCCGTTCTCATTTTATGAATTACTATACATTTTTTACACCATTTTTATATATATAGATAGATATGTACCTATACAAAAATCACTTATCAGTAAATCAATAAATAATTAAAGCACAAATTACTACTTCTAAATAATACACTCACCTGAAATACAATTTACATTACTTTACGTATGGATTTATTACATTATTATGTTACAATTAATTACCCGTACCGATTTCCGTTTTATTTACACTAACACGAAAATTGGCAACTCTTTACTCAATTCTAAACAATGATTTTGTTTGTGTAAAAAACACTTTTCATTTTTCTTCTTTCACTGCTTTACTTATTTAGATGTTGTTCTTATAACAAGAACAACAACAACACATTTAATAGACAGCATCACCCGACTCACACACAAAATCATGTTTACAAAAACAACAACAACTACTACCAAATACCGCATACACAAAATTATTGCAACCACATCTTATTGATGATGTTGCTTTTTATTCACGTTTTAATAAAAACTTTATTATAACACAATCACTTTTTATAATGTTAAATAACTATTTTTTTAATTACCGTAAACATTTAATATTTTATTTAACACTATATTTAATTTACTATTACTGACGGACAACACAAACTATACCGACGAATTAAAAAACGAACGATTTTAGAGGAGACAATGTAACAACTAAAATGTTTGGCAAACTGAGTAGAGTTGCCAGTTAAAATGGAATTCTATTTGATAAGTGGATTTTATGAACAGGATATTAATTTAATGGTAGAAAACTATAAAAAGAGGGGAACTATAAAAATAAAACTATAAAAAGAGGATAATCATTTATCGTCCATATTCATATACAAATTTTATATTTATAAAACATTTTTGCCCAATTTATTTGACGTTTCGAGTATTCAAGTAGACATATCAATTTTGTCAGTGGTTTAGAAACGTTTTTTTGGAAATTCGGTATCTCGCAAACTATTTGAGATATTATTACAAAATTTTACATGGTTGGACCTGAGGTATTTTTGAGTTGGCTTGCAGTTGTTTAGCTTCCTAGCGCTAATGGGGGCCAGTGCGTTGCCCCTTAAATTTGGTCACCTCGGGTCTCAATTTTTTTTTTAAAAATCGCCAAAAATCCATTTATGAGGAAAAATTTAAAATATATAAATAGAGCTTAAGATATATAAAAAAATAAGCTTACATGTGTTTGTTGAAAAGACTTATATAAATAGTTATCTGTTAGAAAGCTTTGTTTAACATACAAATGTTGTTTATTCACAAAAAATATTATTTGCAACAAAAAGCTTTTTCATAAATTATCACAAAATAGTTTTTTTATACAAATGTTTTACGGAAAATTAGTGTTTTAAATTCCTAAACCGGGGAAAATGTGTTAGAAAAACTGAGTTTTTGTAGAAAAGTGCCTACTGTGACGTTATTTACCGGGTGATAATAAAACAACTTTGTAGATATTTAAGAAGTATATAGGGTTATACAAATATGAAGCTTTTTCGAGGATCGCTGCCTTACCTTTTTAGAATTTTTTACTCAAATCTAAATTTTTTTTTTAAAATTGGCCAAGTTTGGATAGGTCTGGGGGTTGTTGTGTCCACTTAAGTGACCCAAAATTTCCTTTACACGCTTTTGCATTAAATTCTCTTTCCGGGTCATATAAAAATTGTATATATTTCGGAAGAAATTTTGTTTCTACAAAAGAAATAATATATAGGCCTTTTTGGGAAAAAACTTAAAAAATACGGCACTTTTTACATGTTCCAATTTTGGAGGCGTTTAACTTTTTATAGGGACAATATAACTGTTAGCAAACTTTATTTAGAATTTTATCACTAATATATGTGTTATTTTAGAAAAAAAATTTGACCCTCCGTAGGACCGCCACATCTAAAAAAACATAAAAAGATCAAGCTAAATTAAAAAAATAAATAAACCTAAATATCTCTTCAACTAATAGAAATAACCTATACATGTAACCATATTTTTTTATAGATCTTCTTAAGCACTATTTATGTTTTAAATTTCACCTCATTCGGATCATAAATGGATTTTTGGCGATTTTTTAAAAAAAAATTGAGACCCGAAGTGACCAACTTTGAGGGGCAACACACTGGCCCCCATTAGCGCTAGGATGCTGAACAACTGCAAATCAACTCGAAAATACCTCGGCTCCAACCATGTGAAATTTTATAACAATATCTCAAATAGTTTCCGAGATACCGAATTATTTAAAAAAAAAAGTTTCTAAACCATTGTGCATAAGTAGACAAAATTTATAAAATGCCCAAAAATGTTTTATAAATATAAAATTTATATATGAATATGGACGATAAACTTTATCCTTTCATTTTACCCACTTTTTAAAGCTTTCCTTTTTATAGTTCCCCTCTATTTATAGTTGTCTACCATTAAATTAATATCCTGTTCCTAAAATCCTCCTATCAAATAGAATTCCATTTGTACTGGCAACTCTACTCTGTTTGCCAAATATTTTAGTTGTTACATGGTCTTCTCTAAAATCGTTCGTTTTTTTAATTCGTCGTTAGAATTTGTGTTGTCCGTCAGTAATAGTATATTAAATATAGTGTTAAATAAAATATTAAATGTTTACGGTAATTAAAAAAATAGTTATTTAACAATATAAGAAGTGATTGTGTTATAATAAAGTTTATATTAAAAGAAAAAAGTAAAAAAAAGCAACATCATCAATAAGATGTGTTTGCAATAATTTTGTGTATGCGGTATTTAGTAGTAGTTGTTGTTGTTTTTGTAAATATGATTTTGTGTGTGAGTCGCGTGATTCTGTGCATACGAATGTGTTGTTGTTGTTCTTATTATAAGAGCAACATCTAAATAAGCATAGAAAGAAGAAAATGTAAAGTTTTTTTTACACAAACAAAATCATTGTTTGGAATTGAGTAAGGTGGCATACTAGAGTTGCCAATTTTCGTGCTAGTGTAAATTAAACGGAAATCAATTCGGGTATTTAATAGTAACATATAATGTAATAAATCCATACGTAAATTAATGTAAATTGTATTTCAGGTGAGTGTATTATTTAGAAATAGTAATTTGTATGCCTTAATTATTTATTGATTTACTGATAAGTGATTTTTGTATAGGTACATATCTATCTATATATGTATATAAAAATGGTGTAAAAAATGTATAGTAATTCATAAAATGAGAACGGCTGGGCCGATTTTTGTAAAACTTTTTGTCAGTTGTTAGTATTTTCGATGAGAAGGTTTTTACGGAAGAAAATTTTGAAAAATCTCTCTGGAAAAGTCGGAAAATTGGCAAAATCGAAAATCGAGTTTAGAGTAAAACTCGATTTTCGATTTGTCGATTTTTCGATTTGTCTGAAGTCTTAAAATTGGGGCGAGGCGAAGTTCGCTGGGTCCGCTAGTTAGAAATAAATATATGAAATCTTTATATTAAAAAGCGATTATCGTTTTATCTAATTTGAAATACACATCTATCTGTGATTTTTATAAAAAAATCTATAATTTGGTTTTTAAACATTCAAGTTTTTTCTATTTATAGTTAGACTTTTAAACTTGTGCTAATAATATATAACAATACGATGGAAAAAGCATTATTAATTACATTTTTTTTAAATTTTTTCGCACAATAACTTTTCTAATTACAAGCAAAACCCGGTATAACGAACGATATGTTGTCAGGTCCATTCGTTAAATCGAAAAATTCGTAATATCGAGATTAGGAGACCTGACTATCGTCCAAAATTTTTCCATATTTTGTAGTTTTTAGTAATTGTTCTTCGGTAGGTTGACTTGAGGTATTACCTAAGATTAATAAAGCCTTCACTGAAAGGGATTTCGGGTCTAAAAATGATTCTACCATTAAAACTAAACATTATTTCAGTGAAGATAATTTACAACCACATTTTGTTGCACTTTGCCTTTCAAAGAAGAAAAGATTTAATGTTCTTTCTTCCACATTCATTAGCGTAAACCAACATTGTTAGTTTCTCTAGTGTTCTCTAGCTTTAGTTTCTCTAGTGTGAATAAAAGTTTTATCTGGTATTATTCGCATTGAGCTAAACTATAATTTTATGCTGATTCTTTAAGAAATCTTACACCCTATTTTCTTGGAATACAGATATCACTTGCATGAAATCCACCATTATAATGCCTTTTTGTATTTCTATGGCTCTAGATATTAAATACATTTTATTAACTGGTCGATTATCAAAAATTTAACTCTTTTTCCACAAGGGAATACACATCATTCTTTAGAGATAGATTATTATTTGAGACAGTGTTAAAAATTTGATCGTTCGTTTGATTTTGTTCTATATTTCTTAACATTCGTTAAATCGAGTAGAAAATTGTTGAAACGGTAGTTATGTGCTGTTTTTATAATACAAGTGAGTAATTTGAGTAAAATTTCCACTTAAAGTACTGGATGGTATTATAAAAACAGCACATTAATGTTAAAAATGTGGGTGTAAGTTATATCGGATTTTCGTTAAAGTGGGATTCGTTATATGGGGATTTGCCTGTAGTTAGTAAAAAGGGCTTGAGTCAAGATTTTAAAAAATAATTAAAACGAACTAATGACCAATATTCAATTAATAAATCAGTAGTTTCTAAAATAATCAACAATTCCGTGAAACAGATATGTTTTTCTTAACATTTATGTATTTTTTGAACCAAAAAGTCGTTTATCAACTTGAACAAAAAATTAAATTTTTGTTAAATACATTTTTTTTTGAGTCAAAATATAATTTTACTTTGAAAAGCAAAACATTTTGCTGAAAAAAGATTAGTTTCATAAAAAGCTTTATTTCTCAAAAAAGCTTTTTCACAAAAAATTATTCTTCTTTAAACTTATATGAATTTTAAACCAAAAAATCATTTTGCTTTAATATTTTAATTTAAAAGCTTTATTTCTTAAGAAAGCTTTTTTTGTCAAAAATTTTAACAAAACATTTTATTTTTAGTAAGAGCTTTATTTTTAAATTTTTATTAAAAGCTTTATTTTCAAAAAAAATTATTTTCATCAAAAGCTTTATTTCTTAAGAAAGCTTTTTCTGTCAAAACATTGTAAGAAAAAAAATGTTTTTCTTAACATTTATGCATTTTTGAATCGTTTATTAAAAATTTTAACAAAAAATTTAAAATTTATTAAAAGCTTCATTTTCATCAAAAAGCTTTATTCCTCAAAAAAGCGTTTTCACAAAACATCACACAAAACTATTTTTCTTTTAACTTATATGAATTTTAAACCAAAAAATATATATTTTTTTTCAATAAATAGCTTTTTTGCGAAAAAGCTTTATTTTACAAAAAAAGCTTTTTTCGAAAAAAATATTTTTTTTCCCAAAACAATTGTTTTTTTTTTTACAAATAAGTATTTTCACCAAAAAAATTTGTTTCTTTTGGAAATGCAAAAAAAATTTTTTTTTCAAAATTTGTTCCAATTTTTTTTTTTTTAAATTTTGCCATCATATTTTTTATAATAAAAAATAAACCATTGTTTACTACAATTTGTTTTTAAATTTGATGGTACTTAGATTTCTTTCTTAAATATGTAACTTCCCCTTAGAGTATGCTGTAAAGCTTTTATATCTTTATTTTTGTTAATATTCTATTGCTATAATAATTTGAAATATTTCATAATAGTTGGTGTGTTAGTTTGTCTTTTTAAATATGCAAACTAATTGTGAATCCCTTAAAATATTAATTTATTTGTACCTTAATGTATGCTTCATATTTGTAGAAGAATATTTTATTTATTTGTTATTTTATTCCAACTTTACTTAATTACTAACAGGTTTTAGGGTTTTATGTGTTTAATAATGAAGTCAGCAGGCAAAGTAAGGGAAGAAGAGAGAGAGAGAGAGTGCTAGAGAGCTGTAGAGAGCAGTTAAAGTGTATTTTGTAAATTTTATTGTTGTTAGCAAACTTACGAAAGAAAGTAAATAATTCGTTAGCTTAACAAGTTAATACAAATGCAATTACATTTACACACCAACACATACATTTATATTTCTAACTAAATACGTATGTATATATGAAACAAATGCTACTGCATAAACTTTGCAACTGCAAAAATAAACATTAAAACAAATAAACTAAAATTTAATGAAATAATAAGAAAATATATTGCAATATACAATTATTACATGAAAACTTAATAACACAGACATTTTCATAAAAATTATGTATAATTCCTAGATATACGTTAGATTTATTTTCAAGTGAAAAGGAAAGATTTCTGGGAAACAATTTTCAAAAAATGTTTTGATCAAGAATCGATTTATACTTTTATTATAAAAGACAACATTTTTGGAAAATTGGTTTTAGTGCCAAATCCAATGTCAACAGTTTTACTTGACCTGAAAATCTAAGTTTTTGTTTACCCAAAAATTGTTGTTATTTTATGTTCATTTATTTTTCCTAGCTTTTTTTCTCCAACAATACGTAGTGTACGCTTCCCCCCGCCCCCCAAAAAAAAGAACAAAATTCTATATTTGTAAGATAAGTAGCTTATCATCTCTATAACAGTTGTATGTATTTTTCATTTCCTAACGAAATGACCAAAAAAGAAACAAAAACAGAATTTCATTGTTTTGTCAGCATTTGCACAAACGCCTGAATGTGCTCTTATTTTCTTCGAATACAGTGACAAATATAAAAATAAGGAAAATATCATCATAAAAACTTAAGTACTTTTTTGTGCTTTTAACTGTAAATGGCAAGTATTTTTTCATTTGCTCGCAGTTGGTTTAATCTTATAAACAAACCATTAAATAACACGGCCTATAAAATTTATTAAAGCCAAACAAAAATAATAATAATAACGTAAGTAGAGTAATAAGAAACAAAGAAAAATAAAATTAAATTAACAAAAATCAAAATAAGGCAATAGCTAAGCTAAGACACCAACCAAACTGAACAAAATTTTAAAGCATACTTTAAGGGAAAAATTTTATAATTTTCCTGAAAACAATCAAAACAGCCTAACTATAGACAACGTAGTGGAAAATAATATTTAATCCGCAGAAAATATGACACTAGAAAAATTTACGCCAAAATACAACAACAGCAATCTAACACACACACACATACAAACACCCAACACTCACACAACAGCCTTTCAAAGCTTAAACAATAAATTCAATGTCTATCAAGCGTAAAAAAAGGCTCAGCTGTGAAACAGAAAGAGAGGGATATATTGTTAGAGTAAACTGCCTTTGGCAAGGATTAGTGATTTTAGCAGTTGAATGGTTAGAGGGAATGTTTATGTTAAAAAATGTATATTTTCAAAACGAAACAGACTTGACTAAAATACGCTAAAGGAAGCTCTGCTAGCTAGGCACACGCTGTGGCTGTGGGTTGTAGAGTTTAAAAAGAAGAAAAAGATTATTACATGCGGTTAAGCTGTAAGGCAATGCTTGAAATTAGAAAAATGCTAATACGAAAAAAGAAAATTGTATTTGAAGGAAACACCGCGCAAAAATGTGACTCAAATTAGTTATTTTTTTTTTGTTCTCTGTTATTTTTGGATTTAAGTATTTAAATTGTCTAATTAGGATTTTTTTCCCCATTTCGAATTTTAATGCAATAAAGCGGATTAGTTATTGAGCAAAAAAAGAAAAACCAAAACACAAACGTATTAAAGTTTAATGCAACAATGAATTTTGATTAGAAAATTAACAGAGGAAAATATGATTGAAAGAAACAAAGCAAAAAACGAGAAATTTTATAAAGAAGCCTAAAAGTAGGCAGCAAATGTTTTTCAGATATTAACTAATTTAAACATTTTAAAGTCTTGTGTTCTAGTGGAGGTTATAGTTTAGGTTCTAGCTTAAGTTCTAGTTCAGGTTCTAGTTCAGGTTCTAGTTCTAGTTCAGATTCTAGTTCAGGTTCTACTTCAGGTTCTATTTCGAACATTTTATTTCCAGCTAAATAATTATTTAATTTCTTCTACCCTATTTTCTCAAATACAATTTCCACGAACTTATTTCTTAGCTGTTTCTTGAAAATTTGTAAATAACACCTAAAAGTATGCTGCACCATTCCTCAACCAACAATGCCCTAATTATGTAGCTAATTAATTGTTTCAAAAAAATTTCTTTGCTTGACTTTCACTCACTTTTAAATAAAACAAACAATAACAACTACAACAAATCGGCAAAAACAGACTTTAAACAATTTCATCAACAATTAAGTTTTTAATAGAAATTTTAATATTTAATATACATAAAAAAAAACGCCTAAAGGTATGTAAAATTAATATAAAATTAACACTTTAAAAAGATAAATAATGAGTGTTTATGTTTAAGAGTTTTATTATGCATAGTTAATTTAGAAAAACCTAAAGGGGGTAAAGAAAAATTTAAACATAAATTAAGTAAATATTAAATATTAGAAGATATTTCTAAAGTAGTTTTAAAAATGGAAATGAAAATGAAAATATAAAGAAGATTACTTTAAGTCCTTAAATAAAGTTTAGAAATAGAAAATTAGGTTTTAAAAGATTTAAATTTTTTGTTGGAGATTTTTTTAAAAAAATAGAGTTGTATTTTTATTTTAACAAAAAAATTTGAAATTTTTGTAAAATTCGCAAAATTTCAGATTTTTGTGGAAAAATGTATAAAACCCCTAAAAATATACTTTACTTTTTTGATTTTTTTATGTTTGTGGAAAAATGTATAAAACCCCTAAAAATATACTTTATTTTTTGATTATTCATGTTTGTGGACAAATTTATAAAAACCCTAAAAATATGCTTTACTTTTTTGCTCTTTCATATTTGAACACTAAAAGTAGGCTTAAATTTTTTCTTTAGTTTATGTAAATATTAAAATTAAGCTGTAATACATAAAAACAAATTTAAAAGCTCTTAAAAGTATGCTTTAATATTTTTATATTCTATTTTTTTAAATAGACACAAGTTATTATATTTCTAAAATTAACCTAAATTTTCTTATATTTTTTTGTCTTGCAAATTTATAACTTCAACCAACAGCTGCCAAAAAGTATGCAATTAATTTTATTTTCTTGTTTTTCTCCCCAAGAAATGCATTTTCATTTCACTTGCTTGCAAAGAAAGTTTATTTTGATGTTTTTTTAAGCTTCTTTTTTTGTAAGCACATTCGCCGTATGCCATAATTTCATTCGTAAGTAGATGTTTTTTTCTTTTTTTGGCAAATTACCGCCTTCTCTTTTACTTTATGCATTAAGCAATTTAAAATTAATACTAATTTGTATAATTTCATACAATCAGGCAGGCTTAAGTGGTGTGTGCAAGCATGAGTATGAGGTTTATAACATGACCTAGTTTTTGTTTAGTTACCAAAAAGAGAATTTTTAAAAGTGTTTAAAGTTTTTCTAAACTGCAGCATAACAGCAGCCATTGCAGCCATATCAAATTAACAAAATAAATAAAGCGTTAAATTAGTTTAGTTAGTAAGAAAAGTGTTGTTAGAATTTTATTAGAAATTAGTTAAAGGTTTTGCCACAAAACTTTTTGCCCAAAAAAAATAAAAAACATTTTCATTAGGTTTAAGGATTTAACGAAAACAGCTAGTAATTAAGGCATGTTAAATTGAAAATGTTGTTAAGAAGACTTAAGATCTGTTTAAAAATTGTTTAAAGCATACAGTAAGGCGTAAGGAAATGTAAAAGGTATAGATTACATATAAAGGGCACACTTTAGTGTAAATTAATTGGACAATTTTTAAGCTTAGCATAGTAATGTTATATATCAATGGAAAGGAAATTGTGTTAACTTTAATCGTATAAAAAAATATTGAAGAAAACTAAAAAATCCTAAAAGAGTTTTGTTAAAGAAACAAAAAACCATAAAAAATTTAAATTTTTTGTTTACTTTGAACACTATTTAAAAGAATGGCAAAAAGCAGTAAGAAGCTAGTTTTTTACATTACTGAAAAGATAATTGTATGTAATTTAATAAAAAGTAAAATTCTTAAGCAGATTTAAGAATTCATAGAAAACTTTTGTCAAAAATTCGAAAAAAGAGAAAAATTCAAAATTTAATTTTTTTATGTTTAAAGTGTTTATGTTAAATATCGAAAGAAGACATATTGTATATCAATGAAAAGCATTAAGGATATTGAAAAATAGTTTACAAAATTAAACATTTTTAAAAAAATTTTGAGAAATATTTACAAAAATCAAAATGTATCTTCTATGTTTATTATAAAGTCCAAATATATTTATGGAAAGGAAATCAAGTTGTATATAGATGGAAAGGAAATTGTGTCAGCTTTTAGAATATGTAAAAATATTTTACAAATTTCAAAAATTATAAAAGACTTTTGTTAAGAAATCAAAAAATAAAAATAAAAAAATAAACTAAAAATATGTTTTCTGCAATTAAACATAATTTCAAATAAATTTATATAAGCTAGACATATTGTATATCAGTGAAAAGGAAATTACATGTACTTTAAGAATATATAACAATATTTCAAATAATTTAAAAATCATAGAAGACTTTTGTCAAAAAATTGAAAAAAAAAAAATAAAAAAATAATATTTTTTTCTTATAACTGAGGTGGTCAGATTTGAACTACTAGAGCTTAGCTTACATCTGTTACATGCTTCCCTGCTAAAAGTTTAACATCTGCTGTATTTGAGGATCAAATTTAGATGTTTAGTTTCAATACCAGCAAAACAATTTCTAAGATTTACCAATTTACAACAAAGCTCAACTTTTTTCTACTTAATATATATTAAAATTTTCATTCTGGCAATCCATAAACTGCAAGCTTAACTTTTCTTGTATATTTATACTTTAAATTGCTAGCTTTTCTAGTTTCGAAGTTATTTACTTAAGTATTTAAAAAAAAAAATTTCCTTCTATTCAACCGTCTCCGAATTCTTTATTACCAGACTGACAGCTGACTTGTTTTCATGAAAAACCTTAATTTTCATGCATTTACCTTTTAATTTTAATAATATTTGTAGTTTTTTTCCCAACTCCCTATAGTAAAACAACAATTTCAAACCTAAAAGTATGCTTTATAAAACATACAAAATGTAGACAAAGTAATATTGGCAAACACTCACGCACACACACACACATTAACTGTAACATTGTAGGGAACGTACAATTTTGTAGCAATCAGTAAAAATCAGTCAACCAACAAACATTCTATGGCTACAATCAAACTGTCCGGTACTGGCCTCTATAGCCCACTAGCTTTTTGTTTTACAATATTTTCAAAAATTTTTGCTTTATGCCAATAATTTTTGTTCAAAGATTGAACATACAATTTTGTGATTTTTTGCTCACTTCTCCCTCTCTCTCTCCCTCTCTCTTTTACACAGAAATGTTTGTTTGTGTATAAGTATTAATATTTGTTATTGCTTTTTGCTGTATGTTTGTTGTTATTGTAGTAGAATGTTTGATTTTCAGTAGCACTAAATATTGGCTTTTCATTATTGTAAATGAAATCTGCAACTTACATACTTTTATACAAATGTATATGGACACATATACACCATGTGTATATGTATATGTATGTGTTGATGGATTTTTGCTATTGGTTACTGTTTGAAGTTTGCCAGTGTATATTGTTGATGTATTGGTCGCCAAATATTGACATACTACTTGAAATTGACAGCAAATGCTTGTTATAGAAAGTATGCTTTACTTTTTTTTTCTTCTTCTCTCTCCTCCACTACTTTTAAAGCTTCCTAAGTGTATGTGTGTTTTGTGAATATGTGTACATTTTATATTGCATACATGTAGGAGCTGTCAAATTGACAGCTTTTTTTTTTTATTTTTGCAAAATGTATTTAATGTTGTTTTTCTTTGTTTTAGTAGTAGTAATTTGTTGTTTAGGTTTCACTTTGTAAAAAGTACTTTTTTATATTTCAAAGAAATTTTATTTTGATTATCGTCTAAAAATATTGGTACCAAAAATTTTGTACTTTTTACCTACAGTTTCATACAATTTAGTATTAATTTATGAATATTAAGACAAAAGGTTTCCAAAATATTGGTTTTGAAAATTTGGTACTTTTTTGTAAAACTTTGTAGAAGGTACTTTTTTGATTTTTACATACAATTTCTATTTTTAATATTAATTTATGAATACTAAGCCAAAAGGTTTCCAAAATATTGGTTTTGAAAATTTGGTACTTTTTTGTAAAACTTTCTAGAAGGTACTTTTTTTGATTTTTACATACATTTAGTATTTTTACTATTTATTTATGAATATGAAGGGAAGTGGATTTAAAAATCTTGATGCCGAACATTTGGTACTTTTTCTGAGGTACTTTTTATAAAGTACCATTTAAATATTTTCATAAAATTAAATTTTTTACTTTTTATGTAACAATATTAAGAAAACTTGTTCCAAAATTTAAGTACCATCAATTAGGTACTTTTTGGAAAACTTTCTAAAAAGTACTTTTTTATTTTTATCATAAAAAATTTATTTTAACCGCTTATTTATTAATATGAAGGGAAATTGTTTAAACATTTTAGTATCAAAAATTTGGTACTATTTTGTAAAACTTTGTAGAAGGTACTTTTTTTAGTTTTACATACAATTTTTAATTTTTACTATTCATTTATAAATATTAAGGAAAAAGGTTTCCAAAATATTGGTTATACAAATTTGGTACTTTTTGGTGTGGTACTTTCTAGAAGGTACTTTTTTGATTTTTACATACAACTTCCATTTTTATTATTAATTTATGAATATTAAGAAAAAAGGCTTCTAAAATATTGGTTTTGAAAATTTGGTACTTTTTTGTAAAACTTTGTAGAAAGTACTTTTTTGATGTTTACATACAATATCTAGTTTTACTATTTATTTACGAATATTAATGAAAAAACGCTTCCAAAATATTGCTTATAAAAATTTCGTACTTTTTTGTAAAACTTCCTAGAAGGTACTTTTTTATTTTTCAATAAATTTTTTTTTTACTGTATAAATATGAATAGAATATGGTTTAAAAATCTTCTGAGGTACTTTTTACAAAGTACTATTCTAATTTTACCATAAAGATAATTTTTTTACTATTTATACAACAATATTATGAAAACTTGTTCAAAAATTTAAGTACCAAAAACTAGGTACTTTTTTGTAAAACTTTCTAAAAAGTACTTTTTTATTTTTTTCACAAAAAAATTAATTTTGACATTTTGTTAATGAATATGAAGGGAAAGTAGTTTAAAAATATTGTTGCCAATAATTTGGTACTGTTATGTAAAACTTTCTACAAGGAACTACGTATTTAAGAAGAATAAGGAAAATTGTTTAACAAAATTTGGTACTTTTTTGAGGTATTTTAAATAAAGTACTTTTTTTTAAATAATACTTTGGTTTTTACTATTTATTTACGAATATTATAACAAATTGGTAATAAAATGTTGGTGCCAAAAATATGGTACTTTTTCGTTAAAGTTTCTAAAAGGTACTTTTTTATTTTTGCAAATAATTATTATTTTGACTACTTATTTAAGAATATTAAGTTAAATTGCCACAAAAATTATGGTACAAAACATTTCGTACTTTTGCGAGGTACTTTCCATTAAGATTTACAAAGGAATATTAAACAAAATCGTTCCTAATATGTTTGTCCCTAAAAATTGGTACTTTTTTTGGGACCTTCTATAAAGTACTTTTTTTATTTGTTCATATTTTCGTTATATAATGACTAATATTAAGAAAAATTGGTTAAAAAAAAATGGTACTAAAAATTTGGTGCTTTTGCGAGGTACTTACCATAAAGTACTTTTCTTATTTTTTGTAAATTTTTTTTTCTATTTATAAAGGAATTTAAAACAAAATTGCTAAACAAATTTTTGGTACCAAAAATTTGGTACTTTTTTTTGAGGTACTTTCTATAAAGTACTTTTCATATTTTTCCCCAAAATTCATATTTTTGTTATTTATATAAGAATAATGGAAATTTGGTACTAAAATTTTAGTACCAAAAATTTGATACCTTTTTATGAGTTTTTTTGTTTAATTTTCTATAAAACTTTTATTTTAAAAATTTATGTTCAAAAATTTTGGTACTTTTTGTGTGGTACCTATTTTTAATAAAATTTTTAAATTTATTAAAAATTTTGGAATATTTGCTTTTAGTGCCAATTTACTATTTCTTTTGTTTTTGCTGCATTATTGATTTTTTTATAAGATACAATTTCTTATTGAATTTATAGCTTCTTTGCTGTGTCAGCACTTTAGCTTCAATATTATTACTTATTATTATTTGTATTATTACTATTTTCCAACACCTCTTATTCTAATAAGTTGTTACTATGTTTTAGTTTCTTTATCTAGATATTTTTTCCATCTCTCAGTTTTAGTTTAATACTCATATTATTTTTTATGATTATTATTTTCATCTTATTATCGAGTAAAAGAGCTTATTTTAACGTAACCTTTTGTCATAAATTTTAACTTTAAACACAAAGTGTCAAGTATACTTAACCTTCTTTATGTAACATGTTAACAATACACCAATACTAACTAACTAACGAACGAACGAACGAGAGAACTAACACAGACCATGACAAAACATTTATTTACCCACAACTACATATAAACGAGTAAAGAACAACTAATAAGGTATAGCATACATATGTGTGGCAGGAAGGGAGGGGGGGGGGGGGGGGTAGTATTTAAAACTGTAGAAAATACTAGTTAGTATATGTGTACGTATGAGTAATAATAAAGAAATTTTTTAAAAAGGTACTTGACATTTTTCTTGTTGTTCGTTTAATTTGTGTATTTTTTTTATAGCATACTTTGTCTTGTCTCATTTTACAGTGACACACATACATAACACCAGCAATAACTGTAAAAATTGCTGGTGTATTTGTAAATTTATTGTTTTGCTTAAAAAGAAAGAAAAAAAAAACTCCATAAGTAAGGTAATGGCTGTACAAAAAAGTAAGCCAGGGAGAGGGACCGAATAAAAAGAACATTAAAAAAAAAAAAAAAACTGACACAACACAAAAGAGAAGACGAAGCTGAGGAAGTTGTTGTCTAAAAAAAAGGGAAAATGTATTAAGTTGTATGCTTTTGTTTTTAAGCTTTCACTTGTGTTATAGTGTTTTCACACTGAGTGGTTTTAATGTAAAAGCTGGTTTTATCAATAAAACCATTATTAAAACCTAGTTTTACCATACAAAATTATTATGTTAAAACCATCTTAAAACCTTTTTTGAATTGGTTTTAACTAGGTTTTATGAAATACAACCTTGTTTTCTATGTACTAAATTCAGAGCTACCAACATGAAAATGTTAAAAACAGCTGATAAAAGAAACTAAACAAATATAAAAACGAAGAAAGCCGTTGACAATGTGTAAAAGTTAAAAAATTTAAATGGTGAACGCAGCAGCAACAATAAAAAATACAAGAGATATATAAGTTTTTAAACAGATCATACCGAAAATGTTTTAGTGAAATGTGGGAGGAAAAAATAGAGTTTTTTCAATAAATGTTAAAACCAGATTTATGAAAAGTTACAGTGTGAACGCAAAATCAGCTGATTATGGTTTTAACGTTAAAACCAGGTTTTAACTGTAGGTGTGAAAACACTATTAGACAATTAAACATTGTAAATGTGTAGCATATTTATAGGGAGTTGTGTGTGTGTATAAAGAAGGCCAAGTTTACTATTAGGTTACTATTTTACAAATATTTGTATTTTATTTTATTTATTTCTAACTGTCTTTTGTTTTGTTTTATTTTCATTTTTCTTGTTATTTATTTGGTATTAGTATTGTCTTTGGGTTTTGTTGTTTTTTTTAGTAACTGCTGCTATAAAGAGGATTTTCCTTTGTAATATATGAGATTTCCTTTCTTTAGTTGCTATTGTTGTTGTTTTTAAAAAAAAAAGGTTTATTTATTTGTAGCCTACTTTACAATGATTTAAAATTTATTTATATGCTTTCTAAATTTCTTTTCTATGTTGTGCTATTTTGTTTGAGACTTTTTCTTTATTGCTTTTCTAAGATTAAAAGGATTTACAGTCGAATATATAGCCCAACAAAATTGACCATTATAAAGCTTACTTTTAGGTCATTTAATTTTTCTATGTTTATTATATACAGCATATTTGAAGGCTTAAAGTTTTAAGGGAAAAGGGTTCTCTAAGTTTCTAAGAAAGCTGGCAATTAGTTATGTTTTAACACAAAAATTTGACAATTTTAATGATTTGAAAAACATTTTTTTTTGGCCAGAAAAAACTAAGTAAGATTTAAGGCTGTCACCTTGAAAAACACAGCTTTAAGCATTAAGTGAATTCGGACAGGGTTGCACTATTCTTTAAAATTGATATATGGTACTAAATTGTGGGTACTTTTTTAAGTACAAAATTTTGGTACTTTTTTTAAATTAATTTTTTCATTGAAATTCAGGTTTTAAAAAATTACAATCAATGATATTTCGTTACTAATTGGTATATTGTACTAAATTTTGGGTATTTTTTTTAGTACCAAATATTGGTGCTTTTTTTAAATAAAATTTTTTCATAGAAATTCAGATTTTGAAAAATTAAAAATCAAAGATTTTTCAATACAAATTGATATATAGTACAAAATTCAGGGTACTTTTTTTAGTACCAAATTTTGGCACTTTTTTAAATAATTTTTTCCATTGAAATTCAGATTTTGGAAAATTTAAAACTAATGATTTTTCAGTATTAATTGGTATATAGTACTAAATTGTGGGTACTTTTTTAGTACCAAATTTTGGTACTTTTTTTAAATAAAATTTTTTTATTGAAATTCAGATTTTGGAAAATTAAAAATCAAAGATTTTTCAATATAAATTGCTATATAGTACTAAATTGTGGGTACTTTTTTAAGTACCAAATTTTGGTACTTTTTTTAAATAAATTTTTTCATTAAAATTTAGATTTTACGGTATTAATTGATATATAGTACTAAATTTAGGGTACTTTTTTTTAGTACCAAATTTTGGTACTTTTTTAAATAAATTTTTTTCATTGAAATTCATTTTTTGGAAAATTTAAAACCAAATTTTGGGTACTTTTTTTTAAATAATGATTTTTTCGTATTAGTTGGTTATTGTGGGAACTTTATTTGGTACTTTTTTTTTAATAAATTTTTTCAATGAAATTCAGGTATTTTTTGTACTTTTTTCTGTAAAAATCTTTAAATAAATTCCTTTACGTAAGCATTTTGAAACATTTGTATTCGAAAAAAAAACTACATTTCTAAACTTTTATTTGCTAAAATTTATTAACCTTAAACCAACTGTCAACCTTTATATAAACCACACTCACACGTTTCAACTTAGGCACGCACCTGCATGCAAAATCAGGATTTCTTTGTTTTTTTTTTTGTTGTTGTTATAAATGAAAACTTTATCACTACAACTGCGTTTTTGGTGTTTTATTAGATTTTTGATTTGTGGTTAAATATATGTTCATATACAATCTTTTTTTGGTTTTTCTTCATTTTCAGTCAGTTTTAGTCGTGGTCATCATTTGTATTTAAGTCACGTGCTAGGTTTTTGTTCCTGCTCCTCTCTGTTTCTCTTAGCAAATATATAGAGTCAAATATTTGCTGCTAGGTCTGTGATGATGATGATGCTGCTGTTGCTGCTGTTTGTAATGTTTAACTTTATTGTTGTGTTGTGTTTTTTTAATTTCTCCGTTATATAGTGAGCGTAAAGGTATTTAAACTTTGCTTATTTCTTGCTTGGTTGTTGTTAGAGGTTTTGTTTCTATGTAAGGCTCTGAGAAAATATATGTGGTGAATACTAAATAGTTAAGTAAATATCATAAATAAGGTGTGTTTGTTTAGAGCTATGTGTAGATAAAATATAAGTTTTTTTTGGAAGATATTTTTTCAGGTGATTTTTTTTTTGGTGAATTTTAATTCAAATATATGAAATTTATTTAGTTTAAGATAAGAAATTTTCTTAAATTAAGAATATAAACATGTTTTAGATAAGATAAATTAAAACATTTGAAAGGAAAATGTTTAAAAAAAGAGTTAAAATACAAAATTCAACGTTAATAAATAATTTGGCCTAAAAGTAGGCAATACAATTTATAACTAAGCTAAAAATGCTTAAAACTTAAAAAAATTTAGAGGTTTGAGTACTTCTTTGAAAATTTTGTTGTTATAGCTGCTGTTTAATTTAAAATTTCTCGCTTTTCTTTTCTTAAACTTAAATTTCCGTTTCCTAGGCGGCCTGGAAAATTGCTGTTTAAATTCTTTTGGGGTTGTTACATTTGTAAGTCAATAATAATAAAACTTTTTAGTTTTTTTTGTTAAACCACTTGTACTTGAAATTCTTTTGAGCCAGAAATCTACAATACATATGATGTTTTGGTCAAGGTTTAATGAAATTGTAAAAGATTTTAGCATATTTTTGAAATAATCACGTTGCCTGGTAAAAAAACATTTAGATTTTTTTTATGTGTTTATTTTAATATAAAATAAAGAAATTTTTAGCCGTTACTAAAGCAATTGTAGGTACTTGTGTTGAACAATTTAGAGGTTAGTTTTTTTTTTCTTGTTTTTTACTACTCTTTGGAGACTCGTAAAGTATGAAAACTTGTTAAACTTTTTGTTCGTTTTCTTTTAAACAAATTTGTTTTCGTTTTTCTTTTTTTTTTTCAGAACATTTTAAGTGTTGTTTTGTTGGTAGTTTCTGGGCAGTTAAAGAATAATATTTTTGACGGACCTTATTCCCTAAAGATCTTTGTGTTGGAAAAAATTGTAATAAAAAAAGTTTCAAGTAAAATAAAAAGCGAAATAAACAAAATATTATAAAAGCACACAGAAAAATAACTATGTACAAACATTTGTTTGTTCCTATTTTATGCAGCATACTTTTAGGGCTGTTTAAAAACCAACCCCCTAAAAAGTTACTTATATGCCAAGAAAACTTATATATTTCCTTATTTGACTAGAAACAAGGTTAAGATAAAAAAATATTAACATAAAATTTCTATAAAATCATAAAAAAAAATTTTATATTTTAAATATTATTATTTTTTATTTTTTGGAAAAAGTAATAAACTTTTTGTTTAACCATTATTTTTTTTTTCCTGCTTGTACTCAGCAAAAGCAATTAAACTAAGTCTAGCTATAAAATTATGGAAAAAAACTCCACAATCTAGCAACTTTTACCTTAATGACCATAAAAATGTTAAATGAAACGCAACAAAATATGCTACAAAAAAAAACAACAGTTAACACAAAGTTATACGTTTACGTTTAGCTAGTCTGGTTTATACAAAAAAAAAAAAAAACTAGTACAAAAAGGCTTAAACTAAAGCTATTTTTAAAATAAAATTTCTCATTTGTTATTCCTAGTTTGTTTTTTTGGCCAGCATAGGGCTGTACTAGAAAAAAATATATGTATGTATATAAATGTATTTTATAAACTGTAAAGTACATTAAAAGGGTCGTTACACGTAACCAGTATATTAATAGAGACACTATAGTTAATTCTGTTTTATTACCAAAACTTAAATAAAGAAAAAAAAATATATATATGAAATTTAGCAAAAGGAAATAGCAGCAGCTAAAAACAAATGCAAAAAATATTAAATTGGTAATAAATAATGGTTATTATAAAAATGAAAAATTTTTTTCCTGAAAACTTCATAATTGTGGCTATGAAATGAGAAAAAAATTAAAGCCTATTTTAAGGCTTATTAAACAAATTTTTTAATGCAATGATAAAAATGAAGCAAAATTTTTTTAAATCTAAAGAATAGTTTTCAGTTTTAAAAATTGGTACAAAATTTTGGTACTTTTTTGCCAGATTTTCAAGAATTTGGTTTCGAGTGATAATATCTTTTTTAAGTACTTTTTATTGAATTTGGTTTTGAAATATTATAAATTCGATCAAAAAATATATTTGGTACTTTTTATGAGGTACTTTTTTAAAACTTAAAATTTAAAAAAAGTACCAAATTACAATTAAAGGAAAATTTAAAAAATGTATCTAAATTTAAAGGAATTTCGAAATACTAACTAGTGAGCTAATTTAAAAAAAAAATAATAAAAAAAAAATTTAAAAATTGGTACCAAATTTGTTGGTACTTTTTTCCTGAAATTCATGACTTGGTTCCGAGTGATGGTATCTTTTTTAAAACTTTTTATTGAATTTAGTCTTTTGTTAAAAAATTATAATTCGATCAAAAAATATTTTTGGTACTTTTTATGAGGTACTTTTTTTAAACTTAAAAAAAGTACCAAATTAAAATTAATGTAAAATTTAAAAAATGCATCTAAATTTAAAGGAATTTCAAAATACTTACTATTTATTTGGTACTTTTCATGAGGTACTTTTTTTAAACTTTAAATTTGAAAAAAGTACCAAATTAAAATTAAGTGAAAATTCAAAATATATATCTAAATTTAAAGGAATTTAAAATTTTGGTAATATTGAAAAAATTTTAGGTAATTTTGAAAAAAAAAAATTGGTACCAAATGTTGGTACTTTTTTTTTCCTGAATTTCAAGAATTTGGTTTTGAGTGATGACCTCTTTTTAAGACTTTTTATTGAATTTGGTTTTACAGAATTCTTTTGTTAATAATTTATAATTCAAATCAAAAAATTTTTTTGGTACCGTTTATGAGGTACTTTTTTTAAAATTTTAAAAATAAAAAAGTACCAAATTAAATGAAAATTTAAAAAAGTTTAAAGAATTTTAAAAATACTAACTAATTAAGGTACTTTTGAAATTTCTTTTTAAATTTTTAAAATTTGTCACCAATTTTTGGTACTTTTTTTTGAGTACTTTTTATAAATTAAATTTTCCTTTTTTTTTAATTATGTTTTATGTTTTAAAAAATTCTTTTGGAGGTATTTTTTTTAAAAATTTTAAAAAAGTACAATGAGCTACTTTTTTAAAACTATTTTAAAAAAGTACCAAATTAAAATTAAAGGAACATTTTAAAAAATGTAACTAAATTTGAAGGAATTTAAAAATACTAACTAGTTATGGTACTTTCGAACAATTTTTTTTTTAATTTTTAAAATTTGGTACCAATGTTTGGTACTTTTTGTTGAGTACTTTTCATAAATTTTGATTCTAAGTTGGAAAGTACCAACTAAGAATTGAAATAAAATTAAAAAAAAAATTATCTAAATTCAAAGATATTTCAAAAAACAAAATAGTTAAAGTACTTTTGAACAATTTGGTACCAATGTTTGGTACTTTTTGTTGAGTACTTTTCATAAATTTTGATTTTTCCGAATGTTTTGGTTAAAAATTTTGATTTATGTTTTAAATAATTATTTTGGAGGTACTTTTTTAAAATTGAAAATAGTACCAAAATAAATTGAAACAAAATTTCTGAAATTTTTTTAAATTTAAAAAAGTTTTGAAAGGCTTACTAATTATGATAATTTTTAAAATTTTTGGTTCTTTAAAAAAATATGTATAAATTTGATGTTGCATACTTTTTAGCTGAAAATCTAGACATTAAAAATAAAATAAATTTGTGTACTTCTTTAAAGAAATCGCAAAGTACTTAAAAAAAGTACTTTGCGATTAAGCAAAATGTTAGCACTTTATTTAAAAGTAAAGAATTTCACAAATTTTTAATTTTTTCCATATTAAAGAAATTTGGTACTTTTCAAAAGGTACTTTTTTTTAAAAAGTACTTTTATCTTTAATGTTTTTAGTGGTTTTAAGCTTGAAATAAAATTTCTGTTCAAAAAAAGGATTGTTTTTATATAAAAAAATTTGGTACTTTTTGTAAAGTACTTTTGGTTCGGTACTTTTTTATTTTTTTTTAATTATTTATGGTTTTTGGTTTCAAATCAAATTAAAGGTAGAATAATTTAATTTTTTCCACTTTAAAGAAATTTGGTACTTTTTAAAAGCTACTTTTTGTTCAAAAGTACTTTTTATTTTATAAGTTTTTAAGCTTGAAATAGAATTTTTTTTTAGAAAAATGCATTTGTCTTCATATAAAAAATTTGGTACTTTTTGTAAAACAGTACTTTTGGTAAGGTACTTTTTAATGATCGTTCCAGTTATTAATGTTTTGGTTAAAGATACAAATTTTACTAATTACTAATAAATTTGATAATTTTTCTGGGGTACTTTTTTGGAAAATTGCGTTTTTTTATAAAAAATTGTACTTTTTGTAAAGTGTTTTTGATGCGGTATTTTTGATTACTTTTAATGCCTATTTTGCTTTGCAAAATATTGATACTTTTTGTTTAAAGTAATTTTCCAATTGAAATTGTTTAAAATGCCTTAAGATATGCTGCATTTATATACAACAATTAAAAAAGTCCTTAAATATATTGAATTATTTGTTTAAAACAAAATCTTTTAAATTTTAAAGCATTTTTCTTTGTCAACAATAAAAAAAAAACTTTATTTTAATTTGCAATTCCTCACAAAATCTTTAAATTGTTGGAAAATAATCAATAAATATTTGTTGGCCTTAGACAATCTCCCTGCTTCCCCAGCTCCACCTCCTCATAAACTTCTTATCGCTTTTCAAATACTAAGAGGAAAAAAACATTCTTTATCATAAATAAGGAAGTTATATAAAGCTATCAATAAAACTTCTCTTAAATAAATGTGTTTGTATGTATAAAAATATACACATATACGTTACATACATATGTATGTATGTATGTGTAAACATATATATAGATATAAATAAGTTTGTTTGTGTACATATATTGCATTGGTATAACGCACATAATTTTGGTATTTTTTTAAGGAATTTATTTTCTCATATTTATTAAATTCTTATATTTTTTGTTCTACGTCTTGTGTGTTTGTAACTTAAGCTTTAGCAAAAGCATATGGTGGGGCTGCAAAGAGCCCAGAACGCCCTCTATAAGCAACACATTTATATACATATATACATTTACACAAGCATGCTGCTGCTGCTGCTGATGATGATGAGCATGGTGCTGACAATAACAACCAACATCTACTAGAAATATACTATCAACCAGCTAAAAAGACACACAGCACACACTCTCTAAAACCAGTCATCTTAAAGGACCATCATTCTTTTTATTTCATGTTTTTTTCTACTGATGATGATGATGATGCTGCTGCTTTCAACAGCAAATATTTTTATTTATAAATTTGTTAACAAAAAAAAAAACAAAATACAAAAAAATACTTGAAAAATAGACAATATTTTGTTGGCTGTTTTCATAAGAGTCAACATTACATTGATAAGGAGCTGGGTTTTTATAGATTTTTCGTTCAATAAATACGCTACATTTGGTGTAAATGCTTTAAATTCTAAATCGATTTTGTTAATTTTCATAAGGAATTACATAATTTTTATGTTATTTAAGTTCAAAATTGATGTTCGAATTTATGAATTGTTATGACAATTTAAACATTTTATTTTAAATGAGTTTATTTTCGAAAATTCGAATTTAATTTCGAAAATTCGAATTTTAATTCTAATATTCTTAAAAGTATCCCAAAATCATTTTCCATTCATTATTATTAAGAAAATTTCAAAATTTTTAAAGTTTTGTTCTAAAATTTCTTCGAAATTGATGTTCGAACTTATAGATTCTTAAGGAAATTAAAAAATGTTGTTGTTTTTCTGTTTATTTCGCTGAAATTAATTAAAATTTTTAATTTTTGTTGAATTTAAAAAATTCGAACTTAATTTCGAAAATTCGAACTTAAGTTCGAAATTCTAAAAATTATCACAAAATATTTTTTTATCGATTTTAATTAAGAAAACATAAAAATTTCAAAATTTTCTTTGGAATTCATCAATTTAGCTTAATTTCGAAAATTCGAACTTAAGTTCGAAATTTTAAAAATCATCACATAATAATTATTTATTAATTTTCATTCAGAAAACATTAAAATTTTAAAGCATTTCTTAAAAATAATTGAAAATTTGCCAGTTTGGTTGAATTTCGAAAATTCGAACTTAAGTTCGAAATTTCAAAAATTATCTCAAAATGTATTTCTAGTGATTTAGCTTAAGAAAATATAGAAATTAAAACATTTTTCTTTGAAATAAATAAGAATTTCTTATTTTTATTGAGTTTTGAAAATTCGAACTTTAATTCGAAATTCTAAAAATTATCACAAAATATTTTGTTATCAATTTTAATTAAGAAAACAACAAATTTTTAAAATTTTCTTTAAAATTCATCAATTAAGCGTAATTTCGAATATTCGAACTAAATTTCGAAATTCTAAAAATCATCACAAAATGTTTGTTAATCGATTTTAATTAAGAAAACAAACAATTAAAACATTTTCTTTGGAATTCATCACTTTAGTTTAATTTCGAAAATTCGAACTTAAGTTCGAAATTCAAAGAATCATCACTAAATAATTATTTATTAATTTTCATTCAGAAAACGTTTACATTTTAAAGCATTTCTTTAAAATAATTGAAAATTTGCAAGTTTGGTTGAATTTCGAAAATTCGAACTTAAGCTCGAAATTTAAAAATCATCAGATAACCATTTTATATTGATTTTGCTTAAGAAAATATTAAAAATCAAAAATTTTTCTTTAAAATAAACCAGAATTTGCAATTTTTATTAAATTTAAAAAATTCGAACTTAAGTTCGAAATTCTAAAAATTAGAGCAATAACATTCCCTATTGATTTTGTTTAGGAAAACATATAAATTTTCAAGTTTTTCTTTGAAAATCATTAACATTTTGTATAAACATCATATTAAAATTCATATTTACTGCCTACTTTAGGGCTTCAAAATTCGTTTTGCCTTTATATTCTTTTTTTGTTAAGCAAAATTCTTGAAAGAAAAAAAACACAAATTATATATTGATAATCAGTCAATTTAAAGAGAAATGTGAGAAGAAAATATATTTGTAAGCACAGAGTGCAAAAAATAGATTCTTGGTTTCGTTTTTCAACAAATAGAAAGGGGAAATATGAAGTAAAAGGGTCCTTGGTAGAAGAGTGTGTGTGTGTTTATTTTTTTATACAATTTATAAGTTAACAATAAACACACAATCAAATTGACAATTGTCCGAAATAAATAAATAAATATATTGTATATAAGTAATAAATTTTCCAAAAAATAAAATGAGAAAATATAAAACATCTTCAGAGAAACCTTCAAATAAATTGCGTGAGTTTTTCATAACATGCTGTATGTGTGTGTGTGTGTGTATGGGAGTGAGTGGTTGTGTATGTGTATTTGATTGCTGTTGAAGTTTATATTGGGTGTGCAAGGATATTATCAATTCTATTACTTTGGTATTAAGTTAAGCGACTTTTATGACTTTCTATTGCCCCACATTTAAACACACATACACACACAATAACATACATAAATATCTAAACATGTGTGTGTAGCTAAATAAGTTTTCATTTGTAAAGTTTTCTATATACTTATATTCAATATAATTGATTTTGGTATGAGTACCAACCAGCCAGCTCTTATTTATTTGTACATACCAACATACATACTTTCCTATCTAGTTTGTTAAAATCTTCTAAAAGGAAATTGTTGGAAATTAATTTTCTATTTATTTGTAAGTCTTTATTTTTTTTTTTTTTCTGTATGTTGCCATATGTGTAAGTGTTTATGTGTGTGTATTTGTAAGGAAATTTTGTTTGTATTATTGTATTGGTTGTCTGAGTTGCTTATAAGTTTAATAAACATGACATTTATTTGAACCACTACCTCTTTGAAAGTACAAATGTAGGTGTGTGTGTGTGTGTGTATGTTTGTCTGAGTATTAGTAAATTATAAACCCCCTTATTTTATTTTTATTTTTTAGCTCTTCCTTGTCAAAGTTTTTCATTTATACTAACATACAATATTTTTTGATACTTAAGTGGATTTTGCATAAGTAATTGAAAATTGATTAGAGTTTTAACAAGAAATATAATTATTAAGTATTTAACAGAGAATTATAAGCTAAAAAGGATGTTTGTATTAAAATACTTAAAGGTTTGGGGATTTTCAAAAAAAAAACTCTTACTTTCTAGCTGAAAATTAAATAGAAATTAATGGAAATATCTAAAATTAGGACAAACTATTTGAAAACTTGATTTTTAAACCAATTTTTTCAATATTTGTAAAAAATTTAAGAATATTTTTAGCGCCTAAAAGTAGGCAACATAAATTTAATATATGGGATTAAATGGAAAGTAAAGTAAGAAACTTTATATAAAAAATTAAATAGAAATATAATAAAAACCTTCTTTGAAACCAATTTTTTCAATATTTGCCAAAAATATAAGAATAATTTGTTAACGCCTAAAAGTAGGCAGCATAAACTTAATGTATGGGATTTAATGGAAATAATTCTTACTTTATATATAAAAATTAAATAGAAATCTAATAAAAAACTTCTTTGAAATCAATATTTGCAAAAATTTTAAAAATAATTTTTTTAATGTCTAAAAGTATGCTACACAAATTGAAGTTATTGGATTTATAATCAAATTAAAGGATTTAAATATACCTAAACATTTGAATTTATTAAAATAAAGTATATTTATAAGAAATTTGTGTTAAAATATTAAATTTTACAGAATTTCCATAATTTTTATAATGATTAAATTTTTTTAAGTGATTAAATTTTTTTTTTGCCTCACTTTTATTAACCTCAAAGTTATGACAATTAAATTATGTTTTAAAACATTCACATATTTGTTGCATTTTTTATATTCTTTTTTTGGTTTTAAAAATCACCTACACGAGTTATATTAATTAATAGTATGTGGTCGCTGTATATTATAACAAAATGAAAACATTTATATTATTATTATTTTAATTTTGCTGTATAAAAAAAAGACAAATGTTAGAAAAACAGCTATTTTAATTACAAATAAGTGACAGTAGAAAACCACATAACAAAAATGTTAACGATTTAAATATTTATGTATATGTATATATGATGAAGAATTTTTCAATCTAGCACTTTGGTAAATATCTAAAAAAATTGTTGGAAAATGATTCAAAACGAAATGGAGTCATAGATTTTTTGTGCATATTAGTTTTTCTTAATTTCGAAAATGCGAACTTAATTTCGAAATTCCAAAAAGTATTGAAAACTAATTCTCTTTATATTTTCATTAAGAAAACAAGAAAATTTTTAAGTTTTATTTTCAAAATCTTGTTATTTGAACAATCGAATTTTTTAAATCTTAAAAAAATTTAAAAATTTTGTATTATTTGGGTTCAATTTGCCTATACAAAAGAAAATTTTAAGATTTTTCATAATTTCGAAAATTTGAATTTAATTTCAAAAATTCGAACTTAATTTCGAAATTCCAAAAAGTATTGCAAACTAATTCTCTGTTGATTTTTATTAAGAAAACATTAAAATTTTGAAGTTTTATTTTCAAAATCCTGTTATTTGAATGTTCGAATTTGTTAAATCTTAAGAAAATTTAAAAATTTTGTATTATTTGGGTTTATTTTTCCCACACAAAAGCGAATTTAAAGATTTTTCATAATTTCATAATTTCGAAAGTCAGAATTTAATTTCGAAAATTCGAACTTAATTTCGAAATTCTAAAAAGCATCTTAACATAATTCTCCTTTTATTTTTATTAGGAAAACATGAAAATTTTGAAGTTTTATTTTCAAAATCTTGTTATTTGAATGTTCGAATTTGTTAAATCTTAAGAAAATTTAAACATTTGGTATTATTTGGATTCATTTTGACTAAACCAAAGAAAATTTAAAGATTTTTTATTATTCGAAAATTCGAACTTAAGTTCGAAATTTTAAAAATCATCTTAAAATAATTCTCCGATTATTTTTATTAAGAAAACATGAAATTTTTTAGTTTTATTTTCAAAATCTTGTTATTTGAACAATTGAATTTTTTAAATCTTAAAAAAATTTAAAAATTTTGTATTGTTTGGGTTTATTTTGGCTGTACAAAAGAAAATTTTAAGTTTTTTATAATTTCGAAAATTCGAATTTAATTTCGAAAATTCGAACTTAATTTCGAAATTCTAAAAAGCATCTTAAAATAATTCTCATTTTATTTTTATTAAGAAAACATGAAAATTTTGAAGTTTTATTTTCAAAATCCTGTTATTTCAAAGTTCGATTTTGTTAAATCTTAAGAAAATTTGCTTTAATTTTATGTTGGAACTTGTGTTTTTAACAATAACAAACCTCTTTTGTTAATTTTATTATCAAGTTCATTTGTCTATTTAACAGATTACTTATTATTAAATTGTATGTATATTTTTAGACCACATTAACAAAACATAATTTGAAAGACAAAAAAAAAAAAAAGTATTTGTATAAAATAAGTGTACAAAAAATGATTTAAACGAATTACTTTCAAACTGGGGAGGTTTTGTTTAATAACAATTTTCCATCTTTCTTAACTTACTGGTAATTAATCATCATTATTTTTTTCTTCTGTTTTTGTTTTGTTTTTTTTTTGAGAAGATTTGCTGTAGTTTGTTTTGTACTACTTTTGGCCTTTGAAATGATAATTCTAAAGGGTTTTAATGTTTGTCTATTTAGTGTATTGGAGATGAGAAACATCCCTGTTTTTCGGCAAATACTTTAATATATTTCACACAGCATTTAACAAAGAACTACATAAATATAATGTTTGAAGTACATACTTTCAAAAATGTTTTCTATGTATAAATGGCTGTTGTAAATGACATTAACAGACATTAAGTGATATTTAACCATATAGCTGAGTATTTGCTTAAATGATGATGATGATGATGATGTTGGTGGCTTAAGTTTGTCTGGTCTACTGGCCAAGTTACCCCCTTATCCTGATAAAAATACATTTTGTTTGCTTTGAAAACATTTCATCAATCATTTGTTAAGTATAGAACAGACACCAAGTGTAACCCTACTAAACAAACCTTGAATGATGGACATCAATCAAGACAAGTTGGTAGAAGAAAAAAACCATAAATATTTTAGCTTTCAAAGAGATGTTTGGTTAAACTTAAACTTGGCCTATATAGCAGAGTTTAACTTAAACATATCATAACTTATAACCCAGATATTTAAACTTACTACTTACTACTGCTGCTGTCACTTTTACTACTGCTTTAACTTATCAATTATTTGTTACACACAACTACAAAAAAAGCTGTCAAGATTTGTTACCCCAACAATCTGTGGTCACACCGAAGGACCATTTCATTGAAATAGAGAGAGAGTGAAAAATTCTCTATAAATCTTACCTTGTCATTTTGTATTTAGTTGATTGTTTAGCTTTTTCTATTAAAATATTACTATCAAAACCATTTATTCTTCTATGAGTAAGTTTAGCTAGCTTTCCTACCACCCATTTCCTTTCCCTTTTCATATTTTCTTTCCATTATTTCCTTCATCTTTTTGTTAGTGTATGTAAAGTTTAAGGCAACATTTTTTTTGTTGTTTTAGTTTGTTTGTAGTTGCTATTTAATATAAATAAGTAAAAACCACAAGTTTTAGTATGAGTTATGACTTAAGCTGACATTTCATTAGTAGGCATTATTTAGGTTTACTATAATAGTTTTTTATTACCAAATATTATTAGGCCTTAACCAACAACAGCCATCATTAGTAAATGTCAAAAACAATTCTCTTCTCTTTTCCACTCGTAGCTTATAGAAATTATAGAAACCAAACAAATCTTGTCAAATCTCAAATAATTTATAGAAAATAATTAAATTAACAGAAAAACTAAATTGTCAAAATCTCTCTCTCTCTCTTTCTCCCCCTCACACAAGCTTTGTTAAACGAAATTCTGGTTTTCGTCCCCAGAGAGACAGACGGAAGAGATTTGTTTAAAGAAAATTTCTTGTTGATTTCGTAATAATTTGATACACAATTTACATAATTTTTGTTTTATTACGTTTTGGGAAATCTTATCTTGTGAGCTGTGTTTTATGTATGTGTCTTACTTTTTGTTAGAAAGTGTTAATAAAATTGATACCTGTTTTCTTTCTGAAAACATTAAAAATGTATTTTACAAAATCTCAAATTACTTTGGGGAAATCACTAATCACTAGGTGTTGTATGTATTAATAAAATATATACTGAGTGGAGAGAGAGAGATGTTTGCATATGGGCGTTTATCACAAATAATCATACAATAATTTATGTAAATTATAAATTAATTTATAATATTAAATAAACATTTTAACTGGTAACATAACATGTACGACAGCAACGTACAACAAAAATTTTTATTATAAATAAAGTCGCCCAGCGTAAAATAGTTAAACACAGAAATGATTATCAAACAAACATAAACATAAATTTTAAAATAAATTGACAGGCAACATTGTTAATTTTAAACACAATAAAATGCACATGTTACAAACAAAAAAAAAAAAAACGAAAATATTTAATCATAATAAATAATAATAAATGAAATGTAAAGATAAATATATTTAAATTATTGAAAAAAAAAAAATTTACCTTTCTCCATAAAAATTTTAAAAACAAACAGAAAATTTAAACAAATATTTTTTAATTAATGTTAACACACAAACATAATAAAAATATTGTAAAATTAACAAAATAAAATTATGTTCGAATTTTTGAAATTAAGAAATAGAACATTTTTGAATTTCGAAGATTCAAATAAAAGGATTTTGAAAATAAAACTTCAAAATTTTTAGATTTTCTTAATAAAAATCGTTAGGAAATTATTTTCCAATAATTTTTGGAATTTCGAAATTAAGTTCGAATTTTCGAAATTAAGAAAAAAAATTTTTTTTATTTATTTTATCAAAATGAACACAAATAATGCAACGTTTGTGAATTTCCTTAAGATTTAACAAATTCGAACATTGAAATAAGAAGATATTGAAAATTAAACATTAAAATGTTTAGGTTTTATTAATAAAAATCGTTTGGAAATTAATTTTCAATCATTTTTGGAATTTCGAAATTAAGTTCGAATTTCCGAAATTTTTTCGAAATTAAGAAAATTACGCAAATTTGTTTTTATTTTATCAAAATTAACACAAATAATGCAACATTTTTGAATTTTCTTAAGATTTAATAAATTCGAACATTGAAATAAGCAGATATCGAAAATTAAACATTCAATTTTTTAGGTTTTCTTAATAAAAATCTATGGGAAATTAATTTCCAATAATTTTTGGAATTTCGAAATTAAGTTCGAATTTTCGAAATTTTTTTCGAATTTTCGAAATTAAGAAAAAAAAAAACATTTTTTTTACTTATTTTATCAAAATGAACACAAATAATACAACATTTTTGAATTATCTTATGATTTAACATATTCGAACATTGGAATAAGCAGATATCGAAAATTAAACATTAAAATTTTTAGGTTTTCTTAATAAAAATCGATGGGAAATTAATTTCCAATAATTTTTGGAATTTCGAAATTATGTTCGAATTTTCGAAATTTTTTAAAATTTTCGGAATTAGAAAAAAAAAATTTTAATTTTCCTTTTTGTAAGCAAATTAAAAACAAATTTTACAATATGTTTGAATTTTCTTAAAATTTAACAAATTCGTACATTGAAATAAGCAGATATCGAAAATTTAACATTCAAATTTTTAGGTTTTCTTAATCAAAATCGATGGGAAATTAATTTCCAATTATTTTTGGAATTTCGAAATTAAGTTTGAATTTTCAAAATTTTTTTCAAATTTTTTATTTTTATTTTATCAAAATGAACACAAATAATGCAACATTTTTGAATTTTCTTAAGTTTTAATAAATTCGAACATTGAAATAAGCAGATATCGAAAATTAAACATTAAAATTTTAAGGTTTTCTTAATAAAAATCGTTAGGAAATTAATTTTCAATCATTTTTGGAATTTCGAAATTAAGTTCGAATTTTCGAAATTTTTTTCGAATTTTCGAAATTAAGAAAATTACGCAAATTTTTACTTATTTTATCAAAATGAACACAAATAATGCAACATTTTTGAATTTTCTTAAGATTTAACAAATTCGAACATTGAAATAAGAGATATTGAAAATTAAACATTAAAATTTTTAGGTTTTCTTAATAAAAATCGATGGGAAATTAATTTCCAATTATTTTTGGAATTTCGAAATTAAGTTCGAATTTTCGACATTTTTTTCGAATTTTCGAAATTAAAAAATAAAATTAATATTCCTTCTTGTAAGCAAATTAAAACCAAATGATACAATATTTTTGAATTTTCTTAAGATTTATAAATTCGAAGATTCAAATAAAAGGATTTTGAAAATAAAACATTCAATTTTTTAGGTTTTCTTAATAAAAATCGATGAAAAATTATTTCCCAATCATTTTTGGAATTTCGAAATTTTTTTTCGAATTTTCGAAATTAAGAAAATTAAGCAAATTTTTATTTATTTTATCAAAATGAACACAAATAATGCAACATTTTTGAATTTTCTTATGATTTAATTAATTCGAACATTGAAATAAGCAGATATTGAAAATTAAACATTAAAATTTTTAGGTTTTCTTAATAAGAATCGTTAGGAAATTAATTTCCAATCATTTTTGGAATTTCGAAATTAAGTTCGAAATTTTTTCGAATTTTCGAAATTAATAAAATTATGCAAATCTTTATTTATTTTATCAAAATGAACACAAATAATGTATCATTTTTTAATTTCCTTAAGATTTAACAAATTCGAACATTGAAATAAGCAGATATCGAAAATTAAACATTCAATTTTTTAGGTTTTCTTAATAAAAATCTATGGGAAATTATTTTCAAATAATTTTTGGAATTTCGAAATTAAGTTCGAATTTTCGAATTTTGGAAATTAAGAAAATTACTAAAATTTTTTTATGTTATCAAAATGAACATAAATAATGCAACATTTTTGAATTCTCTTAAGATTTTATAAATTCGAACATTGAAATAAGCAGATATCGAAAATTAAACATTAAAATTTTAAGGTTTCCTTAATAAAAATCGATGGGAAATTATTTCCCAGTCATTTTTGGAATTTCGAAATTAAGTTCGAATTTTCGAAATTAAGAAAAAAATTAATTTTTTACTTATTTTATCCAAATGAATACAAATAATGCAACATTTTTGAATTTTATTAAGATTTAATAAATTCGAACATTGAAATAAAAATCGAATGGAAATTATTTTACAATCATTTTTGGAGTTTCGAAATTAAGTTCGAATTTTTTCGAATTTTCGAAATTAAGAAAAAAAATTTAATTTTCCTTTCTTTAGGCAATTTGAAATCAAACATAAAATATTTTTGAATTTTCTTAAGATTTAACATTCAAATAATGAAATTTTGAAAATAAAACATTCAAATTTTTAGATTTTCATAAAGATTTAGATTTCTCATTAAGAAATTTTCTTAAATTTAAGATTTTCTTTAACTTTAAATTTCTTTCTGTTTATTTCATATTTTTTTTTTTATAATTAAGCCTTTTTAATTATTTAAATTTACATTAACTGGCTTTTTGTAACATATTTGAACTTTATTTATACAATATATTTTTTTTCATTTATTACAAAACAAATTCCTTTAAATCTTCTGAGAATTTATGCTAAATTACATACATATACACTTTTTATAATTGTAATTAAAAATTCACTTTCAACCCTGCCACAAAAATGAAAATTGTTTATTTATTTTGCTTATTTTTTTTTTTTTTTGTATAACAGCTGACCTAATTTGAAATGTCAAAACCAAAGCTTTTCATGTTTCGCACAAAAAAAAAAAAGAAAAATAAAAAGTTTTCCCTAGAGTGTAAAGCTTTTGTGGAAAACGGTTAAAATCTGTGTTGAAATATTTGTATTTAAAATTTATTGTTGTTGCTTGTTAATTTATGAGACAAAATCTCAATAATTTAAAAAGTGAACAGAATGAAATGAGTTGAAAGTTGGCATGAGGTTAACCGCAAAATTAATTTAAAATTATAGTATATTATTTGTTTTTAAACAATATATTTTTTTTTGGTTTTATGAACATAAACTTTTAGCTGTTGTTGATTTGTCACTAGCACAAGGACTCAAGGACATTTTGAGGCAAAGTAATTAAATATATGAAATAATATTTGTTTTTTACACTTTTGTTAAATTTAAAATGTTTGGGGAAAAATTATGAATAGTTTTTTAAAAGTCTCATTTAGTTTATTTTTTAACAACTTTAAGTAGAAGTTGAAACTTCATAATTAATTTTGTTAAGATTTGGGTAATTACTCAACAACTTTACAAGACTGTAAGTTTCATTGAAATAATTGGCCCTTTAATTCAATTAATCTCTTATTTAAAATTCATTTCCTTTTTGCTGCTCTTGTACAGCAATGATTGAAATACTAAAATCAGCAACCATTTTTCTTATTTTTTTTTGTTCATCATCTGTGTTCCACAAGTCCTTAGATTTTGCATGGCAAAATGGAAAAAACATACAAAAAAAAACTAAATTAAATATAATATAATACTTCAGTTCTTATTTATTTCAACACAATACATTAGTGGTCATATCCTGCTCTTGACTGGCTCACTTCACTTCACTACCATGCCAATGTTAAAAGCCAATTCATTATATGAAATCAACTACTACTATGTGTACACTACGAGTACTCCTACCTGGATATCTAACAACAAATTCATTTAAACTTAATTTTGTTGATAATTAATTACTTAAAGAAGACGTAGTAAGAGAAAAAAAAGCTAAAAAGATTAAAATATAAAGATTAAGATGAAAAGGCAAATGTAACAGCAGCAAAGCAACAAAACTTTAGTGTACAGAAAGTTTTATGTGGAGATGTTTAACAAATAAAACCAATTCTAAAAATGTTCTTAAGTTATAAGAAATTTGGACATATAAACAAATGAAATTTGAAATTTAAACTTCAAAATTTTGAAATTTTATTTTAATTTAGCGATATTTTTTGGAACTTCAAAATTATGTTCGAAAAATTTTAAACTTGAGAAAAACTGATAAATTGTTAATTATTTTTGCAAAACTGAATTTTGAATTATACAAAATTTTGAAATTTCTTAAATGCGAACATTGAAATTAAAGAATGTTGAAAATAAATCAAATTTTTGAAAATTTATTAACAAAAATCATGTTAAAACCAGTTTCTGATACATTTTGATATTTCATTACTTTAGGCAAACAAATTTTAAAATTTCTATACAAAAAAATTTTCAAATTTTAATTTTTTTTTTTTTTGAAAAATTTCGAAATTTTGAAATTTTCGAATTTTTTTTTTTTTCAAAATTAAAAAAAAAAAATTCATTTCTCTTAGCGAAATGAAACTAATAAATACAATATTTGGAAATTTCCTTTAGATTTAATAATTTTGAATATTCAAATGGATTTTGAAAATATAATTTCAAAAATTTCTTAATAAAAATCATAGGATTATTAATTTGTACTCCTTTTAGGAATTTCAAATTTAAAATTTTCAAATCAAAACAAAAGATTCGTAATTTTTTTTTCAAAAATCATGAAAAAATTCGAAATTTTCATTCATTTTACCAAAACTAACAAAAATATTAAAAAATATTTAGATTTTCTCAATATTTAACAAATTCGAAGATTCAAATACATGGATTTAGAAAAAAAACTCAAAATTTTTTAAATTTCTTAATCAAAAACAAAATAGAATTATTTTGTACTTCTTTTTGGAATTTCAAAATTAAATTCGAAAAATTTTAAAATTTTCAAAACTAAAAATAAGTTTTGAAATTAAAAAAAATTTTACAAAATTTTAATGTTTTCTTATTAAAAATCAAGGGAGAATTATTTTGTGCTACTTTTGGGAATTTCAAAATTAAAAAAAATTTTAAATTTTCATTCAAAACTAACAAAAATATTTAAATTTTCTCAATATTTAACAAATTCGAAGATTGAAATAAAAAGATTTTGAATATAAAACTTAAAAATTTAATTTATCCGTATTGAAAATCATTGAAAAATTTTATTGCCATAGATTTTGAAATTATGTTCGAAAAATTTTGGATTTTTTTTTTCAAAATTAAGAAAAAAATTTAAATTTTCATTTATCTTAGGGAAGTGAAACCAAAAAATAAAATATTTTGAAATTTCCTATAGATTCAACAATTTCGAATACTCAAATAAATGGATTTTGAAAAAAAATTCAAAATTTTTAAAATTTCTTAATAAAAATCGAAAATTTTTTTTCAAAATTAAGCAAAAATGATCAGTTTTTATTTATCTTAGGGAAATGAAACCAAAAAACAAAATATTTTGAAATTTCCTATAGATTAAGCATCTTCGAATACTCAAATATATGGATTTTGAAAAAAAATTTCAAATTTTTAAAATTTCTTAACAAAAATCAAAGGAATTTAAATTCGAAAAATTTCAAAAGGATTTTGAAAAAAATCTTCAAAATTTTTATAATTTGTGCTACTTTTTGGTATTTCGAAATAATGTTTGAAAATTTTTAAAATTTATTTTTCCAAAAAAAAAAAAACTACTTAATCTCATCAGCAATACAGTTAATAGCCAATATACCAATTTTAACCACAATTTTTGCAATTCAAAACCCTCTAAATTCAGTTTAACTCATTAATTTCTTTCCTCTTGTCATAAATTTTTATTTTTAGCCAAAATACTTTACTTGTACTTCTTTCTCAATGATTTATTTCAATTTTAACCTTGATTTTTTTTTTTTAAACTAGCAACAAATTGTATTGCAGCTCATTATGACTTTAGTTGTTCAGAGTAAACGCCTCCCGCTTTTTGCTGTTTCTGTTTCTTTTTTTTTCATTTCCCTGTTCAATGTTTCAGTTTAAGAGGCAGACAATAACACGATTTTCATAAATAATATTTATGTGGCATATGAATAGCATTGTTATGACATACGTTACGTCTACGACGCAGTCAGCCAGCCAAAACCTAACCAAATGACTCCAAGAATAAATTAGGCTCGTACATAGGCCACAATTTCTTGCACATAAATGGCCTAAAATATCTAAAAGAGCCTTCATTAGCAAAACAAAACTATAAGAAATAAGAAAGAAGAAGAAAAAAAAGAAATACGCGAGTAATAATGCAAATTTCCTTTTATAGTTTTTTAAAAACCCCTCTACACAACCACGTATGTTTTGGCTTCTAAAGTAGCATTATTTAAAAGCAAAGGAACTATTAAGGAAAAAAAAAAAACTGAGTCAAAAGATAAATTAGAGGCCTTGCCATAATGTACCCACAAGCAGAGGAAACATCGGGGGGACGTTGGGCTCAAACACACACATAATTTAACTAAAAATAAAAACCCCCACGCGGAAATCAACAAAGAATTAATGAATGCAGTTTTATGCAAAAAAATAAAAAAAATAAAGGAAATAAAAGAAAAGAACCTGCATACAAATTATTTCAAGTAATAAAAGGGGGCTCCAGCCTTATGAGCCTCATGCCTTATAGAAATAAACACGCTAACAGCAGCTGAGACTTTATAAAGTTTAAGGTCAACATTGCTACATTTAGCAAACAAATAATTTAAGAGTTTTTTTCAAAAATATTTTTGGGTGTTTTTAAAGGTTAAATGAGTTGTGGTACCTTTTTGGTACTTTTTTTGAGGAAATTGTAATTCATGCTAATAGTACCAAAGATTCTATAAAGTTTTTGATAAATTTTGCTACATTTTAAAAACCAATTTATTGAGATTTTTTTAAACATTTTTGTTGAATTTAAAGCTTAAATGTGATTTAGTACTTTTTTTGGTACTTTTTTGGGAAATTTATATAAAAATGTTTGCTTAAGAGATAAGAATAAAAAAGTATCTGTAAAGTTTAAGATAAAGTTTGCTACATTTTTAGTAAAGTACTTTTTAAGCATTTTTGAGCTTTTAGTAGCTTTTGGTACTAAAATATTTCCGTACCTTTTTTTAGTACTTTTTGGAAAAATGTCCAAAACCAAATAATTTCTATTTTAAGAAGCAGTTTCATTAATTTTAAAATATTTTGGGGGATTTAGTACTTTTTGGTACCTTAAAACTTAGTACCTTTTTGCTTCTTTTTGGAAATGTTTCCAAAAACAAAAAATTGTTATTTTAAAAAGCAAATTATATCAATTTTAACACATTTTATGTACTTTTTTGGATTTAGTACTTTTTGGTACCTTAAAAACTTAGTACCTTTTTTGCTACTTTTTGGAAAAAATTTCAAAAACTTAATTTTAAGTTGTGATGCAAGTTTTATGCGTTTTTTAAGTATTTTGGGGGATTTAAAATTTTTTGGTATCTTGAAATTTAGTACCTTTTTTGTTACTTTTTGGAAAAATTTTCAATAACAAAAAAATTTGGTTTTAAAAAGCAAGTTATATCAATTTTAAAACATTTTAAGTACTTTTTTGGATTTAGTACTTTTTGGTACCTTAAAAATTTAGTAGCTTTTTTGCTACTTTTTGGAAAAAATTTCGAAAAAAAATAATTTTTATTTTAAATACCAAGTTATATAAATTTTAACACATTTTATGTACTTTTTTGAACCTTGAATTATAGTACCTTTTTTGCTACTTTTTGTAAAAAATTTCGAAAAAAGCTAAATTTTTAATTATGGTGCATGTTTTATCCGTTTTTTAAGTATTATAGGGAATTTAGTACTTTTTGGTACCGTGAAATTTAGTACCTTTTTGCTACTTTACTTTTACTACCATTTTGAAAAAAGTGGCTTGTGGTTTAATTTAATTAACATAAAGCATTCGTTAAAATATTTTTTCCATAAAATACAAAAATTTATGAAAATATACCATTTTCCGTACAAAATTTTTTACTACCTTTTGAAAAATGTATTTTTTGTTGGAATTTATTTAAGAAAATGGGAAACCCGTTTTCATATAAAAAAATAATACTGTTTTTCTACTAACTTTTTTACTACATTTTTGAAAAAAGTACTTTTTTTTTTGTCAATATTTATTAAAATAATAGTTTTGTTAAAATATTTTCAACATTTTCATCCGTACAACAAAAATTTATGAAAATACTACCTTTTTCTCTAACAAAATATTTTACTACCTTTTTAAGAAAAGTACTTTTTTTTGTTTAAAATTAATAAAATAAATAACAAATTATGGAAAATTAAATTGTAGGAAAAAAGTATTAAAAAATACTACTATTTTTGTATTGTCATTTCTACTACCTTTTTGGAAAAAAGTACTTTTTGTTGAAATTTATTTAAAATTAATACAAATTGTGAAAAATTAATGAAAATTATTTTGTAGGAAAAAAGTATTAAAAAATACTACTATTTTTGTATTATCATTTCTACTACCTTTATGAAAAAAAGTACTTTTGGTTGAAATTTATTTCAAATTAATACAAATTGTAAAAAATTAATAAAAATTATTTTTTAGGAAAAAAGTATCAAAAAATACTACTATTTTTGTATTATCGTTTCTACTACCTTTATGAAAAAAAAGTACTTTTTGTAAAAAATTAATGAAAATTATTTTGTAGGAAAAAATACTACTACTATACTATTATCATTTCTACTACCTTTATGAAACAGAGTACTTTTTGTTACAAACCAACTTAGTACTTTCTAGTATTTCAAAAAAGTACTTTTTTGCTAAAATTCTTAAAAATTTTCTAAAAAAATTCCCCTATAGTGTCTTTTTAAATCCTAATTGCCTAATCTTTCTTTTTTTTTATAGATTTATTTAACTTACCACAGAAGCCAGCAAGGAACGTGCTACGGTTTCTTACAGTGGCTGCCTGTAGCAGCAGCCTGCTTTTAAAGCTCTTATTGTAAGGTAATTTTTCAATACGACTTGAGGTCAGTTTATTTTTTAAAAATTTTTTTCTTTCATTTCTTTATCTTGCTCAATTACTATACAAAAGAGTTTAACTGCAACAAAATTGTGTATATGCAAGTTTGTACAAAAACCTAAAAATAAAAAAAATAAAATCTTGTATGCCATGATTAACAATGATGATTTCTTGAGCCGACGTAACTTCCATTATTAGTTTGTATAAGGTTGCGCTTCGTTATTGTATTTTTAATAAGATTTTTTCTTCACATTTTTTTCGTTTTAAAAAAAACCAAATTGTGAAACTATGGCGCTTCTTTTAAAAACTTTTGTTGTGTGTTAAAGTAAAAATTGTAATATTAAGAGTATTTTTGGAAAACCAATGAATAAGGTGCTAGAGGAGCAGGGTAAATGAAAAATTAAGCCTTCATTTTCTGGCTTATTTTGTGGTTTAGTAGAGGTTTTTTTTTTCTTTTTAGCTTCTGCCAGTGTGTGTCTTTTTTTGCTTCAAAGCAAATAAGGTTTTGTTTGGTTTTTTTTGTTCAAACTTAAATCGGCTTTAATTTTGCGGCTTCTACTTTACTACTAAGCATTATTTAAAGTACACTAATGCGACAGGGAATTTCATTATAAATATCAAATAGTATAGTGTACAAAAAGTATTGAGAAATGTATAATGAATGGAAAAATGTAAGATGAGATAGTAGGAGAGTTGTTTGCCTAATGAAATTAAGGGTTTTAATTGGAAATTATAAAAAAAGAAAGTTGTTTTTCAATAGAGACATTAAGTCAGCTTTAGTAACTTAATTTGAACATGATTTTTATTTAGGAGTTTTGAGGTATTTCTTTCGAATGTGTTTCTTTTTCAATGTTGAAATTCAAGGAAATTAAAAAGTTTTCGAACTCAACATAATGAATTCCATAATACAAATCTATTAAAGTTTTTAAGCATTTTTAGGTGTTTTGGACCTTTTGGTACATTAAGATTTGGTAATTTTGAAAAAAAAAAAAAATTCAAAAACAAATAATTTATATATTGCGATTCAGCTTTTGTGAGTTTTTAAGCGTTTTTGAGGAATTTAGTACTTTTTGGTACTTTTAAATTTAGTACCTTTTTTGGTACTTTTTGGAAAATGTAAATTTTGCGAGTCTTCTATGCATTTTTCGGTTTTTTGTACTTTTTGGAATTTTAAAATTTAGTACCTATTTGGTACTTTTTGGAAAAATAGTCAGAAGTAAATAATTTATATAATGCGAGTAAAATTTTTTATGTTTTTAAGCATTTATGGGATTTAGTACTTTAGGTGCTTATAAATCGATTAGCTTTTTGGTACCTTTTTGAAAAAATGGAAAAAATGCAAGTTTTACGACTTTTTAAGCATATTTGAGAATTTAGTACTTTTAGATTCATAACCTTTTTTGGTACTTTTTGGGAAAGTGAACCAACGCAAATAATGTAAATGCTGTGATTTTAGTTTTGGGAGTTTCTTAAGAATTTATGAGAATTTAGTACTTTTTGGTACTTTCAGATTTAGTACCTTTTTGGAAAATGATTAAATACACATAATTTGTATGTTGTGATGGAAAATTTGTTAGATTTCTAAGTATTTTAGGGGATTAAGTACCTTTTGGTACTTTTATATTTAGTACTTTTTTTGATACTTTTTGGGAAAATTTTCAAAACCTAATAATTTCTGTGTCAAGAACCAAGTTTTACGAGTTTTTGTAGCATTTTGGGAGATTTAGTACCTTTTGCCACTTTTATATTTAGTACTTTTTGGTACTTTTTGGAAAATGTACAAGAACAAATAACTTATATGTTTTGATTTATTATTCGCATATTTTTAACATTTTGGAGTATTTAGTACTTTTTGGTACTTTTATCTTTAGTACCTTTTTTGATACTTTTTTGGAAAATTTTAAAAACCTTAATTTCTATATCAGAAGCCAGTTTTACCAGCTTTTGAAGTATTTTGGGGGATTTAGTACCTTTTGCCACTTTTATATTTAGTACTTTTTTGGTACTTTTTGGAAAATGTACAAAAACAAATAAGTTATATGTTTTGATTTCAGTATTCGCATTTTTTAACATTTTGGATAATTTAGTACTTTTTGGTATTTTTCGATTTAGGACCTATTTTTGGTACTTTTTCGGAAAATTTTAAAAACCTAATAATTTATATGTCAAAATGCAAGTTTTACGAGCTTTTAAAATATTTTAGGGTATTTAGTACCTTTTGCCACTTTTATATTTAGTACCTTTTTGGTACTTTTTCGAAAATGTACTAAAACAAATAACATATATATTTGGACTTTAGTATTTGCATATTTTAAACATTTTTGGGGATTTAGTACTTTTTGATACTTTTATATTTAGTACCTATTTTTGGTACTTTTTAGGAAAATTGTAAAAAAACTAGTAATTTATATGTCAAAATGCAAGTTTTACGAGCTTTTGAAATATTTTGGGGGATTTAGTACCCTTTTCCATTTTTATATTTAGTACCTTTTTGGTACTTTTTGGGAAATGAACCAAAACTGGGAAAATACATAAAAATGTTTTAGAAAATGTACTTGAATGTATTAAGTACTTTTCTTAAGTAGTACTTTTTTATTTTTTGCACTTAAAAGTACTTCTCGCAAAAAGGCAATTAAAAAGTAACTTTACAGAAAATGTATTTAAAGAACATTTTATAAAAGTACTTTTTAGACATGTATAAAAAGGTACCTTTTCCTTAAAAGCTCCTTTTCTAAATAGTACTTTTTTCATAAAGTATATTTTAAATACTTTAGATAGGACTTTAAAGTACATTTTGCAGCTGAAAAAGTATGTTCTAAAAGTACTTTAAACCATTTATTTAATTAAAGTACTATTAAAGTACTTTTTGACATAAGTAGTACTTTAATGTGTATTTTTAAGGTATTAATGAAATCTTTCAATAATTTTAATTTTCTTTAAATTTGTATTAAAAAAAAAGTACCTCTTCAAATAACTGTTTACATCTTATTGCTTAACAATTTTCATCCCTCTTTTTTTTCTGAAAATAATTTGCTTTTGATGTAAGGAAGCGTGTCAATCACAACATCATTTGTTTGATGACAAACGGTGAAAATTAAACATTATTCTCCCACACTCTGTCATAATCTGCTGTGCTGTGGCACACAAGTAAAAGAAATTTGCTGTAACAAATTTAGTCCTTTTCAATATATAAATATATATTTTTAAGCCTGTAAATCTACTTTGATTGACCATTTCAGTTTGTTAGCAGCCTGGTGTTTTCAACAATAATACATAATACATAATAATAATAATGAAAGAAGGAACATATATAATACGCTACAATTAGGATAACAAAAGACGACGGCGGCTGCGTTGGCGGCGGCATCACTCCCTAATAAAAAGTTTAAGGCAAATAATGAACATGAAAATAAAATCCCCCAAAACTTATCAACACCTCATTTGTTAAGCAAAGAAGAGAAAATTTTCATTTGTAAAGAAAATTTTTGCTTAATAAAATGACAAATATTGTTGAAGGTAAATAATGTAAAACTGATATAATCAGACATTTACATGTAATTTGTTGGCAACAGCAAGTAGCGGGCATACAAATACAGAGACTTATTTGAACTTCCGTTTTACGTAGAAAGAAAAAAAAAAGAAAAGAAAATTAAAATCTATTTGTAAAGGAATAAAGGGATAATATTTAATATGAAAATTTTCCCATAAATTTCTACTCTAACAGCCTTCTTTAGAAAGGAGTTAAGAGGCGACAGTATAAGCTAAATATAATATTTTGTTTAAGCTTCTCTAGTAAGTAAATTAATATTTCATTTAAACTAATTCTAGTCTACATTGTGTCTATTCCTGACACCCAAGTTTGTTAAACATTAAGATTTTTATTAAAAGCAAATGTTATTGAAATGTTGTTGGGTAGTAGGACAATAATGTCCCCAGGGTAAGAATGTGTGTAAGAGTATGTTTAAGGACATGTCTTAACATGTTCTAACAAATAGTCACTGCTGCTTACTTTTATTAGCAAAAATCAAAATCTTGGAAAAAAAAAACAACAACTTTTGTTAGATTTTCATTAAGTGTATTGTGTGTTTAAACACAAAACAAATCATGTTTTCTCTTCTAAAGGACATTTCCTATTAATTATGTAAATCAAACCAAGAAATTAAAGCCTAAACAACAATTCTCTTAGGGAATCTATTTTATTTTTGCAGAAAAAACTTACCCCAATTGAATTAGGTAATAAATGTAAAAGGGAAAAACTTGACATACCTGGAAAGAGATAGAGAAGAAGGTAAATAAAATTAGTGAACATTCAAATATTTAGAAAAAATGTATTCAAAAATAATAATTTTAGGTTTTAAAGAGTACAAAGACTGGCTATTTTTTTACATTACACAATTTTCATCCACAAAGCTTTTATTTCTAAAGAAGCTTTTAGCTAAAAATCCTTTTCACCTTAAAAGCTTTTATACCTAAAATATAATTTTTCAAACAAAAAAAGCTTTTTCACCAAAAACATATGCTATTAGTTCCTATATTGTATTAAAAAAGTTTTTTTAGCTAAAAAAGTTTATTTAATTAAAAAAGCTTTTTCTGCTAAAATAAGCAACTTCATAAATAAATGTTTCATTAAAACAGCTTTTTCTCAAAATAAATTTTAGAAATCAAAAAAGCTTTATCAAGCTTTTTTCATGAAAATTTTATTTAGGAAAGCTTTTTTATAAAAAATCTTTTATTGAAAAAAGCATTTTTTATCAAAAATATATATTCTCGAATTAATAATTTTACTAAGTACTTTTATTTGTTTAATTTTTCTTAAATAGAAATTTTTTTAAAAAGCTTTTTCTTAAAAAAATATTTTTAATCAAAAACAATAGTATTTTTAATAAAATAAATTTCACAGAAGCATTTTTTTTTTCTAATTTTTCTTAAAAAGAAAATTTTTTTAAAAAAGCTTTTTCTTAAAAAATATTTTTCATCAAAAATAATAGTTTTTTAATAAAACAAATTTCACAGAATAAGTTTTATACAATTTAAATAATTTTTCTTAAAACGAAAAAGTTTTTTTAAAAAAAGCTTTTTCTTTTTTTAACAAAACAGCCTTTTAATAACACAAATTTCACCGAAAATAGTGATTCAAAAGGTTTTTATCAAAATTTTACTTAGGTAAGATATGTCATAAACAAATTTTCTAAAAAAAGCTTTTTCTTCAAAAAATATTTTTCATCAAAAACTATTTTTTTAATAACAAATGTCACCGAAAATAGCTTTTAAAAAGATTTTTTGTATCAATATCATTTTTTGGAAAGCTTTTTCATAAAAAAATTTATTTAAATAAAAGCTTTTTTTTGCGAAAAATACATTTTTCTCAATGCAGGAAAACTTAAAAAAAACTATAAAACTTTTAACCAAAAAAGCTTTTTATAACACATAATTCAACTTTTTTAATAAAAAAAAATTTTTTGAAAAAATAAATAATTTAAATCAAAAAGCTTTTTAGTATACAACTTTGACAAAAAAGCTTTTGGTTATTTTTTTCAAAAACAGCTTTCATAATTTTTAATAAAAGTCAAAAATTCACTAAGAATTCTTTTGAATTAAATTGTTGGTAAACATTTTGTTTAACAGAGCTTTTCTAAAAAAAAAAACCTTCTTTCAAAAAAAAAAATTTTATAAAAATCAAAAAGCTCGTAAAATTTTTTTCGGAAACCTTTTTCTTGAAAAAATTAGTTTTCTTAAACAACAGCTCTTTCATCAAAAAGAATATCTTCAATAAAAAATTAAAATTTACCGAAAAAAGTTTTTATGTGAGGTTTTTTGTAAATTTTAATCAAAAAGTGTTTTCATTAAATTTTTATCAGGAAAACTTTTTTCTAAAAAACTTGTCTTTAAAAACAGCTTTTTCTTCAAAAAGAAGATTTTTAATAAAAATCAAAATTTATAGAAAAAAGCTTTTAGGTGAGGTTTTTTGTGGAAAGCTTTTTACCTAAAAAAGTAATTTTCTTCAAAAAAAGCTTATTAATCAAAATCAAAATTATTTCATCACAAAACCAGATTTTTCATATAAAATAATACTTTTGCATCGCTGAAGCTTTTTAATACAAATCAGAATTCAATAAAAAAGCTTTTCATATGAAATTTTTTATCAAAAGTACTTTAATCAACAAAAGTTTTTTAATAAAAATTAAAACTCACATGAAGTTTTTTGCCAAAAGTTCTTAAAAGCTTTTTAATAATAATCTAAATTCACAAAAAAAAGCTTTTCAGATGAAATTTTTTGTCAAAAGCTTTTTCTGAGAGGCTTTTTTGTACTAAAATTTATTTATCTTAATAAAAAACTTTTTCATCAAAAAGTTTTTCAGGAAAAAATATTTTTTGTACTAAAAATTATTTATCTTAATAAAAAACTTTTTCATCAAAAAGCTTTTCATGAAAATTTTTTTTTTAAAATCTTAAAAACAGACTTTGCTCCAAAAGAAAAAAATTGATAAATAAATATTTTCAAACTGCTTTTTTTGATTAAAAACAAGTTTTTAATCATAAAAAGCTTTTTCATCAAAAACTATATTTTTCATCATTACAGATTTTCAAAACCGTATTTTTCATAAAAAATCTATTTCAAAATAATTTTTCTCACAAAAAGCTTTCCTTGCAAAAGCCATTTCTTCAAAAAAAACTCCTTTTTTCATAAAAATTTTTAAAAAACTTCAAGTTATGGATGCCATATAAAAATATCCGTTTATTTCCGTTTTAAATTGTATTGCCTACTTTCAGGCTCATGCCATTTCTGTTTAAACAAATCTAATTATAACTCAAAATTAAATAAATAAAACAACTATAGATTAATTATGCTGTTTACTAGGAGGTCTCTGCAGTATCTCATGCTCTGTTTTACTCCCTTCCCCTGTAATTTAAGCAGTAGCTGGCCCGATTTAATTATATAAAATGCATTTTAATATACAAGTTTGTTTATAGAGAGCGAGTGTTTGTAAGCAAATAGAATTATGTTTTTTTTTTTTTTTAAACTACAATATTTTTATTTTGCGATTATTTTATAAGAGTAGTTTATAATTTTATTTTTTTGTATATTTTATATGCTAATAGTTAAATATGGCTGGGTAACAGAATAAATATCAGCATGATTGTGTTTGTTGGTATATATATATATACATACATAGATGATTTAATATGCCTGTAAGTGCAAAATACATACATATATAAAAAATAAAAATTTTCTATAGTATACTTAGTATACAGGGAGTAGTTGTGAAGTATTTTATCATGAGAAAACAACAAAAATCAATAGTACTTAAGGCTTCTTTTACTGGTGGGTACTCCAGTACTTTAACTTTATTTTTGTATAATATTTTATTTTTTTGCTTGTTTCAATACAACTTGAGTTGAGTTGGCTGGCTTGGCTGGCTGTTTGTTTGGCTGAATGAATGGGTTGTTGGCTACAACAAAATCTAAAGTTTTTCCTTTTGTTTTTTTTTTCTATCTTTTTTAAATTTTTTTTCTGTATTCATCTAGTACCACTTTTATTGTATGTAGAAAAAAAAGAAATATATATGTATATGGAATTTATTTGCTAGAGAGTTATTGAATTGTAAAAGTAGTTGTAGTAATAATAAAGCCTTAAAGCATATTGCCTTTGACTATAAAACAATTACTAAGCAAATAAAATCATAAAAATTAACTACTACTACAGCATTTGCTTGAAAGAAATCAACTTGAAATGGAATTTCTTTCTTTTATACTTTACGTTCTTTTGAAAATTAAGAATTTCTCAAAAGGAATAACAAACTGGCAAAATAAAATAAAAAAAAAACGAACTTAAAATACATCTAAAACTTATTTAGTTTTGTTTTCATTCTTTGCTTAAAGTGGATATTGTTAGTGAACAGAAATAAGCTTTAAGAAAAATAAAATTCCTAAACAATCTTTATAGGAAATTTTATAAATCCAAAAAAAAAAAGGAAATTATAGTTAAAACAAGTAAGAAAGTATGGTCGGTCAAGCCCGACCAGATAATACCCTACACTAAGTAAATGAGCAAAAACATTTTTCTTTCAAAATTTCAATAATTTATGTTCGTGAGCGATTTTCGGAAGTGGGCCTTATATAAGAGCTATGACAAATTATGGACCGATCACCACGAAATTTGGTCACGTGATTAATGTTTATATGAAAGTTATTTATGTTGAATTTTATGTGTATACCAACATTTGTAGGAGATTTATGCTCGTTAAAGTGATTATCGGAAGCAGGCCTTATATGGGAGCTATGACTAAATATGGACCGATCATAATAAAATCACGATCACATGAATTCCCTATATATAAAACTTATTTGGACAAAAACTTGTGTAGATACCTATATAAATTAAACATTTGTGACGGATAAAATCCACTTTCGGGAGGACATTTGTATGGGGGCTAGGTCAAATAATGGATCGATTTCAGCCAGTTTCAATAGGGATCGTCCTTGGGTAGAAAAAATGATATGTACCAAATTTTATCGAAATATCTTTAAAATTGCGACCTGTACTCTGCGCACAAGCTTTACATGGACAGCCAGCCAGCCAACCAGCCAGCCAGCCAGCCAGCCAGCCAGCCAGACGGACGGACGGACGGACATCGTTTAATCGACTCAGAAAGTGATTCTGAGTCGATCGGTATACTTTAAGGTGGGTGTTAGACTAATATTTTTGGGCGTTACAAACATCTGCACAAATCCATTATACCCTCCCCACTATGGTGGTGTAGGGTATAATTACTAAGAATGCTTAAGACAAATAACAAAGGGATTTGGTCAAAGTAAAATAAAGAAAAAACAAAAAATGCTTATAAATGTTACAGTTTATTTATTAAGAAATCCAGTCTTCACAAAATTCCTATAGAAAAGTTACTGCGGAAGTAAGTTTTCTATAGAAAAGTAGGGGTGACAGTAAGTTTTCTATAGAAAAGTTGCTGTGACATTAAGTTTTCTATAGAAAAGTTACTGTGGAAGTAAGTTTTCTATAGAAAAGTTACTGTGGAAGTAAGTTTTCTATAGAAAAGTTACTGTGGAAGTAAGTTTTCTATAGAAAAGTTACTGTGGAAGTAAGTTTTCTATAGAAAAGTTACTGTGGAAGTAAGTTTTCTATAGAAAAGTTACTGTGGAAGTAAGTTTTCTATAGAAAAGTTACTGTGGAAGTAAGTTTTCTATAGAAAAGTTACTGTGACAGTAAGTTTTCTATAGAAAAGTTACTGTGACAGTAAGTTTTCTATAGAAAAGTTACTGTGGCAGTAAGTTTTCTATAGAAAAGTTACTGTGACAGTAAGTTTTCTATAGAAAAGTTCCTATATAGAAAAGTTACTGTGGAAGTAAGTTTTCTATAGAAAAGTTTCTGTGACATGTGACAGTAAGTTTTCTATAGAAAAGTTGCTGTGGCAGTAAGTTTTCTATAGAAAAGTTGCTGTGACAGTAAGTTTTCTATAGAAAAGTTGCTGTGACAGTAAGTTTTCTATAGAAAAGTTGCTGTGACAGTAAGTTTTCTATAGAAAAGTTACTGTGACAGTAAGTTTTCTATAGAAAAGTTGCTGTGACAGTAAGTTTTCTATAGAAAAGTTGCTGTGACAGTAAGTTTTCTATAGAAAAGTTACTGTTGCCAGTAAGTTTTTTATAGAAAAGTTGCTGTGACAGTAAGTTTTCTATAGAAAAAATTTCTTTAAATGTTTTTTAACTATCCAATTGCTTTAAATTTTATTAGAGATTTATTAAATTCTAGTAAATTTAACGTTTCCTTGACCATATTTAAATATTTAGTTTTCCAATATTTTTGTTTCCTATTAGAGGTGTTTGCTTATGTAGTCTTAAGCTAAATTCTAAAACATTTTCGCCACGTTTTTTTTTCTATTTTTTGTTATAAAATTCCTCAACAAATGCGGCTAAACAATAGCAAAAAAAAAAAATTTTAGGAAAATTGCAAAAAAAAAACTTTTCACTCTCGTTAGATGGTTTTAGCTTGAATGGGTTTCATGGCTAAAATAGTTTAGTTTTGTGAAAATTACTAAAAACACACAAACACACATATATATAACAAGCAACATTTGAAAACAACAACAACAACAGCAACAACAAAAGAAACAAAACTGCAGAGAAAACACTCACACCATTATAAGCGCCCAAAAGCATGCCACAAAATATTAATTAAAATGCTGCATAATTTTAGCATGCTTATGCTATACCACAAAATTTTAAACTTTATGCAAATGCAACGTAATAAAAACAGCAACACTAACAACAGCAAAATAATAGCAACATTAACAACTACATACATACATAGCAGCAGTTCAATCACCAAAGAGTTTTGAAATTAAAACGCAAAGAAGGCAAAGAGTGAGGAAGAGAGGAAAGGCTATGAAAAAGGAAGACATTTAAATATTGCCATGAAGATAAAACTTTTTATATATAAATTTGTGAGTGAGTGAGTGAGTCTATACATATATATGTGATAATATTTAAATGTTTATGTTGCTGTTGTTGTTTTAATATGCGTTTTTTTTGTGTGTGTGTTTTCGTATTATATATTTTTGTTGCAGCAAATGAAAATCGAAACTAGCTAATGCTATAAAGTATTCAAATTCAAACTTTATTTTCACTTACTTACACACACACACTAAATATACATATAACTGCTTGTTTTTGTAGTAGTACTAATAGTAGTAGAAAATTGCATATTTGTAGTGTAATTTTTGGCAGGGTTTTACTTATGTGTGTGTTTTTGCAATTGTGTGGTATTAAGGATGGCGGTGCTGGTCTGATGGTGGCTGTGTTGTTATCTACACACATGCAAATTTTAGAATAAACATTTATTTATAGTTTTAGAACAAAAATATAAAAAAAAGAAGAAACCCAACCAACAAACATACAACAGAAAATACTTGTAAATAAATACAAGTACAATTTCAAAAACAACTGAAACTTTAACAGGAAGCAACAAACAAGTTGAGGTTGTATATGTAGTTAAACGAGCATAATTGTTGCAGCACAGGGTTTTGCTAGGAATTTAACTTTTTTTTAATTTTTTTAAATATGTATTAGAAATTATAGACTATAAGTTGCGAAGGAAAATTATGTTTATAGGACGTTGTCGTTGGTTTTCTGTAGAAAGGTGAGAAGTGCAAGTTAATATTCTTGAGAAAACCGATAGCACAAGCAAGTTTTCTAAAGAAAAGTCTTAGTGCAAGTTAGTTTTCAATAGAAAAGTGACTGTGCAAGTTAGCTTTCTATAAAAATGACAGAGCAAGTTAGAAAAGTGATAGTGCAAGTTAGTTTTCTATAGATTAGTGACGGTGCAAGTAAGTTTTCTATAGATTAGTGACTGTGCAAGTTAGTTTTCTATACAACAGTGACAGTGCAAGTTAATTTTCTTAAAAAAAATGACTGTCCAAGATAGTTTTCTTTAAAAAAGTGACTGTGCAAGTTAGCTTTCTATAAAAAGTGACTATGCAAGTAAGTTTTCTATAGAAAAGTGACTGTGCAAGTTAGTTTTCTTTAAAAAAGTGACTGTGCAAGTTAGCTTTCTATAAAAAGTGACTATGCAAGTAAGTTTTCTATAGAAAAGTGACGGTGCGAGTTAGTTTTCTATAGAAAAGTGGCAGTGCAAGTTAATTTTCTTTAAAAAAGTGACTGTGCAAGTTATCTTTCTATTAAAAGTGACTATGCAAGTAAGTTTTCTATAGAAAAGTGACTATGCAAGTAAGTTTTCTACAGAAAAGTGACAGTGGAAGTTAGTATTCTATAAAAAGTGACTGTGAATGTTAGCTTTCTAAAAAAGTGACTATGCAAGTAAGTTTTCTATAGAAAAGTGACTGTGCAAGTTATCTTTCTATTAAAAGTGACTATGCAAGTAAGTTTTCTATAGAAAAGTGACTATGCAAGTAAGTTTTCTACAGAAAAGTGACAGTGGAAGTTAGTATTCTATAAAAAGTGACTGTGAAAGTTAGCTTTCTAAAAAAGTGACTATGCAAGTTAGTTTTCTACAGAAAAGTGACTGTGAAAGTTAGTTTTCTTTAAAAAAGTGACTGTGCAAGTTAGCTTTCTATAAAAAGTGACTATGCAAGTTAGTTTTCTATAGTAAATTGACAGTGCAAATTAATTTTCTATAGAAAAGTGGAAGTAAAAGTTAGTTTTCCATAAGAAAGGGACTGTGGAAGTGAGTTTTCTATACACGGTGACCGTACAAGTTAATTATCTGTAGAAAAGTGAAAGTACAAGTTAGTTTTCTATAAAAAAGTGACTGTGCAAGTAAATTTTCTATAGAAAAGTTACTGTGCAAGTTAGTTTTCTTTAAAAAAGTTATTGTGCAAGTTAGTTTTCTCTAGAAAAGTGACAGTGAAAGTTAGTTTTCGATAGAAAAGTGACTGTGCAAGTTAGCTTTCTATAAAAAGTGACTTTCTATAAAAAGTGACTATGCAAGTTAGTCTTCTATAGAAAGGTGACTGTGCAAGTAAGTTTTCTATAAAAAAGTGACTGTGCAAGTAAATTTTCTATAGAAAAGTGACAGTGCAAGTTAGTTTTCATTAAAAAAGTTATTGTGCAAGTTAGTTTTCTATAGAAAAGTGACTGTGCAAGTTAGTTCTCTATAGAAAAGTGACGGTGCAAGTTGATTTTCTATAGAAAAGTGACAGTGCAAGTTTGTTTTCCATAAAAAAGGTGACTGTGCAAGTTAGTATTCTATAGAAAAGTGACGGTGCAGGTTAGTTTTCCATAAAAAAGTGACAGTGCAGGTTAGTTTTCTATAAAAGAGCGAATGTGCAAGTTTGTTTTCTAAAGAAAACTCACAGTATAAGTTAATTGTCTATAGATTAATAACTGTGCAAGTTGATTTTGAGTAATTTTCTATAGAAAAGTGGTTGTGCATGTTAGTTTTCTATAGAAAAATATCTGTGCAAGTCAGTCTTCTATAGAAATTATTAGATAGTTTTCTAATGACCCACTGTGATTTGTTTACATATTGTAACGACAAAGTGAGTGCCAAAATATGCCAGTGAGTGTAAAGGCGTACAAGCAAAGGGAGTTAAAGTTTGGTTAGATGTACTATATGTAAATACATCTGTGTTTTAGTGTATTTGTATGTCAGTGTGCAAGTGTATTTATGTGTAAAATATCTATAGTATAGCTTAAGGCATTTGTAACAGCTGGGTTTCATATTTAAACATGTTATATTTCTCGTTTTTTTTTTTTTTAGAAAAGAAAAAAAAAATAAATACAAATGCACTGAGGTGGTTGCTTTAAATGGTTTTTATTGTAAAGAACAATTATTGTATGTAGAAACGTTATTATTTAATTTCTGTTAAATATTTAATAGAATAATTTGACCTAATTTGCCAATAAATTTATTTGCTGCGAAAAAAAAAAAAATAGATTCAATAAATAAAAGTAATTTAAAATTTATGAAAATTATTATTTTTTAAGGGAAATATATACAAAAAGTGGGACACAGAAATTTTTTTGGCATTAAATACAATTCACACATTAAGATTTAAAGCCCTTTCAAGCTGCATAAATGAAATTTACAAGGAATAGTTTTGTTATAGAGCCTTAAAGTATTTAACAATATTAAGTAAAATTACGCTTAAAGTTTTAATGCAAATTGTTCAACGTTTTTTTTTTTTAATAAATATCGGGTCATTTTTGTTTTCCTCATTTTCTATAAGAATCCTAACCTAACCTACTTTTAAGCCATTTATATTAATTATTTTCTCTTGCCCTCTTTTGTTTTCACATTTAAAAGTCATTTAAAATTTTATTTTTTAATTTGAAATGTGATATTAAGTATTTTTTATTGTTTGTTTTTGGTTTAATAATGATTTTTTGTAACGCAAAAAAAAAAAATCTTAGCCTACTTTTAGGCTATTTTAATTAAAATTTCTTTTTTTTCTTGTGTTTTGTTGTTTTCCCTTATCAAATTTCTTTAAAAAAATGTTGCTCATTACACTTAAATTTCATGTTCAAATATCTTTAGCTGTGTGGCAGTTGTTGGTAAATGTTTATTTACAAAATTAATTACCGTAAATATGTGTTTCTTTTTTGTATATATGTATGTATATAAAAATACATACTTGTATTGTACTGTGTGAAGTATATTATATAGAAAAGAATGGCCTGGAATTTTAGTGTTTTTATGTTATTTTTTATTTTTTTTGCCAGCTAATGTTTGCAATTTCACGCATGTCAAGAACAGGGAGAGTATAGAAAATAAAAGAAATTGTGTTAAAAAAAAAAAAAATGGAAGTTGTACAATAGTTTAAAGTTTAGTTTTTCTTTAAGGAAATTTTAAAGAAACTAAAACAAACACTAGCACAGTAACTTTTCGATAGAAATCTAACTTGCACAGTAAATTTTCTATAGAAAATGAACTTGCACAGTCTTTTTTCTATAAAAAACTAACTTGCACAGTCGCTTTTCTGTTGAAAACCAATTTGCACATGCACTTTTCTATAGAAAACTATCTTGGACAGTCACTTTTCTATAAAAAACTAACTTGCACAGTCACTTTTCCATACAAAACTAACTTGCACAGTCAATTTTTTTTAGAAAACTAACCTGCACAGTCACTTTTCCATAGAAAACTAAATTTTACAGTCATTAATCTATAGAAAACTAACTTGCACAGTCACTTTTCTATAGAAAACTAACTTTCACATTGATTAATCTATAGAAAACTAACTTGCACAGCACTTTTCCATAGAAAACTAACTTGCACAGTCATTAATCTATATAAAAATAACTTGGACAGTCATTAATCTATAGAAAACTAGCTTGCATAGGCACTTTTCTATAGAATAGTAACTTGCACAGTCATTAATCTATAGAAAACTTACTTGCACAGTCATTTATCTATAGACAACTAACTTGCACAGTCACTTTTCTATAGGAAATTAACTTGCATAGTAATTTTTCTATAGAAAACTTACTTGCACAGTCACTTCCCTACAGAAAACTAACTTGCACGTTCTCTGTTTTATAGATTACTTACTTGTACAGTCACTTTTCCATAAAAAACTAACTTACACAGTCACTTTTCTGTAGAAAACAAACTTGCACACTCACTTTTCTATAGATAACTAACTTGCACTCTAACTTTTCTATAGAAAAGAAACTTGCATAGTCACTTTTTCATAGAAAACTAACTTGCACAGTCATTAATCTATAGAAAACTAACTTGCAGAGTCATTTTCTATAGAATAGTGACTTGAACAGTCATTAATCTATAGAAAACTAACTTGCAGAGTCACTTTTCTATAGAAAACTAACTTGCACCGTCACTTTTTCAAAGGAAACTAACTTGCACAGTCATTCTTCTATGGAAAGCTAACTTGCACAGTCTTTTTCTATAGAAAACTTACTTGCACAGTCATTTTTCTATGGAAAACTAACTTGCACAGTCTTTTTTCTATAAAAAACTAACTTTCACAGTCATTTTTCTATGGAAAACTAACTTGCACAGTCACTTTTCCATAAAACACTAACATGCACAGTTTCTTTTCTATAGAAAACTTACTAAGACTGTAAGTTTTCTGTACAAAATTTTTAACATTATCTACAATTCTTTGTTATTTCATAATGCAGAGTCCCTAAAGTTCGTTTTAGCTTTTTTTATTCTACAATTTTTAGCAATTTTCTTTTTTTTTTTCTTCTTTTAACATTTTGGCTTAATGCTTTTTTAATTAAGTTTTCTATCTCTCTTTCCAATTGTGTCTTTCAAAACATGTAACTTATATAAAAAACTGTCAATACACACTCTAGTATTTTTGTTACAAAAAAAAAAAAAAAAATATAAATAAAAATAATAATAGAATTTTTTTCTAGGTCATAAAACTTCATGTTGTCAAGAATTAAAGTTACAGTTTTTTTTTGTTTCATTTCTGGTGTCTTCAAATATTTCAGGTACATAAAACTTAATGAAGTGTGAATTCAAGTTAAACCAATTTTTTTTTGGGGCTAAAGGAAATCATTAAAGTTAAATTTTTAGATCAATAGCTTAAAAAGAAAAAAAATTAAAGATTTTTATTAAACGAAAAATTTGTTTTTAAACTTTGCAGACTTTTTAGCTTAATATGCTTTAGACATGTTAAAATCTTTGGCCTTTTTGCTGGGTTTTTTTTTTCAATATTTTCTAAAGCATTTGCCAAAGAGTATGTGTGTTTTAGTTTAACCCTTAACTTTTGTTGGTTTTTTTTTTCTTTCCATAAAATTTTGATTGTTTCTCAAGGAATTGGGAAACAACAATTTGTTTTTTTAGATTTTCTCTTAAAACTTTTTTATTAAGGCTGCTGGGGAAAATTGTTGAAAAGAGAAAAGTGGAGAAAATAACTAGGGTTTTTAAAGGTGATTGATTTTTATTTTGCTTTTCTGTTACAAGTAGAAAAAAAGTTAATAATTCTTAGAAGTGGCATCATATAGATGCCTTAAAGTAGGCTGTGGAAAAGAAAAAAAAGCAGTGAAAAAAAATAAAAGTAAAATTTGTTTATAAAAGTCTAAAAGGCATTGAAACTTGTTTTGTTAAGTTTAAATTCCTTTTGGATCTAAAAAAACTGTTTTATTATAGACATTTATGTGATTTTTTTGTATGAGCCCAAAAGTAGGCTTTAATTTTTGAATGATAGTAAAACACATCATAATCAATCTCTTTAAAAGAAATTCTTATTAAAATCAACGAATTTTTTTAAATTAAAATTTAACTATTTAATTAATACTATTTATAGGCATATTGAAATAGTTTTTTATTTTAAATCAGAAAAAAAATTTAAAAAATTTTTAAATTTTTTTTAAAAAATTTTTTAAATTTTCTAGGGTTTTAATTTAAATAGAATTTTTTTAATATTATTCCATTTTAGATCTAAAAAAAACTGTTTTATTATAGACATTTATGTGATTTTTTGTATGAGCCTAAAAGTAGGCTTTAATTTTTGGTTGCTAGTAAAACACATCTCTTTAAAAGACATTCTTATTAAAATCAACGAATTTTTTTAATTAAAATTTAACTATTTAATTAATACTATTTATAGGCATATTGAAATAGTTTCTTTTTTTTTTAAATCAGAAAAAAATTTTAAAAAATTTTGAAATTTTTAAAAAAAAAATTTTGAAATTTTCTAGGGATTTAGGGGTTTATTTAAATGTTAATTATAATTTAAATAGAATTTCTTTAATATTATTCCATTTTAGATCTAAAAAACAGTTTTATTATAGATATTTATTTGATTTTTTTTGTATTAGCCTAAAAGTAGGCTTTAATTTTTGGTTGCTAGTAAAATACATCCTAATAAATCTCTTTAAGACATTCTTATTAAAATCAAAGAATTTTTTAAATTAAAATTTAATTATTTAATTAATACTATTTATAGGTTGAAATGGTTTTTTTTTAAATCAGAAAAAAAATTTTAAAAAATTTTGAAATTTTTTAAAAAAAAATTTTGAAATTTTCTAGGGATTTAATTTAAATAGAATTTCATTAATATTATTCCATTTTACATCTAAAAAAACAGTTTTATTATAGATATTTATGTGATTTTTTTTTGTATAAGCCTAAAAGTAGGCTTTAATTTCTGGTTGCTATTAGAACACATCGTAATCAATCTCTTTAAAAGACATTCTTGTTAAAATCAACTAATTTTTGTTAATTAAAATTTAACTATTTAATTAATACTTTTCATAGGCATATTGAAATATTTTTTTTTTAAATCAGAAAAAAAATTTTAAAAATTTTTTAAATTTTTTTAAACAAAATTTTTAAATTTTCTAGGGATTTAAGGGTTTATTTAATGTTTATTATAATTTAAATAGAATCTCATTAATATTATTTCATTTTACATCTAAAAAAACTGTTTTATTATAGACATTTATGTGATTTTTTTGTATAAGCCTAAAAGTAGGCTTTAATTTCTGGTTGCTATTAGAACACATCGTAATCAATCTCTTTAAAAGACATTCTTGTTAAAATCAAAGTGTTTTTTAAATTAAAATTAAACCTTTTAATTGATACTATTTATAGGCATACTGAAATAGTTTTTTTTTTAAATCAGAAGAAAAATTTAAAATTTTTTTTTTTTTTATTATTTTCTAGAGATTTATTTAAATGTTTATTATTATTTAAATAGAATTTCATTAATATTATTCCATTTTAAATCTAAAAAAACTGTTTATTTAAGGCATTTATTTAATTTTTTGTGTATAAGCCTAAAAGTAGGCTTTAATTTTTGAATGCTAGCAAAAGCTGTCTTAATCAATCTCTTTAAAAGACATTTTTATTAAAATCAAAGTATCTTATTGATACTTTACATATGAATATTAAAATTGTTTTTTTTTTTTAAATCAGAAGAAAAATTTTAAAAATCTTCAAAATTTTTTTAAAAAAATTTAAAATTTTTCTATCAATTTAAGGGGTTTATTTAAGTGTTTATTTTAATTTAAATAGAATTTCATTAATATTATTCCATTTAAAGAGTTACTACTATCAAGACCACCTAGCAATAACTTTTTTAATAATTATTTAAAGCCTTAACAAAATCAGCGTCAAGGATATCATACTCTATAATAAAACTTGAAATTGATATGGAAATCATAAAATAAAAGAAAAAAAAAAATTATTCAAATCCTTATAAAGAATACACAACAGAAAAAAAAAGTTTGTAAACAAGTTTTGACAACCATGACAATGATACAATGATACCAGGATGATGATGATGAATTTTTTTACACAAACAACACAACAACTTTAACAAGACCATATGTAATCGGATATTTTGAATAATAAGGAGCAAATGTTTTTTTTATATTAATAATACACCACCAAAATACTTAATAATAATACAAAAAAAAAAAAAAAGAATCTTGTCACTAAGCATTTCATTTATTTCTCTTTTTTTTATTCTTTTTCATTCTACTCCCCCTTCAAAATTTTTTATTAAAGTTGATAATTTTCTTGAAAACTGGTCAATTTAATGTTTAAGTCATGATATGCTCTAATTTTTTTGTTGTTATCTAGGGTTTTTTTAATTAGTAAGGAACACCACTAGATGTAAAAGATAATGTCAGTGTGATGTTTATGGCTAGTGGTAAATGGTGGTGGTGGTTTTTGAAAGAACCATATTTGTATTCATATTGATTTGGTTATTTTGAGGTTTTCATACGAAAAAAAAAAAACTGTAACTTAATATTTAGTTTTAAATTAATTTCAAGTGTTAATAATTTGTTATAATGGTGGCTTGTGAAATTTATTAAATTGTCTTAAGATTTGTGTTATTTAAACTTAGTTTATTGGAGGGAAAAATTACGCCTCAACTGTATGCTTTACTTTTGCCTTTTGGAAATTAACATAAATAAAGCTTATGCTTGAGTGGTAAGGGTGTACATGTGTATATAAGATAGTCATTCCGTTTGTAAATTCTACGTCTTTCATTTGTAATCCAATAAAGAATATATAAGTATGTACACATGTGTGTCTGTCCGTCTGTATGTTGAAATCAACTTTCCGTGGTCCCCAAATAACTTACATGCATGATTCATACATCAATATATCCGCTATAGACCCGGTTCGGTTGCTTTTTAAATTCGTGAATATCGGCCCATAAATGGCTGAGATAAAAGCAAAAAACCACGACTACCTCGATGTTTGACCTATTTTTTATATAATCTGGATTACTAGGTCATTAATACAGTTAATATGGATAACTAAAGATAGATGTAAAAGAGCAAATGCCTTTCAAACGACATATATAACGTCATAGTAGTTTGGACCGATAATGGAACGAAATCGGGAAAAATATTTTTTTAACCCGATGTTTTTTTTTTCACAAAAAATTTTTTTTTAACAAAAATTTTTTTCGTGCTATTTTTTCCATCCATATTTGTTTTTCACTAAAAAAAAATATTCTTAAAAAAATTTTTCACCCAAAAATTTTGTTCACCACAAAATATTTTTTATATATTCCCTAAAGTCTACTTTGGTGAAGGGCATATAAGATTCAGCACAGCCGAATATAGCTCTCTTACTTACTTGTTTTTTATATTTTAATCTATTATTGTACTGTCTCTCCTCTTTTTTATTTTTATTTACTTAACAGTTATGTTAGGTTTTTTTTTATAGTTTTAAAAATAATAACATACTTGAGGGCGTGTTTGATTTTAATACATTTTTTATAAGACATGCAATCATATTGGTTTGTTTTATTCTCTTTCTGATAAATTTTTAATTAATTTAATTGATTTTGTGTGTTTGAATAACGTTCATTTTATATTTAATTAATAATCAATAACTATAAACACAAATGCTTAAAGAGATTATTTAAAAAACAATTGCTTGATTTATGTTATATCTCACTTCTTTATATATTTTTTATGGCTTAAAGTAGCAATAAATTCTTTAAAGAAAACCCCATTCTAATCATAAAGTAAAACATAAAAAATGTATTTTAGATTGATGGCAAAGAAATAAAACCATACCGGAAGTTAAGTTATAAAAGGGAATATTTTATGTTGCAAGATAAACTAAGCTTGAAGTCAAGCGTTAAAGAATTTTTTGAGTTTAAAGTAAAGTAAAGAAAGTAAATGATAAGGTTTTTAATGAGCAACCCTTGAGAAAAATTTTTGTAAGAAACCAAATAAATTTCATTTAAAAACGGAAAATGTTAAATTATAAAAATAAGGATGGGAGCCCAGAAGAATTAATTTTTTTTTTTGGCAAATTTTGATAAATTCCATATTTCCAGGGCTAATAATTTTGTGTTGTTAACAGCTATAGAAAATTTATTTTAGCTGTGTAAATATCTAATAAACTACTACTAAAATTTATAAAAAAAAATTAAAAAATTTCAAATTTATTTTCAGAAATTTTCCAAAAATATCTTAATAATAATTTAAAGGTGACTTGGCATACTTTTCTTTATAACTTTAGTATTTACATTAAATTATAAATCTTTTAATTCCCATTATTACTTAGCCAGGGATGGATAAACAAATTGCAAATAAAAAATCTTTGAAAGCCTTGACCTAATTTTTGTTATAACTAAAGTAAATGCTTGGATATTGAAATGATTTTTCATTTAAATTATATAAAAAACTTTCAGAAAATCATAAAATTAAAAATGTTTTAATTAGAGGCAATATTTTGCCAGAACTGGATATTTTAAATCCAATTTTCTTTATAAAAAATTTAGAAAATTTTAAAGATTTCAAAATTTTCTTAACTTAGAAAGGAATTCATTTGTATGCTTATTAAAATTAATTAAAGTTCTTTAAGAAGTTCATAAAATTGAAAATCTTTTAATTCCCATTAATACTTAGCCAGGGATGGACAAACAAACAAATCTTTGAGTCCTTTGGCTTTGTTTTTGTCATAACTTAAGTAAATGTTTAGATATTGAAATGATTTTTCATTTAAATTATATAAAACACTTTCAGAAAATCATAAAATTAAAAACGTTTTAATTAGAGGCAATATTTTGCCAGAACTGGACATTTGAAATCCAATTTTTTTTTTTATAAAAAATTTAGAAAATTTTAAAGATTTCAAAATTTTCTTAACTTAGAAAGGAATTCCAGAGGAATTAGTAAAATTAATAAAAACACCTTAAAATCTTTTATTTGCCATTATTACTTAAGCAGGGATGGATAAACAAATTGCAAACAAAAAATCTTTGAAAACCTTGACCTAACTTTTGTCATAACTTAAGTAAATATTCAGATATTGTAACGAGTTTTCTTGTAAATTAATTAAAACACTTTAGGAGAAACATAAAATTTAAAATCTTTAAATTCCCATTATTACTTAGCCAGGGATGGATATACAAATTGCAAACAAAAAATCTGTAAGTCCTTTGGCCTACTTTTTGTCATAACTTAAGTAAATGTTTTGCTATTGAAATGATTTTACATTTAAATTAATTAAAACACTTTAAGAAAATCATAAAATTAAAAATGTTTTAATTAAAAGCAATATTTTCCCAGAACTAGACAGTTAAAATCCAAATTTTTTTTGTAAAAAAATTGAGAAAATTTAAAAATATTTCAAAAATTTCTTAACTTAGAAAGGAATTTAATTATATGCTTATTAAAATTAATAAAAACACCTTAAAATCTTTTAATCGCCATTATTACTTAAGCAGGGATGGACAAACAAATTGCGAAGTAAAATTGTTTAGAGCCTTAACCTACTTTTTGTCATAACTTAAGTAAATGTTTAGCTATTGAAATGATTTTTCATTTAAATTAATTAAAACACTTTAAGAAAATCATAAAATTAATAATATTTTAATTAGAAGCAATATTTTCCCAGAACTAGACAGTTAAGTCCAATTTTTTTTTATAAAAAAATTCAGAAAATTTAAAAATATTTCGAAAATTTTTCTAAAATAATTCTCAATGTCATCAAGTCTTAACATAATTTTTGAAACCTCATTAATTTCCATTTTTATTAACTATTGTATTTTAATTTATTTCTTGTTCAAAATTGCTAACTAGCAGCTAATTACACTTGTTAGAGTCATCATCTTATCTAAACAAAATAACAAAACCCCTATAAAACTATAGAAAATACAATATAAAACAAAATTTACACGGTCGTTACCTTTTGTAAAGTAAATTAAAATCAACCAAGCATTAACAACCACCAACAATATAAAAAACAAAACTAAAAAGACATTCAGACGATATTAAATTACACATCAGCTCTACTGGTGACTTTAGCATTTTAACAAATGTCAAGAAGAAAAAAAAAAAACCAACTCAACTGACCATTATAAAAAAAAATATGTACTTATGACAAAAATAAAGAAAAATTTAGGAGCGGCAAGAAAACACTCCTTTTGCTATAAATTTTGTTTAAAGTTTTCTTTTATTAAATTTTAAGTTTATTTCTAGTCATGTAATTACAATTTCCCAAATATGTTAAATATGTCATTGAAGAGTTAAAAATAACTTGATTTAGTGTTTAAAAAGTGGCAATTAAAACGCCTACATTTTGTTAAAAACATTTTGGATTTTATATCTATTATTAACAAACATATTTCTTGGTTTAAAGTTTTTTTTTTTCTTTTCTCTTAAAGAAAATAATCTGTTAAATACATAGTTTTTTTTAGCTTTAAACAATATAAAATAAACTCGCTTGTCACGCTATTTAAAAGTCTTAAAACCTTTTACTCTAAGGCCTTGTTATACATACTTGTGTAAAATCATATATAATATTCTAAGAATATTTCTTATGTATTTCTGTTTCTTTAAAGCATGTTGCTTCATGTCAAAACATGTTTTTCTTTGCAGCGATTTTTGTTTTTTTAAAGATTAACTCTAAAGTTTTAATAAAGTTATTAAATCTTGACAAACAAATCATTAAATCATAAATTTGCTTGTTTTCTTTCATACTTAATTACCTTTCATAAAGATTGCTAATAATTTTTATTTTTTTTTCATATAAAAATTGTCATCATTGCCAAAAGTCATTTATTTGAGTTGTTGTCTATTAAGATTTCAATGAATTTTTTCAAATAATGTTTAAACGTAAATGACCTGCCATTAAGGAGTGTTGTAAGTATTAATGTCTTAGAAAAAAATATGAGATTTTTGAACTCTTTTGTCAACAAAGGTAATGAAATTTTAATGACATCGAATATTTGTTTAATGAGGTTTATGGCACATTAATATTAAATAAATTATGACTTTCATCAAGAGTAGCTGGTTTAAATGTAGAAAGAAAAATCTCTTCGTAATGAGAAATGGAAGAGAAATTAGATGGAATTGATGTCAAAAACAAACTCATTACACATTAAAATTAGAAAACAACTTCGAAACAAATTTTCTAAGATTTTCTAAAGAGCTATAAATGAAGCTGAACCAAGATCTTAATGAAGCCAAACTAAGACCATATTCAGACCTGCAAAGGAGGCCAATGTAGGAATGTATTAAGATCTATAATGGAAGATAATCTAGGGCTATATACAGACCTTTAAATGAAGTTAAAAACAAAATATATAAAGATCTTACATAAAGCTAAACTGAGACTATTTAAAGTCCTATAAGTGAAGCTATACGAAGACTATATATAGGATTATATAAACAGCTATAAATGAAGCTAAAAAGGCTACCAAAAGACCTAGACATAATGCTAAACTAGGGCTACTAAAAGACCTATAAATGAAGCTAAAAGAAGTAAGAGAGCTATATTCGGTTGTGCCGAATCTTATATACCCTTCAACAAATTATACTTTAAAATAAAAATTTTAAATATTTTTAGGTAAACAAACTACATTTTTTTTCAAAATTGTTTCTCAAAATTTTAACAAAATTTTTTTTCAAAATTCAAAAAAATAATTTTTTTTTCAAAATTTTTTGAAATTTTTTTTTTAAATTTTTTGAAATTTTTTTTTTAAATTTTTTGAAATTTTTTTTGCAAAATTTTTTGAAATTTTTTTTCAAAATTTTTTTCAAATTTTTTTTTAATTTCTTAAATTTACTAGTGAAAAAAATTTATGACAAAAAATTCTTTTGGTAAAAAAAAAAATTCGGGTTAAAAAATATTTTTCCCGATTTTTACCCATTGTAGGTCCAAGTTACTATAGCCTTATATAGATCGTTGCAATGCACTTTGAAATATCTATAATTAGATATCCATATTGTCTATATTAATGTCTTAGTAATCCAGATATAGATCAAAAATAGGTCATAAATCGAGTTTGTCCCGGTTTCCTTATATCTCAGCCATTTGTGGACCGATTTTCTCGATCTGAAATAGCAACAGAGCGGGGAAAATTCCCGATATATTGATGTATCCATTGTGTATCCATATTGTCTATCTAAAAATAAAGTACCAAAAATTTGTTCTATACAATAACGAAGAATTTTCATCCTAAATTTAGTACTAAAAAAAACGTACTACAAATTTTGTACTAAAAATTTAGTACTTTTTAGATTTTATCTCCCAAAAACAAAACAAATTTAACTTAATATCAAAATTAATCTCAAAATCTAAACCCTAAAAGGTTTTCTCACAAATCCCTTTCTTAATTTCATTTAATCCCTTTTTTCAATTTTCCCAAACAAAAACCTTAAAATATTTCAAAAATTTCTACAAACTTTTTTAAGCTTTTACAAATTAACGTTTTATTTTTTTCCCTTGCGTTACCAAAAACTTTTAAGAGTTCAACATGTGTAACTCTCTCTCTCAAACAAATTCCCTAACACCAAAAAATATTTTCAAAAACTTTTAATTTGTGGACATTTGATAATACTATTTTAGCAAAGTGTTAAGAGTTTATCAAAACTAGCTCTCCAAAACTCTTAACTCCAGCTCATATGGATCAATTAAAAGCAAATTTTCAACCTTAAAATCCATAAAAATCTAAATGAAAAAGCAACAAAAATTCAATATTTTTTTAAAGGATTTCATTTATTTTTTTTTTTGTATTACTTTTCCCAAGCTTAAGGATATTTTTGCTTGAACTAGCCTTACCCTTTCGGAAAACAAAAAAAAAAATGTTTAAAGACCGAAAGCAAGAGATTGAAAAAATGTGGCAAATAGACAAACAAAAAAAAAACGTAGAAGAAAAGTTAAGGGCCAGCCATTATTAATCATTGTTGAAAAACTAACTGACATGTTGTAGATTTTTGTTTTTTTTTGTTTCAGTTGTTTTTCATTTAAACTCATACTAAACTCAATACATGAAGAGTTTTTGTTGTTGTACATGCATTTTAAACTTTTTCCTTAAAACTTCCGTTTTGCTTTTCATTTATCGCAAGGAAACTTTTATGGGGTTTTTATTTCAACTAGTTACTACTGCTCCGTTCAGCTACAACTACTATTTACAACAACAACAACAAGTTGTAGAAGCAACAGCAACAAATCGAAGTTAAATAAATTTAGTTTTTGTTGCTGTGTTATGTTTGTAAATGTGTAGTAAAGTGTCTGAATTTTGAGCTTCATTTACATATCGTTAAATTTAAGTTATCAGTTTTTTAACACACACACTCTCTCCATCTCTCTCGCACCCATACAGACATCTAACCATAATACACAACAACAATTGCCAAATAACAACTACTACAACTTTAAGGAGAGTTAGGATGTGCGATAGAGAGCATGCAAAACAGAAGGAGTTAAGTTTAACACCCATAGAAACCAAGCCAAAGTTCTGTAATGTTTTTGAAATGCTAGGAAAAATACACTGAGAAAATATTAATAACACAACTAGAACTAGAACAGAACTAGAACAGAACTAGAACAGAACTAGAACAGAACTAGAACAGAACTAGAACAGAACTAGAACAGAACTAGAACAGAACTAGAACAGAACTAGAACAGAACTAGAACAGAACTAGAACAGAACTAGAACAGAACTAGAACAGAACTAGAACAGAACTAGAACAGAACTAGAACAGAACTAGAACAGAACTAGAACAGAACTAGAACAGAACTAGAACAGAACTAGAACAGAACTAGAACAGAACTAGAACAGAACTAGAACAGAACTAGAACAGAACTAGAACAGAACTAGAACAGAACTAGAACAGAACTAGAACAGAACTAGAACAGAACTAGAACAGAACTAGAACAGAACTAGAACAGAACTAGAACAGAACTAGAACAGAACTAGAACAGAACTAGAACAGAACTAGAACAGAACTAGAACAGAACTAGAACAGAACAGAACTAGAACAGAACTAGAACAGAACTAGAACAGAACTAGAACAGAACTAGAACAGAACTAGAACAGAACTAGAACAGAACTAGAACAGAACTAGAACAGAACTAGAACAGAACTAGAACAGAACTAGAACAGAACTAGAACAGAACTAGAACTAGAACAGAACTAGAACAGAACTAGAACAGAACTAGAACAGAACTAGAACAGAACTAGAACAGAACTAGAACATAACTAGAACAGAACTAGAACAGAACTAGAACAGAACTAGAACAGAACTTGAACAGAACTAGAACAGAACTAGAACAGAACTAGAACAGAACTAGAACAGAACTAGAACAGAACTAGAACAGAACTAGAACAGAACTAGAACAGAACTAGAACAGAACTAGAACAGAACTAGAACAGAACTAGAACAGAACTAGAACAGAACTAGAACAGAACTAGAACAGAACTAGAACAGAACTAGAACAGAACTAGAACAGAACTAGAACAGAACTAGAACAGGACTAGAACAGAACTAGAACAGAACTAGAACAGAACTAGAACAGAACTAGAACAGAACTAGAACAGAACTAGAACAGAACTAGAACAGAACTAGAACAGAACTAGAACAGAACTAGAACAGAACTAGAACAGAACTAGAACAGAACTAGAACAGAACTAGAACAGAACTAGAACAGAACTAGAACAGAACTAGAACAGAACTAGAACAGAACTAGAACAGAACTAGAACAGAACTAGAACAGAACTAGAACAGAACTAGAACAGAACTAGAACAGAACTAGAACGGAACTAGAACAGAACTAGAACAGAACTAGAACAGAACTAGAACAGAACTAGAACAGAACTGAACTTGAAAAAATAATTTGACTTACCAAAAAGTACCATTTAAATATTAAAGAAATATTTGACATATTGAGTAAAAACATACCTGAAATGAAACAAAAAGAAAAATATAGTATTAGTTAAAAATAATTATTGATTTATAATAAAATTTCTTTAAAATCCATTTAAAGTCGTGATAAAGTTATATGGGTATTAAATTGACTTGCCTAACTTAAGGCTTTTAATTAAATCCTTCTTTTTATAAATAATTTCTTACCGTGTAGATTTGATTATAATGCAAAATGTATAACAGAAAAAAAACGAAAAAGAATAACTGAATGAGTGAGTGGCAGGGTAGAAATGTTTAATATTCTTGGTAATGTGTCTACAGTGGTAAATTAAGTACTTTATTGATTTGAGGTTAGAGTTTTTAAACATGAACTTTATTCTATATTTTTTTTGCATTTTTTGCGAAATGTTACTTTTTTTTATTGTATTTTGTAAAGAGAGTCTATGCAAAGTGGAATAATAATAAATGTGTGTGTTGTTTTGTGAAGAACTAAAACAAAAAAAAAAAAAAAAAAAAAAACAAAAAATGTGGGAAAAAACACAATGATTAATGACTTTTGATTATAGGGAAGTTATTTTCTTAAGATTTTTTTTTCTATTATATGGAAGTTTTAGTAGTTTTTGAAATTTAAATTTGTGTTTTAAATTGAAATAGAAGATGGGAAATGAAAAGGCAGCAGAGTAAAAATTCGGTAATTAGGAGGAAATTTTTGAATGCAAAGGAATTATGATCGATCTTTTCTTTAGCCCAGACACCATCCATTTTTAGCATAAATACCTTTGCCATAAAAGGATACTTTTAACATTTTGTGGCTAATCTTAAAAAAAAAATAAATGATATTAACACTCCATTATTTATACAACCAAAAACATTAAGAAAAAAACTCAAAACTCCCCTTCACTCCAAAACTTTAAACCATTAAAAAAACCCATAAATTCATGTTATTGATCTCTATGATCTTTTATGAATTGAAAACAAAAAAAAAAAATATATATAGAAAACCTCTCCCATATTACGTGATGCCACATAATTATGCTCGTATGTCGGTCGATCGGTTGGTAGCGACAGAAATTCCTAAAACCCCAACAAAACAATGCATTGAAAATGTCAAAAGTAAACATTTAACAAAAATAACAAAAGAAACAACAGCAACAACAAGAAAAATTAAAACAAAAGAAAAACATTTTTCTTATGATGACACAATTGTCTTTTCCATAAACATTTTCATGGTATTTTTGTCGTCTTGTACAATTTACACAAGTAAACTTTGTTAAAAATGCATTTATCATGTATTCGAGTGTGTAACACAGTGTAACGGGGAAGGGGATTATAAAAACAACAAAATTTTTTTTTTTTTTTTAAAGATATGTGAACATACTTATTGTATGTGTGTTTATGCTATAGATTCAATCAGAAAGAAGCCTAAAAAAATATTTATTGACAATTAATTTGTTTTTTTTTTTGGATTTCATTTTTGGATGTGGTTGTTGATTTTACACAAGTTTTACTTTGTTAAATGGGAAACACTTGTAATAATAATAATAACTCAAAGACCAAAAAACATGTGAAAAATAACAAAAACATCAATTTAACAAAAATTTTAAACTAAAATGGGGATTATATAGAATTAAAATACTAGGCAAATGGGTACTCGTTAACCAATTTTCACATTTTCATCTAAATACGAATTTTTTAAATGAATTTGTTTTAGAAAATGCATACAAATTAAAAAATATATATATTTTTTAATTTCAAAAGTAATCGAATAATGGGTACTCGTCATAAAAATTAAGCATTAATGGTTACTCGTTATAAAAATGTTGCAATTTAATATAAAATAATGGATTTTAAAGAAAACTTAAATTAAAAATTTTAGTTTAGCTATAAAAGGTAATTAAATAACGGGTACTCGTTATTAAAAAATTAAACAATATTGAGTACTCGTTATAAAACATTTAATAATTTTAACAAAATACGAATTTTGTAAATGAATTTGCTTGAAATATTACTTTAAAATGAAAAAATATATTTTTTTTCATTACAAAAGTAATAGAATAATGGGTACTCGTCATACAAATTAGGCACTAATGGGTACTCGTAATAAAAATGTGTCAATTTAATATAGAAAAATAGATTTAAAAAAGAACTTAAATAAAATAACGGGTACTCGTTATAAAAAAATTAAACAATATTGAGTACTCGTTATAAAAAATTTAACAATTTCAACAAAATACGAATTTTTTAAATGAATTTGTTTTAAAAATTACCTTAAAATTAAAAAATATATTTTTTTCATATAAAAAGTAAACGAATAATGGGTACTCGTTGTAAAAAATTAAACAGTATTGAGTATTAGTTACAAAAGTGTTTAAATTTAAAGGGAAATAAATGAATTTAATATATTTTTAGATTAAAAAACAAACAATAAAGAAATTAAGAAGATTACTCGGGTAACCGGTATTCGTTAAAAATAAAATTTTTAGTTATTTTCAATATTAATTGATTTAAAATAATAAATATAAATAAAACTTAAAAAAAAAATAAGTAAAACCTTGTGGTTACTCGAGTAATCGTTAGTAAAATGTATGATTTTCAGGTATTTGGACATAAAAACTTTATATTTCTAAATATATAATAATTAAATATACAAAAAGGTATATTTTTGGGGGGAAAAAAATGTGGTTACTAGGAAAATTTTGTGATTACTCGGATAACCGGTATTCGTTTAAAAATTTATTTTATTTATTTTCAAAATAAATTGATTTAAAGCAATAAGTATACCTAAAAATTAGAAAAATTAAAGTAAAAAGTTCTGGTTACTCGAGTAACCGTTAGTATAATGTGGGATTTTCATGTGTTAAAACATAAAAACTTTATTTGTCTAAATATACAATAATTAAGTATACGAAAAATTATATTTTTTTTGAAAAAATGTTGTGGTTACTTAAAAAATGTTGTGATTACTCGGGTAACCAACATTCTTTTAAAAATTAATTATATTTATTTTCAATATAAATTGATTTAAAAGAATACATTTATCTTAAATCAGAAAAAAATAAGTAAACCCTGGTGGGTACTCAAGTAACCGTTAGTAAAATGTTGAGTTTTCTGGTATTTAGTTATAAAAACATTATATTTCTAAATAAACAATTATTAAATATATATAAAAGTATATTTTTTTGGAAAAAAATGTGGTTACTTGGAAAATATTGTGATTACTCGGGTAACCGGTATTCATTTAAAAATGAATTATGTTTATTTTCAATATAAATTGATTTAAAAGAATAACTATAGCTAAAAATTAGAAAAAATTAGGTAAAATCTTGTGATTTTTCAAGTAACCCTTAGTAAAATAAGGGATTTTTAGGTATTTTAACCTAAAAACTGTATTTGTCTGAATATACAATAATTAAACATAGAAAAAACTACATATTTTTTTTTTGGAAAAAAATGTGGTTACTTGGAAAATTTTGTGATTACTCGGGTAACCGGTATTAATTTAAAAATTAATTATATTTAATTACAATATAAATTGATTTAAAACAAGAAATATACCTAAAAATTATAAAAAACAAAGTATAAACCTGTGGTTACTCGAGTAACCGTTAGTAAAATATGAGATTTTCAGGCATTTAAACATAAAAACTTTATTTTGGTAAATATACAATAATTAAATATACAAGAAATTATAATTTTTTTGAAAAAATGTTCTGGTTACTTCAAAAATTTTGTGATTACTCGGGTAACCGGAACTTATTTAAAAATTAATTATATATATTTTCAATATAAATTGATTTAAAGCTTACTCGAGTAACCGTTAGTAAAATATGAGATTTTTAGGTATTTAAACATAAAAACTTAATTTTTCTAAATATACTAAAAATTATATTTTTTTTGGAAAAAATGTGTGGTTACTTCAAAAATTTTGTGATTACTCGAGTAACCGTTAGTAAAATGAAGGATTTAAACATAAAAACTTTATATTCCTAAATATACAATAATTAAATATAGAAAAACATATAATTTTTTTGGAAAAAATGTGGTTACATGGAAAATTTTGTGATTACTCGGGTAACCGGTATTTGGTAAAAAAAATATTTGATTTTTTCTTAATATAGCTTGACATATATCAATAAACCTTATAAAAACTTAAAAAATTAAGAAAAAACCTTGTGGTTACTTAAGTAACCATGGGTAAAAATTAAAATTTTTCAAATATTTGAAAGCAGGAATCATTTTTAAGAACAAGTGATAATTTTTTAAGGTTACTTAAGTTGTGGCTGCCCTTTGTGTATTAGTTTAACTAGCAACGATACCTGTTTTTAACAATTATATAAAATTTTTCTATAAATACCTTTTTTAAATTCCATTTAAAAACTATTTAATTTCTTAATAACTTTCTGCAATTTCTTCTTAATTGAGCAATATGTATTTGAACTCCAGTAAATCACTTTACAAACTAACTAAGACATTTCCCTGACTCTGTTCTAAAACCTTCAATCAGCAAACATGATTGAAATTTCCGCTGGTTTAAAAAAAAACCTACTTTAAACTAAAACAAAGTTTTCAAAACGATTAGAGAAATATGTAGTTGAAACAAAATTTATTGTTTCAATGCAAAAAAAGTACACATAACTATGACTAATTGCATTAATCAGCTTTGAAATGAAAGAAAACAATTTTATTAATAATGAAATATTTTATTTAATAAAATGCTTATCTCTGGTTTTAACCTTGAGACATATACTTATGTATTTGTTTCTGAAAAGCATCAATGGAGGAGCATGATGAAATTAAAAGAGTTTTTTTTTTTTTATTCTCTGTGTTTTAGTATTGTTTTGTAAATAGAAATAAATCTAAATCAAGCTTAAACTGAAAAATGTCATTTTCAAAAATGTCAATAAAGTCAATGACAACATTGAATGAAGCAATTGATGGCAAAATTGTGTTGAATAAATAATGAAAAGACAACAAATAAATTCTCAAATCAAATTGTGGCAATTTAGTTGAAACAATACGAGATGGTATTGTTTAAAAATTTATTTATTTTTTCAAGATGAAAATAATTTTCAACAAAATTTAACAAAAAAACAAAACTTTAATTATACAATGACAAATAATGATTTGAAAAATTTATGATAAATATCAAAATGTCAAGAAAAATTAAACATGTTAGAAGTGGGTCAGCAAATTAGACAAGCTATAGATTAATTTAGACAGTTTTATAAGAAATATTGATAACAACTTTTCACTGCAAAATCCCTCTAGCTTTGTTAACATCTGAACGTTAGTTTTTATTTTTAATTTCAGTAATTTCTTTTACAAATTCATTATTTTTATAGTTTTTTTCTTTAATTTTGTTTTTTGTTATTAAAAAAAAAAGAAAAATTATTTTCATTTTGCCAACAAACTCTTTTTTCATACTTTTAACTTTTTTGTTGTTGTTGCTGCTGCTGTCATATGCTTACACCTGTCATTATTTCCATATGAATTTCTCATATTTCATTCAAACATTTTCAACATTATTAATAATTTTTTGTTGCTTTTTATGCGTATTGTTTAGGGTCTTTCCCCCCCATCATCCCACCCTCTACTTGCTGCTGAAGTGTGTGCACATTTTAAGCAATTAAAAAAAAAATGTAGAATACAAGAAAATGTTAAAAGAAAAAAAATGGGGGAAAGAGGGAGAGAACAGAACTTATGAAAAACTAGAACACACATGCACGTTTTGTAATCATTTTAGATTTTCCTTTCATGCAAGAACGCAATGCAAAGAAAAGTTTTATTTTTTCTGGTGAATAGTTTTTGGTAGTAAGAGAAAAAGGGTAAACACTAGCAACGAAAATGAAAAGAAATACACAACTAAATAGTTTTAGTGAAGAACTAGTTCAATTTTAATTTAGTTCAGTTCTAGTTGAGGTTCTAGTTCAGCTTATAGTTCTAGTTCAGGTTTTAGTTCAGGTTCTAGTTCAGCTTCCAGTTCAGCTTCCATTCAGCTTCTAGTTCAGCTTCTAGTTCAGTTTCTAGTTCAGCTTCAAGTTCAGGTTCTAGTTCAGATTCTAGTTCAGCTTCTAGTACAGCTTCTAGTTCAGGTTCCAGTTCAGCTTCTAGATCAGCTTCTAGTTCAGCTTCTAGCTCAGCATCTAGTTCAGCTTCTAGTGCAGCTTCTAGTTCAGCTTCCAGTTCAGGTTCTAGTTCAGGTTCTAGTTCAAGTTCAGGTTCTAGTTCAGGTTCTAGTTCAGCTTCCAGTTTAGGTTCTAGTTCAGGTTCTAGTTCAGGTTCTAGTTCAGGATCTAGTTCAGGTTCTTATTCAGGTTCTAGTGCAGCTTCTAGTTCAGCTTCTAGTTCAGCTTCTAGTTCAGCTTCTAGTTCATCTTCTACTACAGCTTCTAGTTCAGGTTCTAGTTCAGGTTCTAGTTCAAATTCAGGTTCTAGTTCAGGTTCTAGTTCAGCTTCCAGTTTAGGTTCTAGTTCAGGTTCTAGGTCAGGTTCTAGTTCAGGATCTAGTTCAGGTTCTTATTCAGGTTCTAGTGCAGCTTTTAGTTCAGCATCTAGTTCAGTTTCTAGATCAGGTTCTAGTTCAAGTTCTAGTTCAGCTCTTGTTCAGCTTCTAGTGCAGCTTCTAGTTCAGCTTCTAGTTCAGCTTCTAGTGCTGCTTCTAGTGCAACTTCTAGTTCAGCTTCTAGTTCAGATTCTAGTTCAGCTTCTAGTACTGCTTCTAGTGCAGCTTCTAGTTCAGCTTCTAGTTCAGATTCTAGTTCAGGTTCTAGTTCAGCTTCTTGTTCAGCTTCTAGTTCACTTCTAGTTCAGCTTCTGGTGCAACTTCTAGTTCAGCTTCTAGTTCAGATTCTAGTTCAGCTTCTAGTACTGCTTCTTGTTCAGCTTCTAGTTCAGGTTCTAGTGCAGCTTCTAGTTCAGGTTCTAGTTCTAGTTCAAGTTCAGGTTCTAGTTCAGGTTCTAGTTCAGCTTCCAGTTTAGGTTCTAGTTCAGGATCTAGTTCAGGTTCTTATTCAGGTTCTAGTGCAGCTTCTAGTTCAGCTTCTAGTTCATCTTCTACTACAGCTTCTAGTTCAGGTTCTAGTTCAGGTTCTAGTTCTGCTTCTAGTTCAGGTTCTAGTGCAGCTTCTAGTTCAGCTTCTAGTTCAGATTCTAGTTCAGGTTCCAGTTCAGCTTCTAGTTCAGCTTCTTGTTAAGATTCTAGTTCAGCTTCTAGTTTAGCTTCTAGTTCAGGTTCTAGTTCAGGTTCCAGTTCAAGTCCAGGTTCTTGTTCAGCTTCAGGTTCTAGTTCATGTTCTACTTAGTTCAGATTCTAGTTCAGGTTCTAGTTAAGGTTCTAGTTCAAGTTCTAGTTAGTGTTTCTAGTTTCAGCTTCTAGTGCAGCTTCTAGTTCAGCTTCAATTCAGCTTCTAGATCAGCTTCTAGTTCAGATTCTAGTTCAGGTTCCAGTTCAGCTTCTAGTTCAGGTTCTTGTTCAGATTCTAGTTCAGCTTCTAGTGCAGCTACTAGTTCAGCTTCTAGTTCAGCTTCTAGTTCAGCTTCTAGTTCAGCTTCTACTACAGCTTCTAGTACAGCATCTAGTTCAGCTTCTAGTGCAGCTTCTAGTTCAGTTTCTACTTCAGGTTTTAGTTCAGGTTCTAAGTAGTTCATGTTCTAGTTCAGGTTCTCGTTCAGCTTCTAGTTCAGATTCTAGTTCTAGTTCAAGTTCAGGTTCTAGTTCAGGTACCAATGCAGCTTTTAGTTCAGCTTCTAGTTCAGCTTCTAGTTCAGGTTCTAGTGCAGCTTCTAGTGCAGCTTCTAGTTCAGCTTCTAGTTCAGATTCTAGTTCAGGTTCTAGTTCAGCTTTTAGTGCAGAACCTAGTTCAGTTTCTAGTTCAGGTTCTAGTTCAGGTTCTAGTTCAGCTCTAGTTCAGCTTCTAGTGCAGCTTCTAGTTCAGCTTTTAGTTCAGTTTCTAGTTCAGGTTCTAGTTCAGCTTCTAGTGCAGCTTCTAGTTCACATTCTAGTTCAGCTTCTGGTGCCACTTCTAGTTCAGCTTCTAGTTCAGATTCAAGTTCAGCTTCTAGTACAGCTTCTTGTTCAGCTTCTAGTTCACTTCTAATTCAGCTTCTAGTTCAGCTTCTAGTTCAGCTTCTAGTTCAGATTCTAGTTAAGCTTCTAGTTCAGGTTCTAGTGCAGCTTCTAGTTCAGGTTCTAGTTCAGCTTCTAGTTCAGGTTCTAGTGCAGCTTCTAGTTCAGCTACTAGTTCAGATTCTAGTTCAGGTTCTTGTTCAGCTTTTAGTTCAGAACCTAGTTCAGTTTCTAGTTCAGCTCTAGTTCAGCTTCTAGTGCAGCTTTTAGTTCAGCTTTTAGTTCAGCTTCTAGTTCAGCTTCTAGTGCAGCTTCTAGTTCACTTCTAGTTCAGCTTCTAGTTCAGCTTCTTGTTCAGCTTCTAGTTCAGCTTCTAGTTAAGCTTCTAGTTAAGCTTCTAGTTCAGCTTCTAGTGCAGCTTCTAGTTCAGGTTCTGGTTAAGGTTCTAGTTCAGGTTCTGGTTCAATTCTAGTTCAGGTTCTAGTTCAATTCTAGTTCAGCTTGTAATTCAGGTTCTAGTGCAGGTTCTAGTTCAGGTTCTAGTTCAATTCTAGTTCAGCTTCTAATTCAGCTTCTAGTGCAGGTTCTAGTTCAGGTTCTAGTTCAGGTTCTAGTTCAGGTTCTAGTTCAATTCTAGTGCAGCTTCTAGTTCAGCTTCTGGTTCAGCTTCTAGTGCAGACTCTAGTTCAGCTTCTAGTGCTGCTTCTAGTTCAGCTTCTGGTTCAGCTTCTAGTGCAGACTCTAGTTCAGCTTCTAGTGCAGTTTCTATTGCAGCTTCTAGTGCAGCTTCTAGTTCAGGTTCTAGATCAGCTTCTAGTTCAGCTTCTAGTTCACGTTCTAGTTAAGGTTCTATTTCAGGTTCTAGTTCAGGTTCTTGTTCAGCTTCTAGTTCAGGTTCTAGTTCAGGTTCTAGTTCAGGTTCTAGTTAAGTTCTAGTTCATGTTTAGTTCTTGTTCAATTCTTGATTAAAAACTAAACTCCAACCATTAGAACAACAGATTTGAAGCTAAAAATGGACTATTAGAAGAATCACAATTGAAGTAAAGATTGGTCAACGAAAAGATCCCCAATTGAAATGAAAATTAGTCAACGAATATAACCGTCATTGAATCAAAAAGAACGACAATTTAAATAAGAATTGATCAACAAAAGATCCTCAATAGGAGTAAACATTTGAGAAAATTGGTGAACGAAAGAACAACGAGTGAAGTAATATTTGTTCAACTAAAAGAACCACAATTGAAGTAAAAATTGGTCAACGAAATGAATCAAGAATGAAGTAAAAATTGGTGAACTAAAATTACTAAGATTGAAGCTAAAATTGGAGGACAAAAGAACCTCGATTGAAGTAAACTTTGGGCTACTGAAAGAGCCAATATTGAAGTATAGGTGTTACGATTGAAACAAAAATTGTTAAGAGAAAGAACCACGATTGAAATAAAATTTGGTGAACTATAAGAAACATGATTAAACTAAGAATTGGTCAACAAAAATAACTAAGATGAACTAAAATTGGTGAACGAAAAGAAGCACGATTGAAGTAAAATTTGGGCAACCAATGTGAAGTAAAATTTGGGCAACTAAACCATCCATGATTGAACTAAAGAAACCACGAGTGAAGCTAAAATTAATGAACGAAAGAACCACGATTGAAATAAAATTTGGTCAACTAAAAGAACCAAGATTGAAGTAAAAATTGGTTGACTAAGAGGACCAATATTGCAGTTAAAAGTGGTCAACTAAGAGGACCAAAATTGAAGTAAAGATTTGTCAAAACCACGATTGAAGTATAAATTGGATAAAAATAATAATTCCTGAAGGAAAGGAACCATGATTAAAAACAAAAGATTGGCGACTAAAAGATTGGCGATTAAAGTAAAAATTGAACTGGAAGATTCGCGATTGAAATAAAAGTTGGTCAACAAAAAGATCCATGATTGCAGCAAAGATTGCTCAAAAGGATCCACGATTGACTTACTTAAAGAACCAAGATTAAAGTAAAAACACTTAGCAACCATGATTGAATCAATGATTAAACTAAACGTCTAGTTTAGTTGTACTTCTAAAATTTCCTAGCCAGTGTGCCTAAAGACCCCTAGTATACTTCTTTCAAGGAAACTATATTGATATTTTATTTTTTTTTATACTTTTTGCAATTCTATATCATTCTCCGCTTTATCTCCTCCCTCATTATAGTGTGTTTTGGGTGAATAAAACAAATAGACAGAAAGAATAACAGCAACAACAACAACAACAAAGTGCATATGTTAAAGCTCAGCTGTCATTTGTCATTAGTAAAATTGGGTTTTACAGTTTGTTTTAACAAAAACAAAAAAACAACAAACGACACGTAAAGAAGAAACTTAAAGAAGAACAACAGCAAAAACAAAAATAATAAGACACAAACAAATTTGTAGGAAAATTAAAATGTCATTTTGACATTTGATGCATGCTTACATATGTTTAAAAGACAACAACAACAACACACACACACACATACCCAAACAAAGAGCGAGAGAGAAAGAATAACAGAGACATTTGTAACGGTATTTTTTTTGTTGATTTTAATATTCATTAAAAATTTCTGATTTTCATTTGAGGGGAATTTTAAAATTGTTTCCAACTAATTATTGATTCCGAAAGTGTGTGTGTGTATGTTATTTTATGTCTTACTTTGTTTAGGCGACAAATTTTATTTTATTGTACAAAAATTAATTTCAAATTCAAATACCTATACGCTCTAAAACCAAAGTGCAAAGTGTTGAAAAGTCATAAAAGAAAATTAAATCAAGACATGGTGTTTTTGTGTATTGTCTTGTTTCTAGAATTTATTTGCCTTTACCATAAAATTTTAATTAAATAGTTTCTTTTGTAGTTTATTTTAATGACCTTAAGGTATTTAAAATTTATTTTTATTACCGAAAACATTCTTAAAAGATTTTGAAAAATTTATTTCAAAACTATAGAAGAAATAACATGATTTGGTTTAGAAAAGACATGCTGTTAAATGAATTTGTAACTATTGGATAAAAGACAAATTTTAAATAGTTTAATTAAAAGAAAAATTTTATTTGTTCAGTCAATAAAATGTGTAATGGGTGATAAATTTTATGGTTAATCAGAGAAATTTAGGAAAATTATATTTAAAATTTTGTAACTGAAAACTTTTCACAATTTGGGTCAACTTTTGGGCCAGTGTAAGGAACTCTATAATAGAACTTAGCCAGTTCTTCTTTTCAACTGCTGACTTTTTTATTGAAAGTTTAATATTTTTTGAATTCCCGTCGCCCTTCAACCGGAAATTAACGTAAAATGCAAATTAAACAATTGTTTTCTTATATTTTTTTGTATAATTTAAAGTTATGTTATACACAATTCTTATCATTTCTTACATGAAATTAATGAACATGTTTTTGTGATTGAATGAAATTTTAAAACACTTTATGTAGGGTTAAAGAAATTCGTAAATACAGCTTATCAGCTCTAAGTACAATTTGTTGTTTATTTTTAATAAATACATGTTTAAGTGCACAATTTTTGTTGAATAATATTTAAAACAAATTGTTTTAAAGAACTCTCAAACATATATTTTCTGCTTTTATATTGTATTTCCGTTTTGAGATAAAAATAAATTTGTATATAAACAAGCAATTATTTCCTACAAATAAAAAAGTACACATGTTTTTAAAACTGAAACAAAATTATTAAAATAAATAAAAATCTAAAAGAAAATAAAAAAAACTGAAGCATTTACACTCTCTCTCTCTCTCTTACATTAATCAAGCTTAAGCTTTTAACCAAGGTTTAGTTAAACCTTAAGAGAATAATCTCTCCTCTCTCGTTGACATTACACAGCACTACCACACAGTTTTTAGTAATACTTAAGTTTCTACAAAGCTTTAATTAAACTTGATTTAATCTTAGTTTTTTATACCCTTCACCTTCGTGAGAAGGGTATATATAAATTTGTCATTCCGTTTGTAATTTCCACAATATAATTTTCCGACCCTATAAAGTATATATATTCTGGATCCTTATAGATAGCGGAGTCGATTAAGCCATGTCCGTCTGTCTGTCTGTCTGTCTGTCTGTCCGTCTGTCTGTCTGTCTGCTGAAATCAATTTTCTGAAGACCCCAGATATCTTCGGGATCCAAATCTTCAATAATTCTGTCAGACATGCTTTCGAGAAGTTTGCTATTTAAAATCAGCAAAATCGGTCCACAAATGGCTGAGATATAAGGAAAAAACCAGGACAACCTCAATTTTTTACCTATTTTTTGACCTATATCTGGATTACTAAGTCATTAATATAGACAATATGGATATCAAATGATAGATATTTCAAAGACCTTTGCAACGACGTATATAAGACCATAGTAAGTTGGACCTACAATGGGTCAAAATCGGGAAAAATTTTGAACCAGATTTTTTTTTTCACCAAAAGTTTTTTTCGCTAAATATTAAAAAAAAAAAATAAATTTAAATTTAAAAAAAAAAAAAAATAAAATTTAAAAAAAATTTTACATAAAAACTTTAAAAAAAAAATTCGAAAAATATTTTTTTTCCAAAAAATGAAAAAAAAAACAACTGGAAAAAAAATTTGTTTACCTAAAATTACCTAAAAATTTTTATTTTGAAGTATAGTTTGGTGAAGGGTATATAAGATTCGGCCCAGCCGAATATATCTCTCTTACTTGTTTAAACTTGCAACTAAAACAAACAAGTTTTTAACCAAAAGAATTTAGTTAACCCCAGATTTCAGCATTTTCTCTTTAGTTTAAACTATGTTTATAACACTCCAATTACACCCTAATCCTTACCTACAACCTAATATCTATTTAAACTTAGTTAAACTCTAACTAAACTATCATACCCCACAATACACAATAAGTATTTATAGTAAATAACAAAAAAAAAAAAGAAAAAATGTAAATTCTCTAGAATTTCTATTATTGTCTGTTTACATGCAAATTAGTTTTCATTAGAAATTCTAGTTTTGTTCGCAGTTTTATTTTTTTTTGTTCCCTTCTGCTGATGTAGATTACACAGTAAAATATTTTTATTTAGTACGAGTATTTGTTAAAGCTTTATTAAAATATTTTTGCCATTTATTATGAACACAAAAACTATGTGCGCGCAAAGATTGAAAACGTACTAGAAGAGGCCAGATTTATTTTTGCAAATAAACATCTTGATAATCTTATGTAGACAGAATTATACCACCACCACTCAGCATGAAGGCGAACGTGCTGGAGTAGTGGCGAACAACAATGTCAAATTCAAAAGCGTTGTAGAGATATGTTTTTTTTTTTGTATGTATTATTTTGCAAGAATTTAATTAAGCGGTCAGGGGGAATAGGCCAGCGAACTATGCCAATTAATCATTTTACTAAAGAAACTATTTAATAGAAATTGAATGGTTTTTTTTTTTAAAATGAAGATGTTACCAAGAAACTGGAACATAAATCATTAAGAGGAAAGAATACAATATGTAAATATTGTCTAAGTTTTACTTCAATCAAAGATCTTCAATTGTGGTTCTTTTCCTTCATTAACTTTAGCTTCAATCGTGGTTCTTTTCCTTCATCAACTTTAGTTTCAATCGTAGTTCTTATCCTTCATCAACTTTAGCTTCAATCGTTGTACTTTTCCTTCATCAACTTTAGCTTCATTTGAGGTTCTTTTCCTTCATCAACTTTAGCTTCAATCGTGGTTCTTTACCTTCATCAACTTAAGCTTCAATCATGGTTCTTTTTCTTCATCAACTTTAGCTTCAATCGTGGTTCTATTCCTTCATCAACTTTAGCTACAATCGTGGTTATTTTCCTTCATCAACTTTAGCTTTAATCGTGGTTCTTATCCTTCATCAACTTTAGATTCAATTGTGGTTCATTTCTTTCAACAACTTTGGCTTCAATCGTGGTTCTTTTCCTTTATCAACTTCAGCTGCAATCGTGGTTCTTTTCCTTAATAAACTTTAGCTTCAATCGTAGTTCTTTTCCATCATCAACTTTAGCTTCAATCGTGGTTCTTTTACTTCATCAACTTTAGCTTCAATCTGGGTTATTTTCGTTGACTAATTTTCACTTTATTCGTAGATCTTTCCGTTGACCAATATTTACTTCAATTGTGATTCGTCTAATAGTCCAATTTTAGCTTCAAATAGTTGGATTTTAGTTTTTAATTACGAATTATACAAGAACTGAACTGGAACTGAACTAGAAGCTGAACTAGAACTGAACAAGAAGCTGAACTAGAACTGAACTAGAAGCGGATATAGAAGTCGAACTAGAAGATGAACTAGAAGCAGAAATAGAAGCCGAACTAGAAGCTGAACTAGAAACTGTACTGGAAGCTGAACTAGAAGGTGAACTGGAGCTGAGCTAGGAGCTGAACTAGAAACTGATCAAGAAGCTGAACTAGAAGCTGAACTAGAAGCTGAACTAGAAGCTGAACTAGAAGCTGAACTAGAAGCTGAAGTAGAAGCTGAACTAGAAGCTGAACTGGAAGCTGAACTAGAAGCTGAAGTAGAAGCTGAACTAGAAGCTGAACTAGAAGCTGAACGAGAAACTGAACTCGAAGCTGAACTAGAAGCTGAACTGGAAGCTGAACTGGAAGCTGAACTAGAAGCTGAACTAGAATCTGAACTAGAAGCTGAACTAGAAGCTGTACTAGAAGTGAACTAGAAGCTGAACTAGAACCTGAACTAGAATCTTAACTAGAATCTGAACTAGAATCTGAACTAGAAGATGAACTAGAAGCTGTACTAGAAGTGAACTAGAAGTGAACTAGAACCTGAACTAGAAGCTGAACTAGAATCTGAACTAGAAGCTGAACTAGAAGCTGAACTAGAAGCTGAACTAGAACCTGAACTAGAATTTGAACTAGAATCTGAACTAGAATCTGAACTAGAAGCTGAGCTGGAAGCTGCACTAGAAGCTGAACTAGAAGTTGAACTAGAAGCTGAACTATAGGCTGAACTATAGGCTGAACTAGAAGATGGATTAGAAGCTGAACTGGAAGCTGAACTAGAGGCTGAACTAGAAGTTGAACTAGAAGCTGAACTGGAAGCTGAACTAGAAGCTGAACTGGAAGCTGAACTAGAAGTTGAACTAGAAGCTAAACTAGAAGCTGAACTAGAGGCTGAACTATAGGCTGAACAAGAAGCTGAACTAGAAGATGGATTAGAAGCTGAAAGAGAAGCTGAACTAGAAGCTGAACTAGAAGTTGAACTGGAAGCTGAACTAGAAGCTGAAATAGAAGCGGAAGAAGAAGCTGAACTAGAAGTTGAACTAGAAGCTGAACTAGAAGCTGAACTAGAGGCTGAACTATAGGCTGAACAAGAAGCTGAACTAGAAGCTGAACTAGAAGTTGAACTGGAAGCTGAACCAGAAGCTGAACTAGAATCTGAACTAAAAGCTGAACTAGAACTGAACTAGAAGCGGAAGTGGAAGCTGAACTACAACCCATACTATAAGCTGAACTAGAATCTGAACTAGAAGCTGAACTGGAAGCTTAACTGGAAGCTGAATTAGAAGCTGAAATAGAAGCTGAACTAGAAGCTGAACTAGAAGCTGAATTAGAAGCTGAACTAGAAGCTGAACTGGAAGCTGAATTAGAAGCTGAAGTAGAAGCTGAACTAGAAGCTGAACTAGAAGCTGAACTAGAAGCTGAACTGGAAGCTTAACTGGAAGCTGATCTAGAAGCTGAACTAGAAGCTGAACTGAAAGCTGAATTAGAAGCTGAAGTAGAAGCTGAACTAGAAGCTGAACTAGAAGCTGAACTAGAAGCTGAACTAGAAGCTGAAATGGAAGCTGAACTAGAAGCTGAACTAGAAGCTGAAATGGAAGCTGAACTAGAAGCTGAACTGGAAGCTTAACTAGAAGCTGAGCTGGAAGCTGAACTAGAAGCTGAACTAGAAGCTGAAATGGAAGCTGAACTAGAAGCTGAACTAGAAGCTGAACTAGAAGCAGAACTAGAAGCTGAACTAGAAGCTGAACTAGAAGCTGACCTAGAAGCTGAGATAGAAGGTGAACTGGAGCTGAGCTAGGAGCTGAACTAGAAACTGAACAAGAAGCTGAACTAGAAGCTGAACTAGAAGCTGAACTAGAAGCTGAACGAGAAACTGAACTCGAAGCTGAACTAGAAGCTGAACTAGAAGCTGAACTAGAAGCTGAAATGGAAGCTGAACTAGAAGCTGAACTAGAAGCTGAACTAGAAGCAGAACTAGAAGCTGAACTAGAAGCTGAACTAGAAGCTGACCTAGAAGCTGAACTAGAAGGTGAACTGGAGCTGAGCTAGGAGCTGAACTAGAAACTGAACAAGAAGCTGAACTAGAAGCTGAACTAGAAGCTGAACGAGAAACTGAACTAGAAGCTGAACTAGAAGCGGAAGTAGAAGCTGAACTAGAACCTATACTAGAAGCTGAACTAGAGGCTGAACTATAAGCTGAACTGGAAGCTTAACTAGAAGCTGAACTAGAAGTTGAACTGGAAGCTGAACCAGAAGCTGAACTAGAATCTGAACTAAAAGCTGAACTAGAACTGAACTAGAAGCGGAAGTAGAAGCTGAACTAGAACCCATACTAGAAGCTGAAGTGGAAGCTAAACTGGAAGCCGAACTAGAAGCTGAACTAGAAGCTGAGCTGAAAGCTGAACTAGAAGCTGCACTGGAAGGTGAACTAGAATCTGAACTAGAAGCTGAACTAGAAGCTGAGCTGAAAGCTGAACTAGAAGCTGCACTGGAAGGTGAACTAGAATCTGAACTAGAAGCTGAACTGGAAGCTGAACTAGAAGCTGAACTGGAAGCTGAACTAAAAGCTGAACTGGAAGCTGAACTTTAAGCTGAACTAGAAGCTGAACTATAGGCTGAACTGGAACCTATGCTAGAAGCTGAACTAGAAGATGGACTAGAAGCTGAACTGGAAGCTGAACTGGAAGCTGAACTGGAAGCTGAACTAGAAGCTGAACTAGAAGCTGAACTAAAAGCTGAACTAGAAGCTGAACTAGAACTGAAATAGAAGCGGAAGTAGAAGCTGAACTAGAGACTGAACTAGAAGCTGAAGTAGAAGCTGAACTAGAAGAAGAACTAGAAGCTAAACTAGGACTAAACTAGAAGCGGAAGTAGAAGCTGAACTAGAAGAAGAACTAGAAGCTGAACTAGAAGCTGAACTAGAAGCTGAACTAGAACTAATCTAGAAGCTGAAGTAGAACTGAACTGGAACTGAGCTAGAACTGAACTAGAACTGAACTAGAAGCTGAACTAGAAGCTGAACTAGAGGCTGAAGTAGAACCTATACTAAGCTGAAGTAGAAGCTGAACTGGAAGCTGAACTAAAAGCTGAACTGGAAGCTGAACTGGAAGCTGAACTAGAAGGTAGAATAGAAGCTGAACTAGAACCTATACTAAAGCTGAACTAGAAGGTGAACTAGAAGCTGAACTAGAGACTGAACTAGAAGCTGAACTAGAAACTGAACTAGAAGCTAAACTGGAAGATTAACTAAGTAGAAGTTGAGCTGGAAGCTGAACTAAAAGCTGAACTAGAAGCTGAACTAAATGTTGAACTAGAAGCTGAACTAGGAGCTTAACTATAAGCTGAACCAGAGGCTGAACTGGAAGCTGTACTAGAAGCTGAACTAGAACCTATACTAAAGCTGAAGTAGAAGCTGAACTAGAAGCTGAACTAGAAGCTGAACTAGAAACTGAACTAGAAGCTGAACTAGAAGTTGCCTAGAACTTGATCTTGTACTAAATTAGGACTGAATCTTAAGGCATTTAAAACTTATGTTTTTTTCAAAACATTTTTTTTAAATTTATTGAAAATACTTTAAAAAGCTTTTTAGTGTTTTGTTGAAGTTGTTTTGGTACTAATGAGGGGCGTTTTTTAAGTTTTTTTTTAAATTTATTTTGTTTTATGGTTGAAGCACTTAAACAGTAATTTATGATAATTTGTTTGGCTACTTAATATTTTAACAGATTCTTCTTTTTTAGAGCTTTTAGAAGTTTTTTTTTTTATCTATTTAATTAAAAATTATTAATGAAATCTATGAACTCTCAACAATTATTGTTAATTTAGTTAAATAAATGGTCTGATTTCTCCCCCTTTTTTTATGTGCTTGAAAAAGCCCTTAAATGGGAAAAATACTGAATGACATATGTAACTTATTAAAAGTTTTTTTTTTAGGAACTAAAAACACAATATTTGAATTAACGAGTAACAAACATTAAATATTAAAAATAATGTTGATGTAAATTCTATTTTAAGTTTTTTGCTCATTCATCATTTCTGTGGTCTTTTAGGATAGTTTTCCAAATTCAATTTCAAATTCTTGCTAGTAGACATATGTTAAAATTTTCGATGTTGTAATCATTATATTTGAATGGGTTTTATTTTATTTTTGTTTTGTTTTTTTGCTTTAGCTGTCAGTTTGATTTTTCTAAAATGATGAACTACTTAAAATAGGTTTGTTTTTTAGTTTGCAGCTATAATTTTTGTGTATTTTTTATGGTTGTAGTGTAAAAAAAGAATATTTGACAGTTTCTTTGTGTTAATGATGGATTTTGTTTTTTGTGAAGGGGGGAGTTTATGATTAGAGCTGTTTAATATACAAATTAACCCTTAAAAGGGTTGGACTCATTAAAGTGTCAAGATAAAATGAAACAAATTAAAGAGGAAGAGGAAAGAGAGCACAAAAACTAGGCTCCCGTTTATTTGACCGACAGTGTGTTTATACATATTTTACCTGATGTAAACAATTAAGTTTCTTGATTTGCTTTCATCTTTTTTTCAAGTCCTAATGCAGAGTTTTCTCTAAACAAATAATAATTAAAATTTTTTGGGTTGCACAGTTTATTGACCACTTGAGTCTATTATTTATATAATTCTGTTGTGTTTTCTCTCTCTCTTTTGGCTAAACAATGGACCAGCTAGAAAAAATTGCCACAACTTGCCACTAAGAAATGCTGTGGCATACATTTGGTCTATTGTTTATATACATACCTACTTGCCCCTTTTTCTGTTGATACTTAAAACATGTATTAAATACTTTAAATGAAAAGGAAACCCAAAGAAGAAAAAAAAAATCTCCACAAGTGGTCGGTCGACGCTTTTGTCTTTTATTATTAAAAAAATTCTAAACAATAGTTTCAAAAACTGAAAAATAAAAAGAAAACAAACTGAGTACTCAGACAGTTAACCAGCCAAACGTTTTGGGCCAGGCCATGTCAGGGCAAATGGTCACCATTAACCATATAGCTAAAGCTCAAGAAGAACAACAGCTATTGTTGCTGGGAAACTAGTAAAATGCCTTTTAGGTTTTTTTTCTGTGTTCTAAAGCTCTCAGAACACAAAAAGTTTTTGAAGTGCATAAATGTTGCAGCAGCATAAAGGAAAACGTACAACAACAATTGTTTTGAAACAAAAATAGAGACATTTTTTTTTTTTGTTTAAATATTGTAAAACAAACAATTCAACAAAGCAGTGGGTCGAGTAGGTTTGTTTTAAGAAAGAAACAGGTCGACAATAAAACAAAAATACATAAACTCACTTTATTTTTTAAAGTAAATAAATAAATATAAACAACAACAATAATAAACAAAAGTCAAATAAATTTAAATATTAAATATTTTTGTTTATTTTAAAACTCTAATATGTCAAATAATTAATTTTAAATAACCTCTAACAAAAAACAGACATTAATTATATTATTAAAATAACATTAAATAGTTAGAAATTTGATATTTTATTTCACAAAAACAAATTTATGTAAATTTTTTAATCAAATCAACTAGATTAAAAATTATGCATAATTTTCCTAAAAACCAAAGAAAAAAATTCACTTAATTTATTTACACTCAATTTGTTTTCATAACTTGACACAAAAAACCATTATTTACTCAACAATATTAAAGAAAAAAAGTAAAGAAATAATAGCAAATAGAAAAAGTTCATATAATTTTTATAAATATATAAAAAAATTATATAGTTTTTTAACAAAAACCCAGAAAAAAGAATTGTTTACATCAGGAAAACTGCAAGAAAAACAATAAATATGGAAAATCCTACAAAAAGCTTTGTTTACTTAGAGTAAACTTTAGGTTAGCTAATGTAATTTATAGAATAAATGAAGAATTAGTATTTTACCTCAAAAAATCCATTGTTTACCTAAAGTAAACATTAATTACCTTATGTAAAATATAAGGTAAACAATGTAAAATATATTTTACTTTTAGTAAATAATATAACATTTAGTTTACTTCAAGTAAACAATGAAGAATGGTTTTTTTAAAATTTTTACAGAATAAATGAAAAATTGGTATTTTACCTCAAAAAAATCCATTGTTTACCTCAAGTAAACAATGATGTCAACAATGTAAAATATAGGAAATTTATTTGTTAATGACATACACTTTATTAAACATCAATTACTAACACAGAACCTGAGTTAAGCAATTGTTTACACGAGGTAAAGCAATTAAGTAAATATATTAAGCAATGTAAGTAACTTGTAAACTATGAAAACTTAAGCGAATTAGAGATAAATAAATACAAATTATTAATAAATTTGATATAAAATTAATAATCCTTTTTAAAATCAGTTGTTTACACCAGGTCAACAATGTAAACTATGTAAATTTACCTATTTTTTCAAAGAAATTATAACGATTTAAAATATATTTTTTTCTATGCTAAAAAATCATTAATTACTTAAGTTGCAGTATAAGGTAAACAATGTAAAATATATTTTACTTTAGGTAAATAATGTAAAATTTAGTTTACTTCAAGTAAACAATGAAGAATGAAGATTTGTTTCAAATATTTACAGAATAAAAGAAATATTTTTATTTTTCCTTAAAAATCAATTATTTACCTCAAGTAAACAATGATGTCAACAATGTAAAATATAAGAAATTTATTTGTTATTAACATGCACTTAATTAAACATCAATTACTAACACAGAATCTGAAATAAGCAATTGTTTACATGAGGTAAAACAATCCGGTAAATCAGGTAAACAATGTAAACTAAAGCAATTAAGAGATAAATAAATATACATTTTTAGCAAATTTGATAGAAAGTTAAAAAGTCTTTAAAAATTTTGTTGTTTACACAAGGTAAACAATGTAAATTTAAATTTTTTCTGAAAGAAATTAAAACGATTTAAAACATTTCTGTTTCTATACTAAAAAATCATTAATTACATAATGTAAATTATTAGATAAACAATGTAAAATATTATTTACTTTAAGTAAATAATGAGGAAAGAAGTTTTGTTTCAAATATTTACAGAATAAAAGAAAAAATTTTATTTTACCTTAAAAATCCATAATTTACCTCATGTAAACAATGATGTCAACAATGTAAAATAAAGGAAATTTATTTGTTATTAACACATGCTTAATTAAACATCAATTACTAACACATAAACTGAAATAAGCAATTGTTTACATGAGGTAAAACAATCCGGTAAATCAGGTAAACAATGTAAACTAAAGCAATTAAGAGATAAATAAATATACATTTTTAGCAAATTTGATATAAAGTTAAAAAGTCTTTAAAAATTTTGTTGTTTACACAAGGTAAACAATGTAAATTTACATTTTTTCTAAAAGAAATTTTAACGATTTAAAACAATTTTGTTTCTATGCTAAAAAATCATTAATTACTTAATGTAAATTATAAGGTAAATAATGTAAAATTTTATTTACTTTTAGGTAAACAATGAAGAAATAAGATTTGTTTTATATATATACAGTATAAGTGAAAAATTTCTATTTTACTCCAAAAATCCTTTGTTTACCTCATGTAAACAATGATGTCAATAATGTAAAGTATTAGAAATTTATTTGTTAATCACATGCACTTAATTAAACATCAATTACTAACACAGAATCTGAAATAAGCAATTGTTTACATGAGGTAAAACAATCCGGTAAATCAGGTAAACAATGTAAACTAAAGCAATTAAGAGATAAATAAATATAAATTATTAGCAAATTTGATATTAATTTAAAAACTCTTTAAAAATTTTGTTGTTTACACAAGGTAAACAATGTAAATTTACATATTTTCTAAAAGAAATTTTAACGATTTAAAACAATTTTGTTTCTATGCTAAAAAATCATTAATTACTTAATGTAAATTATTAGGTATATAATGTAAAATATTGTTTACTTCAAGTAAACAATGAAGAAAGAACATTTTATTTTATATATTTACAGAATAAAAAAATTTTTATTTTACCTTAAAAATCCATTATTTACCTCATGTAAATAATGATGTCAACAATGTAAAATAAAGGAAATTTATTTGTTATTAACATACGCTTAATTAAACATAAATTACTAACACAGAATCTGAAATAAGCAATTGTTTACATGAGGTAAAACAATCAGGTAAATCAGGTAAACAATGTAAACTTAAGCGTAAATTTTAAAAAGTCTTTAAAAATCAAATGTTTACATCAGGTAAACAATGTAAATTTACCTTTTTTCTAAAAGAAGTTTTAACGATTTAAAACAATTTTGTTTCTATACTAAAAATATATTTTACTTTAGGTAAATAATGTAAAATTTAGTTTACTTCATGTAAACAATGAAGAAAGAAGATTTGTTTTAAATATTTACAGAATAAAAGAAAAAAAATATTTTACCTCAATAATGCATTGTTTACTTCATGTAAACAATGATGTCAACAATGTAAAATATAGAAAATTTATTTGTTAATAACATACGCTTAATTAAACATCAATTACTAACACAGAATCTGAAATAAGCAATTGTTTACACGAGGTAAACATATTAGGGAAATAAAGTAAACAATGTAAATAACAGGTAAACTATGTAAACTTAAGTGAATTAGAGATAAATAAATATAAATTAATAGCAAATTTGATATGAATTTAAAAAGTCTTTAAAAATATTGTTTTTACACCAGGTAAACAATGTAAATTTACATTTTTTCTAAAAGAAATTATAATGAATTAAAACAATTTTTTTTCTATGCTAAAAAATCATTAATTACCTATTGTAAATTATAAGGTATACAATGTAAAATATTTTTTACTTTTGGTAAATAATGTAAAATTTATTTTACGTCAAGTAAACAATGAAGCAAGAAGATTTGTTTAATATATTTACAGTATAAGTGAAAAAGTTGTATTTTACTCCAAAAATCCTTTGTTTACCTCATGTAAACAATGATGTCAACAATGTAAAATATAGGAAATTTAATTGTTAATAACATGCACTTAATTAAATATCAATTACTAACACAGAATCTGAAATAATCAATTGTTTACACGAGGTAAACAAGTTAGGTAAGCAATGTAAATTAATAGATTTTTAAGGAATTCTATATAGACTAATTGAAAAATAATGATTTTAACTTAAAAATTCTAAAAATACATTGTTTACCAAATGTAAACAATGTAAAATAGTGAAAATTTACTAGAAATTAACACAAAAGTAGCTTAAAGTTTATTTATTTTCATGGAATACTAAAAGAAAAATTGTTTACATAAGGTAAACAATGTAAATTAAAGGATTTTTGAGGAAATCCATATAATGTATAAGTTTATAACTTCAAAATGTATTGTTTACCTTATGTAAACAATTGTGTCAACAATGTAAAATATTATAAATTTAATTGTTATTATTCTACACTTAATAAAGCAGTGTCTATTTCCGTACAATCCTACCAAATCAATTGTTTACACGAGGTAAACAATAATGTAAAACAGGTAAATAAAGCTACTTTTTAAAAATTAAAACAGTATTAGTTTAAAATTAAATTTTTGGTAAACATTTATAAAAATCCATTGTTTACCTCATGTAAACAATGATGTAAACAGTGTAAAACACATTAAATGTACTTGGAATTATCACAAAACTAGCTTGAAGTGTCAACGAATCAAAAAATTTATCATTTACTTGAGGTAAACACATAGGAAAATAATGTAAAATAAGTATAGATTTCATAATACACTTCGTTTAAAACTAATTTCTTTTAAAAATTTAAAAAAAAGACTTAAAAGCTTGAGATAAACTAAAATTTTTCTAAATTCATTCAAAATTCTATTGTTAATTTTGCAAATACTGATAATTTTTCCGCAAATTTTTTATTCTTCAGCCTAATTTACACTGTTGCCTTAATATTAGCTGAAGCTTAAAAGCTTGTTTAAATTTTGTTGTCTTCTTTTGATTTTTCTAAAATTCCTATAGAAATGTCTACAATCTGTAATGGACGTTTGCAAGTATGTGAATGAAATGTAAATATATTGAGGCACTATTTAACAAAAGCAATTTTCTTTTGAGGGGTTTCGGGGGAAGGGGCTCTACAGTGGGGGTGCGTTTTATTTCATGTGCTCGTTTCTTTTTTTTTTTTTTTTTTTGTTCTTATTTAAATTGTAGTTTATAATAAACTGCATTCAATGTACTTTTTAAGTACATTCACCTACATACATTTTTTTTTTTCATATTCACAGTATGAAAACGAAAAAATGTAATAATTTTTAGGGGGTGGTACACACACATTTGTATAACAAGAGTCTGTATATGAGTCTCGTGAGTGTAAATATATGATGGTAGTAAAAGAAAAAAAAATCGGTGAAAAAATATTGTCGCTGTTTATATATAAAACCATCAACAACAGTTGTTGCTAAAACTGCTACTGCTACAGCATATACTACTACCCTGCTAGGATTTGAAAATGGTGGCAAGTTTAAATAAATTGTAGCCGTTTGTTTGGTTACAAAAGAAAAGCAGAGGAACAAAAAAAATGCTGCAGTTTATGGCATTTTTTTTTTTTTTTTGCATTTCTTTCTTTATTTTCTTGGCAAAAGCTTAAGTAGTGTAATGGAGATGCAAGTATGAGAGTATAAGCACTTTGGATGCAAAAATTCTATATAAAAATTGCCACTATGCGTTGTTTCTTGCTTTTGGAACCAAAATACTAAAAAAAAAAAATTTTTTACTTTTTTTTTTTTTGAAATAAAAATAAACAACGAAAACACTTAAACTACTACCACAGTTCGTTCGCTTTTCCCTTTATTCAATAACGGAAGTTAAAATGTGAGAGTGTGTTATACAATATTTACAGGACCTGCTGCTTGCTGCTATATTGTATACTCTTAATATAAAAGAGCTGTAAGGGAAGAATTTACAGTTAAAAGAAAATCATGCCAATGACATTTACAGACAGTCATCATAATGACACAATGGTCTGCACAGTTTTTTTCCTCGTTGGTAATGTAATCAATACCATTATTATCATAAAGAAAGTGTAGGAAAAAAAAAGAAAATAAATTATAAAAAACCACGCCTTTATAGCCTTAAATAAAATCTTAAAGATTTTGTTATGAACATACTTTAAGTAATATTCCTAAGAAATATTCTAAACTTCTTTAAATTATTAAAATATTTTTTTTTATTTTTTTTGGAAAATTTATGCAATTTTTAAAAAAATTTTAAAAATAAATTTATCAACCATATGTTATGAAATTTGTTAAATTTATTAATGAAACTGTTTTCTATTGATATTAATAACAATTTTAATAAAATTTCAAAAAGTTTTTAAGTTATGAAAAAAATAAGAAAAAAATATCAAAATCTTTTTTTTAAAAAAAGCTAAAAGTTCAAAAAATTTTTATAAATAACAAATTTACTCAAACTTTCAAAAATTTTCTTAAATCTATACTAAATGTATATACTTTTGTTATGGTTAAAAATTTATTCCAAAGCTTTGAAATTCACTTAAAAATTAATAAAACAAATTTAGTTCTACCTTTTTAAGTAAAATTAATACAAACTTAAAAAAAATCGCCAAAAATAAACGCTTTAACGGAATTCGATACAGTTACTCATTCTTATTACAGAAATTGTTTTCTATTATTAGTTTAAATAAAGTTTTTACATGAATTTAAAATTTACCTAAGTTAGACAATAAATTAGGAAACATTTAAATTTTTATTTTTTGAAATGAATACAAACTTTAAAAAACCGCCAAAAATTAACGCTTTAATGGAATCCTATGAATTTACTCACAATTAATACTGAAAGTATTTTCTAACAATATTGTAAAGAAATGTTTCAATAGCTTGAAATTTATTTAAGAAAATAGGGATATTAAAATAAATAAAAAAAAAATTTAAATTTTTTTTTTAAATTTTTACTAACTTTAAAAAATCGCCAAAAATAAAGGTTTTCACTGAATATTATGAATTTATATGGAGTTAAAATAGCAAAAGTTTTCTGTCGCTAGTGCTAAGAAATTTCCCAATAACTTTAAATTTTGTTAATTTACAATGTAAAATAAAAAAATCTATTTTCTAACAGAGAATTAAAAATTGTGTTGCCTACTTTTAGGGTGCTTACAAAATTCGTTGAAACTAGTGTTTTAAAGGAAGGAGCATCCCTTTCTTAAAGTTCTTAGCTCTGTTTACCCCTTACTTAACATATAAAATATTTGCATAAAAATTGCTTTTACTTTTGGTTGATTTTCTTTAGTTTTCACATCAGCGCCATTTTTTTATGAAAAAATATTGTATAAAAAAATCGGCGACTACAAGCACTTTTGCTGGCTGGACCACCTTGCAACCAACAACACCTGTATTTATGTTTATATTAACTGCGTTTTTTTTTAGTTTGTACTGGTGCAAGTCCTGCTGCTGTTATGCTAAAGTTTATTTTTATATTTATATTGCAGATCATAAAGGGTGGTCCCTGAGCATTTATATTTGTTCGCAACTTAAACATTTTTAACGTGGTTAGTTTAACAACAACATTTGTTGCTGCAATTGTTGGTGGCCATGCAATGTCGTTTCGTTGGTTTGGCTGGCTGGCTGGGTTTTTGGGTGCAGGGTTTGTGACTAACTAACTTTGTTTGTTGTTGTTTATAATATACAACAATATACAATATTTTCGCTCAAAATAGGATTTCCGCCTTAAAATGCGTGACAAAATGACTTGATGCAAAAACTCAACACACAAATAAAGTAGAGAAGACCACAGTGATGGTAGTAGTAGTAGTAGTAACTAGCAGTTGTAGGTTGAGGTGGTTGTATTATAGTAACAAAGTTTTGTTTTTATTATTATTATTTTTGTTTAAAAATAACTTTATAATGTTGAAAACTAATAATGCTACAATAAACTAGCAAAATTACTACTTAAGTGTTGTTAAGTTGCTGCTTTCAAATGTAAATTATGCAAAGATTAATATTTAACTTTACAAGGTGCTTACGGCAGGTTTGCTTTTTTGAACATTGAAACAATGAAAAAAGAACTCATAAAATATATAATAGTTTCCATCACCGGAAAATTGCCGAAATTAACAACTTCTATCAAAAAAACTAAAATTTTTTACAAAGACTACAAATTTAAAAGAATTGTTAAAATTTTTATAAATAAATTAAAAAAAAAATCGAAATGAAAAAAAATTTAGGAAAAATTTTTTTGGTTCTTTTGCGGTTTTAAAAAATCGCCAAAAATAAACGATTTGAGGAAACCTAGTAAATTTTCTTTTCCATAATACTGAAAGTGTTTACTACCAAGAAAATAAAGAATTTTAGCAGAATTTTAAAATTTGCTTAAGTTAGTTAATATTGAAAAAAAGTCTAAATTGAAATTTTAAAATTTTGTTAGACAATTTTTAAAAAATTCAGGAAAAATCGACAGTTTGCTAAGGAAGCCTAAATTTTGGTGGACTTATACCTTAATTTATGCTTTATCACACTGGTAATTTTTATTGTAATAAGAAGCTTTTACGTTATTCTTTTCTATATTCGTAAATTCCATAAAAATTAGAAAAATATCAACATTTTACCATAATTTCAAAAATTTCCTAAAAATGAATGAGTTGCTTTTGAATTTTGAAATTTATTTCAATGATTACTTAAGTTATAATCTATGATATTTATAATTTTAAATTAAATCCAATTAAAACTAATGAAGCTGTTAGTATTTGTATATTTTAGCAATAAGAAATAAAATTTTAAAATTTAAAGAAATTTGAAAAATTTATTAAAAATTCTGGTTTTGTGTAAAGCTTTTGAAATTTATTTTAGTTATTAATGAAAGTTTTTTGTATCATTTACTACAAAAAGTTTTCTGAAATTTTGTCTTTGACTGAAATGAAAAAATTGGAAAAATGGCGAAATTTTATGATTTTTTAAAAAATTCTTTAAAAGTCTCGAGACTACAGAAGTGACTACACACAATACTGCAGACGTGACTACAGACAATACTGCAGACGAGACTATATACGAGGCAAAAGACAAGACTAAAGGAGATACTACAGACAAGCCTTCAGACTAGGCTACCGACGAGGTTACGGACGAGACTACAGATTAGGCTACAGACGATACTACATATGAGACTACAGACAGTTCTACAGACGAGACTACACACAATACTACAGATGAGGCAATACTACAAACGAGACTATAGACATTTCTAGACGAGACTAAACACGAGTCTACAGACGAGCCTATAGACGAATCTACAGACGAGACTACAGACGATACTACAGATAAAAATACATATTAATAATAACTACATTTTGTGGTAATAATTCCTTAAGATAAGGTCTAATATTTTTATAAATTTGAAAGAAATTTCTACCTATTTTGAGCCCTGGGACTTAAGCTAAGTTTTAGTCTATTTATTTTTATAAAATAGTTTTCTAATTAAATTTTGTTTATATTTATTTTTTCTATAAAATTTTCTTTATTTATTCGCTACTCCTCTTTTTAGCCACTTGAATGATCTGGTTGTTTATAAATATTTTGTTGCAAAATTGAAAAACAAAATAAAACTCCATTGAAAAAAAGAAATGTTGGCGCAAAACAAAAAAAAATCATCATCATCATCAAAGCTTTATTCATAACTACAGCCATTAATTTGATGTTGGTATTGTACAATCTGGGAAATAAAAAACTCAGCTCGTTTTCAACTATTATTAAGGACTTGTATAAAAATTTATTATAAAAAAAAGTTTCCACAAAAAATGGTAGATTTGCTTGTCGTTTGTTGCATGTATACGCGTTTTGTAAACATATGTAAAATATTTGTTAATTCTATTGAAATTCTGTCAAGCTTTAGTACTATTGTAGGAAACTAAAAAAGTTTCTCTTTACACAACATTACTTTACATAACATTTCATCATCATGTCTAACCAGCAGTTCTGGGGGTGTGTGTGTCCCGAAAATAGCTATAAAAAATGCTTTAAAGTGGCAATTCTTTACATTACTTAGAGACAGAAAAGTGACAATTGACTTCAACCAAAAGAAGTACCAAATAAGTTAAAAGTGGCTACTCTTTAGATTACTTAGAGACAGTAAAGTGACAATTGACTTCTGGCTAGATTACTGGGGATGTATAAAGTAATCAATTGACTTTTCTTGCCATTAAATGATTACATATGAGTCAACATACAGAAACTACAAAAAAGTTCAAGTGACTACTTTCTAGATTACTTAGAGATAGTAAAGTGACAATTGGTTTCACTCTAGACTACCTGGAATGTATAAAGTAAACAATTGAAGTGCTCTTTTAATTACAAAGATTACATATAAGTCAACACAAATAAGTAATAAATGAGGTGAAAGTGGCTACTGTTTAGATTACTTAGAGACAGTAAAGTGACAATTGACTTCAGGCTGGATTAGCGGGGATGTATAAAGTAATCAATAGACTTTTCTTGCCATTAAAATGATAATATATAAGTCAACAAAAAGAAGTATTAAATGGAGGTGAAAGTGGCTGCTCTTTAGAATACTTAGAGACAGTAAAATGACAATTGACTTCAGGCTATATTACCGGGGAAGTATGAAGTAATCAATGGACTTCTCTTGGAATTACAAAGATTTCATATAAGTCAACAAAATTAAGTACTAAATAAGTTGAAACTGGCAACTCTTTAGATTACTTAGAGACAGTAAAGAGACACTTGACTACAGGCTAGATTACCTGGGTTGTACAAAACAACCAATTGACTCCTCTTGGCATTAAAAAGATTACATATGAGTTAACACACTGAAACTACAAAAAAGTTTAAAGTGACTACTTTCTAGATTACTTAGACACAGTAAAGTGACAATTGACTTAAGGCTAGATTACTGGTGATATATAAAGTAATCAAAGGACATTTCTTGGAATTACAAAGATAATATATAAGTCAAAAAAATTAAGTACTAAATGAAGTGAAAGTGGCTACTCTTTAGATTACTTAGAGACAGTAAAGTGACAATTGGCTTCACACTAGATTACCTGGAATATATAAAGTAACCAATTGATTTGTTTTGGCATTATAAACAGCACAGACATCTCAACAACAAAAAGTACACAAAAAAGCTTAAAGGGGCTACTCTATTGATTACTTAGGGATACTAAAGTGACAATTGACTCCACAATAGATTACCTGGGTTGTACAAAGTAGCCAATGGTTTTTTCTAGGCATTACCAAAAAAAGTACAAATAAATTTAAAGTGGCTACTTTTTAAATTACTTAGAGTCTATAAAGTGACAATTGACTTTTAAACCTGCTGGGCTTCCTTAGTATTTCCCTAACACCAACACCCTCTGGTTAATTTGTTAAGCTGGAGGATGATGGGGGGTTGGTGCTGCTTTTTTTTGTCATCATTTTGTTTGTTTTGAAAGGAAAAAGTTTACATACCTGTAAAGACACAAAAAGTAAAGTTACAAATTAGATTTAATTTTTTTTGGCAGAAATAAAAAAAAAAATAACTTTTTTTTGTTAGAAAATGTAATAGTTTATTAAAAAAAAATGTAAAGAGAAGAGGGAAAACAACTTAAATACATTAAGATAATCATTTTATTAAAGACACTTATGGTTGAAATTTCCTTAAATATAAATTTATAAACAACCACCCACTTCTTTATAAAACTAACTTCCTTAAGATCTATAATCTTTTTTTTTCTTTGCAAAATATTTTCATTTAAAATTTAGCTATTGACCTTTTGCTATTGTAAGAAAAGAGTTCGTAAAATTAAAATTATCAAGACTTTAGCATCTAAATGTGGTTGCTTGTTTGGATGCTGCTGCCTCTTTTGCATTGTTCTCCTTTTGACTTCAATTTTATATCAAACTTCATTATTTTAATCATTATCTGTTCAAGCCAAAACACAACATACCAAACATGTCCATAAAATCATATAAAAAAAATGGAAAAATAAAACCATAAAATGAAAAGGCCTTTTTTTTCTAATTTATAACGCAAAAAAAAAAAAACTAAACGTTTTGGCTAAAAATTGTGTGTGAGAATGGAAAAACCAGAGAGCCACAGTAAAAGCTTTAAAAAATGGTCAAAAGCTTATAAAACACATCAAACACCTACTACTTTTCCTTACTCTCATCATGTTGTAGCTTCAACTGTCTTTCTTTAAGCAGTTTTTGTTCAAGTTTTTTTTTTTTATTTATGCCCAACAAGGTATTGTTGGCTAGATGTTAAAACTCTATAAAGATTATAGTTTGTTTAAAGCAAATTCAATTTCAGCATGAGAATAGAAACAGTCCATCAAGCAAACATATGCAGCAACCAACCAAATAAACAGCATCCCAGCTAACTTGAAATCAAACAAAGTATGAAAACTTATGGCAAAACTCTCATTAAATCTTTAGTTAAAATAGAGAAAAATCTTCCCTAATTAAAGAGAATGACAAGAATTCTCGATCATTACTATTCGTGAAAAGTTTTGATTTGTAATCATGCTGAATTTGACATCAAGCGTTCTTGCTTGCTGGGTTCATAACCTGTATGCTTATATAAGAGTTCAAAAATAACTACTCCCTCCAAATCTTTAAGATTATTGAAAAAACTCCCACCTAATTAATGATAAAGCTAAAAATTCTCAATCATTTATGTTTTTGGAAAGTTTTGATTTGAAATCATTGTCAGTTTGACATCAAACCTTCATGTTTTGCTGGGTTTTTAAACCATCTATGACTATGGAAGAGTTTAACAATACAAAAAAAGATTCCAACTACTTTGTACATAATGACTTTTACTCACTGTCCTTCTTCTTAAACTCTTCATATGTAAGATATACATGTTTACAGCAGTGATCGGCTTAAAGAGTACATAACACATAAGTAAATGTATGGTTATAAGTAATAAATAAAACAAATTTTCGTATTAAGTTTTTTAAATACAATCTCCAATTTGTTGCTCTTTTTGTTAATTCCAACGAGTTTAGCTCAATGTCTCTCTCTTTCGGCCCCTGTTAACTATAAGTGCTTACCACTGCTTTACATCCTCCTCCTATCTGTAGATATCTCTGTTGCCATGTACATATAGGAATTCGTTTGCTTACTTATTTAGTCACCCGAGTTTGATAGTTTTATCTGATTTGTTATTTTTTTTATAGAAAAAATAAAAAAAATATATCTTTACATTCTTGCTTTTTTCTCAATTTCTTTTCTATTCCAAAGTGATTGTCGTTTGATGCATTTTTCTTGGCTTTTATATGGAGTTTTTTATCCAAGATTTTTTCTTTTACTTAAGAGTTACTATTAAATGGTTAAAAGAAAACTCAGTTTTGTTTGATTTTATATGGATAGTTAGTTTACTTTTTTTGTTCCCCTTTTTAGCTAGAGATAGATAGATGCTTTGTTTAGTTGAAGTTAAACTTTGGACATATTAAAAAAGGAAAAATAGTTTTTTGAAAATTTTAGTTTATGAAAATCCACCAAAATTCCAAATTTCTACAGAATTGACTGATATTTGTTATGTTTATACCTAGAAGTATTTTCTATAATCTGTAAAAAAGATTTATTCCAATTCATATTTACAGAGAGACTGTAAAGTGACAATTGTCTACAGGCTAGATTACCGGGGATGTATAAAGTAATCAACTGTCTTATGAGTCAATAAAAATATAACCAACAAATTATAAAGTAAATACTTTTAAGATTGCCAAGGGACTGTTATGTGAGTCATTAACACTGGGCTAGAAATTTGAAACAAAAAAAAAAAAAAATTGAAAAAATTCTAAAAAATGTTTATTTTTGAAAATTCACCAAAATTCTAATTTCCAACAGAAATAACTGAAATTTATTGAGTTTATACCTAAAGGTGTTTACTATAATCTGCAATAAAATATTTATTTCATTTCCTTATTCTACTAAATTTATAAAGAAAACGATACAAATCAAAAAAATTTTTTTTTTAGACAATTTTTAAAAATTTTTTAATTTTCAAAAATTCTTCAAAAATCAACGGCTTCTTAAAAATGATTGAAATTTATTTTATTTACAGCTGAAAGTGTTTTCTATATTCTTTAGGAAAATCTTTATTTAAATTGTAAATACTACTGAAGTTAGCAAGAAAATAATGTAAATAAAAAATAAGTTTTTTTTATAAAATTTCTGAAAATAGTATAACTTTTAAAAATTCACCTAAAATCAAAGGTTTTTCAGAATTATTTGAAATTAATTGTAGTTATAACCAAAAGTGTAGGCTATAATTTGTTGTAAAAGGATTGTTAAAATTTTTAATATTACTGAATTGAAGATGGGGTAAGAAATCTATTTGAATATTTTTTTTTTTATAATTTTCTAAAAATAGTTTAATGTTTAAAAATTCATCAAAAATCCACAGTTTTTTCAGATTTGTCAAATAATTATTTTATTAATAAAATAATGTGTTTACTATAATCAGCAGAAAAAATTATATAGAAATTGTTATAATAACCAAAGTTAAAAAGAAATGAATGTAAATCAAAAAAATTTTTCTTTTTTTGCTAAATTTCTAAAAATATCATAGTTTTTAAAAATTCACCAAAAATCAAAGTTTCAATCAAATTAAACCAAATTAGTTTTATGAAAAGCTTGAAATATTGGCTTTTATTTCTTGCTAAATTTTTAACAAAATTTTTAATTTTACTTAAGTTTGTTATAAAAACAATTAAATCGAAAATTTAAAATTTTTGTTGAAATAATAGAATTTTTAAAAATTCTTCAAAATTATAGGCTTTAATAAAATTACTCCAAACTTAGTTTTTTAAATAACTGAAAGTGTTTTGATTTAAGTTTTAAAAAAACTTTAACAAAATTTAAAATTTTTCTTAAGTTTGTTATAAAAATATAAAAATATAAAAACAATAAAATCAAAAATTTTAAATTTTATATGAAATTATTTAATTTTTAAAAATTCTTCAAAATTATAAGCTTTAATAAAATTGTACCAAACTTAGTTTCTTAAATAACTGAAAGTGTTTTGTTTTAAATGTTATAAAAACTTTAACAAAATTCTTAATTTTTCTTAAGTTTTTTATAAAAATAAAAAAATCGAAAATTTTAAATTTTTTGTAAAATTATTTCATTTTTAAAAATTCTTCAAAATTACACGTTTTAATAAAACTTGACTATTTTTCTTATTATAGAGAACTGTAGGTGTTTTCTTTAATTTGTTGTACAAATTTTGTCAAAATTGTGTAGATTTCAGAAGTTTGTGAAAAAACAAGTTGAACAGAAAATTATTTTTTTCTTTTGCTCAAAAATAATATTTAAAAAAATCCTTAAAATTATTTAGCTAGCTGAAATAGGTCAAACTATTGTTTAATGTATAAATTAAGGTGTTTTCTTTTTTATATTAAAATTTTCTGAAAGAAGACTGTTATGATTTATTTGTGTATGATTAAATTCCTTTTATTTTGTGTGTGTGTTTTTTTTTTAACAAAATTGATTTGTTTTTTAAATAATTATCGAAATCAATTATAGATTTTTTTTCTTTCTGCAAAGTAAATAAACGACAAAAAATCCCTGTGTGACAGCCCCAATGATGTATTGTAAATAATCAAGTTAACAAATTGTCTTACAGCATTTTCTGAGAGCAGGAAAAAAAAATCACATATTTCACATAAATTGTAGAATTTCCAGCTGCAACAAAATAAGCGTCATCTTAACAAATTGTTAAGTAACAATCTGGCAAAAAAAAACAATAAGAAAAAAAAGAACTTGCAACAAAACAAATAAATGAAGCAAGCTCTAAAGTTTATTTTTGTTTGTTGCAAGTAAGGGTAGGGAAACAAAAAAAAAAAATAAGAAAAACACTGAACAATTTACAAAAATATTCCAGCATTCACTGGAGAATACATGCCATTACACATGTACAATTGTTCTAGAACATGTGTCATATATAAAATGCATTTTTATGCCAGGAGTATAAAATCTACAAAAGAAACTTAAGTTAAGGAATTGTCTCTAAAATGTTAAGGAAAACGAAGCAAATGAAGAAGAATCTGTTAAGAAAAGCAGCAAACCTTTTTTTTGGTTTGATTTCTTTTTATGTTTCTTGCACTTGCTACGTGCCGCTAGTAAAACTTGAGAAATTCTATATAACAAATCGATTTTGATTTCGTTTGTGATTGTGATGCTGTGTTTGGGTTGTGTTCGTAGCTGTCGTTCTACACCATAAAGGACATAACGAGGCAACAACAATAAATAAATAAATTATTGACATAATGTCATTTGCTTGGTTGGGTATTAAAGCAGTCAGCCAACCAACCAACCAACCAAACAGCCAGCTACCGAGAATTGCATTTACGTCTAGAGACACCTAAATTGTCTTTTTATTTCTTAAGAATTGTTTTGTAAACTAAGAAAAAAAACTCAAAAAAAAAAAAATGCTTAAACTCTAATAATAATTGATTTTTATGACAGTATATTGCAACATTCAAGCCGCTGCAGCCACAACTCATCATGCTAGCTTATGAACTAACATGACTCAGGGACAGCACAGTAGCTAGCACAGCCTGCTTATCATTGGGCTGGTGGTAAAGAAAATCTAGAAGGTAAAAACATCATGTCATAGCACTTGTTAACATGAGTAAATATTAAAGATTTTTTTATTTTTTTTGTTTTAGAAATAATTCCTCCCATTAAAAAGGATATTTAATATATGATTCGTTTATTATTTCTGTTCGTTTGTTTGTTGCGTTGTACAACTTGTATAACCAGGCGTAAAGTTACATAGTTTATGTCCATCATTATACAATCCCAAGTGTGGAATTGTAAGATCATGGAAACCTTTTTTTCTATAACTGTCTTACCAGCAATTTCACCAGTAATCTGTGTAACCCTTTAACACCTTATACTTGCCTATTTATTTGTTAAGTAAGTGCTCTTTGTTATATAAAGATAAAACAATTGGTTACTTTATACACCCCCGGTAATCTAGCAAGGAGTCAATTAACACTTTAGTGTCCCTAAGTAATCTAAAGAGTAGTCATTTTAAATTTTGTTTTTACTGCACTTTGGAAAGCAGTTATTTAAGCCACCAAAAGTAAACCATTGTAATATAAAGTGTATAAGTAATTCCAAGATCAAGTTAGAAGTCAATTGGTTACTTTATACATCCTCGGTAATCTAAACTGAAGTCAATGAACTTTTTACAGTCTCTATATAATCTAAAGTGTAGACACTTTTAACATGTGCTATTTGTAATGTACAGAGCAGTTCATTGGTTACTTTATACATCCCCGGTAATCTAGCAATAAGTCAATTAGCCCTTTAGAGTCTCTAAGTAAACTAGAATGTAGTGACCTTAAATTTGTTTTGTACTGCTCTTTATAAAGTAGTTATTTAAGCCACCAAAAGTAAACTATTGTAATCTGAAGTCTATAAGTAGTCTGCTTAAATTCTGTATGCTCTTTATAATACCAAGATCAAGTTGAAAGTCAATTGGTTACTTTATACATCCCCGGTAATCTAAACTGAAGTCTATTAACTCTTTACTGTATCTATGTAATCTAAAGTGTAGCCACTATAAACTTGTGCTATTTGTAATGACCAGAGTAGTTAATTGGTTACTTTATACATCCCCGGTAATCGATCCTGAAGTCAATTAACACTTTACAGTCTCTAAGTAATCTAATGTGTAGCCACTTATTTTACACTTTCTTAAATTACACATTTTAGCTTTTTGTAATACAAAATCAATTCGGGACACTTATCCAGAACTGCTGGACTATTAAAAGACTTAAATACCAATACATTGGATGGTTGGCTGGCTGGCTAACTGGCCAGTTTAAAATGCCATTAAATGTGGAAAATACAAACAGAAAAAAAAGATATGTAGATAATTATAATGATTTTAATTGTATTGCTAATGTGGCATATTAAATATACCTAAAGCAACACAGGACTCTAAATCAGATAAAAAAATTTCTAGACAAAATTTTTCATTTAAAGTGATAGTAAAGCTAGAAATATTAACATTAAAATCTAAGATATGAAGAAAATAGTAATAAATACGACAACTTTGAATACTAAAAGGTTTTTACAAAACTTCTAAAAAAACAAATAAAATTTATGTTTGAACTTAAAAAAATAGAGGTTAGCTCAATTTTTGCTTAATAACTTTCAGATACATAAACCAATCCAGTTAATTTTGTGCCACAAGAATCTTAAGACTTCAATATAATTAAAAATATAAAATACTTTTATTAACACGAATAAGAGGAAGGGAAAAACTTTAAACAAAAATTTTGAGGTTAAAAACGATTTTTTTTTTAAATTTCTTAAAATTGACTCAAATTGCCACATATTTCTTAAAATACATGAAAAAATAACATATCACACATCTCAATAGAATTTCAGATTATAATTAAGAACTTTTTTCATATTTTACAAGATATATTGAAAAATCAAAAATTTTTTGAGGTTATGACCAATAATGCTTAATAACTTTGCCAACACAAAACCAGTATCGTTAATTTTTTATGAGTAGAAGCTTAAGACTTAAATAAATAAAAATAGTCAAAAACATTGCAATGTTTTGAATAAGAAAATGGAAAAATGTTCAAACAAAAATTTTGAGGTTAGAAACGAGTTTTTTTAAATTTGCTTCAAATTGCATATAATAGCTGTATTTGGATGATTTTTATTTAAAAAATTAAAATACAATACATTTAAAAAGAATTTCACATTGAAATTAATAAAAATTTTCTTCATTTTTTGAAAAATTTCCAAAATTTTAGAGGTTAGGTTAGTTTTTGCTTTATAACTTAAAGACAAATAAGTCAATCTCTTTAATTTCTTACCAGCAAAAGCTTAAGACTTAAATACATTAAAAAAGTATAAAAATAGTGTAGTGTTTTGAATAAGAAAATGGAAAAATGTTCAAACAAAAATTTTGAGGTTAGAAACGAGTTTTTGAAAAAATTGCTTTAAATGGTTTGTATTATACCAATTTGTATTATATTGCTTAAAATATGGAAAAAAATTAAAATAACACTCATATTAAAGGAATGTAAGCTTTAAATTAAGAAAAAAATCTTGTTTTAAGGTGGTAAATGATTTATTTTTTTTAGTTTTTTTCTAAATTTAAGTATATGCTTCTTCCCCCTATTCATTATTATTCCTTTCTTAAATTCTCATAGATCATTTTGTTTTTTCTTAACTTTAAAAAACGTTTTTTAAATAAATCATTTCATTAAAAAAACCAAAAACGTCATTATAAATCATTTATATATATAAAAAAAAACTCCACAATTCCTTAACATTTAAAGGCTGTTTTCTGCTAAACCAGCAACATTTTTTTTTAATTAAACAAAAAACTAGCAACAACTCTTTAAAGATCAACACGCAATATTGTTAAAAATTGCAAACAAAAAGTTCGCATTAAAATTTAGACATGCCCACATGCAACAGAATTGTTGCAACTCAAAGAAACAAGAACAACACCTACGCATAAATGAGACTGGCAAAGAAACAGCCAAAGAATTAAGTAAATTACAGAGTCCACAACTAAAAAGGTGCCAGCCAAGAGTTTCCAAGCTAAATATGTATAAAGACAAGCAAGATGACGTGGTAAAATCTAAGCATAGAGATAGATGACTAGGAATATGTGAAGAATAAAGTTGAAGGTGAGGTTTGTTTAAACATGTTTTAAACATGTGTTTTTAAATGAAGACAAAACAAAAGCCATCAAGCTGCACCCACATACATAAATTTTGGTTTCAAATTTTTCAAATTAAAGCAATTCTCCAACCATTTCTTTAATTTTTCAATGATCTTTAAAAGATCATCAAAAAATTCCTTAATTCCCCCCCAAAACTAAATCTCTTTTTCATTGAAGGAAAAAAGCAAGTAGCATGTAGTGCAAAAAAAAATCACTGTCGGCATGTGCGTGCCACAAGAGCACGCAAATAAATACCTTAATTTTTAGTTAACACAATAAATACACTACAATTTTACTTAACAGCAATAAAATTGCAGTATTTAAACAAACAAATTCGTTAAAAATCATAAAAATGATGTAAAAATCTGTAAAAACGCCATTTTGTAATTAAAGAGTAAACTCTTTACTTACTCTGTTTACAAACAAAGCAATAACAGCAACAACAAGAATAACATCCTACTCAACATGCATGTTCGTTCATCTTCCACGCACAGTTATACAAACATGAATACATATTCATTCAAATGTAAACAAACTAACACTCATACATACACTTGTGTTATTACTACTCTCAAGGAGTCTTCTCTTGCACGCAATTTTATGTTTGAGAAAGTTTTGTTGTTGTTGTTGTTGTTACTATGTTGTTTTGTTTTTAGTCCAAGAAAAACAAAATAAAAAATAAAAGTAATGAAAACAGCAAAGTATGCGTAAAGAATATAACAAAAACAACATAAAGCAAGAGTCCTCTCTGTTGTGGTACATGATACTTTTGTAAATTCTTGTGGGTTTTTCTTAGAGACAATTTTTTTGTATCACTCGTTTATACTTTGTTCGTATTTCGTGTGGTTGTTGTTGTATGTTGTTTTTATCAGGGTTTTATTTATTTTCTTTGCCAAGTATTGTGTGTGTGTGTGTGTGTGTATGTGTGTTTGCATTTTTTGTTCACTCTAAACTGTTTTTTTTGTTTGCCTTGTTTTCCCTAAAGTGCACGCATGGTTGAATTTTTGTGTATTTTTTTTGCTTATTAATGGCTAAAATAAATAATTAATTTAAAGCAATTAACCTGTGTTAAATAATCGCCAACATTAGGGAGGGAGGAGTATAAAAACAACAAACACCGAAGCTCACACAAAAATTAAATAAATGTAAAATATTTAAAAATTTAAATGACAGAAATTTATAAAATTTTATAAAAAAAAATTTACCAACTAAAAAAAATCTTAAATAACAAACTTTAAAAAACAAAATATAAAACATCTACATTAAAATTATTTTATAAACATAATTTTACAAATGTTTTGTTTATAAGCAAAATTAGATAAATTAGCAGTTAAAAAGTGAAAAGCTGACAGAATCGGTCAAACTAAAAAATCGCTTAAATAAAAATTTAATTTTTAAAGTTTTTTATTTTGAAAGTATTAACACTTTATAATTATTTGAAGGCTAATCGGCCAAACTAAAAAATAGCTTAAATAAAAATTTTTAATTTTTAAAGTTTTTTATTTAGAAAGTTTCATTTATCTATAATTATTTTAAATTTTAAAGGTCTAATGTAAAAATGTTAACAAAATCGGTCAAATTAAAAAAAATCGCTTAAATAAAAAAACGTCAATTTCACATATATTTCAGCTGATTTTTGTTGTAATATTCTTTGTGTTAAAAAGAAATTAAACAAAATTGCCAATTTATTTTTGTGCAGAAAAAATCGCTTAAATAAACATTATAAATTTTTGAAGTTTTTTTTATTAAGAAAGTTTTTACAATTTATAATTATTTTAAATTTAAAGGTCTAAAGTAAAAAGTTTTAACAAAAAATTTAAAAAAATCGCTCAAATAAAAAAGTAAATTTTAGGTATTACCAGCTTGATTTAGCAAGTTTTTTGTTGTAATATTCTTTGTTTTTAAAAAAACATATTAAACAAAATCGCCCAATTAAAAAATCGCTCATTTATTTTCTATTCAAAAAAATCGCTTAAATAAATATTATCAATTTTTGAAGTTTTTTTTTTTATTTAGAAAGTTTTATATATCTTTAAGTATTTTAAGTTTAAAGATCTAATGAAAACTTTTAACCAAATCGGTCAAATGAAAAAAATCGCTTAAATAAAAAAACGCAAATTTCAGATATATTTCAGCAGATTGCTTTAAAAAGGTTTTTTGATGTAATATTCTTTGTTTAACAAAACAAATTAAACAAACTCGCAAATAAAACAAATCGTTAATTTATTTTTTTGGACAGAAAAAATCGCTTGAATACAAATTATTTGTTTTTGTTTTTTTTTTTATATAGAAAGTTTTATTTATGTAAAAATTTTAACAAAATCGGTCAAATTAAAAAAATCGCTTAAATAAAAAAAACGCGAATTTGAGATATATTTCAGCAGATTGCTTTAAAAAAGCTTTTTGATGTAATATTCTTTGTTTTAAAAAACAAATTAAATAAAATCGCCAAATTAAAAAAATCACACATATATTTTCTATTCAGAAAAATCGCTTAAACAAAAATTGTAAATTTTTGAAGTTATTTTATTTAGAAAGTTTTAAAATTTACAAATATTTTAAATTTTAAGTCCTAACAAAACAAAATCGCCAAATTATAAAAATCGCTTAAATAAAAAAACGCAAAATTATACAGATTGCTTTAAAAAAGGGTTATTGATGTAATATTTTTTGTTTTAAAGACAAATTAAACAAAATCGCCAAATTGAAAAAAATCGCTATTTTTGTGTGCAGAACTTTTAGAAAATATATTATTTTATACGATTATCTTTCAGTTTTTTATTAGTATTGATTCTTGCTAATTCTATAAATGTTTTATTTTAATTTGTTTAAACTAATTTGATTTAATTTGAAAAGATTCGGGTTTAAATTAAAAAAAAACGCCTAAATAAAAATTTTATAATATTAAAATTTTTTCATTTTTTTATTTAACTTTATTAAATTTAGAAATTCCTGTCGTTTTTTATATTGTGTTTGTTTAATTTTTCCCTTTTTTTGAAAAATTAAAAAAACGCCTAAACAAAAATTTTAAAAAAATTGAATTTTTTAATACATTTTATTTGATTTAAAAAGATTTGCTGTGTTTTTACTTTAGATTGTGAGCTTATTCTGTTTTAAATTGAAAAATTTAAAAAACGCCTAAATAAAATTTTATCAAATTTACTTTTTTTTAATTTTTTATTTGACTTTATTAAATTTAAAAAGATTTCCTGTCATTTTTATATTGTGTTTGTTTAATTTTTAAAAAAAACGCCTAAACAAAAATTTAAGCAAATTAAATTTTTTAAATTCATTTTATTTAATTTAAATAGATTTGCTGTATTTTTATGTTAGATATTTGCTTAAACAGTTTTTAATTGAAAAATTAACAAAACGCCTAAATAAAAATTTAATAAAATTAAAATTTTTATTTAACTATTTTAAATTTAAAAAGATTTCCTGTCTTTTTTTATAAAGTGTTTTCTTGTTTTTTCCCTTATTCTGCAAAATTTAAAACAAACGCTCAAACTAAATTTTATGAAAATGGAATTTTTTAATTCATTTTTTTTGATTTAAATAGATTTTCTGTGTTTTTACTTTAGATTGTGCGCTTATTGAGTTTTAAATTGAAAACAATTTTAAATACGAAAAAACGCCTAAATAAAAATTTAAGAAAATTAAATTTTTTTAAATTTTTTATTTAACTTTATTAAATTTAAAAAGATTTCCTGTAATTTTTTATATAGTGTATGCGTTATTTTTCCCTTATTCTATAAAATTAAAAAAAAAAACGCTTAAACAACATTTTAGGAAAATTTAATTTTTTTAATTCATTTTATTTGATTTAAATAGATTTTCTGTGTTTTTACTTTAGATTGTGCGCTTTTTCTGTTTTAAATTAAAAAATTAAAAAAACGCCTAAATAAAATTTAATAATTTTTTTTTTTTTTTAATTTTTTCTTTAACTTTATTAAATTTAAAAAGACTTCCTTCCTTTTTTATATAGTGTTTGCTTAAGGTTTCCCTTATTCTGCAAAATGTAAAAAACGCTTAAAAAATTTTTTTAAGAAAATGGAATTTTTTGATTCATTTTATTTAATTTGAATAGATTTTGTGAGGTTTTATGTTACATTTTTCATTTATTCAGTTTTACTTACAAAATAAAAAAAACGCCTAAATAAAAATTTTAAGAATTTGGACTTTTTTTAATTTTTTAAGCAAGTTTATTTGATTTTATAAGATTTCTTAAATTTTTTCACTAATTTCGTAAAATTTAAAACAAACGCTTAATAAAAATTTTAAATTTTGGAATTTTTTCAATTAAATTTAAAAAGATTTTGTAGCATTAATTAAGGTTTTTTACAAAATTTCTATAAAAATAATCATTTTTTTATAATGCACAAAATTTTTTTTTTATTCAGTTTTAATTTGTAAAATTAAAAAAAAACGCCTAAATACAAATTTTAAAAATTCGGATTTTTTTTTTATTTTTTAGGACAGATTATTTTATTTTATAAGATTTCGTGACATTTTTAATAAAGTTTTTTTTAAAATTTTTTGCACTAATTCTGTAAAATTAAAAAAACGCTTAAATAAATTTTTTTAAATTTTGACATATTTTAAAATAAATTTAAAAATTTAGGTTTTTTACAAAATTTCTATGAAAAAAAACTAATAAAGCCAGTTATTTCATTATAATGAACTAAATTTTTCTTTTACTATTATTATTAACTCTTAAATATTGAAAATGTTTATTTTGTTAGCCTGTCAAATCTATTTAAACATGTGACTATCAAAAGGTCTTTATTTTTTTTCCTGTTGGCAACTTCTATGACTTTCCAATGAATGTCGAGAGTCTCTGTCTATTTTCAGTTGATAGACTTTGGTTTTTTTTTTCTCGATTTTCTTTTTTGTTTAAATGTCTATTAAAAGAAAAGTTTGAAATTTTTTTTTGCTTTTCCACATTACAATGTGTATAAGTCTATAAATTAGATGGGGGGCATTGAGCAAAATAAAAAGAAAAAATACTGAAAATTAATAGAAAATAAGAAAACGGTAAAAAATACAAAGTTTCCCAAGCTAAACAATATTGTTCCTATATTTTGCCTATGGATACCATAGTTCAAAACGTACAAAATTTATGTATGCAACAAAATTCTTATTAGACATTGATATAATCATACAAACAATGAAAGAAATGTTGGAAAAAAAAACAAACTCAAGCATGTAGGCTGGATACAGGTAAACCATGCAGCACACACATGTATGGTTTGAAAAGCCAAACATCTAACAAACCAACTAACCAACCTCCTTCTTCTGCCATTGTAAAGCCGTCGAAGAAGGTGCTTGGTACGCATAGTCATGGTTCCTTGCAATGGCTGGTTTTTTTTGTTAACAATTCCTTAATGTTGTTTAGAGCTTAAAACGTATCTAGTGGTTGGCAAAAGCTAAAACCTAATAACTATTGTATATGCCTGTTTTCTAACATCATGTGAGCAACGTTTTTTTGTTTTTCTTTATAGAAATACCATAATAATACATTTTTATACACAATAACACAAAATTTCTTTTTTGTCTTCAACTCCTACTCCCATCCTCAAACAACTCCTTTAAGCGTTATCTATAAAACAACTATATATAAAAAAAACTGTATTTTTTTTACAGGATTTTAAACATACACGCAATCGCGTTTTTTTTCTTCTTTTTTTTATAATGTTTTACAAAAAGCGCCAATTTTCCCCCTACACACATTTGTTGTGTGAATGCATAAATAACTTACAATAAGTTCCTCTACAACATACGTTTTTTTTTTAATGCTCAAATACCTTTAATACTTTGTTCCTATAGATTTAAAAAAAATAAAAACTGAAACAAAATTGCCTTAAGCTTTATATTCTTTTTGTGCTTAAACCAGTGGTCGGCTCTTGCAGTCAGTAGAGGCCCAACAAAACAGGTTATTTACCTCTAAACATTACAAGTGTTAACAAAGTTCCTGGAAATTATTAAAAAATCCTAAGAAATAGCTGCTTATATTTTAACAGAGAAATGTTCTCTTTATGCCGACCACTGGTTTTAAACCATATAGTCAAATTGTTCGAAACAAAGCTAAACAAAAACCTTATAATTCCTTAATAAATTTTAGCCTAAGGTTTTTTATGTATTATCAGCATAAAAAAGAACAATTGTATTTTGAAATTTTATTTAATTTTAAACATAAATTAGTTTGGAAATTGCTGATTAAAATTCAAATTCTTTAAAAAGACTTTAAATGTTTAGCAATTTTGCTTAAGCAAATTGATATATTTATTTATAATTTTACATACAAATGTTTTAAATTAACTTTTAAATTCTAAATAACTTAAGTACTAAGTAAATTAGAATTCCCATAAATCGAATTAAAAAATCGCCTAAATAAAAACGCTTTAATGGGTTATTTTTTTGTTTATATAATTTAGAATTTTCTTTTCTATGTAATATTTAAAACCATAATTATTGAATTTTCCATTATTTGAGCAAAAAATTTAAAACATTAAAAAAGCGCCTAAATAAATTTGTTTTAAATAACCAATTTTTATTTAAAAATTTGTTTAAATTTATTAGCTGTGGCAATTTACAACTATTACTAAGCAATTTAAACCAGTTTTATAAAGTTTTGTCAAGAAATATAAAAAACGCTAAAATAAAAATCACGCTAAAAGTTATGATTTTGTTTGATATTTTACCAAATAGTAATTTTTAATTACATTAGCTATTTAAATGGAAAAATTTAATAAAAACGCTAAAAATAAAAAAATCGCTTAAATTTAAAGCACTAATTAAGGTTACATTTTGTTCTGATGGTTTTGAAAATATTTTGTTTTAAAATGATTTGTTACAATTAGGCTATTTTCAAGCTATTTTTCAAGAACACATCGCTATAAATAAAAAAATCGCCTAAATAAAAAACGCTTAAATGGTTTATTTTTTGTTAAAAGACTTAAGCAAATGTTTTACTTTGTTATATTTAAAAACATTTTAATGGAATTTTTCTTTATATGAGCAAAAATTACAATAATTAAAAAAGCGCTTAAATAAGATTGTTTCAAATAACCAAATTTTACTTAAAAATTTGTTTAAATTTTTTATATTTGGCAATCTAAAACTATTTCTAAACAATTTAAACAATTTTCCTAAAGTTTTGAAAGAAAATATTAAAAACGCTAAAATAAAAATCACACTAAAAGTTAAGTTTTTGTTAAAAAATGTTTCAGAAATTTTACAAATAGTTATTTTGAATTAAACTCTCAAAATAAAATTTAAAAAAAAAATCGCTTAAATATTAAAACTTTAAATAAGCTTACTGCCTGTTTCTCTAAATGCGAACGAACATTTTCTTTCGTATTTTATATTGAAAACAACAAAAAAATTTAAATTTATTTGTTGTTTGCAATTTAAAATACGAAAGAAAACGCTCGTTCGCATTTAGAGAAACAGGCAGTTACTTTATCCTAAAAATATTTTGTATTAAAATGATTTTTAACTATTAAGTTCTTTTCAAGCTCTAAAAGAAAAAAATAACACAAAATCGCATTAATAAAAAATCGCTTAAATGAAAAAAGCTTAAATAGTTTTTTTTTGTTGTTAGAACTTAGAACATTTTTTGGTTTATAATATTTAAAAACATTTTAATGGAATTTTTCTTTTTATGAAAATGAAAAAAGCGCTTAAATGAAAAACTTCTTTTTTGTTAGACTTTTTGTTATTAGACTTTAAGAAATGCTTTAGTTTATTATATTTAAAAACATTTTTATGAAATTTCTGTTTAAATGAGCAAAATATTTCACAAATTCCAAAAAAGCGCTTAAATGAAAAATGCTTAATTGGGATTTTGTTGATGTTAGACTTTAATAACTGTTTCAGTTTATTATATTTAAAAACATTTTTATGGAATTTCTGTTTAAATGAGCAAAATATTTCACAAATTCCAAAAAAGCGCTTAAATGAAAAATGCTTAAATAGGTTTTTTTTTCGTTGTTAGTCTTTAGAAAATTTTTTAGTTTATAATATTTAAAAACATTTTTATGGATTTCAGTTTAAATGAGCAAAATATTTTACAAATTAAAAAAAAGCGCTTAAATGAAAAATAGTTAATTAGGTTTTTTTTGTTGTTAGACTTTAAGAAATGCTTTGGTTTATAATATTTAAAAACATTTTTATTAAATTTCTGTTTAAATGAGCAAAATATTTCACAAATTAAAAAAAGCGCTTAAATGAAATATGCTTAATTGGAATTTTTTTGATGCTAGACTTTAATAAATGTTTTAGTTTGTTATATTTAAAAACATTTTTATGGAATTTCTGTTTAAATGAGCAAAATATATCACAAGTTAAAAAAAGCGCTTAAATAAAATTGTTGAAAATAAAGAATTTTTTGTTAATTTTTCTTTTCAAAACTTATTGTTTAGTGATTTAAAACCATTTGTAACCAATTTAAGTAATTTCCACAAAGTTTTATCAGAAAAAATACAAAATCGCTGAAACATAAATCTTGCTAAATTTAAGATTTTGTTAGAAATTTGTTCATAAATGTCACCAAATAGTTATTTTGAATTAAATAGAGGCTTAAAATTTAACAAAAACGCCAAACATAAAAAATCGCTTAAATATAAAAACTTTAATTAAGTTTTCTTTTTGATGTGATGATTTTTTGTTAGAAAATTCTTTTTAAAAATAATAGAAAACCAAAAAAAGATGGAAACATTAACAACAAATTACTAAATTTTTATATAATTTTAAATACAAATGCTTTAAATTGTTGCTCATAATTCTAACTGAAGTAGGAATCCATTAAACAGAAACTTTTGAATAATTTTTCACTCTTCAAATAATAATTTTTAAGTTTTCAGAAAAATACTTTTCTACCTACTTATGCTACTTTTTAATTCAATATTTCTTGTTATTGTTACCTTCTTAACGAAAATTTATTTAAAGTAAAGCATTAAAAATTTTCTTAATTTCTCGCAATTGTTGCAATCCCAGCCACAAATTTACCCAGATTAGCATAACAAATAAATATTTGTGTTGTTTTTTTTTCAGCCGTTATTATCATATTTAACTCCTCCACTTAATTTCCTGTTGATTTTCTTTTAATTTTTCTTCGCCACAGCAACATAAAAAATAATCTAAAATTTCTTTGCCTTTTTATTTAAATGATTTTGCTGTCTAAAATGTTTGTTGTAGTAAATTATAATATGAAAACTACACTATAAATGGCGACAGTTTAAGTGGAAAATTGCATTAGCAGCACACCGCCACATTGCAATAAGAAAACAACAACAATAACAGCTATGCAACGTATAATGGGAGTAAGAGAGTGACCCGTCTCACTCACTCTCCTTATAAACAGAGTTGCCTTAAGTTGTTGAGTGGGTGAAGAGTGATGCCTATTGATTTAAAGCTGAATGTAAACAAAGCAAGGGACAGGTGATTAAAAACAGCAAAATTACAAATTTTAAGTTTGAAAGAAAGAAAATATCATTAGTTTTTCAGAATAAACCAAGAAATATTAAATTTGTTTAAGAAATTTAATAAAATAAGCACAAAGGAGGGAAAAGTGCAATTAAAAAAAATTTATTTAAAAAAAAATTAAAATCAGTTATTATTTAAAGGTGAATAATGATATGTACTAAAAATATTCTCATATTCATAATAATTTCTTTTTGGTGATTTTTATCTTAAAACCTCCAACATGTTAACACTGTTTTTTTATTTATTGTAGCACAAGGCAAAGTGTTATATTCGATGAAATATTTTATACATTTTTTTTTTTATTCTTTCAACTTAGAATCTTTTGTCTTTGCCTGTTTTAAAGGAATACAAACTATTATCATTGCTAAGTTTTTTTTTTCTTCGTAATATATAGAGACAGGCATATAGAAAAGACAATGAGTACGACAACGTTTGTAGAGGAACCAAGAAATATGGATATGGTGATTTGAAAATCTGTTTAAATTTGTTTTGCAACAAAAAAAGAAAAAAGCTCACTTATTAATAGTCAAGCGATTTAAAATGACTATAATTTACTATATAAATGACATAAAAGGAGTTTAAATGGAAAAAAATAAGCAAAAGAAAGAATTTAAATGAAAATTCCTACGCATTATTTAAATTAAAATAAAAAAGGAAGGAAATTGAAAAGATTTTGTAGATAAAATTTGAAAATAAAAGGAAGTATGTCAAGAAATTTATAAATTTTTCTTTAAATATTAAAAATTTGTAAATAAAAATAAATTTTCAGCTGAAATCTGAAAAATTTTAAGAATTTTTTTTTTTTAATTTTGTAAAATTTGAAAATTTTCCTTAAATATTGATAAATTGTAAATAAAAATAAATTTTCAGTTGAAATCAGAAAAGTTTGAAGAATTTTTTTTTTTTTAAAATTTCAAATTTTTTTGAATTAAATTTGAGATATTGAAATTTTTTTTTTAATTTTATTTAATTAAAACAAATTAAGCAAAATAGAAAAAAATTCGAAAAAAAAATTTAAAAACCTATTTTTCCAATATTTATCTCAATGTTAGACTGCAGGGTTTTAAAGGCAATTTTTGTTCAATATTAATAAAATTTGGTTGAAATGTTCTTTAAAGCGTTTAGTTTAAGATACTTTTAAAAATAAGATAAATTTTCTAACAAAATTTTTAACCATTTGAAATTAATTGGAGACACCTTTAATTTACGTACTTTAAAAGTTAAAAGTTTTAGGTTGCAGCCTTTTGAAATCAATATTTACTCGATTTGAATAAAATTTGGCTAGAATATTCCTCAAAGTATTTAGTTTAGGCAGGATTGAAAATTTAAGCCAAAGTTTTAACAAAATTTTAAACCATTTGAAAATTTTGGGGGGAACCCTCTAATTTATGTGCTTTAAAAGTTAAAGGTTTTGGGTGGCGGCTTTTTAAAGGCTATTTTCATTCAATATTAATAAAATTTGGTAAGAATGTTCTTTAAGGTGTTTGTATTAGTTTGCTTTCGAAATTCCAACTAAAGTTCTAACAAAATTTTCAACTATTTGAAATTTTGTGAAAATATGTTGGGGAAATTTGGTAAGAATGTTGTCTAAAGGTTTTGAATTAGTTTGCTTTCAAAATTCAAACTAAAGTTCTAATAAAATTTTCAACTATTTGAAGTTTTGTGAAAAAATGTTGGGGGAAACCTCTAATTTGTGTGTTTTAAAAGTTAAAGGTTTTGGGTGGCGGCCTATTGAAGGCAATATTCATTTAATATTAATAAAATTTGGTAGGAATCTTCCTCAAAGTGTTTGAATTAGTTTGTCATCAAAATTCAAACTAAAGTTCTAACAAAATTTTGAACTATATGAAATTTAGTGACTAAACCTCGAATTTTTTTTTCCAAAAAAAATTAAACATTTTAGGCTTTGGCATAATGAGTGTTATATTTATCAAAATTTAGTCAAAATTATATTAAGACATTTCTCAAAGTGTTTAGTTTAAGGTGTTTTCAAAGTTTTACCTAAAGTTTTAGCAAAATTTTGCACTATTGCATTTTTAGTAGGGAAGCCTCTAATTTTTTTGCTTTAAAAATTAAAAAATTAAACTTCATTCTAATGAACTTAATATTTCTCCAAATTTAGTCAAACTTATGTTAAATGATTCCTCAAAGTGTTAAGTTTAAGATGCCTTCAACATTTAAGCTGAAGTTTTTGCAAAATTTTGCACTATTGCAATTTTAGCGGGGAAGCCTCTAATTGTTTTGCTTTAAAAATTAAAAAATTAAACTTCACTCTACTGAACTTTATATTTATCTAAATTTAGTGGAAATTCTATGAGATAATTCCTCAAAGTGTCAAGTTTAAGATGCCTTCAACATTAAAGCTGAAGTTTTTGCATAAATGTTGCACTATTGCAACTTTAGTGGGGAAACCTCAATTTTTTTTTGCTTTAAAATTTAAATGTTTTAAACTCCGTTCAACTGAACTAAATATTTATCTAAATATAGTCAATATTATGTTAAATAATTCCTCAAAGTGTTAAGTTTAAGATCCGTTCAAGATTTAAGCTGAAGTTGTTCCAAAATTTTGCACTATTGCAACTTTAGTGAGAAAATAATGAAAAAAAATGAAATAAATTTCCATTAAAAATTAAACTATATTGGCTGCTGCGTACTGAACTCAATATTTATTAAAAAATGTGTGAAATTTATGTTAGAAAATGTCTTAAAGTGTTAACTTTATGTTCCTTTAAACATTTTGAGGCAAAGCTTAAGAAAAATGTTGCACTATTGCAAATTTAAGGGTGAACCCTTTAATTTTGTTCCTTAACAAAATAAGATTATATTGACTGCAGCCTACTGAACTCATTATTTATTAAGTTGTTTTGAAATTTATGTTAGAAAATTCCTTAAAGTGTTAAATTTACATTCCGTTAAAAATTTAAGGTAAAGTTTTAGCAAAATGTTGCACTATTGCAACTTTAGGGGGGAAATTTTTAATTAATTTGCTTGAAAAGTTAAACATTTTAAACTCCGTTCTACTAAACTTAATATTTATCTAAATTTAGTTAAAATTATATGAGATAATTCATCAAAGTGTTAAGTTTAAAAAGCCTTCAAACTTTTGCTAAAGGTTTAGCAAAATGTTGCACTATTGCAAGTTATAAGGGGAACACTTTAATTTTGTTCCTTAAAAAAATTAAATTATATTGACTGCAGTCTACTGAACTCAATATTTATTAAATTGTTATGAAATTTATGTTAAAAAATTCCCTAAAGTTTTTACTTTACATTCCCTTAAAAATTTGATTCAAGGTTTTAGCAAAATGTTGCACTATTGCAAGTTTAAGGGGGAGCACTTAAATTTTGTTCCTTAAAAAATTAATACTAAGTTGGCTGAAATCTACTGAACTCATTATTTATTAAGTTGTTTTGAAATTTATGTTAGAAAATTCCTTTAAGTGTTAAATTTACATTCCGTTAAAAATTTAAGGCAAAGTTTTAGCAAAATGTTGCACTATTTGCAAATTTAAGGGGGAGCACTTTAATTTTGTTCCTTAAAAAAATTTAATTATATTGACTGCAGTCTACTGAACTCAATAATTATTAAATATTAATAAAATTTATATCAGAAACTTCCTTAAAGTGTTGAGTTTAGGATTCTTTAATCATTAAAGGCAGTTTTAGCAAAATGTTGCACTATTGCATTTTTAATGAAGGACTCTTTAATTTGATGCTTTTAAAAATGAAACTGCAGCCTACTGAACTCAATAATTGTTTAGTTTTAGTGAAGTTTATGTTAAAAAGTTTGTCAAAGTGTTGTCTATACGATACTTTAAAAATATAAAGCAAAATTATTGCAAAATGTTGCCTTTTTGGGGGATTTAGTGGAAAAAAAGTTAAACAAAAACCAAATTTTAACAATTTTAGTGGAAAAAAATTTGAAATTACAGTTATTTCCTCTAACTACATAATTAATTTATTGTTTTGCTAATTTTTCTTTAAAAATTCTTAAATTTCGTTATTTTTTTTTTTTTTCAAAATCTGAAGTTTTTTTCTAATTTTATTTTGTGCTTAAACTTTGTGCCTTAATTTAACTAACATTTCCCAGTTTATTGGTTAAGCTTAGTTAAATCTCAGCAAATTAAATTTTTGTGTTTAAAGAAAATCTTAAAAAAAGCTAAATAAAACTTGTCATGTTTGATTTTATTAGCCCGTTCTTTTTTTTTTCTTACATTTTCATTCTCCACATTAAATCATATCATCCATATGCATAACACAGCACATTTTTATGGCTAAAGTCGCCGCTTTAACAGCAAAGAAATTGCGTGTCGGGCATTTTAAATTAGTTGGCTGCTCTAACACTACACATTATCAACAATTTCTTCCTTGAATTTCCTACCATTAATACAAAATGACAAAAAAAAAAAAAAAATGTTTAAACAAACTCAGACAGCCTACAAAAAAAAAAAAAAAAAAAAAAAAACAGAAGCTCAGCTAAATATAGAAAAGAACTCATAATGAAAATACAAATAATAAATAAATTTACTTTTTTTCAAACAGTCAATAAATGACAATCACTATGATGGATCATACTTGACGAAGGTTGAGACAAAAATAACTAAAAAATGAAAAAAATTTATATAAAACAGCATTTAAAATGTGTATAAATAGCTAATTTTGTTATTAAAATGTTTTGTTGTGCAAAAGAAACATAAACAATTAAAATTCCTTGAAAAATATTTATAATCGTTAACATATTTTCATTATTTAGTTAAATTATTAATTTAACACCTGTCCTGCTTTATATTTTCATCAAAATATTACAGTGTTTCTTTTTATTCCTTTAAATATCTATTATTTATTAAGTTTGCTAATTTTGTTTGTCAGTTTAACACCTTGTTTGTTAAGTGGATGGCTGGTAAGCTTTACTGGCTACAGCATTACTTTGCTACAAGCAAAGTATATTTATACAAGTACATGCAAGTGATCAGCTGTTCATTATTTTCTCCTTTGTAAATACATTTGAGATTGTCAAAATTTTTTACTTTGTTGTTTTTCTTTCTGTTTGTTTACATTTTTTGTATGTAATTGTAAACAATTTTTGACAATCTCACAATGTTTTACACAAACAAAATTAATGTTGTTTTTTTTATTGTTGATTTGTTGTAGAGTTGCATGTACTTGTATAAATATACTTTGGCTACAAGTGTATAAGTGTAAGAGAGAGAGAGAGAGAGAACTGGAGAGACAAACAGAGTGTTTGTTTATTTATTTATAAATACAGCAAGCATGTTTTGTTGTTAAAAACAAGCACGTTTTTAGCTGTCTAATGTAATCTGAGTTAATTTGTAATAAAAAGAAAAATTTTCAAGATATTTAATAATAAAAAACGGGGATTTTATTAAAAATTCTAAGGTTTTTTAATAATTAATACATTAAACTATATTAAAAGGGATTAAAGCAAGAAACTAAGAGTTAAATTAAGAAGTTTAAAGAGAAGTGTTGGACGAGTGTTTAAAATCTAGGAAATATAAGAAAATTTAAAACCTTGGAACACTTGGAAAAATAACCATATACGGCCACCACTATGTTCTTGAAAGTTGTTTATTAAGATCTTAGGTGCATTTTGTTTCCTTAAATTGTTTCCTTAAATTTTCAACCGTTTGCTACCTGTGAGCCTGAACAGGGGAAAAAATGTAACAAAAAAATCGAATTTTTTAAAGTTTTTTTTTTTTTTTTTGAGATTTTGATTTTGAAAATGAAGTTTTTTATTTTATATGTTCATAATTTTTGTTCTTTATGGCAAGAGCTACAACTTTGCCTCAGAGAGTGAATCAAAATTCCGAACGGTTTGCAAGATATGAGCCTGAGAAAATGATCATGGTTTTGCAAAAATGACACCGAGGGCCCAAATCTTTGGGGGCCCATAAAAAAGTACATGACTTTGGGCAAAACTGGGAGATACGGGTCTTTTTTTTGGTCTTTTATCACGTGTTTAAATTGCATACAGTGATATCCAACAATACTCAAGTTGGATTTTGGTGGAGACCATAAAACTCAGCAGTTGAGTTTGAGAATTTCAGCTTCTAATACGAAAGTATAGATCGATTTGACTGTTCCTGGAAGAGAATCATCTTTAGGCGTAAGCCGTAATAGGTTGATGGCATTATTATAGGCCAAGAATTAACTTAAATGAATCAAATTAAAAGCTTTTAATAATTATGATTTATAAACTTTAAAAATTGTTTTAGAATTTTTTTATTTATTTTACTAAAATTAAAATATTTGTTTAACTAATGATTTTCTAGAGTTGTTCTTCTCTCTAATTAATACTTACAAAGAATTTGTGATAATTTACATACCTGTAATGAAAAAGAGAACAAAGTTTTATTAATTAAATTGTTACAAAATTTGGTATTAAAGGATTTAAAAACTGATGTAGAGAAACATTTAATTTGAACTACATTTCAAAAATTTCATAAAATTATTTTTAAACATTTTATTGTTATTGAAAGTTTATACTTTGAAGAATGTTTACTATAAAGACTTTTAGGCTTGATTGCTTAATTTTGTGCCAACAAAGCGTCATAAACGGGAAGTTTTGCTTTACTTCTTTAATTTGGGGAAAAAAAAAATAACGCTGAAGCACATCGATTGCTCACCTAAGCTTATGCTGAATGTGTTCCATCGGTTTTAACGTGCGATAGATAGTTTTTGCGGTTCAGAAGTGGTGATTTTGATACGAAAGACAAATATCGTCCAGGCCAGAAAAATAAGTTTGAAAACCAAGAACTGGAGGCATTACTCCATGAAGTTTTCTGTAAAACTTAACAAAAGCTTGAAAGATGGCGGTTCAGAAGTGGTGATTTTGACACCTAAGACAATGATCGCCCTGGCCAGACAAGAAAGTTTGAAGACCAAGAAGATTACAACATGAATATTGTTGTCACAATCAACAAGAGCAAGTAAAATTATTAGGAGCTACTCAATCAACAATTTCAAAATGTTTGCGAGCAGCGGGATTCATCTAAAAGCAGAGAAATTGGTTGCCATACGAATTGAAACCGAGAGAACTTGAACGACGATTTGGTATGACCGAAATGATGCTTGAACGCAAAATATTCATGAAGCTAAGGTAATTCCTTGTATAAAAGAGTCCTCTCCATTACGAGTTGCTGAAATCTGACCAATTTACCGAACGCAACTGATTCGTTTAAAGCGAGCTTGCCAAATCATTGGGTGCTACTCAGGTAGCAATTTCCTTTGCTAGCAGCTGGATTCAACTAACAGCAGGGAAATTGTGTACCACACGAATTGAAGCCGAGAGTACGCTATAAAAGTATGTGAAGCTCGGCCAACCAGCCGAATCGACGACCAACATCCATGGAGCTCATGTGTAACTCAATCCAAAAACGAAAATGTTCGAAAATGTGTGCTAAATACATTGAAATTCGAAAAGATTTCCTTTCGAATCGAATTAGGCAGTAATTCTCTCTATTTGATGGTAATAAAAGAGTCCTATCCATTATGAGCTGCTGAAACCAGTTTGTCTCAGGGAGCGTGTACGGAACGCAACTGATTCGTTTGAAGCGAGCCTGCCAAATCATTGGGTGCTACTCAAGCAGTAATTTCAGAACCTTGCCATGCAACTGGATTCATTCAAAAGCAAGGAAAATTGGATACCACACGAATTGAAGCTAAGAGAACTTGAAAGACGATTTTGCATGTGCAAAATGCTGCTTAAACGTTATGAAAGATAATCATTTTTGCACCGAATCATTGCTGGTGAGGAAAAATGGAAACATTGCAATAATAGGAAGTCAAAGAGATCGTATGTGAAGCCCGGCCAAGCAGTCGAATCAACACCAAAGCCAAATATCAATGACACTAAGGCATTGATCTGTATTTGGTGGGAGCAAAAACTTCCTATCTATTATGAGCTGCTGAAATCTGGCCAGACCATCACAATGAACCTGTACCTAACGCTACTGATTCGTTTGAAGCGAGCATTGGCTGAAAAACGACCATACATGAAACCTTAATATTCCATTATGACAACGCTAGGCCACATGTTGCAATACCTGTTAAAAACTATTTAGAATGAAGTGGTTGGGAAGTTTTGCCTCACCCTCAAGACCTTGCTTTGTCGGACTACTATATGTTTCTATCGATGCAGAACGTTCTCTCTGGGATAAACTTCACTTCAGAACAGAGTATCCGACATTGTCTTGATTCGTTCTTGGCCTCAAAAGTTTAGCATTACTGAAATTTCAATAAAATCCGTTTACTTTAAACTTTAAAGTTTAAAGGTTTCCAGGTTCAAAACAAAATTAAAAAAATATTTGAAAAATGTTTCTTGTCTGTTGTCTGTCTGTCTGTCTGTCTGTCTGTCTGTCTGTCTGTCTGTCTGTCTGTCTGTCTGTCTGTCTGTCTGTCTGTCTGTCTGTCTGTCTGTCTGTCTGTCTGTCTGTCTGTATGTATGTCTGTCTGTCTGTCGGTCTGTTGAAATCAATTTTCTGAAGACCCCAGATGTCTTCGGGATCCAAATCTTCAATAATTGTATAAGACATGCTTTCGAGAAGTTTCCTATTTAAAATAAGCAAAATCAGTTTATAAATAACGGAGATATGAGCAAAAATCCTCTGAAACTTCATCAAAAAAAGACAATTTATTGCATGCTTTGACAAAAAAGCAACAAAACGTATGTTTGGATGTGTGTTGGTTTCATTGCTTTGCGTGTTTTGTTTATGTTTTTTTTTGGTATTTCATTTCGTTTGGCTTTGTTATTTGTATACCCTTCACCATCGTGAGATGTCATTTCGTTCATATAATCTGTTCGTCAGCAATTAAATGTACAATTTTTAAAAGTTTTCTTGATATATTTAAAATGCTATACGCTAAAAGTGGGCAATTAATACGTCCACAACAAAGGTGAAGGGTTTTTAAGATTCGGCATAGCCGAATATAGCACTCTTACTTGTTCTTATTCAAATTCAATGTTAAAAATAAGAAAAGAGGATTTTTTTTCATAATTGGGCTGAACAATTTTTTATAACTTTAAAAATTCCTTTTAAATAATCTTTAAACATTTTAAAAATTTTCCCTCATCTGTTACAATAACTATTACAATAATAATGCAGTTATTATTTTGATTCTAAAGACATTAAAACTGTCAAGTTCGTGTTATTAGTTTTTGACACATAACGGCTCATTTAACGATAAAAGTGAAACTTGCAATTACACAATAATAAACTACATTTTCTCCTTCCCCCTCCCTGTTTGTAATTTCTTGTGCTTCATTACAGAGCTCAATAACTAAACAAGTGATTTACTAACGGTTGTTCTCACTCTTACTCTCTCACTCTCTCTCGGTCTTGCTTATTTTCCTTGTGTGTTTGTTTTCCTGGTGTACGAGTATTTTACTAACGGTAACCGTTTACTCGTAAAACCATTAACAATTGTCAATCGAAGGCCATAAAAATTTATTATTTAGTTTTTATTATTATTTTTTGTCTTTGGTTCTTTCCTTTTTTGTTATGTATGTATTTCATTACATTTTCGCAATAATCATAAAACTGAAATTATTTGTCAACGCCATAAATTGTACAAAGGACTCTCAAAAGAAAGAAGTACAAAGAGAGAGAGAGAGAGGGAGAAAGAAATAACAATAAATAGCTAAATTTATTGTTGATGTAAAATCAAAGAATTTAGTAGAGATTTTTTTTTGAAATACAATAAAAGAGAAGGGAGTTAATGTAGCCGGGGCTGTGACCTGTTACAAAATAACTAATGCATTAGACATTTACTAGTTTATACACATGTTAAAATAATATTGTATAAATCCCAAAATAAAATGCATTGTTCATTTCTATTATAACCTAACCTTTATGCTCAGCAATATGGCGCCAAAAACTGCATTAAATTGCGATTTTTATGGCATAACTGTAATTAATTATAACTACTGTCAAAAATTGTATTTTCAAACCAAATGCAACAAGGGTGTTGGGTTATGAAACAAAAACTGTGGTTAGGAGGTTTTTATGTTTTCAGGGTTAGATTTAGGGTGGCTGTTTTTATATTTAATAATTTGTTAAATATTATTTAAAATATGTACAAAAACACACCACTATATAAATTATAGATTATGATGCTGACATTTAAATTTATTTTATATTTATAATAATTAGAAAAGACATGTGGTCAAAAAGCCAAATTTTTGTTTTGGAAATTTCTATCATACATTACTATACGATTTCATTCAAACCATTTTCAAATCTTTTTAAACATTATTAATTTATGTAATACTTAGGGAAAAAAGGGAGGTTAAAGGAAGATTTTTTTTTTAATGCTATGGATTATGGAAAATATGTGTCATTTATGTTTTTTTGCTTTACATTTTGCCAGTAATGTGTTTACACGACAAACAACCCTGCTTGCAAACTGTCATTTGTGAGGTGTCAAAAAATTATAGAAAACTGTCAGTGTGCGTGTTGAAATGTTTTAAGGGGGATAATTACAATTGATGTTTGGAAAACATTGAAGAGAAAAAAAGGGTTTGTAATTTTATTTAAAATATATTTCTATAGTGTTTATTGTTAAACCAATAAAAATAATAGAAAAAAATAGGGATTAGCTTAAAGAAGTGGTTTTTCAATTGACAGCAAGTGTTTGTTAGCTAAAGATTTAAAGGATTTAGAAACATAATGACAGCTGTCAGTATATATAATTTAGCAAATAAATACAAATAGGGAAACTCAAAAAGTTTTGAATAAAATATACATAAACAAAAGAAACAAATTAATAAATATTAATTTAAAAATAAACTATTATAGGGGCCTAATTCAGTAATACGAAATGAAAATAATTTTCAAAGTTTTGTATGAAAAACACTAAAATTTTTTTTTAAAAATTGAATGATTTTCATAAAAAAATTTGAAAATTGTTTTCGTTTCGTGTTACTGAATTAGGCCCTAAAACAGAAAACATAGAATTTTAAAAGAGATTCAAGGAAACAAGGTTTTTTGAATTTTGAGAAATTTTTTTTTTTTGGTAAAATTTTAAAATTGTTATAAAATAAATTTTTTTAAAGAAAATTTTGAAGTTTTTTATAAATTCTGAAAGCTAATACTTTTAAAGATATTGTCTTGGAATTTTAATAAAATCCATTTACTTTTTTTAAGTTTTAGCTTAAGTCAAATTCAAATTAAAAAAATATTTTAGGTAAAATTTTAAAATTATCATAAAATTAATTTTTTTCTCCAAAAATTTTAAAACTTTTATGAATTCTGAAACACAATACCTTGAAGAATATGATAATAAAATTTCATTACAAACAAACAACTATTAAAACCTCTAAGCTTTATATAAAATTCATGTGAAACATTTTTTTAATAAAAACAAAAATTGTTATAATATTATTTTTTTTAAATTAAAAATTATCAAAAGTTTTATAAATACTGAAAGCCAATACTTAAAAGAATAATATAATAAAATTTTATTCACAGCAAGCAACTATTACGATTTCCAGAGTAAAACAAAAATGGCATAAAAAATGTATGAAAAAAAAGATTTTTTTCTGAAATTCTAAAATGTTTATAAAATTAATTAGTTTTATAGAAATTTTCAAAACTTTTATGAAATTTTAAAGCCAACACTTTGATGAATTTTATAATAAACTTTCATTCAAATCAGATAACTTTGTAGATGTCTGAGCTTTATTTAAAATCACATGAAAAACTTTTTTTTTTTTAATTTTTGAACATTTTTAAAAAGTGTTAAAGTACATTTTTTTATAATAAATATTTTCAAAACTTTTATGGATTTTTAAAGCTAATACTTCGAAGAAAATTTCATTTAAATCAGGCAAGTTTTACAATATCTAAGCTTAATTCAAAATCATAAGAATTTACAAAGTTTTAATGAAATTTTGAAATTGTTATAAAATAAAATTTTTTCATACAAAATTTTCAAAACTTTTATGAATTTTAAAGCTAATACTTTAAAAAATCTTTTGATAAAATTTCATTAAAATCACATAACTTTGCAGAACTCTGAGATTATTTAAAATCACCTGAAAAAACAAAATTTTTGTAAAATTTTGAAATTACTAAAAAATAAATTTTTTTCCAATCAAATTTTCAAAACTTTTATGAATTTTAAAGCTAATACTTCAAAGAATCGTATAACAAAATTTCATTCAAATCAGTAAGCTCTTACGATATCTAAGCTTTATTAAATTTTGGTAAAATTTTTAAATTGCTATAAAATAAAATTTGTTCATTCAAAATTTTCAAAACTTTTATGAATTTTTAAAGCAAATACTTTTAAGAGTCTCACACAGAAATTTTGTGTAAATCAAATAACTTTTAATATCTCTAAACTTAGTTTAAAATCACACTAAAAAAATACAATTTTTTAGTAAAATTCTAAAATTATTGAAAAAATTAATTTTTTTCATAAAAATTTTCAAAACTTTTAAGAACTTTTAAAGTAAATACTTTCAAGAATATCATATAGAAATTTCATTTAAATCAAATAACTTTTAATATCTCTAAACTTAATTTAAAATCACTGTAAAAAATAAGATTTTTTAGTAAAATTCTGAAATTATTGAAAAAATTTATTTTTTTCATAAAAATTTTCAAAATTTTTTAAAATTCTTAAAGCTTAAACTTGCCAATATAATATACTAAAATTTCATTAAAAGCTGTTTACTATAAATATTTTTAGACTTAAACTAAAATAATAATTAATTTCAAACAATAAAATTCTCATGTTACAAATCATTAATTATTTTTGTTAAACAAATTCAAAATTTTTAAATTCTTTACTGTAAATTTTATTTATTTGCAACATAAATTCAAAGTTTAAACTAATTTTGTAACATTTTTTTCAAATCCCACCCCCTCCCCCTTGAGGACCCTCAAAATTTCCCTGAGGTCCTTAAAATATTGCCAAGTTTTTTTTTGTTTTTTTAACTACATACTTCTAACAAAACTTGCTACTTTGCTGCATTTAAAATTAACCTGTAAAATTTAACTGCAACTACAAAAGATGTTGCATACAACAAACACTTAAACAACCCAACCAAACACTTGCCTCTAAAATGAAAAAAAGATGAACAAAAAAAAAAAATGAAGACAACTATCTGCTCAGCACACTTACTGCAGTGCTTAAGGCGTTTGTAGAGTGAAAATAAGATAAAAAAAACTAAAATTTTTTTTCTTATACAACTGACCATTAATTCAGACAAACTAATGAACACAAAATGTAAACTTCTTTCTGATGGCTACAGTTTGTTTTCTGTTTGAATGCCGCTTTCTTGAAATGTTTTGTGGCAAACTAAACAAGAAAAAAAAGAAGTGCACAATGCAATGCGTTGGTTGCAAGATGCCAAAGGCAAGCAACAAAAAACTGTACAAGGTTTTTAATTTGAATAAAATTAAATAAATAGTTTATAGATTTAAAGTTTTATTTTAAATTAAATTGTGCTAAATGTTTCAAATATACTATGAAAAACTTATGATTTTAATTAGAATATTGAACACTTGATTGATAATGCTGAGAGCATAGAGAGAGAAATGCTACAAATTTACTCTCTTTTCACACATATTGGTGATACAATAACCAAATAAATGGCAATATATTTTCATGAATTAGGTTTTTGGCTCTCAGTTATGTATCTACTTGTGATTTATGCCTGAGAGTTTGTAATAGTTATGCGATTTGAGTGAAAATTTAGTATATCATTCTTCAAAGTGTCCTCATTATAAAACTAGAAAATATTAATTAATTTCCAAATAAAAAATTATTTCCACAAACATTTGAAATTTGTACTAAAATTTGATATTTTTTTTAAATTATGTAAGAACTTTGATGAAACCTAGATTTTGTAATAGTTATATGATTTAAGTAAAAATTTAGTATATTATCCCCTATGTTGACTACTTTATGAAACTATACAAATTTCATTAAGTTGAACTTAAAAAAAAAAATAATTTTAAAAACCTTTGAAATTTGTACCAAAATTTGATTTTTTTTTTTTAATTATGTAAAAACTTTGATGAAACCTGGAGTTTGTAATAGTTATTTGATTTGAGTGAAAATTTAGTATATTATTAACTATAGTGTCTACTTTATAAAACAAAACAATTTTCATTAAGTTTAACTTAAAAAAAAAATTTGAAATTTGTACTAAAATGTTTTTATTTTTTTTAATTATGTAAAAACTTTGATGAAACCTGGAGTTTGTAATAGTTCTCTGATTTAAGTGAAAATTTAGTATATTATTCCCTATAGTGTCTACTTTATGAAACTAGACAAACTTTATTAAGTTCAACTTAAAAAAATAATTTTACAAACCTTTGAAGTTTGTACTAAAATTTAATTTTTTTTTAATTATGTAAAAACTTTGATGATACCTAGATTTTGTAATAGATATTTGATTTGAGTGAAAATTTAGTATATTATTCCCTATATTGGCTACTTTATGAAACTAAACAAATTTTATTAAGTTCCAATTAAAAAATTTTTTTCACAAACATTTCAAATTTGTACTAAAATTTGATATATTTTTTAAATTATGTAAGAACTTTGATGAAACCTACAGATTGTAATAGTTGTTTGATTTGAGTAAAAGTTTTGTGTATCATTCTTCACAGTGTCTACTTTATGAAACTAAACTAAGTTTAGTAAGTCCCACATAAAAAATTATTTATACAAACCTTTGAAATTTGTACTAAAATTTTATTTTCTTTTTAATTATGTAAGAACTTTGATGAAACCTAGAGTTTGTAATAGTTATTTGAATTAAGTGAAAATTTGATATATTATTCCCTCTAGTGTCTACTTTATAAAATTGGGCAAATTTTATTAAGTTCAATTAAAAAAAAATAATTTTACAAACCTTTGAAGTTTGTACTAAAATGTGATTTTTTTTTAATTATGTAAAAACTTTGATGAAACATGGAGTTTGTAATAGTTATTTTATTTAAGTGAAGATTTAGTATATTATTACCTATAGTGTCTACTTTATGAAACTAAACCAATTTTATAAAGTTCCACATAAAAAAATATTTTTACAGGGATTTGAAATTTGTGGTAAAATTTTTTTATTTTTTTAATTATGTAAGAACTTTGATGAATTCTACAGTTTGTAATAGTTATTTTATTTGATTGAAAATTAAGTATATTATTCTCTATAGTGTCTACTTTAAGAAACTATACAAATCTGATTGAGTTCCATAAAAAAAAATATTTTCAAAAACATTTGAAATTTGTCTTAAAATCTGATATATTTTTAATTTATATAAGAAATTGGCTTAAGCCTAGAATTTGTAATTGCTATACGATTTTAATGAAATTTTTGTATATTATAGTTCAAAGTAGGTTGTTTCTGAATGTGTTTTCATTTTGTTAATTTCTTTTCAAAAACTTAATTTTTTAATCATTTAAAATTTGGTGTAAATCATTTTTTTTAATTATTCACGATTTTGTCTTAAGCTTAGAGTTTGAAATCTTTAAGCAATTTAAATTAAAATTTTGAATGTTATACTTCCAAATGTCTAGTTTAAAAAAAGAATTTTTAATTTAATTATAAATTTAGATCCTTATGAGAACCCAAAATAGCTGCCCTATTGAGAAATTTCCTTGTCTTTATGATAATTTTGAAATACAGCAAAATGAGTAGAAGCAGTTTGTTTTTTTCTTAAATTAGACAATTGACAAGTAAAAGAGCTTTATTCAGCCGTACCGAATCTTATATACCCTTCACCTAAGTATTCTTTAAGATAAAGATTGAACATTTTTTTGGTGACAATTTTTTTTTTTTATCGATTTTGACTTATTGTAGCTGCGTATTACTATAGCGTTTTATACGTCATTGGAAAGCTCTTTGAATTATCTATCATTAGATGTATATATTGTCTATAGTAATGACTTAGTAGTCCAAATATACCTAGATCAAAAATAGGTTAAAAAAATCGAGGTGGCCGTGGTTTTTTGCTTATATCTCAGCCATTTGTGAAGGGATTTTCTCGATTTTAAATAGCAACCGAACCGGGTCTATAGCGGTTATATTGATGTATGAATCATGTATGTAAGTTATTTGAGGGCTACGGAAAGTTGATTTCAACATACAGATGGATAGACGTACAGATAGATGGACATGGGTTTATCTACTACGCTATCTATAATGCAAGACAAACTTATATATACTGTTAACACTTATGGTTAAGGGTATAACAACAAAATTTACAAATGCTATTAATATGTTTTCCTGCAAAAAATACGGAAAAAACAAAAGACTATGAAAAATTTGGAAAAAACTGGCAAAAAAAAAATGCTCATTCCCACATGATGAATTACAATTACATGGCTCAACAAATGCCAACATTTTTTTGCCATACACTTTAAATATTGCCAGACACGAAACTCCACAAAAAAAAAAAAAAATTATATGAAAATGTTGGTGGCTTAAATAAAATAAAGAAAAACATTTACAAAAGAGGGAATTGTGAAATGTTTTCTTTCAAAAAACATTAAGTAATCTATAACAAATGTCAAAATATAAGCTGGTTTTTCGCTCAGTGTGGGGTTGTATATATTGAGCAACTGCAAACCTAAAGGAGTTGAAAGGGAAATTCAAATAAAAAACACGCGAAATATTGAAATATTTGGGATCTTTATGCTGCTAAAGAGAATTTGCCACTGACATCTTTAATATTTTGTTGGAATTGTTTAGTGGAGGTCACTGTTTTGTTGGTTTGCTTTGTTGACGCCTAATAATTTTGAAAAATGTGCAAAAAAAAAACTGTATTTGAAACAAAAGAAGAGGGGGCGAAGGATATTTGTTGAAATATAACAATTTGCTTTTTTTGTAGTATTGTTGTGGGTTAGGGGTAGATTTAGTTTTTAGTTAATGACATTCAACATAAATCATTTGAGAAATGCTGTTTTTGTTATAACAATTTGACAGCTTAAGAAGGCTTAAATTCAGCAAGGATATCTAGAGGAGTTGCTATAAAAATAAAATGAGATTTACTTAGAATTATTAAAAGAAAAGAAAAGGAGAAAGTTTAAAAGGAACATAAGAATATTTAAATTGAAAAGAAATCTAAAAATGAATACAACAAAATAGAAAATTAAATATTAAAAATTGAAAACTAAAAACCAGAGAGACAAAAAACCCAAGTCTGCTGTAAATCAATGTACTTTGTTGTTGTATCTGATTTGAGCAAATCTGATTTGAGCAAAAATTTTATATATTATTCCCTACAGTGTCTACTTTATAAATCTGGACAAATTTCATTAAGTTCAAATTAAAAAAATAATTTTACAAACTTTTGAAATTTGTACTAAAATTTTTTTAATAATCTAAAAACTTTGATGATACCTAGACTTTGTAATAGTTCTCTGATTTAAGTGAAAATTTTGTATATTATCCCCTATAGTGTCTACTTTATAAAACATAACAATTTTCATTAAGTTCAACTTAAAAAAATAATTTTACAAACCTTTGAAATTTGTGCTAAAATTTGATTTTTTTTTTTAATATGTAAAAACTTTAATGAAACCTATAGTTTGTTGTATTTATTTTATTTGACTGAAAGTTTTGTATATCATTCTTCACAGTGTCTGCTTTGTGAAACGAAAGAATTTTTGTTAATTTCAGTTAAAAAAATTAAATTTACAAACATTTTAAATGTGTACTAAAATTTTACTTTTTTTTTTAATTATCTAAGAATTTTGATGAATTCTACAGTTTGTACTAGTTATTTGATTTGAGTGGAAATTTAGTATATCATTCTTCCCGGTGTCTACTTCAAGAAACTAATCAAATTTTTTTAAGTTCCAATTTAAAAATTATTTTTACAAACCTTTGAAATTTGCACAAAAGTCTGCTGTAAATCAATTTACTTTGTTGTTGTAGCAACCATAAAATTTGGGAGAGAGTAAAAATATTTATTCTCAGCTTGAGCTTCTAGTTCTATCCTAAGCAAAATGTTCTATCTGCAGGTATATCTCTACAGCAGTTGTAAACTATTGACTATAAGCCAGAATAATTTAACTCATTTAATGTTTATTATTAAAGATATTTAAATAATTTTGTTAATAGTTTGTAATTTTTGTTCATTTTTTTAATTAAACCTTTGGCATTATCAATTAAATTTTTTAAACATATTTGACAGCTGTCAAATTTTTAACATTTTTGTTTTTTTTTCATAAGAATCTGTCATTTTGTTTTTTTCTTTATTGACATTTAACACATTTACACATTAGTAACACAGACTCTCTCGCTTACTTCAAATAAACGCAAATTTATACTTAATTAAATTCATTTAATGCTAATAAATTATAAATCATTTTATTTGCAGCCACCAAAAAAAGGGGCAAAAACTAAAAAAAATTTGCCATAGCTGTCAATGTCAGTGTCACTGTAAGAGTAACAGAGATACTTAACAAAATATGCATAAATCTTAATTTTTGACACATTGTATATTTCTCCCTTAAAGATCCCTTTAATCTGAGCACACATGTACATTTTTATTTAAATTCTGGTATTTTTAATGATTTCTTTAGCAGAATCTTAAAGGTTTTTTTTATATTGTTAATGTCTGCTTTAATGCCCTGTCATTATCACAACAAATGATCAATCATTTGTGGTGGGATCTTAAACAAAAAACTAAATTTTCTTTGAGATTGGTATATAAGTATAAAGATAGATTATTTGTGTAATTTATAATTTTACAAATGATGTTTCTTGTTTCATTAATTGTTGTGTTTCCCAATAATGACATACCAAAAGGCGTTTACCCAACAATTGAACTCAACCCACACATATTTGAAAAATATTGTTTTGGGAATTTTTAACATACATTTAAACTATTTTGTATAAAATACAAAACGGCTGTCTTCTACACTTGTTCTCAGCCATAAACAGGTTTTGGAAAACATTAAAAATTAAACATAATTGTTGCTTTTGTTGTGATCAAATGAACAAAGAAAATGATCTATTAAACAATCAACAAGAAAAGATCTAAAAGAAATAAACAAAATAAAAAAAATTCAATAGAAATCAATAGATTTCTATATAAGAAAACTGTCTTCTAGAAGACACTTTTCTATATATAAGAAAACTGTCTTCTAGAAGACACTTTTCTATATATAAGAAAACTGTCTTCTAGAAGACACTTTTCTATATATAAGAAAACTGTCTTCTAGAAGACACTTTTCTATATATAAGAAAACTGTCTTCTAGAAGACACTTTTCTATATATAAGAAAACTGTCTTCTAGAAGACACTTTTCTATATATGAGAAAACTGTCTTCTAGAAGACACTTTTCTATATAAGAAAACTGTCTTCTAGAAGTCACTTTTCTATATAAGAAAACTGTCTTCAAGAAGTCACTTTTCTATCTAAGAAAACTGTCTTCAAGAAGTCACTTTTCTATATAAGAAAACTGTCTTCTAGAAGACACTTTTCTATATAAGAAAACTGTCTTCTAGAAGACACTTTTCTATATAAGAAAACTGTCTTCTAGAAGACACTTTTCTATATAAGAAAACTGTCTTCTAGAAGACACTTTTCTATATAAGAAAACTGTCTTCTAGAAGACACTTTTCTATATAAGAAAACTGTCTTCTAGAAGACACTTTTCTATATAAGAAAACTGTCTTCTAGAAGACACTTTTCTATATAAGAAAACTGTCTTCTAGAAGACACTTTTCTATATAAGAAAACTGTCTTCTAGAAGACACTTTTCTATATATAAGAAAACTGTCTTCTAGAAGACACTTTTCTATATATAAGAAAACTGTCTTCTAGAAGACACTTTTCTATATATAAGAAAACTGTCTTCTAGAAGACACTTTTCTATATAAGAAAACTGTCTTCTAGAAGACACTTTTCTATATAAGAAAACTGTCTTTTAGAAGACACTTTTCTATATAAGAAAACTGTCTTCTAGAAGACACTTTTCTATATAAGAAAACTGTCTTTTAGAAGACACTTTTCTATATAAGAAAACTGTCTTCTAGAAGACACTTTTCTATATAAGAAAACTGTCTTCTAGAAGACACTTTTCTATAGAAGACACTTTTCTATATAAGAAAACTGTCTTCTAGAAGACACTTTTCTATAGAAGACACTTTTCTATATATAAGAAAACTGTCTTCTAGAAGACACTTTTCTATATAAGAAAACTGAAGACACTTTTTCTATATAAGAAAACTGTCTTCTAGAAGACACTTTTTCTATATAAGAAAACTGTCTTCTAGAAGACACTTTTTCTATATAAGAAAACTGTCTTCTAGGAGACACTTTTTCTATATAAGAAAACTGTCTTCTAGAAGACACTTTTTCTATATAAGAAAACTGTCTTCTAGAAGACACTTTTTCTATATAAGAAAACTGTCTTCTAGAAGACACTTTTTCTATATAAGAAAACTGTCTTCTAGAAGACACTTTTTCTATATAAGAAAACTGTCTTCTAGAAGACACTTTTTCTATATAAGAAAACTGTCTTCTAGAAGACACTTTTTCTATATAAGAAAACTGTCTTCTAGAAGACACTTTTTCTATATAAGAAAACTGTCTTCTAGAAGACACTTTTTCTATATAAGAAAACTGTCTTCTAGAAGACACTTTTCTATATATAAGAAAACTGTCTTCTAGAAGACACTTTTCTATATATAAGAAAACTGTCTTCTAGAAGACACTTTTCTATATATAAGAAAACTGTCTTCTAGAAGACACTTTTCTATATATAAGAAAACTGTCTTCTAGAAGACACTTTTCTATATATAAGAAAACTGTGTTCTAGAAGACACTTTTCTATATATAAGAAAACTGTGTTCTAGAAGACACTTTTCTATATATAAGAAAACTGTTTTCTAGAAGACACTTTTCTATATATAAGAAAACTGTCTTCTAGAAGACACTTTTCTATATATAAGAAAACTGTCTTCTAGAAGACACTTTTCTATATATAAGAAAACTGTCTTCTAGAAGTCACTTTTCTATATAAGAAAACTGTCTTAGACAAGACACTTTTTCTATATTTTCCTATTTAACGCTTATTTATGTCAAATTTCAGTTTCTTTACAAAATCCTTAAAATAAACAAAATGTTCTTTAAGTAAAATCTGTTTAATGTCATATTGCTTTGGCGTATAAGTTAAAATAAGCAGGCGCACATTTCAATGGTTATTTTTTTTATTTTTGGTATAAACAACACAACCTGTCTGTTTATAACTGTCAGCTGTCAGACAACTACTCTACAAAAAAAATCAATGTAATTTATGTCTTTTGACATTTGTTAAGTGTCATTTTGGAAGCTTAAAAAGAGAAGAGGACAAGTAATGTTTGTAGTGTTTAAAAAATAATAAATGAACATTTGAAACAAACTAAGAAAAGTACAAGTATTTAAACTTTATAGGGGTTCTAAATTTCCAGTTGGTATTTTTGATACCAAAACTGGAACTACCTTAATTCTAAATTAGTTTTCAATTTAGTACCAGATTGTTTGGCGTCTTTGCTATAATTCCTTTTGTTACATTTTATAATAATTCAAATAATTGTTTTGTTAAACACTGACATTTGGACAATTTCCCAATCAATTTTCATCATTATCGTCATCCCCATAGAAAAACAATTTAATTTTTTGTTACCAAAATTGGACATCAAACAACTCGAAGGCGCTATTTAACGCATTGGTTGGTGTACATTTAAGCAATTTTCAGTTTTAAGTTTAAACAAGAAACTATTTTCCGATTTGCCACAAAACAATTGACTTTTTAAAACCATTTTATAACATAACAAACATATTGAAAAAAAAAAGAAATACAAAACTAGACAACAAAAATTTATATCTAAAGATTATATTTTGTGTAAAGGTATTTGGTTGGTACTTTATTTTTTTTTTTGCTGTTTCTGCTAAACAAAACCAAATATGGTGGACAACATAAATGCACCAAAAAAAAAAAAAAAAAAACACCAGCAAAAATAAAAACCATATAAAAGTTGTTGATGTCGAGTTAGGCAAAGAGTTATTTATTTATAGGAAGCAGCAAAAAAAAAAAAAGAAAAAAAAAAGATAAAACAACCCAAAGACAATCATGCTGTAAAAGGGTAAAATATCCCAACAGGCAAAAGTACTCTTTACGTACTGCAGACACCAAACAAAAAGGTTCTAAACGAGCAAAATACTTTACTTTTTTCTTAAACAAAATACAATATCGATCTTTGAATTATATTTACAATTACTTTGTTCAGATTTTCTATGGCTTTAAGATCGTTTATTGTTAAATTGTTAAGAAAACTAGAAAAAAAAAAATCCTCCAAATTGCTTGTAGAGTAGAAGGAAAAAATAAGAAAATAATAGCAGAATTGTGGGTTTGTGTAGGCCTTATAAATTGCCAAATGCATCTATTTTGCTGCCAGCAAGCACCAAGTACGTGCAGTAATTTGTTTGAAACTGCTAAAAGATATAAAAAAAACAGAATTTATGGAACAATACTAAAGCTCTACTAAAGGTAGTTTTAGTTTAGTGTTTAATAGGCAAGTTTTCAACATATTTATACCATTTCATACAAAAAATGGAGTTTAAATAACATTTTTGAATTTTTCGCATTGCCAACTTTGGAAAAATCTTGTAATTTGCCGGCAATTGTTAATATTTTATAATGATTTTACTGATTTAGAGATATTTAAGCAATTCCCAAGAAATATTTATGTTTTTGAGCACTATTTTCTAAAAAAATTATATTTTTCGCATTGCCAACTTTTGTAAATTTTCAATATTTTGTAGTTATTTTACTGAGTTAGTCATATTTAAGTCATATTTTCGCAAACAGTTTTGAAATAATGAACTTTAAATAAAATTTTTGAATTTTTCGCATTGCCAACTTTAGAAAAATATAGTAATTTGACGGCAATTGTTAATATTTTATAATGATTTCACTGCTTTGGATGTATGTAAGCAATCCTTAGCAAAAATTTTTGTTTTAGAGCACAATTTTCTAAAAAAACAATATTGTTCGCATTGCCAACCTTTGCAAATGTTCGATATTTTGTCGTTATTTTACTGAGTAGTGATATTTAAGCAATTCTCAACAAATATTATGGTTTTAAGTCGTAGTTTAAAAAAAAAAAAAACAAATATTCGCATTGCCAACTTTAACAAAATCTTGCAATTTTAAAACAAAGTGTAATATTTTATAATAATTTTACCGCTTTGGAGATATTTAAGCAATACTCAACAAATATTTCTATTTTTGATTTATATTTTGTGAAATAAATAATTTTCGCATTGCCAACTTTTAAAAAAATCTCACAATTTAATTGAAATGTCCAATATTTTACTGTTATTTTACTGAATTACTAATATTAAAGCATTTCTCAACAAATATTTCTGTTTTTGAACGATATTTTCTAAAAATCAAAAATTTTCGCATTGCCAACTTTTGCAAAAATCTCAAAATTTTACTAATTTTTTAATATTTAATAACTATTTTATTTTATTAGGGACACTTGAGAAATTCCTAAAACAATTTTTCTATTTGAGCCATATTTTCTAAAAATTTTGAATTTTTCGCCGTGCCAACTACACCTAAATATCAGTATTTTATACATATTTTTTACCTTTACTTTATTTCTCTAGGAACTGATATGAAATAATTACTATTAAAGCCATATTTTCTAGTTTCCTTAATATTTCGCATTGCCAACTTTAATAAAATGTCTTTATTTGAACAAAACTTTGAATATTTTATAAATATTTTTCTAAGTTAGGCTTATTAAAGGAAGTATTAAAAGAATATCTCTATTTTAAGCCATATTTTCTATTAATTTAAAATTGTTCGCATTGCCAACTATACGATAATATAAATATTTTTCTTAATTTTTACATATTTCTTACTTTTCTTTATTTCCTTTAGCAAATTATAAGAAATAATAAGTTCTTAAGCCTCATTTTATTTTTTTTTTAAATTTTCGCATTGCCAATTTCTAGAAAATCTCTGAATTTCACAATTTTTTTTTTCTTATTTTGCAATTATATGACTGGAAAAAATATGATGTAATGTTTTTCTTGTTCTTCGAGCCTCATTTAGTAATAATTAACTTTTCGCTTTGCCAACTAATGACAAATTTCAATATTTTTTCATTTATTTTTAAATACTTCAGTACTTTGTAGTTTTATCCAACAAACTAATTGAAATAATGTTATTTAGTTATAATTTTCAAAGATTCTTTAATTTTTCGCATTGCCAACTTTATAAAAAATTTTAAATTTTCATTATTTTAATTACATTTTACTGATTTTAAAATATCTCTTCTTTAATAGTGCCTCCATTAGTCGTTCTGTACCTTAAATCAGGTTCCTTGTTATATTTTGCCTTTTTGCAGCAATTGCAATCTAAACCTGGTAGATTCATTGACTCTTGATTTAACAATTGTTGTTGTTGTTGGTGTTGTTATTGCAGCTCAAGGAAATCAATATTAAGTATTGACTTTGGCTGTTCTGCTGCTGTTTATATTTATTTCATGGCATTTTATTTATATTTCTTCTTAACTCAAGCTACAAATCGAACGAATCTGAAAAGTATTAAAACTCTTTAAGTCTTGTTGCAGTGACGTTTCAAAGCTCAGGCCATTATGTTTAGGTTTGTTTTTTTTATTTTTGTTGCTAATCAATTTGTTGTCTAGATATACACATAGTTGGCATCTTTGCAACATTATGTGACTATACGAGTAGGAATACGTAGTAGTACTCTGCTATGGCAATGGTACGACGACGACAACGATGAGTTTAATATTGTTTGCAATTGCTTTTCTGTGGTTTATCAACGCTTTATTACGTTGACGTTTTGTCAATTTGATTGCTTTTGATTTTTAAAGCTTTTCGATCGTTTGGTCGATTGAATGTGCCACAAAAACCTCCAACCATCCCGGCCGGCCAGCTAGCCAACCAGCCATCCACAATAACATCAACAAAAGCCATAATACATTGTAACCATTAAAACAAAAACCCCAACCAAACAGTCATACATACCATCCATCTAGCCAGCCACACTATTCATTGGTTTGAAGTTTGATGTCCATACTGGTATTTGGCTACGCGAACCGATTGAGAATGAGTTGTGCTTTGACTGGCTGGCTGGCTGTGTTACTGGACAGCCTGGAATCGGGTGATTGTTCAATATATTTCTTCTTCAGTTTTTGTTTTTTTTTCTCACTGTTTTGGTTTCAATTCTTCTCCATCATTTGCCCGCAACCAGTTTTGCTGTTTTGGTTTGAAATCAATTTTTTTTTTTTTTTTTGGTTTCATTCTTATACATATTTTTATTTTCATTATAATTTCAATGTGTTTTCAATACGATTGTATTGTTATTAATGTGGCAGTTACCAGCAGTTCTAGGAGACTGTACCGAACTAGTGATTTTACCTATCACTTAGGGTGCCAAAGTGACTAGTTATTTTGACATGAACATGTCCTAAGCAGGAGCCCAATTTGATTACAATGACACTCTCTGATAGCAGGTCTCAAGTAGTCAACGCATTGGTTACATAGAGTCAGTTACCTTACTACCTACCTAACTGGTTACTTGACCAGCTAAATAACTATATATTTTAACATGAACGGTTGCTAATTGACCTCAAATAGTCAGTTAAAAAGACATTTCAAAGACAGTCCAATAACTTATTGCTTGTAAACAAACCTTCCTCCGACATCTCTACAATAAATTACTTCAGCTGGTTAAAATAACTACTTTCTAAAAAGCAGTAAAAAATAAATGTTTTAAGTGGCCACTGTCTAGGTTACTGAGAGACACTTAAGTGACAATTGACTTCAAGCTAGATTACATGGGATGTTAGAATACATAAGCAAACAAATAAATAAACTGTATGAGAATTATAACAACACTATTTGTATAAAACCATTATGTATGAATTAGTATTTGAAGTGTTTACCCTATAGATTACTTAGAGATAGTAAAGTGGCAATTGACTTCACGCTAGGTTATATGGAATGTCGGTATACCTCAGCTAAAAGAACATAAAGTGTATGAGAATTATAACAACACATTTGTATGAATTAAAGTTTCAAGTGACAACACTCTAGATTACTTAGAGACACTAAAGTGACAATTGGCTTCAAGCTAGATTACATGGAATGTTAGTATACCTAAGCTAAAAGTAACTAAACTATATGAGAATTATAACAACACAATTTGTATAAAACCGGTATGTATTCAAGTTTGAATTGACTACTCTATACATTACTGAGAGACACTTAAGTGACAATCGACTTCACTTTAGATTACCTGGGATATATAAAGTAACCAATTGACTTCTCGCTGCTTTACAAAGAGTTTATAAGTATCAAATGACCCAAAATATATCAATTGGAGTCAGACAATTACTGTCTATAAGGCATACATTGTCCACTTGCTCAACTGCTGGGTAGTTTATATGTATGTAGCTGGCAAAAAAATGTCCTACAAATATTTTATTGTAAATTGTATGAATTGTTTGCTGGTAATATTATATAGTTTTCATTTTCAGTTAAACTGGCCAATCTTAAAGACCTTGAAATTTTGTATTTTTTTGTTTTTGTGTTGTTGATAAACAATAATATTTCAATAAATACCATTTATTTTCCCTTTTTGAAGTTGTTGTTTTATTGGTAAAATATTGAAAATGTTTAACATGAAAGTGAAGTTGTTTTAAAATCAATAATTTCTTTAAAGGTCATATAAAGAGTTTAAAGTTAATATGATTTTTAAGCAAACAAAAGTAGGTTCAATGTATTTCAAATATAGGTGAAGTTATAATGAGTCAAAGTTCATAGGTAAGTTCAGACTATTTCAAATATAGGTGAATTTATAATGTGTCAAAGTTCACCAAAGTTCATAGGGTGGCCAAAAGGCTAGACTATAGTGCGCTGGACTATCAATCTGAGGATTGCGGGTTCGATTCCCGCAATCCTCAGATTGGGTGTATCTTGCAGTTTGATCAATTTTATTTTTTAGAGAGCTTTTCAGTAGGAACAATTTGATCTTTATAAAAATAATTTTTTTTATTGCTGTTTTTAAATTTTGTTTTTTCTTTATTTCTTTGCCAATTACTTGAACTTAAGTTAATAAAATGTTTTATAATTTTATGTTTGTTAGAGAAATTTTTTTTTATTAAAACCACTTTGGTAAAGCAACCATGTTTTATTATAATCATACACCAGCCCATCTTTTCTTCATCAGCATCATCTTTTGCGGGAAAGTTCATCATGTATAACAGTGACCTCTAACCATAATTTTTGTGAACATGCATGAAACGGCTGCAGACCAAGTGCAAAATAAAATTAAAACAACTTGGCTGTAGTAACACTAGAACGGCTATAAAATTATGGGGGAAGGGGGGTGGTGTAGGTTAGATGCATATTTGTGTTTCTACACTTAAAGAAATAAATATTGTACTTAAAATGCTGCTGTTTATATCTTGGTTTGGAATGAGTCTTTAGAGAATTTTGCGGTAAATATTTAGTTGTGTGTAGTTGAACTCCTTAACTAATGCAGCTAAACCACAAGGAGTTTTTCTTCTTGTTTTTTTTTTGTGCTATAAATTCTTTAGTTTAGTTTTTTTTTTTCGTTTTAAACCCACCTCAAGTATTAGTGGTGGAAGTTTTCTATATTGCTGACTAGTGGCTGCTTTTGTTGGCCTGCCAATTTCATCTTGAATTTACGAGAGTTTGCTATATTCCTCTCTATAACATAACATGCCTTAAAAACATGATGTAACATGTTTAAGCTTGTTTTCTTTTTGGGAGAAATTTTCAAAACGATCATAGCTGTTGTGTTTAATGGTTTTAAATATAAGAAAAAAAATGTATAATGGAAACTAATATCTCTAATGATGTTGTTAATTAATGTTTTGTAAGATTTCCATTTAAAATCCTGCTGTTTTTGAGAAAAAAATCCAAGTGCAATTTGACTTATGTGTTTTATTTCCAAAGGTAAAATTCAGGTAAAGGTATTTTTTTTTTATTTAAATATCTCTAATTCAATTATAATCTTGACACATTTTCTTGTACGGAAAGTAGATAAATTTTTCAACAGCATTATTTTTTGTATAATAGGAAAAACAGTTTTCGCAGGTTTCTTTTTAAAGGTTTATGTTAATGTTTTTTATTTTTTTTAAACAAAAATATGAAAAAAAACAACAACATTGCATTATTATCATCACTACATGGTTGTTAAACATTAAAAACATCATGTAGAGAAATTATGTTGTGTTTTTCATTCACATTTTCCATTTTTCTATTGGATTTTTTTTTATATATTTTTTTTTTTTTTGGAAAAAACGATGATGATTTTTGCTCAAGCAAAAGCTTAATGTGGTGGGTATAATGTTCTGTGCAGCTATTGTACATAAAATGTTAATAACGCTGCTGCTGCTGATGATGGTGGTGATGATGATGATGATGCTGCAGTTGAGCATGATGATGCTGCATTTGTGTGTTAATGTTAGTTGTTGTTGTTGTTTGTGTGTGTGCAATGAGTATGTAGGTTGTTAAAGCTAAACATTAGCAACAAACAACCTCAACAACAGCAACATACAATTGATGCTGTTGTTTGTTGTTAGTTTTTTTTCTCCTCTTTTTTTTATAAAAATGTATGTCGAGTATGTTGTATGCATGTTCTTGATTGACCTTTTTGCTGCAACAACACACCAACAACACCAACAAAAGTCGAATTGTATGTGTATGGAAAAAAAAAATACTAAGTGTATTTGCCCTCTACCAAACTCTTCACGTTGTTTTTATACGAATTTTCAGTTTTATATGAACATTTATCTATCCATGTTGTTGTGTATAGTAATTGTATACATAAGAGTAGATAGTAACCGAAAAAAATAGCGATCCATAGCCAGTCAGAAACATTATACAGGGTAACCTTAGCAACAAAATTTTAACCAAAAAAAAAAAAAAAAGGGAAAACTAACCTCAAAAAAAAAAAAAAAAAAAAATTTCGAAATAAAGCTTTCAAAGTAAACAATTTTAGCATAATTAGAATTTAATAACAAAGCTCTTGGTAAATATGAATTTTCAGCTTAATATTTAAAAAAGTTTAGAAGTTATCATAAAAATTAAAAATCATAACCACAAAAAAAAATTTTTTTTTTAAAACAGCGAGCTAGAGAAAATTATTTTATTTAAATTAACTTTAATTGTTAAGAAAATTTCACATATGAAATTTTATTAAAATCTTTTTACGGGTTCAAAAGTTATAGACAAATTTAGAAAACTAACCTCAAAAAAAAAAAAATTCGAAATAAAGCTTTTAAACCAAAAAAATTCACATAATTGGAATTTAAATAACAAAGGTTATAGTAAATATACATTTTCAGCTTAACTGTTAAAGGAATTCAGAAGTTATCATAAACATTTTAAAACATAACCTCAAAAAAAAAAAAAAAAAAAAAAAAAAAAAAGTCAAGCTACTCTTTCAAAACAAACGATTTTAGAATTTAATAACCGAGCTTATTGTCAATAAGAATATTCCGCTTAATATTTAAAGAAATTAAGAAGTTGTCATACAAATTTAAAATTATAACCTCAAAAAATATATTTTTTTTAAAAACTACAATCTAAAGCTAAATATATTATTTAAATTAACTTTAATTGTTAAGGGGATTTCATATATCAAATTTTATTAAAATATGTCTTTTGGTTTAGAAGTTATAAAGGAATTTAGAAAACTAACCTCAAAAAAAAAAAAAAAAAAGATTTTGAAATAAAGCTGTTAAACAAATATTTTCACATAATTGAAATTTAAATAACAAAGGTTATAGTAAATATACATTTTCAGCTTAATTGTTAAAGGAATTCAGAAGTTATAATAAAAATTTTAAAACATAACCTCAAAAAAAAAAGGTTTTACTACACTTTCAAAGCAAACGATTTTAGAATTTAATAACAAAGTTCTTGGTAAATATGAATTTTCAGCTTAATATTTAAAGAAATTTAGAAGTTATTATAAAAATTAAAAATTATAACCTCAAAAAAAAAAAAAAAAAAAAAAATTTAAATTGTCATCTGAGCACATTCTTTTATTTAAATTAACTTTAATTGTTAAGGGGATTTTATATATAAAATTTTATTAAAATCTGTGTGCGAGTTCAAAAGTTATAACAAAATTTAGAAAACTAACCTCAAAAAAAAAAAAAAAAATTATTTCGAAATAAAGCTTTTTAAGCCAATATCTTTACATAATTAAAATTTAAATGACAAATGTTGTAGTAAATATATAATTTCAACTTAATATTTAAAGAAATTTAGAAGTTATAATAAAAATTGAAAAACATAAACTCAAAAAAAAAAAAAAAATTTTTTGTTTAAAGCAATCTATAGCAACATTTTTTATTTAAAATAATTTTAATTGTTAAGACGTTTTCATATACAAAATTCTATTAAAATATTGCTTATGGTTCAAAAGTTATAAAGGAATTTCAAAAACTAACCTCAAAAAAAAAATATTTTAAAACTAAGCTTTCAAAAAAAAAAAATTTTACATAATTAAAATTGAATACTAAAGGTAATTGTAAATATGAAGTTACAGCTTAATTGTTTAAATAATAGAGAAGATATAATAAAAATTTAAAAACATAACCTCAAAAAAAAAAAAAAAAATGTTTTAATGCAATCTACAGCAACATTTTTTATTTAAATTAATTTTAATTATTAAGACGATTTCATATATAAAATTCTATTAAAATATTGCTTCTGGTTTAAAAGTTATAAAGGAATTTCAAAAACTAACCTCAAAAAAAAAAAAAAAAAAATTTTAAAACTAAGCTTTAAAAAGCCAAAGCTTTTACATAATTCAAATTGAATACTAAATGTTATTGTAAATATGAAGTTACAGCTTAATATCTTAAGAATACAACAAGTTATAACAAAATTTCGAAAATATAACCTCAAAAAAAAAAAAAAAAAAAAAACTGCAATCTGCAATCTGCCGCAATGTTTTTTGCTTTATTTATGTTTAATTGAATATGTTGTTTCATATATAAAATTAGAAGCAAAACTCTTTATATGTTACAAAGTTAGGGACAACAATTGAAATATAACCTCAAAGAAAACATTTTAAAAAGGGTTTAATATTCAAAAATATGGATTAGTGCAGGTTCATCCACGTCAAGTTTACTTAAGCAATCTTGAGTTTATAGATGAGAGAGGATAGGAGATTGGAAAGATTTTTCTCTTTTTCCTCCTCTATTTTCTATAAACTCAAGACTAGCACAAGTAAACTTGACGTAAGTGAACCAGCACTTATTTATGTTTACTTGAAGTTATGGCTAAAATTTGAATAATAATCTCAAAAAAAAAATAGTTTTCTCTAATCTTCTTATTAGTAATTGTCAAGAATAATTTATGAATTAGGCTGCAGCTTAATATATTTTAAACTTTAAAAGTTATAAACAAATTTTTAATTCTAACCTCAAAAAAAAAAAAAAATAAATAAATTTTACATTTCTCAATGCTGTATCTACTAATCAACTGGGGCGATCTTTACAAAAGTTGTCATATAAATAAGGAAAGAGTTAAACTATCAGAAAATTGTAGGCAGAGCTAAGACATTTTAACACAGGGAGAGCTAGAGACAGCCAAAGTTGATGCTCAAGGAAATTAAAAATTAATTTAAGAAAAATTTTGTATTCTTCTTTAATTAAGCGATCTAAACACAACTAGGTTAATATAGAACCTAGGACACAGGAGCTTTGAGAATAGAGTTAAACCGATGTAAGTTTTAAACACAGGATATGTTATAGTGGGACAAATTGGATCATTAAAAAAAAAAAAAAAAAAATTTTAGTATATTTTTGTATTGCTCATTAAGTTAAATTACGGAACCGATAAGTTCCAAATTGTTCTTTATATAAATATATAAACAGTTAAGTTTTCAGAAAATTGTTTGCAGAGACGGGAAATTTCAACACAGAGCGAGCTACAGTGGGACAAAGTTAGTTAGAACAATTACTTAATTGATGACAAATTTTTGGCATTTACTTGCATTGCTCTGTATTCTTCTCTAATTATGCAATCAGCACAAAACGTGATTTATATAGAAGAAAGGGCCAGGATCGTTCAGAATATAGTTTAAACCGATGTTAAGTTTTAATACAGGGAGAGCTACAGTGGTTGAAATTTGATCATTAAGAGGGAAAAAAATCAAAACAAAATTTTAGTTTAATTTTTTATTGCTTATTATGTTAAATTACAGAACCGATCTGTTCCAAATTTGTCTTTATATAAATAGATAAATAGTTAAGTTTGCAGGAAATTATTTGCAGAGATGGGAAATTTTAACACAGGGGGAGCTACAGTGGCACAAAGTTAAACTTTATAATGATAAATAAAAAGCAAGAACTTCATATTTTTGCTTTCCATTTCCCTTATAATCAATTCTAAATTTCTCCAATGATCTCTAAAATATCGGATGTATAAATAAACAAGGAGTTAGACTTTTGTAATATAAAAGGTACTGAAAGCAAACTAAAACACAGGATGAGCCATACAAAAACAAACCAGAGAAATGTCTGTACTTTTTTGTATTATTCTTTGCACTTGGCTACTCTTATGCCTTAGCATAACCTCTGGTTAAATGCGTATGTGTATGTGTAAGTGTGTGTTTGTGTATGTATGTTTTAACGTGTGTGTATGTATGTGTGCATCCATACAACATGTTTGCTTAGTGTGTGTTTAAAGTATTATGGGATATCATGCTTAAAACTGCCAAAAGCCATAAACAAGCATTTAGTTTGTTTCGTTTTTTTTTTCCCTAGCGTTTCTTCTTACATCAACTACAACATCAATGATGCTGAATGAAGCTTAAAAAGAAAGAACAATTTAAGGATAGCAACCAACAATTCCAGCAATTTTAAAGGTTCAGGTTAAACTAATACAACCTGTTTGGTTTTTATTTATTTTTTTTTTTGGATAGTTAAAGGTTTTCTAACTGCAACATTTTCTTGTTAGAATGAAAAAGAAATTTTGTATTAAACATTTGACCTGCTTATAGTGTTAATAAATTATTTATAAAATTATCTTTAGTTTTTTTTATAATGTTTTCAATTTATTTGCTTCAAACTTACAATACTGAGCATTTGTAGGCAAATTTTAATGCTGTTTATAATTAAAATTTATGATGATGATACTCTTCTACTGCCGGCTTTTAATGCTGTATGTTATGCATGCAGCAAGTAAGTAAGTAAGTTTCCAGCATAGTTAATGTGGGAAAAATTTACTGTAGAGTTGGTAATTTAATAATGATTTTCTGACATCCAATAAACTCTTGGAAAATGTAGTATGGAAAGAAAAAAACTTATTTGAATATTTATTTGTAAATGGACATCATTAAATAAGCTACATACATATGTTGTTATGTGTTTGTGTAATGTGTAATGTGTGGTGTTCATTTCATTTGCGGTTTTGAAAATGAGAATTTTTATTAAAATATTTAATTGATTAAATAGTTGTTGTCGGTTTTACTGGACTTGCAGACATTAATCAGGGAAATTAAGTAAATATTTTATTAATGTTAGTTTAGTCATATGAAGTTGTAAATTAATTACAATACATGAAAATTATCTTTTAATATGAGTCATAATATACTAATAAGGAGTGTTACTAAAAAGATAAGCTAAATTATTGTATATTTAGCTTATTATATACTTCCGCTTTAATTGAGGCTTGGTTATAGGAAAAAGATTAAAAAAAAAAAAATTTTTAAATTTTGAAAAACACTAGATTTTTTTTATCTCACATCTTTAGCTATTGTAAAAAATTTAAAAGTTTTGTTTTATTATATGAAAGCTATAACCATGACCTTTAAAAATTTAGTAAAACTAAATAATTCCATTAATATATATTTTTTTATATAACCCCTGAAACATTAATAAAATTTTAAAAAATTTTCAAATTGAATTTTTTTTAAATTGTTAAAAAATTGTTTGTAAAATAAAAGAAACTTAAATTTTGTTTATAAAATTTAATAGCTAAGCCTCTGAAATGTTAATAAAGTATCAAATTTGGTTCCTATAAAGGGTGTATGACTTAAAAATGGATCCAAAGGGGGTGAAATAGGAATTTGCCCCCCCAAAACCAAAAAGTTTTCATATAAAAAAGAAGAAAAATTTTGAACAAATTTAGATTTTTTTCCCCCAAAAATGCTTGACCTGGATCCGCGGCTGGCTTATGGTGAATGTGTTTCATCGGTTTCAATGTGCGAGAGATGGTTTGTGCAGTTCAGAAGTGGTGATTTTGGCAGGGAAGACAAAGATCACCCTTGCTAGCCAAAAAAGAGTGAAGGAGACCAAGAATTGAAGGCATTACTCTATGAAGATTGTTGTTAAACTCAACAAGAGCTTGCAAACTCATTGGCAGCTACTAAAGCAATATTTTCGAGCACCAGGATTCATCCAAAAGAAGGAATATTGGCTACCATACGAATTGAAAACGAGAGAACTTGAAAGACGATTTTGCATGTCCAAAATGATGCTTGAACGCTACTCAAGCAGACATTTTAAAACGTTTACGAGCAGCAGGATTCATCCAAAAGCAGGGATTTGAGTACCATACGAATTAAAAACGAGAAAACTTGAAAGATGATTTTGCATGTCCGAAATGATACTTGAATGCTATAAAAGTATGTGAAGCTCGGCCAACCAGCCGAATCGACGCCAAATATTCATGAGGCTGAGGTAATTCTCTGTATTAGATGGGAGCAAAAGAGTCCTCTCCATTATGAGTTGCTGAAATCTGACCAATTTACCTCAGGGACCTTGCAGTATCATTGGGATCTACTCAAGCAGCAATTTCAAAACGTAGGTTATCAGCTGAATTCTTCCAAGAACTGGGAAACTGGGTACCACACGAATTGAAGCCGAGAGAACGCTATAAAAGTATGTGAAGCTCGGCCAACCAGCCTGATTCGACGCCCAATATCCATGAGGCTACAGTAATTGTCTGTATTTGATGGGAACAAAAAAGTCCATTATGAGCTGCTGAAATCAGTTTATCTCAGGGAGCTTGTACCCAAAGCAACTGATTCGTTTGAAGCGAGCTTGCAGTAGCATTGGGAGTTCCTCAAGCAGCAATTTCAAAACGTTTGCAAGTAGTTGGATTCGTCCAAAAGCGGGGAAATTGGGTACCATACGAATTGAAGCCAAGAGAACGCTTTAAAAGTATGTGAAGCTCGGCCAACCAGCCGAATCGACGACCAAAATCCATGGAGCTCATGTGTAACTCAATCCAAAAACGAAAATGTTCGAAAATGTGTGCTAAATACATTGTAATTCGAAAAGATTTCCTTTCGAATCGAATTAGGCAGTAACCCCCAAAGTAATTCTCTCTATTTGATGGAAATAAATGAGTCCTATCCATTATAAGCTGCTGAAACCAGTTTATCTCAGGGAGTTTGTATGGAACGCAACTGATTCGTTTGAAGCGAGCTTGCCAAATTATTGGGTGCTACTCAAGCTGCAATTTCAAAATGTTTGCAAGCAGCTAGATTCATTCAAAAGCCAGGAAAATTGAGTACCACACGAATTGAAGCTGAGAGAACTTGAAAGACTATAAAAGAAAATCATTTTTGCACCGAATCATTACTGGTGAGAAAAAATGGATCCATTACGATAAACCAAAGCATAAGAGATCGTTCTTGAAGCCAAATCGGTAACAAAGCCAAATATCCATGACGCTAAGGTGAGAGCAATAGGACCCTCTATTATGAGCTGCTGGCCAACCATCACAGGGAACCTCAACCGAACGCAACTGATGAGTTTGAAGCGATCGATGATCGAAAACCCCCCAGAATATGCAGCCCAGCTTGGATACGACCTTAGAGGCGTTCGGGCATAATCCAACGAACGTAGTGTCATACCCCTATTCATACAACAAGTATTGTGCGGTTCCTCTCGCACTACGCAAGAATGCTGTCTTTGTAGGGTAAAACTAACCTGTCTCACCACGGGTCTAAACGCAGCATGGGTGAACAATCCAACGAAAATTTAATATTTCATCATGACAACACTCAGCCACATGTTGAAATACCTGTTAAAAAAGGTATTTAGAATGAAGTAGTTGGGTAGTGTTTCCTCACCACCTTTATAGTCCAGACCTTGTCCCGACCGGTCGTTGCAGAACGCTCTCTCTGTAATACTCTACACTTTAGAACAGAGTATGCGATATTGGCTTGATTCGTTCTTGGCCTCAAAAGATGAACAGTTCTTGTGGCTCGCAATCGCTATATTGCCAGAAATATGGGAAAAGGTCATACCTAACAATGGCCAATACTTTGAATACATTTATATTGTACAAATGTTTCAAAATAAAAGCTAAAAATTCAGAAAAAAATCCCACATTTTTCACTCATACAATTTATTAACCCCCTGTTTTTTTTATTAGTACAAATTTTTTGTTATACATCTTTGTAACTTAAAATCAACACATGCTGAGCAAAATATTTTTGAATGTGATGTTGTGATGTGCTTAACGCTAAGCGTTTATGAGGCATGACGCAAATACTTGAAACAAACTCTTAGACATTTTACAATGCCATCCATGTACATACATATATTTATTGTGAAATTTTTTTGTTTCTATTTTAATTTGATAATGTTTTTTGTTATATTTTTGTTATTTTTGTATGACAAACTAAATAGAAATCATTAATTTAAAAAAATTAGTTGAATTATTTGTGTTGTTTTTTGAGCCCAGCCTTAAAAAGCTTAATAATTACAAGCAGTGTAAGCCCTGTTTAGTTTTTAATGAGAACTTGTAATTTGTAGAGATTTCATTGTTGTTTTTTTGAAAAAAACAAAAACAAAAAAACTTTTGTTTGAGCGATTTATAAAATTGAATTAAATTGTTAACTTAACACCCGCACAATTAGATTTCCAAACCCCTGAAGCTTTAGATTTTTTTTTCTTTCAAAAAACAACAGTAAATTAAGCTTTCATTTTAATACTCTTTCTTCATAATTCATTTATAACATTTTTAAACCATAAATTTTGCGGATTTCTTGTCATTAATTTTTGTGTGGGCTTGTTGAGATGGGATTCTTACAAATCAATTCGCAAATCTTTAGCTAGTGATCTTTTGCCGCTAAATATTTGTTTATAATCTTTATCACTCATTTTTTTGTTTTCAAAATTCTTGGTGTCTTTTGGTTGGTTTTTTTCCTGTGTTATTTTTAAAAAAACATCTGTTTTTTATTATCTCTTGAATTGTTTATGATTTAAGGTTGTTATTTCGTTTTGTTTTGCAGTTGTAGCTTAAAATTAAGTTCTTTCAATATTTTCTGCCATGATAAATGATGTGAAAATGTGTAAAAATTCTTTAAATTAAACAACTTATAATTAATGATTAATAAATAGCAAACAAATTTAAAACATAAACATTATTTAAAGGCCAAAAAAAAAACTACAATATACCTACTAATTTTGAATTATAATGTTAGTTTTATTAAAGATTTCTCATTAATATCATGACATTTTGAAAGAAATTTTATATTTAAAGAAATTTATTTAAAATGTTTAGATAGTTTTGTGTTAAATATTATTTATTTTAGGATTTCAAATAATTTTTCAGTTATTTTGAAAAAAAAAATTTTTTGGGAAAAATGATAACTTTAAACTTTCAAAAAATAATGTTAATTAAGGAAATCAGACATTTTTTTGCTTTTATCGTAAAGGTTTTCCTATGATCTATTGAAAAATTTAATAACTGCTTAAATTTTTTCATATAAATTTTTTATAATTGAAAATAAATTTTGCTAATTTTTTAAAAATAGCAAATTTTTGATTTCTTTTTAAAAATAAGTTTTTTTTTGAAAATTTATAATTTTTTTTCATCATTTTAAAGCTATAAGCTTAAACTTTAATATAAATGAAAATCTAACTTAAAATTTTATTAAATACTTTTTATAATTTAAAACAAACTTAAATTATTATTCAAAAAAAATTTTAATTTTCAAAAATAATTTATTCTTCAAAAACTTTAAAATATTTTTCATTAACTTTAAAAAAGATGTATTTACATTGAAGTGGTTGGGAAGTTTTGCCTCATCCGCTTTATTGAGGCAGAACGCTTTCGAACAGAGTATCCGACATTGCCTTGATTCGTTCTTGACCTCAAAAGATGAACAGTTCTTTTGGCTCGGAATTCATATGTTGCCATAAAGATGGGAAAATATAATAGCTAACAATGGCCAATACTTTAAATAAATTTATATTGCACAAATGTTTCAAAATGAAAGCTAAACATTTGAAAAAATCCCGCATTTTAAAGTCATACTCCCAATAATTCAAAACAATATTAGTATAAAACACAGATCTAGTAAAGCTCTCTGCACTATGGCACCAAATTATTCAAACCTTAAACAAAAGATTCCACTGTATGTTGCTCTAAGCATTTGTTATAAAAACCGAATCATAAATTCTTGTTTAATATATAAAAAAACATTAAAAATTTATTGCTGAAAGTGTTGCTCTTATGATTAATTAGTTTTTTTTTGGGTTGTATACATCATCTAATTTTTTTCTTCTTTTTGTTTGTGTTTTTATTTTTGCGGTTTCTGTTTAACATTTATTGTCTGTGGTACTCGTGTAATCACTTCACAAAAAAAAAAAAAAAAAAAATTGAAGCTGGTATTATTTGTAGTTATTTAAACATGTTTGGTTTTGGCTTTTTTTTTCTTTCTAATAAAATTATAACACAAAAATTTAAAGAAACTATAATAAAAATGTTATAAATAATAAGAAAACTGGTTATGAGGGAGGAAGGGGGATTATTGTGCAAGATTTTGAAAAGCTAACCCAGCAAATTGTACAACTTTTTCATATAAATCAGTTATTTTTGATGTTTTTTAAAGAAATTTCTAAAAAAATTTCAAAAATTAAATTAAGGTCAAGGGTCAAATTTACAGAAATTTTTTAAAAACAACTTCTATATAACAAAAACAGCTATAAATTGTCATAAATTAGGGAAATATTTTGTTATATTAGTTAAATTTTGAAAAATCTATTTGAAGGTCATAGGTTAAATTTTAATAAATACTTCTATAAACCAAAATTACATATTTCTGCGAACAGCTTTAAATTGTGCTAATTTGAAGTATATTTTCTTCTTAGTTTGGATATTTTAAAGACAATATTCTTTATTTTTAAAAAAAGAAGTCAAAGGTAAAATTTTAACAAAATTTAAAGAAATTCTGTATAAAAAACTATTTTAGATTGACCTAAATTGAAGCATTATTTACTTATGTTAGTTGTTTAAAAGAAAAAAAATTTTTAAAATTTTTTAAAAAAATTTGATATTTTTAAGGAAAAATTTCTTAATTTTCAAAAAGTTCAAATTTTAACAAAATTTTAAAAATTCTTTATAACAAAAATATTATTAAATTGACCTAAATTGAAGCAATATTATGTTGTTTTTGATGATTTTTAAAGAAATTTCTAAAAATTTTTTTTAATTCAATAAAGGTCAAGAGTCAAATTTACACAAATCTGGTAAAAACAACTTCTTTATAACTAAAAAAACTGTAAATTGTTATAAATTAAGCTAACCTTTTCTTATTTTAGTTATTTTTAAAGATATATTCCTTAATTTTTTAAAAATCTATTTAAAGGTCAAAGGTTAAATTTGAATAAATACTTCTATAAACTAAAATTACATATTTTTGTGAACAGCTTTAAGTTGTACTAATTCGAGGTATATTTTTATATTAGTTTGGATAATTTTAAAGACAATATTCTTTATTTTTAAAAATAGAGGTCAAGGGCAAAATTTTAATAAAATTTAAAAAACTTCTGTATAAAATAACTATTTTAGATTAACCTAAATTGAAGCAATATTTTTTTATTTTAGTTGTTCAAAAGAAAAAAAATTCTCAATTTTTTAAAAAAAAAATATATTTTTAAAGAAATATTTCTTAATTTTCAAAAAGGTCAATTTTTAACAAAATTTTAAAAATACTATATAACAAAAATATTATTAAATTGACCTAAATTGAAGCAATATTTTATTATTTTTGATATTTTTTAAAGAAATATTTAAAAAATTTTCAAAAATTATAAGGTCAAGGGTCAAATATACACAAAAAACTTCTATAGCCTAAAATGTAACATTTCTGACAACCTTAAGAAAAATATTTTTTAAAACTTGTTTAGAGAACCCGCTTTTTTGGCTTTAAAAATATTTTGCTGGGTTGCTCATTATTCATTTTCCAAAATCGTTCTTATTTCTAAGATTTCTCATTAATCTTTCAATTAATAGTTCAATAACATTTGAACATTGTAGCTTAAAAATTCTACAAAATTTGTTAAGATTTATTAGCTTATTTTATTATGAAAAAAAAAATTAAAAATTTTTAGGAAAATCAAACTTACATGTTATATAAATTAATATTTTGAAAAGATTTTAACATACCTGCAAAGAAAAAGAAAGAAATTTCAATTAGTTTATATAAGAACTTGTTAAAATTTATACAAATATTAAAACATTAATAAAATTGTGTTAAATTTAAAGCATTTAAATAATTTATAATGATTTTATAGACCATATTAATTATAATTAAATTTGCGAGCATCAGGATTCTTAAAAGCAGGGAAATTTGCTACCATACGAATTGAAGCTGAGAGACCTTGAAAGACGATTTTGTATGCCTGAAACGCTATAAAAGAAAATAATTTTTGTACCGAATTATTACTTACGAGGAAAATTTGGATCAATTACGATTAAGAGATCGTATGTGATACCCGGCCGGCCAACCAGCCAAATCGACACCAAAGCCAAATATCCATGGCGATAAAGTATTTGAGTGGCAAGAGTATATATAAGTATGTCATTCCGTTTGTAATTTCTACATTTTTCATTTGAGACCCTACAGAGTATATATTCTGGATGGTTATAGATAGAGAAGTCGATATAGCCATGTCAGTCCCCACAAATGGCTGAGATATAAGGAGATATAAGCAGGACAACCTCGATTTTTTGCCTATTTGGATTACTGGATTGCTATGTCATTAATAAAGACAATATGGATATCTAATGATAGATATTTCAAAGGCCATTGCAAGATGTATATAAGGCTATGTAACTTGGACCTACAATGGGTCAAAATCGGAAAAAATATTTTTTAACCCGAATTTTTGCTTCACCAAAAAAAAATTTTTTGTCATACATTTTTTTTCACTAATAAATTAATTTTTTTTTTTTTTTAAATTAGAAAAAAAATTTGAAAAAATTTAAAAAATTATTTAAAAAAAAATTTTAAAAACAATTTTGAAAATTTTTTTTAAGTTTTGAAAAACAATTTGGAAAAAAAAATTAAATTTTGTTTACCTGAAAATATTTAAAACTTGTATTTTAAAGTATGTATAATTTGCTGAAGGGTATATAAGATTGGACACAGCCGAATATAGCTCTCTTATTTGTTTTAAAATAACCTAAATTATTAAACCTTTTTTAATTTCAGTAAAACATGTGTATGCATTTTTTTTTGCCATGATTCATAATTATTTTTGCATTTTCTTTAAACCATTTAACAAAATCCTGACTAATTGACTTGTTAAAGAAAACAAAGAAAAATTTCTTGGGCTTTAAGTAACATGCAACCCTTGGAAAATGTTAGAAAAACCTTTTTGCAAAAAAGGAAAAAAAAAATCAAAAGGAAATTTAACATTACAATGAAATGGGTTTTTTTTTTTTTTTAAAAAAGAACAAGTAAAAATAACATAATTCTTAAAATATTCTTATAAAGGAAGAAAAATTCTTGTGATTTCGTGACAAACTGACATTAAAGTCTTTACAGGCCGATTTTAATAACCCACAACAAGTTGTGGTAGTCACTTGTTTCTTTAAGTTGCAGTTGTGGCAGGGGTCGCAAAATATTTTTACATAAAACCACAATAGTTTTGTTAGGGAAAAAATAATACAAAGGATATGCTTACCAAATGTATTTGTTCAGAAAGGAAAAATAATTCAAATTGTAGGTAAAAAAAAGTGCAAGTGCTGTTAAAGATATTAAATTGTATATAAAACTTGGAAAAAATTTCTATAAAATCTTTTAAGAATTTGTTAAATTTTGTTCAGTGTATTTTCTTTACACAAACTATGTTAAATGTTCTTGACATTCGTGGCTCAATGTTTTTGATGGCGACAGGAAATTACCAAAAAAAAAAAAAAAAAAATGGCAACAAATTATGAGAAATAAAGTTGTGAGCTTTTGTATAAAAGAAAAATCAATATTAATATTTCCTTGGGTAATAACCACATAAGAGCTAAAGTTTTTCTTTAAATGTTCACAAGTTATAAAAGAAAATGTGTGGAAAAACCAAATCAACAGGTTAATTTAAACAAATTTGTTTTAAAGTATATTTAAAAATAGATAATACTAAGCAGGGTCAAAAAACACAGGTTTTTGGATAAAAATATCATTTTGTTTTTCAATATAGGCTGCTTTGAACTCTCTCCAATTTTCGTATCCCTTGCATAAAATAAGATTTGTCGCAAAGGTTTTGAAATTGATAACATACATTTACATATGCATGGCTACATATAAATTTACACATGTATGAATATCCTTAAGAATGGATCACGCAAAATGGTTTTTAAAAAGAAAGTAAGAAAGTAAGAAAGCACAAACAAACAAAGAAAAACCAAGCTGTATGTTCTATTACATTGTTTATTTAAGCATATAAATGTTAAGGAATTTGTTTCAGTTTTGCTGGCTTTTTATGCAAAGTAAAATAATTATGAGAAAAAAAAAAAAAAAAAATTCAAAGATTGAGGTCTTATAAAAATATGTATATATAAAAATATTTTAAAAATTAAAAATTCTTTTTAAAGCTCAAACTGTATGCTAATACATTGCATTAAAATTTTATGCGAATTTTGAGTTTAAGTATTTTTAAAAAATTTTTCATCAAAACTAAAATTTTTCAATAAAAACTCTTAAAGTATAAAAGTTAGATCACATGTAAAAAAACAAATATATTATACAATTTTATATATTTTAACTATTTCTGATAGCCTAAACAAACTTTTATTCGATGCCAGTTTAAAATTCTATGGATTTTTATAACTAAAGCTTTTTCCAAACAATTAAAAAAATTAATAAATTATTTAGACGTTTGTAAAAATTATAAGTTTGTGACCTTTTAACAAAAATATGTATGAACATATTTGTATAAACTAAAATTTATTGGAAAGCCTAAACAATTAGCTATTAGCTAGAGTTAAAATTATTAGCAAATTTTGAGTTTAAATATTTTTAAAATTTTTTTTTATGAAAACTAAAATTTTTCAACAAAAATCCCTAAAAGTTTAAAAGTTTGTAAATTCATAAAACTAGATATATAAAGAAACTCTATATATTTATGATATTTTAAATAGTTTTAGCGGACTTGTTGTAGACAGTTTTTTACATTTAAAGCTTTTTCGAAGCAATTACAAAAATTTAATAAATTATGTATGACTCTTCCAAAAAATTATAGTTTGTGGCCTTATAAAAAAATTGATATATGAAAATATTTTAAAAATTCAAAATTGTTCTTAAAGCTCATAATGTTGGCTATTGCTCTGAAATAAAATTTTTAGAAATTTATGAGTTCAAATATTTTTAAAAATTATTTTAATAAAACTAAAATTTTTAGTTATTTTGTAATAATTTATTATGTTTTCAACAACTTGGCCCAATATTACTTGAAAAATATTTCACATTCTTGAAATGGTGCTAAATTTTTACTACATAAATCATGCTTTAAATTCTTTATTAAATTTGTGTGTCTTTTCCCCTTACATTTTCTTTCTTTTTTTGTCACATTTTAATGACACCTTTTGATCTGTTCCGTAATTTCCGCAAAACCAAAGGCAAAAAAAAAAAAAAAAATTTGTTTCAAAATATGTTTATTAAAACAAATATGTATATATTTCTTATTATGTCAAATTTGTTGTTTTATACAAAAAACTTTTTGTGTGTTTTATATTTCTTTCATTTCAGTTCTTGTTTTTTTTTTTTTCAAGAATTCATTAAATTGTCAAAATATTGACATTAACAAAATCATCGTCTCTCAGCCACACACCACGACAACATCAAAAACCATTTATACTTTCAGCTGCCAAAGGCATATGTTTATTATTATTTTTTTTTTTTTTGGTTTTGTTATTATTGTTTTTAGCCAACTTCCTTTTGCTACTTAAATACACTCTCTTTGTACATTTAAGATTTACATGCAAAATCTCTAAAGATTTGAATAAAACCAACAAAAAGCAATGTTTTTTTATTTTTTTTTTTTAAATATATTTTGTTGGTAAAACAAAGTTTGAAGTAAAAACAACAAATATAAACGTCAAAAAGAATGTCATTACATTACAGGTTGATTTACATTTACCAACAAGACAAGATGGCGTAGCTTTAGAGTGTTAAAAGAGAGCGAGAGAGAGTGAGTAAAGGAGACAAAGAGACATCTTCTAAGGATATAAAGTTTGAATAAGAGATTGTAAAGCAAGTCCTTTTTTTGTTGCTACAAAATTGTTGTAATTGTCAGTAAGTAAATATTGACATTTGTGTTGTAATAATAATAATAATACCAACAACAAAGACAAAACAAAATTTTAAATAAAAATTATGCAAAGTATTTGATGCTTAAATCGTTGTGGAACAAAAAACAAGCAACTAAAATGGCAAAAATCTTTAGCTTAAAGCTGTCTCTGTATTGATTTCAAAGCACCAACCTTTGGGGAGTTATATGAGCTGACTGTAGAGAAAATTTTCTTAGTAAGCAACACACAAAAAAAAAAAAAAAAATATGTTAAATGGTGCGTTCAAACTTGACGTTAAGACTTTATTTAGTATTATTAATATTTTATATTATTATTTTTTTGCTTTCACTCTGTAGTTATACTTTATTTAACCAAATATTTTTAGGTTTTGTTTCTACAAAATATAAGAAAAGAACAGGCAAAGGGTGTGGGAGGGGAAGAAAATAAATCTTTTGTAATCATACGCCTGTAAAACATGGTAAAAACCAATATGGCGTCACTTGTTTTGATATGGAAGGTACATAATAAAAACATAGATTTTTTGTTAACTTGCTTTAGGAGACATTTTCTTAAGAAATAAATTAAATTTACCAAGAAAAATAACGAATTTCAGAGCACAGTATTCTAAAGAAAAATTTCAGTTTTCATAAAACTTTTTTTTAAAAATATTTAGACTCAAAATTTGCAAGTAAATTTAACTTGTATTTAAAGCTTATTTTAAAGGCTTTCCAATAAATTGTAGATTATACAAATATTCTCATATCTATTTCTTTCATAAAGCCACAAATTGCAAATTTTTTCGAGCATCATACATAATTTAATTAACTTTTTTAATTGCTTTAGTTGCAAAACCGGCATAATTTTGTATAAGAGTCTAATAGAAGTCTGAGCAGGCTATTAGAAATAGCTTAAATAAATAAAAGTTATTTATATATTGAGTTTTTATGAAGTAACAAACATTTGTAGTTTTAGAATTTTTATTGACAAATTTTAGTTTTAATTAAAATATTTTAAAAAATAACTAGAATCAAAGTTCGCTTATAACTTTAGCTGAGCTTAATAGCCAATTGTTAAGACGTTCCAAAACATTTACAAATATTAAAATATTTTCATAAACTTTTTTTTTATAAAGCCAAAAACTTTTAATTTCAATGGCATAAAAAATAATTTTATGAATTTTTTTATTGCTTAGAAAAAGCTTTATTTATAAAACTAGCTTAATTTTAAAATGAAAACTAATAATAGGCTATTCAAGTTATAAAAAAAACAAATAAAACATTTAATATTTCTTAATATTTTAATTTTATATTAAACATCAAAATGTCGTACTATTAAAATTTTTTATGAAAAATTTTAGTTTTATTAAAATAATTTTTAAAAATATTTCAACTCATAATAATAGTTAATACTATGAGCTTTAAGAAAAATTTTGAATTTTGAAAATATTTTCATATATACATTTTTTTATAAGGCCACAATTTATAATTTTTTGGGAGAGTCATACATAATTTATAGAATTTTTGTAATTGTTTCCAAAAACCTTTAAATGTAAAAAACTGTATAAAACAAGTCCTCCAAAACTATTTAAAATATCGCAAATATATAAGGTTTCTTTATATATCTATTTTTATGAATTTACAAACTTTTAAAGTTTTAGGGATTTTTGTTGAACAATTTTAGTTTTCATAAAAAAATTTTTAAAAATATTTAAACTCAAAATTAGCAAATAATTTTAACTCCGATTAATAGCTAATTGTTTAGGCTTTCCAATAAATTTTAGATTATACAAATATTTTCATATATCTTTTTGTATTAAGGTCACAAACTTATAATTTTTACAAACGTCAAAATAATTTATAAATTTTTTTAATTGTTTGAAAAAAGCTTTAGTTGTTAAAATCCGTAAATTTTAAACTGGAATCAAATAGAAGTTTATTTAGGCTATCAGAAATAGTTAAAATACATAAAATTGTTTAATATATTTGTTTTTTTACAAGTGATCAAACTTGTATACTATAAGAGTTTTTATTGAAAAATTTTAGTTTTGATAAAATTTTTTAAAAATACTTAAACTCAAGATTCGCAAAAAATTTTAATTCAATGTATTAGTCTATAGTATGAGCTTTAAGAGGAATTTTGAATTTTAAACATTTTTTTATATATTTATTTTTTATAAGACCTCAAACTTTGAATTTTTTTTTTATCATTTTGTCATACCTTTCTCATAATTATTTTACTTTTCCTCATATAAGTAGGGTATCTTTGCATAAAAAGCCAGCAAAAATGAAACAAATGCCTTAACATTTATATGCTTAAATAAACAATATAATAGAACATACAGCTTGGGTTTTTTTTGTTTGCTTGTGCTTTCTTACTTGCTTTCTTTTTAAAAGCCATTTTGCGTGATCCATTCTTAAGGATATTCATACATGTGTATATTTATATGTAGACATACATATGTAAATGTATGTTGTCTTGATTATAACCAGCAGTTCTGAGAGACTATGAACTGAACTTGAAACAGTACTATTGCAGGACTTCTTAAATACCTATAACTGTAGTTTATAACGGAATGGATAAATAGCAACAATTAAAGCTTGTAATTCTTTACATAAAGAGCTACAATTGCAGATTATAATGCACCACAAAAAGACCTGCGATTGAAGTTTATAAAGGTCTTTAAAATAACTAAAAATGTACTTTATAAAGAGCTACAATTGCAGCTTATAATGATCTACATATAGTGCAGCATTGGCAATTTATTAAAGAGCTACAATTGAAGCTTATAATATACTACATAAGGAGCTATAACTGCAGCTTGTGAATTAATATATAAAGAGCTTTAATTTAAGCTTTTAAAGGACTTCATAAAGAGCTACAAATACAGCTTATAATGGACTACATATAGAGCTTTTGTTAAAGCCTGTCATGTACCACACATAGACCTACGATTGAAGCTTATAAAGGACTGTTTAAAGATTATTGCTTGAATCTTGTAATGTACTTTATAATGAGCTACATTTGTAGTTTATAATGAACTACATATAGAGCTACAATGGCAGCTTATTAAACAGCCACAATTGAAGCTTTTAATGGACAACATAGCGAGCTATAATTGCAGTTTTTGAAGGATTACATAATGAGCTTTAATTGAAGCTTATAAGGTCTTCATAGAGAGCTACAATTTAAGTATATTATGAACTATATAAAGAGCTTTAATTTGAGCTTTTCATGGATTTAAAAAAGATCTACAATTGCAGCTTATAATGGACTACATCAAGAGCTTTAATTGAAGATTATAATGGACCTCATAAAGAGCTACAATTGAAGTATTTAATGAACTAAAGTAAAAGCTTTAATTGGAGCTTTAATACAGCTTATAATATACTACATATAGAGCTTTTATTAAAGCTTATAATGAGCTATATAAAGAGCTATAATTAAAGTTAATAATGGACTACATATTGAGTAGAATCAATAGCTTGGGAACCAGAACTACTGGGTTTAAACCTCCTGCTGTACACATATCAAAGTAAAGTGTATGTAAATGCTTAAAGATTGCATATGAGTTTTCATTAGAATTTCTTTTGGGGGGGCTTTGATGGCATGTTTTGATAGATTTTTCGTTTAACATTTCTTTTTCTTTACAATTTCATATATACATATTTTCTTAAACAATCCCATTTCTAGCACACAATATGGATTTTACGTGTTAAATACTTTTTATCGTATGACGCACGTACTTCTTTTTATCTGCTTTTTTTTTTTGTTCGAGAGTAAATTGTATAAATCTGTGTGCGAATGTTTGGGTCGCGTGTTTATGGTAACTTCCTTTTTTTTTTTGTTTGCTGCCAGGACTAAAGGAATTGAATATATGTTGAATTGAATTGCTTTTGTTTTCAGCCAACGTCGTCTTCCACGTGGATTGTCTGTGTTTTGTTTTGTTAAAAGCTTTAACAAACAATTTTTTGTTGCTTAAATGAGTTTGTTTTTTTTTTTTTTTCTTCCTGGCAAATGTGTGTATCTGTGTGAGTTTGTAACTGCAATTGAGTGTTTTTTGTTTTTTTGCAGGTGTATCCTGTTTAAACATTATTGCCTGGCAAAACAAACAATTTAACTTCAATACAGTTTGCTGGAAGTCCTTGCCAGGGATGTAAAGTACAAGCACAAGTATCTCTGTGTTAATGATTTTCTACCCCTCCCCTGATGAATCACTCTCACGCTCTCTGCCTAAACAGCCACTTAAAGATGTCTGCTGTATTTTAATGGAAAAACAATGTTGTTTTTCAAGACTTAAAAGGAATTCAAGCCATAAAATATACGAAAAAATTCAATAAAATTTAAATTTTTCGAAAATTAAAATTTTTTTCGACTCAATACTGTACATCATTGTATTAACTGCTGCCGTGGTGTTTGTCCAGTGTTTCCCCCAAAAAAAGTATGTTTTTCTTGCAACAATATTTGCAACATAAGTAGGTTTTTCTATAAGAGTATATGTGTGTGTTTAAACTCCCTAAAGAAATCATAAAAACTAACAAGAAAACTATAATACTTCAGAAATAGTTTCTGTACTTTTCCAAATAAAAAGTTTTGCTCTTTAAAGCTTTTTTCTCCAAAAGAGTTTTGTTTGTAGGAAAGATCATAATAATTTAGTGGAGTTGTTGGACGGTTTTTTGTGTAATTTTATTTGCTAAAGAAAGGAAAATAATAGGAAACAGTGGTTAGAACTCAGCAAAAGTTTTAACAAAAAGCTTTATAGGTTAAAGTTTCTAATTTTAACTAGAAACGCTAATGAAATAAGCTTTTTTTGAAATCTTTAATGAAATTAACTTATAACAAATAGATTAAAAGCGTTTGCTGGCTATTTCCATGACTACTTAACCTAAAAGCTTAAAAGCTTTTATATAAAATACCTTTATTAAAGGTTTTATACTAGTTTTCTTACTTCTCACCTAAACGTAAGAAAGAAAATGTGGCAAAAGAAAGCTTTATGAAGCTTTTTTTTTAAATTTATTAAAAGTCAAGCTTTTTATCAAAGTTGTGTTAAAAAGCTTAAAAGCTTTCATATAAAATTCTGGCAAATTAATGTTTTCTTAATTACTACACAAAATAATGTTGAAAAAAATTAAAGCTTTTTCTATTTTTATGGAAGTTTTTTTAAAAGCTTAAAAAAGCTTTTATATAAAAATTAAAGACTGACAATATTTATAATTTTTTTTTTAAAATTTATTAATTTTTCTTCGTCTTATTGAAGCTTTTTATCTAAGTTTTGTTTAAAATCTTAAAAGCTTTTATATAAAAAAAATTGAACTTTATCTTTTTCTTCAACCTTGTAAAAAATCAAGCTTTTTATCTAAATTTTGTTATATTTTCATACCTGGTTCCACTGTATGAAAAACAGACTTCATCATAACTTTAATCATATAAAGTTTGAACTTATTTTTTCCAATTCTTATTCTTTTTTTTTCTGTTTAACCTCTTGCTCCTCTCTTTCCCAGCTGTCACAACAGTTCCAATGATTATAGGAAAAAAAAAAAATTGGGTTGCCACTGATTCAATATTTACTCGCAAGTATATAACTTCTTTTCTTTACTATTTGTAAGTAAGTAAACAAAAAGTTTTTTTTTAGTTTTTTACTTGTTTAAAATATGTACTTGGTTTCTTTCAATTTATCCACCAAATTCAGCTTTTTGTTGCAGCATAACAATTTTTTTTTTGTTTACAACATTTTGTTGTTATTGTTGGAAGAAAAAGAAAGAAAAATATTGCTGACAGTTGTCATTTGATTGTTTTCATTTCATTTTCTATCAATAAGCTGGGAAATGAGTACGGCAAAGAAAAAAAAATTCTAACATAATGTAATAAGTTTTTTTTTTTTTTTTTTTTTTTTTTTAACAATTTTCAAGTAATAAAGTTTAGTTTTAAGAGAATTTTAGCTAGATATAAGTTAGTTTAGATTTTGCAATTTTTATTTAATTTAGTTTTATAAGGTTTTGAAAACAAGATGATCAAAAGGATGGGTTAAATAATATGCAAGTTTCAGGGTAATTTAAAAAAATATATATTGAGGCATATAACTAGTTTTTAAACACATAAATAGCATTAATTATTGGCTAAAGAGAAGTGTAAACAATTTTTACGACTTTGTTATGTAAATAATTTTTATGAATTTTTCAAATAAAATAAAACAGTTTTCTTGTCCCTTTATTCTGAACATTTGAAGCACATTAAAAAAAATATATATATTAAGGCATTTAATAAGTTTATAATTTATTTAAAAGCTTATGATATTATTGAAATTATTATTAGATTTTGTGCAGTATATAATTTTGTTGAATTTTTGAAAAATTTCCTACATTTTTTTTAAATTGAAAATTATTGTAAGTTTGTAGGAAATTTAAAAATAGCCTGTGATATTGTTTATTAGATGGTACTAAATTATTGTACTTTTTCTTGCAAACAATAATTTTTATGAATTTTTTAATTATGTACTAAATTGTTTATATAATTGAAATTTGTTGAAAGTTTGTTGTTTATTTCAAAAAATATATATTAAGGGCTTTAATTTTTTTATAATTTTCATTAAAGCTAGTGATATTAGCTGTAAAATGGTATTAAATAATAGAGCTATTTTTTTGTAAAAAGAATTTTGTTGAAAATTTTGAAAATTTGTTAAAGCCTGGACAAATGTTGAAAGTTTGGCGAATTTTTAAAAATAACTATAGAAAGAGATTTGATTTTTTTTATAATTTTTATAATAGCTTGTGATATAAGCTATCATAATAATTTAAATACTTGTGCAGTTTCTTGTAGAAAATATTTTTGGAAAATTTTTGAAAAATATTCTAAATTTTTAAAAGACTTGAAAATGTTTCGAAGTTTATAAGATCTTTAAACAAATATATATTAAAGGATTGAATTTCTGTATAATTGTTGTGATGAAATATGATATCAGCTTTAAAATAGTGCGAAATAATTGTGGTATTCTATCAGAAATCCAGAAGCCTGGAAAATTGTTAAAAGTTTGTGCCGTATTAAAAAATAAATATATCAAGGGATGTAATAATTGTATAATTTTTCTTATATCTTATGATATTAGCTGTGAGATGCTATTAAATAATTGTCCTGTTCTCTTTAAAAATATGTTTAATGAATATTTGAAAAATTTTCTATATTTTTTAAAGTCTTGAAAGTTTTGGGAATTTTTAAAAATAAAAATGTTAAGGGCTTTGATTTGTTTCTAATTTTTATAATAGCTTATGATATTCACTATCAGAATAATTTTAACAATTGTTTATTTTCTTTCAAAAAATAATTTTTAAGAATTTTTGAAAAATTTATAAAATTTTTTAAAGGCTTGAAAAAATTTTCGAATTTTGTAAGGAATTTAAACAAATATATATTAAGGAATTAAAATTGTTTATGATTTTTATTAAAGCTAATAGTATAAGCTATTATATTAAGTTAAATAATTGTGCTGTAGTTTTGCAAAAAATAATTTTAGAGAATTTTTTAAAAATTTCGAAAATTTTTTAAAGGCTTGAAAAATTGTTAAAGTTCACCGAATTTTTAAAAATAAATATATTAAGGGCTTTGATTTGTTTATAATTTTTTGTAATAGCTTATGATATTGGCTACTAGAATAATTTAAATAATTGTGCATTTTATTGTAAAAAATAATTTTTAAGAATTTTTTAGAAGTTTATAAAATTTTTAAAAGCCTTAAAAATTTGTTCGAAGTTTGTTAGAAATTTAAAGAAATATATATTAAGAAATTAAAATTTTTATGATTTTTATTAAAGCTAATTTTATTAGCTATAACACTATGTTAAATAATTGTGCTGTTGTTTTGCAAAAAATAATTTTAGAGGATTTTTTAAAAATTTCCTTAATTTTGAAGACTTGAAAATTGTGTTCAGGTTTCAGGAAATTTAAAGAATTGTATATTAGAGAATTTAATTAAGTTATATTTTTTATGAAAGCTGTGATATTAGCTATTACATGGTATGAAATTATTGTGCTGTTCTTTCACAAAAAATAATTTTAGAGAATTTTTGAAAAATTTGCTTAATTTTTTGATAAGCTTAAAAAGTTTTTTCAAAGTTTGTAAAATATTTTAAAATAAATATATTAATATATTTAATTATTTTATAATTTTTATAAAAGTTTATGATATAAGCTATAATATGGGATAAAAAATTGTGGTGGTCCTTTGCAAAAAATAATTTTGGCGATTTTTTTTAAAAAATGCCTATTTTTTTGTGGTCTTAAAAATGTTTCAAGTTTTCAGAAGATTTACTAAAATTTATATGAAAGGCTATGAGTAATTTGTTTAAAAGCTTTTTAGATTGCCGAAGAGATACTGTAAAACATTTGTAGTATTCTTTCTGCTTTCTTTATTATTTTCTATTATTTCCTGGTAACCCTTACTGCCTTACCTTTACATGTCCTTCAATTATTTAACAAATGGTTTAATACGAAATGCTTAATTATTTCCCTAATAATTGTTATAATTACCTAACTTGTTTGTAGGTAAAAATAGTTTAATTATTTGTTAACATTAATACTGTATTGTATACATGTGTGTTAACAATAATAATTGTTTTATTTATACTTATATTAATACCCAAGTCAATATTTGTTGTCTATATTAGTGGTATTTGTTAAGATATTAGTGTAGTAGTATAAAAGGTGGTGGTGGTCTTCACAACGTCACGTGTTATTAATTTCTAACAAAAACCAACACAAAAAAAAAAAAAAAGGTTGAAAATTAACCAACCAAAAAAGTATGCTATACAATATTACACTATAATATAGAGGTCGGCTGTTTTAGCCAACAGGGCACGACTATGAGGAGTTATTTGGGTTTAAATATTTCATAGACATGAAATATTTAGAAAACAGTTTACATTAGACTAAGAAAGTTTTTTTTTGTACTTTTAAACCTTAGTTTAAGTTCCCTTTATGCCGACCACTGTTCTCTACATTTGCTTTGGTATTAACACTTTTGCTTAATGGTTTATTTACTTATAAGGGATATCAAGATAATTAAACTTAAATAAACACTTTAAATATGATAATATAAACAATAACAAATACATACTTCTATTTACAATTTGTATAAAAAAATTAATTACCAACTTGATTTATGGAGAAGACAATTTAAATACATTTGTTTTGGCAAAATAATAATTCCAAAACTGATTGTTGATTAAAATATGTTTTGTCATGTTTTACACATGAAAAAGATTGTACCCAAAAACAGTAAAAACATTTCCTTTATGTGTTGTGGGTGCCCGAAAATAAAACACACACAACAAAAAAAAAAAAAAAAAACTTATTATTATTCTTATAAATTTTCTACTGTTGACATCTTGTTAAACATTAAGCAACAAAAAAAAAAAGCAAACAAAAATCACTGTAAGGCGTCAACAAATATGGCGTCAACTTCCTTTCTAAAACCATTTTCATATAAACAATTTTATTACTGCTACAAACTCGGAAAATAAATTTGTTAAGAACCTACAGTGAAGGCATTTATTTGTTTTTTAAATCAAGAAAAATTTTAATGAAAATTTGTGATTGAAACCAAGTGGGAAAGCTTTATGTATAAGCTTTAAGAATCTGAAGTTTTTTAATGCGATTTTGACACAGATTTTTTTAAAATAATTCTTTTGCTTAAATCAAAAAAAAAAAAAAAAAAAAAATTATTAAAAAAAATTTCCAAATTTGAGCTAAATTTAAAAAAATATGTATTAATGAATTAAAAAGCTTTTTTATGTATTTGAAAGCCTAAACTATGAGCTTTAAGAATTTGAAGTTTTTTAATGAGATTTTGAAACAGATTTTTTTTATACATTTTTTGATAAAATCTAAAAAAAAAAATTTTATTGAAAAAATTTTCCAAATTTGTGCTAAATTTAAAAAAATATATATTAAGGAATTTAAAAGTTTTTATGTATTTGAAAGCTTAAGGTATAAGCTTTCAGAATCTGAAGTTTTTTAATGCAAATTTGAAATAGATTCTTTTTTATAAATTTTTTGATAAAATCTAAAAAAAAAAAAATTATTGAAAATATTTCCCAAATTTGTGCTTAATTTAAAAAAATATTTATTAATGAATTTTAAATGTTTTTTATGTATTTGAAAGCTTAAAGTATTAGCTTTAAGAATCTGAATTTTTTTAATCCGATTTTCTAACAGAACTTGATTTTCTGTTAAATTTTGTAAAAATTTAGAAATATTTTAAGTTGAAAAATTTGATGAAAATATTTTCAAAATTTGTGCTAAGTTTTAAAAAATATTAATGAATTTTAAATGTTTTTTTATGTATTTGAAAGCTTAAAGTATTAGCTTTCAGAATCTGAATTTTTTTAATGCAAATTTAAAACAGATTTTTTTTTATAAATCTTTTGCTAAAATGTAATAAAAAATTAATTGAAAAATTTTTTCAAAATTTGTGCTAAATTTAAAAACATATGTATCAATGAATTAAAAAGCTTTTTTATTCATTTGAAAGATCAAAGTATTAGCTTTAAGAATCTGAAGTTCTTTAATAGGATTTTCAAACAGATTTTTTTATAAATTGTTTGCTAAAATCTAGAAAAATTTGAATTTGAACATTTTTTCAAAATTTGTTAATGAAACTTATTGATTTTAAAGTATTAGTTTAGCTTAATTAGTTAACTTTAGTTTAACAAAAACTTGTTGTAAGATTTTTGAAAATTTCTTGTTATTTTAATAACTTTTAATGTTCACTGTAACATATTGTTTTGTGTATGTTCATATGAATACAATATTTTTATTGTTTTAATGCCAAAAAATACATATATATATATACAAATACAGACTTTTCTTTATATTTTCCCTTTATTTGTTGTTATTATTATTGTTGCTGAAGTAAAATAAAAATTTATGTAGGCATCATGCATAAGAATTAAAATATGTCAACATAGTGTTGAAAAAAAAGCTCAAGCTAAAAAAAAGCTGTCATTGTTGTTGTTTGCAAAATAAACCCTGGTTTGTTTTTTATGTTACCTCTTCCCCTTTTGCATAGTATTGCCCCCTCCTCTAACGTTTATTCAGACTCTTAGTACATCCCCGTTTTTTTAAAACATTTGCTACTTATGAATTTGCTTTTAACAATTGAAATGTAAATGTTTATAGTAGAGTTGCTCCTCATTTTTGCAACAAAATATTATTTTCTATTTATTATTGTTGTTGTTTTTGTTGCTGTGGTGTTTTGGGTTGTATGAACATGTCAAGTTTAAATAACCAGCAACAGCCAAGGGAAGTTTTGCTTCCCTTACTCTGGATTTTTGAATGTTGAAATTTTCTAAAATAAATTTATTACTTTGTGTTGACATCTAAGAAAGAAATAAAAATAAAAACAACAAAATGTGCATAACTGAATAAAAAAAAAGGAGAAAGGAAAATTTAAACAGTAATAGAATGACTTGTTTATTATTAGACTGACTGACTGACTGGCTGTGACTGACTACCCTTATTAAAAAATCGGAAGCTTTAGAATAAAAAATTTCTTAGTGTTGGAATTAAATTTAAAGGGAATATGTAAAAGACATTGGTCTTTGGCAAACAGCAGATTAATAAAGTTAATTTAAAGGATTTTTTTTTTTATTTTTTCCAAAACAGATTTAAGTTTTGGAGTTATATTAATAAAATATATATTAAGTATTTTTCAAGGTTAGTAATAATTTGAATAAGTAATAAAATAAGCTATCATTTTATGAAAAATTATTAATGGTTTTAGAATTTTTTTTTTTAAAAAAATCATAATTTTATTTTTGAGTTTAAAAAAAAAAATTCCCCAAAAAAATTTCAAACTTTGTTTTTATATTAATAAAATATATATTAAAGAATTTATTTAAAAGATAATAATTTTAATAGGTCATGGTATAAGCTTTAAAATAAAGTAAAAATGTATACCATTTTTAGCCTGTAACTTAAGTTATGGCTAAAAGCTCTTCAAAGTAAATTTGTAAAAAAAAATCCAAAAAAAAAAAAAAATTTCAAATTTTTTTTTTGCATTTTAAACAAATATATATTAAAGAATTTGTTTAAAATATAATAATTTGAATAGGTCATGGTAATAGTTTTAAAATCAAGTAAAAAACTAGACCATTTTTAGCTTGTAACTTAAGTTATGGCTAAAAGCTCTCCAAAGTAAATTTAAAAAAAATTCAAAATAATATTAAAAAAATATTAAAAATATATATATTAAAGAATTTATTTAAAGGATAATAATTTTAATAGGTCATGGTATAAGCTTTAAAATATAGTAAAAATGTATACCATTTTTAGCTTGTAACTTAAGTTATGGCTAAAAGCTCTTCAAAGTAAATAGAAAAATAAAAATTCTCTAAAAAAATTTCAAACTTTGTTTAAATATTAAAAAAATATATATTTAAGAACTTATTTAAAAGATAATAATTTGAAGTGGTCGTGGTAATAGCTTAAAAACTAAGTAAAAAAATTAACGATTTTTGGCTTGTAACTAAAGTTATGGCTAAAAGCTCTCCAAAGGAACTTTGAAAAAAATATGCAATTGTGATAAACTTTGTGGTAAAATGAAAACAATATGTATTAATTGTTGTTAACAAAAGTTATTAATTTATATAACTAACAGTAACAGCTATTGAATAAAGTAAAAATAGATACGTTCTTAAGAAATTTTATTTTTGAGATTAAAAAAAAAATTCCCCAAAAAAATTTTAAACTTTGATTACATATTAGAAAAATACATATTAAAGAATTTATTTAAAACATGATCATTTGAATAGGTCATGGTGATAGCTTTAAAATGAAGCAAACAAGTAGAGCAGTTTTGGCTTGTAACTCAAGTTATGGCTAAAAGCTCTCCAAAGTAAATAAAAAAAAAAAAATTTCTCAAACAAAATTTGAAACTTTGTTTTTATATTAAAAAATGTATATTAATAAATTTATTTAGAAGAAAATAATTTGAATAGGTCATGGTAATAGCTTTAAAATTGAGTAAACAAATTTATCATTTTTAGCTTGTAACTCAAGTTATGGCTAAAAGCTCTCCAAAGTAACTTTGATATATATTTTAGATAAAAAGCAAAGCTTAAAATGTTCAGTTTAAAACACTATAAACTAATAAGTAAGCCGATTTTTTAAATATTAAACCAAAACTAACGTTAATTTAAATACCCTTGCCATAATTTTAAAAGCTTCTTTTTTTTGGAAACTAAACTCAAATATAAGCTTTTGCTTTAAATATTAAATTCATATAACAAAAAAATTCCACTTGAACACCTCTGTTGAGCCTTTTTTCCCCTCATATACTGATGATTTTTTTCATAACCATGTGTAAAAAAAGCAAGAAATTTACCAACCCGACAGAATCCTTAAGTTTTAAACGTTTTGCAAATCATGAAAACACGTTGAGGTGTAAAAATGTAAGCAATGTTTATGTATGGAATAGTAGACATAAGCAGGATGATGCATAAAATATACACCTTCCACACGAAATCGTCATAATAAAGATTCCTCTAACAAAACCCAGCTAACATTTTTTTAAAAGAATTTTATATTATAAATAAGCTTTGGCTTAACAAATTGTTTATGGGTTTATTTTATAGTATTTGTGAAGAAGAATTTTATAAACATTTATGTTTTTTGTTAATGGAAATATTGCATATAGAATGCTAAAGGTTACAGGTATCTGTATCTGTGCTTTGTTTAACAAACTTGTCGATAAATTTCGTTTTTTTTTTTGTGTTCCTTTAAATTCTTCGAAGCTTTTTTTCTTCTCCCAACTAAACTTATCATGCTCTAAGAGTTGATGTTTTAGTTGTGTGAGTGAGTGAGTGTGTTAGGAATTTCATTAATATTTTATTACTTTTTGCAGATAGATATTTTTTTTCTTGTTTCCCTCTTTATACTTTATGAAAATGAAAATTCAAAAATATTTCCCAAAAAAATGGAAAAAAAAGCATCACCTTCATATAAATTGTGTTAAGGTAGTGTAAAATTTACAACTTAGAATATCTCTCCTCCCTTTCATACATCTTAAATTCCAGCTAAAGTACAAGTTTCCTTAGCTGTTTAAATATTAATATATTCAAAGTGAAAATTCAATTTTGATTCAATGATTTTTGTGTGAAATGAACGTGTCAGGAGTATGATGCTGCTCAAACTTGTATGAACGAAAATGAGGCGAAAATTCTTATGAGAAAACATATTTAAAAGCTTAAATTTGTAAGCATTTTAAACAAAAGTTTTTTAATGAGTAAACTTTTGAAGAAAATTATATATAAGCTATTAATAGTTATAGAAAAACTTAAATTAAAAGAATATTTACAAGAAAAATTATTATTTTGTTTAAATAAACAATAAAAATCCCTTAAAATTTGCGAGAAATGTCATAAAAACTAACTTAATATTAAAGATTTTCAAGGCAACTAGCAAAAAAACATTAAGAGCTTTTAAAAGCTTTTGCATTTTTAAGCTATATTTTCAATATATTGATAAAACGCTATAAGAAACTATAATCATTTTAAAGACTTTTAAATAATTTAGAAAAATGTTTAGAGCTTTTAAAAGCTTTTAGATTTTTAAGCTATATTTTCAATATATTGATAAAACGCAACAAGAAACTATAATCATTTTAAAAACTTTTAAATAATTTAGAAAAAAGGTTAGAGCTTTTAAAAGCTTTTCATATTTTAATAATTATTTACTATAAATTGTTATAAATTTAAATCAGTGTGTAATTTTTTTAAAATTTTCGATATGTTTGTAAAAGAGCTTTCAAAATAATAGAGCTTTCATGGTTTTAAGCTATATTTTCAATCTATTAATATAAACATTAATAAAACAAAATATTTCGAAGATTTTGAATATATTTTGTAAGGAAATATAAAAGAGCTTTTTAAAGCTTTAGCATGTTTTTAGTATTTGAAGATTTATTAGCAATATATTGTTCAAAATACATCTAAACATAAAAGAATTTTCAAGATTTTAAAGATATTTATAAAAAGCTTTTAGAAATTTAAAAAATCTAAAAGCTTTTAGTATTTTAATCCTTATTTAAATTTTAGTATTGCAATCTATAAAGATTTTGTAGATTTTAACGACAATATAAAAAATTTGGCAAAATGCTTAAAAAAAGCTTTAAAATTTTGGTAAAGCTTTAATCAATTTAAAGCTTTTGGTCAGCATAAAGTCTCAGAAACAAAGGCTTTAATTTTTTACATATTTAAGAAAATTTTATACAAAAGCTTTTATAAGCTTTTAGCATACAAATTTAATATTTGGTTATTAAAACTTTTTAGTAGCGTTTAGTTAAAGAAATATGTAGTTTTTCATAACATTTTTGGTATTTATTTAAAAGCTAACATAATTGTGCCAATTTCTAAAGTATTATTACTCTAGAAATAAAGCAAATTAGATTTTCTTAAGTTTGAGCCAAGTTTTAACCAAGAGCTTTTGAATAATTTTAAAAGCTTTTACAATCTATTGAAAATTAAATATATTTTTTAATATTTATTTAAGGAAAGTAGAAGATTTAAAGCCTTAAGTTTTTATTAGTATTTTGCAAAAATTTTAATTTTTTAAAAAAGCTTTTTAAAGCTTTTTTATGTTTTTTATTAGTTTTGTAATATTTTTTTATAAAAATTAAACAAAGGATTAAGGTTTTATTTATTTTTAGCAAAATTTCTTTAAAAAGCTTTATAAGAGGTTCTAGAGCTTTTGTAAGCTTTCCGGTTTTGCTTTTATAAGTTTTTTTAATCAGTTTTTTATATTTTTTATAATAATGAAAAAAATCATTCATGTTTTGCTTATTTTTAGCAAAATTTCTTTAAAAAGCTTTATAACAGGTTCTAGAGCTTTAGCAAGCTTTTTCAGTTTTGCTGATATTACTTGATTTAAATCTCAAAATTGTTAAAGTTGCTAAATTTTTAACATATTTTTGAAAACTTTACAATTTATGAAGAAAGCTTTTGGAAGCTTTCATGGGTTAATACGGGGTTTTCAGATGTTTTTGAAATTAAACATAATTAAAAAGCCATAAAATGTTTTAGAGAGCCTTAAGACTTTCAAAAGCTTTTTTAGTTAAGGTTAAAATTCTTAAATTAAAGCTTGATTTATCTTATGCTGTATTTTAACATTAAATTTGTGCTGATTTATTTAAGAAACTCAGGTGGTTTTTTTTTTTTTTAATATTTTTCCCCTTTATGTTTTTCTACAAATTTAATGAAATCAATTTATTTAAATAAAATTTCTTTTACAAACCCTCCATGCTTATGTAGTTTATGATGAACATTATACTGAGAACAGTTCATACATACATACATTCGTATAGCAAGTACATTGTATAAATAGTATGAAAGTGTAACATAACTGAATTTGTAATACATTTATTCCCTCACTTTGCTGGCAAACGACGTTTCTTTTCGTTTTGTTTCATAACGTTTTATTTTTTATTTTTTTTTTCAATTTTCAATAGCACTATTCAATACAATACAATATATAGTTTTTCCAATAACCATATTTTTGCTCTCATATTTTTTCCTTTTGTTTTGTTTGGTATTTTATTTAATTCAGGTTCTTTTTTATATACATATATTTTTTTTCCTTTACTCTCCTTTATGTGTAAAACAATTTTTATAATTAAATTTCATTCATTGTCTGTGAGTGTATTGTAGTTATAACCCATAAAAAGATAAATTTTTTCACACTTCACACCCAACCATGTGGAGCAGCAGCAGTATTGGTTGGTTTGGGGAAAACTCCTACAAGTGTGAATGTTTGATTTTTCTGCTATAGCGTTAGGAGGAAGGGTAGTGTACACTTCAATAAACCTTAAAGCATTACAGCCACATATAAAATTCAACATAAACACTTTCAATTTCAAACCGTTCAAAAAAAAAAAAAAAATTCAGAAAAAATACTTTACTTTTATAACCGCAAAGGTAATAAATGTTACAGCAAGTAAAAAAAATATATAGTCTTGTATATATAAAATAAATATAAGTAGAGAAATTGTATAAAAGAAAAGCTGTAGCAGTAAATATATATTGGGCAGGAAGCTGCTAAAGGAAAGATGTTACAAGGTTGCAAAAGTCAGGAAATAGTAAAGGAGTTTGGTGGTTTGTTTGCTTTAAATGGGGTCAATAGGAGATTGAACTGATATTAAGAAAAAAAAAAGAATTGAAGGCAAACAAATTATTAGGGATTACAATTGAAAAATTAAGTAAGAGGAACTGGGAGAGAGAGAGAGAGAGTGTAAGAAGAAAAAAAGCTAAAGCTTTAGGTAATGAGGACAATTTTTTAAACTGTTGTAAAGAAAGAAATTAAAAATAAAGTTATATAAATATCTTCAAAGAAATCTTAAGTAAATAAAATATTAAAACTGTTCCCAGTTTCTATTGTTAGTCTTAAAACAGTTTAAAAGTAATTTTATGGCTATAAATGTTAAGAATTTTATATCAAATTTTTTGAAAAACTCTTGCCAGTCTTATAATTAATAAAAAAAGTTTTAAAACGCTTTAAATCACTAATTGCTAAAGTTAATTTTTTTTTAAATAAAAACTTGCAACTGTTCCCAGTTAGTTTTATAAGTAAATTTTACATTATTGGCATTTTTAGCTTAAACATAATGAAATTAAATGAAAATAAATAGTTTGGCTTACAAAAATCAAACTGTTCCCACTTTTTGAAAAACTCTTCCCAGTCTAAAAATTGCAGAAAAATGTTTCCTTAAACTTTAGAAATGTTTCTGATGATATGAAGGAAGTTTTATCGTGATTTTTTAAACTGTTCCCAGGCAATTTAATGAGAAGTAGGCTGTTTTTATGGAAGAATTTGTAATGAAAGTACAGAAATATGTAATTTTTTGGAAAAATAATGAAGAGTAAATCATTTTTTGAACTGGTTTTTTTTTTTTTGACAAAGTCTTCCTAGTTCAACAATTGTGGAAAAATGTTATTTTTAACTTTTGAAATGATTTTAGTCATAAACTAGAAGTTTTAACTTGTTTTCTAAACTGTTCCCAGTGAATTTTATTAAAAAATTTTAATTTTATTATGAAAATAAGGAAATTCATTTCCATTTAATAATTTTAAGGAAAACTCCTTAAGAATTTGTAATATTATGAACTCTTCCCAGTCAAAAATTTGTAGTATAATGCTTTTTTTAATTTGATTTGATAAAATGATTTTAAAGATAAGTTGCAAGTTGTATCATGTTTTTAAAAACTGTTCCCAGTCAATTTAATAAGAAATTGTTTTTTAGAGAAGAATGGAATGAAAATAAACAAATTAGTTTTTAGTAATTTTATGGAAACATCATTAAGAATCTAAATTTTTTGAGCGGTTTTTATTTAAAGTCTTCCCAGTTCAAAATTGTAGAAAAATTTAGTTTTTTTTTCGACTTTAGAAATGTCCTTAATGTTAAGCTAAAAAGTTTTAACTTGTTATCTAAACTGTTCCCAGTCAATTTGAATAAGAAATTAGCATTCTATTAAGAAAATAAGAAAATTATTATTCATTTAACAATTTTAAGGAAAACTCCTTAAGAAATCGTAATATTTTGAACTCTTCCTAGTCAAAGAATTGTGGTAAAACATTTTTTCCAATTTTAGAAATGATTTTAAAGATGAGCTGCCAGCTGTATCATGTTTTTCAAAACTGTTCCCAGTCAATTTATTAAGAAATTTGCTTTTTTATGGAAGAAATTATATTGAAATTAAGGTAATTAGTTTTGGAAAAGCAATTTTAAAGACAAATCTATATAAATTCGTTATTTTTTTAACTGTTCTCATTTTTAAAAAAACTCTTCCTAGTCCAAAAATTGCCGGAAAATGTTTTCCTTCCCAGTTCGAAATATTAATTGCAGGTTTTAAATTGTTTTTTAAGCAGTTCCCAGTCACTTTGATATGAAATTGGCTTTTTATAAGATAATTTGTAATGAAGATAAAGAAACTGTTTTTTAAAATATTATTTTTTAACTGTTCCCATTTTTTGAAAACCTCTTTCCAGTATAAAAATGGCAGGGAAATAATGCTGTAAACTTTAATGTTAATTCTGAGCACAATCTGTCACGTTTTATTATGTTTTCTTAAAACTGTTCCCAGGCAATTTAATAGGAAATTATGGTTTTATTGTAGAATTTATATTGTATCGTTTTAAGGAAAACTTTTTTAAAATTGGTAATTTTTTGAACTGTTCTCACTTTTCGGAAAACTCTTCCCAGTTCAAAAATGACTGAAAAGTATTTGCCGAGACTTTTGAAATGATTTTTATGACAAGCTTTAAGTTTTAACATGGTTTTTAAAACTGTTCCCAGAGGATTTTATAAGAAAATTTTATTGTTTTCAGAAAATTTGTGTTAAAACTTAAAAAAAAATAATAAAAATTAAACAAATTACAATTTTTTGAACTATTTTAATTTCAACAAAAACTCTTTCCAATACACAAATTTCTGCAAAATGGTTTCTAAACTGTTTCCAAAAAATCGTTCAAAGAAAATTGATTGGTCTCGGAATATTTTAATTGAACTTAATGATATTAATATTCATTAAGCAATTTTATGGAAAATTCTTTTATCAAAAACTCTTCCCAGTACAAAAATTGCTGCAGAATGGTTTCTGAACAGTTCCCAGGAAAATTTTTCAAAGAAAATTGATTTGTCTCGGAATATTTTAATTGAACTTAGTGATGTTAATACTCATTAAGCTATTTTATGAAAAAATCATTATGAAATCTTAATTTTGCAAACTGTTCCTAGCTTTAATCGTAGGTCTTTATATGGTCTTTGTTAGCATTAATCGTTGGTCTTTGTATGGCCTTAGTTTAACTTTAATCGTATTTCTTTAAGAATACCTAGTTTAGCTTTAATCGTAGAGCTTTAAGGAGACTTAGTTTGACTTTAATCGTAGTTCTTTAAGACTTATTTTAGCTATAATCTCAGAGCTTTAAGAAGACCTAGTTTAGTTTTAATCGTAGGTCTTTAAGCTGACTTAGTTTAGCTTTAATCGTAGGCGTTTAAGCAAACTCAGTTTAGCTTAAGTCTTGGGATTTTAAACGGACTTAGTTTCACTTTAATCGTAGTTATTTAAGACTTAGTTAAGCTTTAATTATAGAGCTGCAAGAAGACCCAGTTAAGCTTTAATCGTAGACCTTTAAACAGACTTTAATCGTAGGCTTTTAAGCAGACTTAATTTAACTTTAATCGTAGTTCTTTAAAACTTATTTTAGCTATAATCGCAGAGCTGTAATAAGACTTAGTTTAACTTTGATCGTAGATGTTTAGGCAGACTTAGTATAGCTTTAATCTTAGGATTTTAAGAAGATTTCGTTTAGCTTAAATCGCAGAGCTTTTACAAGACTTAGTTTAACTTTAACCGTAGAGCTTTAAGAATACTTAGTTAAGCTTTAATCTTAGGCGTTTAAGTAGACTTAGTTTAGCTTTAATCTTAGATCTTTAAGCAGTCTTAGTTTAACTTTAATCGTTGGCGTTTAACCAGACTTAGTTTAGCTTTAATCGTAGATCTTTAAGCGGACTATAAGAAGTTCTTTAAGAAGATTGAGTTTAGGTTTAATCGCAGATCTTTTAATGGGCTTAGTTTAACTTAAATCGTAGTTCTTTAAGAAGATTGAGTTTAACTTTAATTGCAGATCTTTAAACGGGCTTAGTTTAACTTTAATCGTAGATTTATAAACGGACTTAGATTAGATTTCCTGCATTCTTATTATGTTTTACACCTATAACCATTCTGTCTTACCTGATTGTTTTTAACTTATTTATATTAGTTTTGAATTTGCTTAAATATTATTTTAATTTTTTTTTAGATATTTTCCATTATATCTTTAATTTTTGGTAGAAAATCAATAAAACTTTGTATTTAAGGCTTTTAATGTGAGTTTCAATCACAAAATTGTTTTCAGATTTTCTTTTTAAGGTTGAAAAACCTTGAAGATATTATTAAAACAAGTTGTGGTGTTTGATTTTTTCGCCTCATAGTACGTGTCTAGAGTTGTTTATTAACCACAAAATTTAACACTTACATGTTGTTTTTTAATGACTAACCAGGCCTTTAACAGTTGTTGGTTAAAAATAAAATAAAAATTGTATACAAAACTTTTTTCGTGTTCGATTTTTTTTATTTTTTTTTTTTAAACTTTTAATAAAGCGTGAAAATATTTATTTGCTAGAAAGAAGGAGAAATATACAGAAAAAAAGAAAAACTTCTCCTGGTCCCCCCTGCCATAAAGTCTTAAGCTAAAATATGCGTGAGTGTGTTTTCTTAGCCTTTTGTGAAGGGGAGGGGGTGGGGGGAGGAGTAGCGTTGGAAAAAATCAATAATATCAAATAAATATTTTAGTTATATTTTCAGGAAAACCAACAAGAAAAATATAACTTTTTGTTGGTTGGTATTTTTTTTTTTCTTTCTTTCAATTTTATGATGATGATGATACGTTTGATACCAGCTCTGGTAGTAACTTATACTTCGTGTTAATGTTCGTTTGTTGTGGGGGGAATGGTTGCGAGGTTCTTTTTTGAGGAACTGGGGGTAAGTAGACAAAGTTATGGTTTCATGTTTATTACGTGCCAAATATAGAACTTGAACTATCATTTGTAAGAAAAATTTTAGTTTTTCTTCTCACTTTACCTGAAAAAATGTAAGATACCCAGAAAAAAAAAACTATTTTTTATTTGCTAAAAGTAAGTAGTGTAAGAGTGACATAAAATATATGCTCTCATTTAGATTTCTTTTTTCATTTTAGGGGGCAGAGGGACTTGGTGGGTTTAGGGTGTTGGAGAAAATAACAAATCATGTACTTTTTCTTATAGAAAATCTTAAGGAAACTGTTAAATATTAAAGTAGACGGACTTTTTATTACAAATATTTGAAATAACTGAATAAATACACAAGTTTAAAGGGTTGCAGGTGTATTTTCTAGTAAATAAATAGGGAAATGGTTATGGAAATGCTTAGAAATCAGGTTTTGGGTAGGATACTACTCTAACTGCACTAAATTTCTTTCTACACCAGTGGTCGGCTCAAATATAACTTGGCTTATTAGTATATACATTGTAATGTTGCATTAAACGAATTTTTCGATTGTTTTTTTCATACATTTTTAACAACATTCGCTCATATTCATATTGCATTCGGCCCCAGATGGCAATGAGTGCCGACCACTGCAATATGTGTAGTGTTGTCATACTCCTTCAGTTAGTATTTTCTATTTTCAAGTATTTTTTTAAACTCTATTATTTCTCTTGAACAATGTTGCTTTTGTTATATTTTCTCTTTACTTTTTTGAGTAATTTTTGTTAAGATTTTTCTTTTGGTTTTATTTTCTATAACAAACTTGATTCGCTAAGATTTCATTTAGTTTTTTTTATTTGAGTTTTATTTTATTTATTTTTCCCCCAAAATAACAATCCTGGGCGACACGTTTTTAAATCTTAGACATAGATCTCACACAAACTTTATACAAAGCATAAACTTCTTTTACAGTTCTCTAGTCTTTTTTTTTTTCTTTTTGGCAAGACATAGCTAACAAATGAACTTAAATAATGTGTGTGTCTGTAAAAGAGTTTGAAACGTGACAAAAATTTTTGTTCCAACAAGAATTTTTTACATATTTTTCAACTTTTTGTAACCAAGATAACGTTAAAATGCACATATATACATGTAAATCAGTGGTCGGCATAAAAAACACTAAAAATAAAACATATTTTCTTACTGGGTTTTCATTCAGTTTTACTAATTTTAGCGAATCTAGCTCATATTAATGTAGGGAACAATTGTGTTCGGCTCTTGGTGGCTATGAGTGCCGACCACTGAGGTAAATACCAAGGCTAAGTATGCTTTCGTATACAAAATCATAGTTTGTCATCAGCTGGTAGAGATGTTACAACAAGGCAAGAGTTTTGTATGACAAATTGTTGCCACAACATTCCTTAAATAAAAAAAAAAAAAAATAATGTAAAAGAAAATAATCATCAACATCCTCGTAAAATAGCACAAAGAAAGATAAGACAAATTTAGGTAGAAAAAAAAATCCTTAAAATTTCGCCTGAATTATTTAAATCTAAAATTTTTTTTTTAATTTTTCAAGCTAAAATATAATGATTGTTTTATGCAAAACATCTCAGCCGCAGCTATTCCAAATTTTGAAATTTTTGAAATTTTTTTTTGGAAAACTTTAAAATTCAAACTAAATTTTTTATAATTTTTTATTAAAAATTGTGCACAATTTTGCTTTTAACTAATAGACCTTGATATAAGCTTTTAATAACAAGAAAAATGTTTTAAAAATGTTAATATATATTTTTATCATCAGCCAGCAAACTTTGTTAGTTTTGAAAATATTTTTAAAGGAATGAAACAGATTTCAAACTAACTTTTTTAATATTTTAAAAACAAAAACGTAAAAGTTTTTTCTTTTATTTTATAGCTTAAACCATAAGCTATTTAGAAATGTAAAAATATTTAAAAAATTTTAATATGTATTGTTTTTATGATCCACAAAATAAATTTTTCTTTAGAAATATTTAACAAGAAAAATTTCAAACTAACCTTTTTGTAAATTTCTAAACCAAAAATGTAAGATATTTTATTTTATTTAATACACCATCTGATAAGCTTTTCAAACCTGAACAAATATTAAGAAAATTTTAATATTTATTTTTTTAAAAAGCCAGCAAACTTTGGTAGTTTTTCAAAATGTTTTTGAAATATTTTTATTCATTTAAAAAGAACAATTTTTATGGAGATGCAAAATGTTTTTCATTTATTTCATAGAGCTTAATATAGGCTTTCAAAATATGGAAAATTATTGTGAAAATTTTTAATATATATATTTTTTATCAGCCAGCAAACTTTATTAAATTTTCTTGAGAAATTTTGGAAATGTAAAAATTTAAAATTAATTTATTTTAATTTTGGCAACAAAAACTTAAAGTTTAATTATTTTAGCTAATATAATATTATCTAAGCTAGTAAAAAATATAAAAATATTTAAAAAATTTTAATATATATTTTTTTTAAAAATCCAAAAAAAAATTTGAATTTTTTTTTTTTTTTATTTAAGAAGAAATATTTTTAAGGAAATGTAAAATGTGTTTCTTTTATTTTATAGTGCATAATATAAGCTTTCAAAATCTGGAAAATTGTTAAAAAAAATTTTAATATTTATTTCTTTAATAATCCTCCAAACTTTGCTATATTTTCTGCAGCAAGTTTTTTACAAAGCAAAACTTTAAACCAACTTTTTTTTAAATTTTTTAAACAAAAACGTAAATTTGTTTATACTATTTAATAGACCATGTGATAGGCTATTGAAAACTAGAAATATATTTAAAAAATATCTCTATATATTTTTTATAAGCAAACAAACTTTGCAACCTTTTATATTTTTTTCAAAAAAAATCGCAATTTTCAACATTTTTTTCAACTTTTTCTTTAACTCAAAAGAAGAATTTTTAGGGAAACTTGTAATATTTTTCTTTTATCTTGTAGACCTTAGAAAAAGCTTTCAAATTATGGTAAATTATTTAAAATATTTTAATACTTATTTCTTTAATGAGCCTCCAAACTTTTCTATATTTTCTGCAGACGATTTTTTACAAAACACAATTTCAAACCAACTTTTTTTTAATTTTTTAAAGAAAAAATGTGAATTTGTTTATACTATTTAATAGACTTTTAAAAACTAAAAATATATTTAAAAAATATCTCTAAATATTTTTGTTACAAGCCAACAAACTTTGCAACTTTTTAATTTTTTTTCAAAAAAATTCCAAATTTTAAGGAATTTTCATTTCTTTTTAAAAGACTTTACCATTGGCTTTTAAAATATATAAAAATATTTAAAAAATTTTACTATATTTTTTTCAATCTGCCATTAAACTTGTTAAAGATTTGTTTAAAAAATTTTTAGCAACACAAATTTCAACTAAATAATTTTTTAAATTTTCGTTGAAAAATAAAAAATATTTTACTTTAATTTTATAGACAACAACATAAATTAATAATAAAACGTAAAATATTTAAAAAAAATTTAATATATAATTGTTTTATAATGAAATAAAATTCAAATTTTTTTCAAATTTTTTAAGACATTTTTTAAGCAAACAATTTTATTGAACTTCTTACCACTTTTGAGAGATTTTTAATAAAGTTAACACATACCTATAAAGAAAACAAGAAAAATTAAAGATTAGTTTAATATTTAAAAAATGTTTGCCTTGAAAATCATTTTGAAATATTTCTATACAATTAATCATTGTTGTGTGTAACAGAACTTAGAAATTCCTTTGTTTTAAAATGATGGCGTTATTGTTGAAATATTTCTTATTTTTATCGCCACAGGAAATGGTTATTGTTAAATATACAATTTATGATTAAAAACTTGGAACAAAATTTAATAAAACAAACTCAAAATTCTAAATGAAATTGTAACAAATGAAATGGTTAAACAAAAATTGAAATTTCAATAAATTTTCATATAAATTTGTTTTAAAATTTAGAGATATAAAGTTTTTTATTATTTTAAATTTAATTGGAAATAGTTAAAAGGGTAGTTAAGGCCTCAGTTTTACACAGAATAGTTAACAAGCCTCAAAATAAGTTAAACTTAGAAGTTTAACTTGACCAGGGTGAAACCATTGCTTGGTTTGTTGGAGTTTAATTTTTGGAAATGTGAATTTGTTGCAAATTTTGCCAAAAAATATTAAAAACATAAACATTTTTTTTATGGTTTTTGGTTATAAAAAACCCAACAACAGCATTACAATGTAGGTCACTAAGTCTATAAGCGAAAAAATTGAAACATACAATAAAAAAAAATTGAAAAAATAAAATGAAATAAAAATAGAAATAGAAATGCTGTTAAAAATCTGTAATAGAAAGCAAAAGAGGGTGGTAATGACGACCTCAAGTGTTAGAAGGGGGGTGGGGAGAAAACATGATTTAACGCCTACATTAGAATACAAATTCAAAATGACTGCAGTAAAATTGAGCCATAAATCATTAATGGCCTGCCAATGCTTAAACAAAAGGGTTTTTGTTTACAGGAAAATGTTTGGGCAAGAAAAAAAAAACCAAATAAAAAATGAAGATAAATTTATTATATTTTGTGAGGTTTTGCATAAAAACAAGGTGAAATAAATTTGAAAAAATATTGTTAAAAACACAGGCATTTTTTATAAACCAGATGAAAATAGGCAGATTAGAAATGAGAGCTAAAAAATTTGAATTTTTTTTTTAATAGAAAGTTAAAATGGTAAAATATTTTTCTTGTTTCTAATAGATTTTGTTTTAAGTTTTCATTTAAGGTAAAAATTTTAACAAAATTTTAATGTAAATTTCTTTAAAAGAGCTTACAAACTTTATTAAATTTTCTTTGAAAATTTTTTGGAAATCAAAATTTCAAACTTATTTTTATTTAATTTGAAATAAAAAATGGAAATTATTTTTCTTAATTTTGATAGACCATGACATAAACTATTAATAAAAAGAAAAATATTTAAAAATTTTTAATATAAAAAAAAATTATTTAAAAAATGTTACTAAATGTTTTGTTAATGAACATCCAAAATATGAAATTTTTTCAAAATGTTTTTTATATTAAAAGTTTTTAAGAAAAACTTAATGAAATTTGATGAAACCCAAACTAAGTTTCTTAAATATAATAGTTGATGTCATAAGCTATTAAAATTTGATAAAATATTTACAATGTCTTACTATCTATATTGGTAGTTATATTATGAAAGTTAAAAAAAACTACAAAATATTTAAGATAATTTCCTTACTACTTTAAGATTAAATTTTATAACATTTCCTTTACACCCTGTATTTTATACTTAAGTAATGGCGCCATTTATATACATTTTCTTATGCGTTTTTTCCTACTTTTGTTGTTTCTTAAAGATTAATTCCTCATTTGAAACATGAATACTTAGCAGCAATGAAACTGTTTTTGTTTCAATCTGTAATTTCTCTTATCACAGGAAATTCTTTTATACAGTATTATTATGGCACAACAAAACAAGTAAAATTATTATTATTATTATTTTTATACATTTGAACCACATTTAGTTCAAATAATATCATTTTACAATTATATCCATTATATATACATACAACAGCAGCAAGAAGCATTTACGAAAAAACAACAAACGAATGCAAAGAAGAAAGATGAAAAAGAAAAACCCACCAACAAAAATATCTTGATAAAATTAAGAAGGAAATTTGAAAAAGGAAAATAGAAACCAGAGAGAAAGAGAAGAGGAAAAAAAAAAAACACATTTAAATACAAAGAAGACACACACATACAAAAAGAAAAGAATCATCATAAAAATGGAAATAAAATAGTAAAAATCCATAAAATTTTTGTGTGATTTTTTTTTTTTTGAGGACCAAAGCAAACATAAAATAAATGACTGGGAAAACATAAAAACAAAAAAAAAAAAAAAATAAATAAAATATCAAATCACTAAAAGCAAAAATGAACATAAAACGAGAAAATGAACATGAAAATCTACTCTCGCCAAGAAGTATAATAAGAAGGGACAAATAACCAAAAAATTGTAAGTAATCAAAGACATCAAAAATATGTTTCCCAAACATGAAATTGTAATAAAATTTAGAAGAAAATTTAGTTTCTAACAAGAAAAAAAAACCTGTAAGCAAGAAATAAATTTAGCAATATATGTCTTAAACTCAGATTAACTAATGTAAGTTTTAATAAACCTTAAATTCCAGTATGAGTTTACTGACCAAGTAATAAAATAAAAATAAACAAAAAACCTTTTTAAACCAGGTTTAACTAAACTTAGTTTATCTAAACTGAGTTTAAACCAAGTTTATTTTGTTTTGAATTACGAAAATTTATTTTATTGACTGTTTTGCATTATTAAAAACTATATATTGAAATATAACAAATATACAAGATTTTACTTGCTGTAAAATAAACTTCTTAAACTTAGTTTAACTAATGTAAGTTGTAATAAACCTTATAATTTCAGTATGACAATATTGACCAAGTAATAAAATAAAAATTAACAACAAACCTTCTTAAACCAGGTTTAACTAAACCTAGTTTATCTAAACTGAGTTTAAACCAAGTTTATTTAGTTTTTAATTAAGAAAATTTATTTTAATGTATGTTTTATATTAAAAAAAAATACAATTGAAATATTAAAAAAATTTCAAATTTTTACCTGCTGCAAAATATTTTTTTAAGCTCAGTTTAACTAATGTAAATTTTAATAAACTTTATAATTTCAGTATAAGTTTATTTACCAAGTACTAAAATAAAAACTAACAACAAACCTTCTTAAACCAGGTTTAACTAAATATGGTTTAGCTAAACTGAGTTTAAACCAAGTTTAACTAATTTGAGTTTTAATAAACCTTATAATGATTAACAAAAAACCTTTTTAAACCATATTTATCTAAATCTAGTTTATCTTAACTGAGTTAAGCTAAACCTAGATCATCTAAACTGAGTTTAAACCAAGTTTGTTTTAATAGCGAAAATTTATTTCAATGCTGTATAACTATTTGAAATATTTAAACAAATTTATAACCTTTAACTTAATTTAAAAAATGTGTCTTAAACTTAGTTTAACTAATGTAAGTTTTAAAAAAATCTTATAATTTCAGTATAAGTTTATTGACCAATAAATAAAATAAAAATTAACAATAAACCTTCTTAAACCAGGTTTAACTTAATCTAGTTTAGCTAAACTGAGTTTAAACTAAAATTATTCAGTTATTAATTGCCGAAATTTATTTCAAGTGTTGTTTTGTTTTTACAATAATATTATTTGCATAAAGTTTTAACCCTTAGAAAACCTCTTAATCCCAGTTTAAGAAACCTAGTTTAAGTAAACCCAGTTTAACCCAAGTTTATTATATTTTTAATTATGAAAATTTATTTTCTAGCTTAGCTTAATAGTAAACTTTTCTTATGTAAAATTTAAACTCCTTATACAAATTTTTGTATTTTTTTTTTAATATTTCGCTACTTTATAATTTAACATAATTGTAATATGAAAAACTATATGAAAATTTTTAACATAACATAACAAAAAAATATTAAAATAGTTTTATAATAACTGTTAATAAAACTAAGTTTAAGCATTAGTTTTTACCAGTTTATTTACCTTACTTAACTTTAGTTTTATTAACTTCCCTCCTTTTATTTTAGTTCTTTTTCTTTAAGACCTATTAACATTTAGCTTCCTAATTAACTAAAAAATATTTACAATTTGTAAATAAATCTTAAACATTTAAACCTCTTTTAAACCCTTTAATCCCTAGCTAACTAAACCCGCCAAATTAGGGTACATAGAGAGTAAAAATTAACGCAGAAAGTCATAATACAAATTAGCAGAACTATTAATTATCCAAAATAAAATAATTAAAATCAAGTTCGTAAATTTTTTTTTTAATATTTCCTTTAAAAAAAAACCTTTGAAGTTCAAAGTAAAAGGTTTTCCTAAAAGGAAAAGTCAACTAGATTGTCAAGAGATTTCTGGGTTTAAGGGAGTTTCTTTTCAAACAAATTTAAGAAGATTTAAAAAAAAAAGATATATACTTATCAATAATACGTGTTTGTACTTTTTTTCCTGTTTTTGGGCTTTTGTTAAGGTATTAAGGATTTACCTTCGTTTTGTTTGCCTCATAAACATTGTTAAAATAAAATTGAGGGTTTTTTTTTTTTTTTGAAATACAAGTGAACAAAAAGGACAGTTGTTGGGTTAACAGGAAAAAAAGGATTAATTTAAAAATAAAATTAAAGGGAAAAATACATAAATCCCTGGGGCATTACATTTGTAGAGTTTGGTTTAAACTAGAGTTATATTAAAACCATAACATTCGAAGAGTAATTGGTTTAAACTAAAGTTTAAATAGTAATCGCTTAGGTATATCCTGGTTTAAGCTAAAGTTAAAGTTAGTTTAATTAGTAATTGTTAAGTTATATCAAAATAGTATTAATTTTAAAAGTTTGGTTTAAGCTGGGATTAAAGCGAGTTTATGTAGTAATTACAAACTAACGAATCCCTACATTTTCAAAAGTAGTTGGTAAGCTAAAGTTAAATAGTAATCGCTTAGCTTCAGTATATCGTGGTTTAAACTAATGTTTAAATAAATTTCAAGGGTATATCTTGGTTTAAACTAGAGTTTAAATATTAATCATTTAGCTATTGCCTGGTTTAAACTAAAGTTTAAGCAAGTTTTATTAAATTGCTAGGTAATATCTTGGTTTAAGCTAGAGTTTAAATAATAATCGTTTATCTACAGTAAATCCTAGTTTAAACTAAATTTTAAGTAAGTTTAATTAAATTACAAGGTTATATTCGGGTTTAAACTAGAGTTTAAGCAAGTTTAATGAAAATTGCTAGCTTTTATCTTGGTTTAAGCTAGAGTTTAAATAATAATCGCTTGGCTACAATATATCCTAGTTTAAACTAAAGTTTAAGCAAGTTTGATGAAATTGCTAGGTTATATCTTGGTTTAAACTAGAGTTTAAGCAAGTTTAATGAAAATTGCTAGCTTTTATCTTGGTTTAAGCTAGAGTTTAAATAATAAGCTACAATATATCCTAGTTTAAACTAAAGTTTAAGCAAGTTTAATGAAATTGCTAGCTTTTATCTTGGTTTAAGCCATAGTTTAAATAATAATCGCTTAGCTACAATATATCCTAGTTTAAACTAAAGTTTAAGCAAGTTTAAGGAAACTGCTGGGTTATATCTTGGTTTAAACTAGAGTTTAGGCAGTAATTGCTAAGTTCAATCAATATTTAAGTTTTTTACAACTTTTTCTTTAAATTTTGTTCTTTAAATCCCTGCTAATTTACAGAAAACTATATAAAACTGGTTTCATTTAAATTTTTTTTTTTTACTTTTTTTTATTTGCCTTGCTGTTCTTTTATATAAAGAAAATCTATTGTATATAAAATGTAACGCACGTAGTTTTTCTAAATTAAATAAATAAACAAAGGTTTTTGTTAAAAAAATATAACAACACAACACACAATAGATGGATGGCCACACAAATGAAACGATTTAAAAAGGCGGCGAAGAAAGAAGCAAGAAAAAAAGTAACGAAAAAAAAAACACTAACAGGGACATGATGATGCTGTAATCGTGACTACAACTAACATTACAAAAACTAGCAACAACAAAAACTTGAAACTAGAACAACAATTTAAAACTAAAGATAATCTTAGAAAACAATGTGAGCTACTTGTTAAAAGCAAACAAAAAAAAAAACGCCTAAAAAATTCCTATCAAAACTAAAGTCTAAAAAGGGTAACAAATGTGTACGAAAATATGAAAATTCCTGAAGAGTATTTATAAGCAAAATGTGAGCTAATTATATGACATTTAAGGTTTTGCACAATGTAGACTTGAGACGGCTGTAGCGGACCAAAAAATATATTACACTTATTTCGTTTTTTCTATTTTACTTCATAACTTTTATAATTATGGAGATATTTTTATAAATTAAACAGTTTTATATAGAAAACACTTTCAAAAAACTGTACTGCAAAAATAAACAAAATCGCTTTAAACCAGCCATCACAAAAGCGTTTTAAACGCTTAACATTTGTCCTTGAAACCCCAACTATTTTTAAAGTAACAATCACAATTTAAGACAAACAAATTCTTTGTTAAAACCTTAATTTTTATATAAAACAATTTCTCGTATAATGATCATTATAAAGAGTCACTATTAACTAGATTTTATTACCTTTTCTCTTAAGAAAAAAAACGCTAAATTAACCTTACTTTTTGTAACTTCAACTTCCAACTACCTGCTTTTTTGTTGATGTCTCTGCTTTACCTTAATTTAACCCCTACATCTATAATTAATATGGTTTTTTTCTTCTGTGGTACAGATTAAAAGATGTTACAACAAATAACAAAACCCTGAAGTAATTACCTTGCAGAGAATTAGGGTAAACCCCAAGTGATGATGACTTTTGTTTCAAACATGTAAAATGTTGTGAAAATATTTTGGTTTATAATAAGCTAGAAAAATGCTGATAACTAATAACTAATAATACAAATATCAAAAAACTTTTTATTTTAACTTGTTAATATTAAAATTTAAAATTTCTATGCTATATATGGCTTTCCCTTAAAATAATTTTTTTTAAATATTTAAAATTTATAGCTGGTTGTTCTATAAGAAAGAAGAAATGGTTCTATTTCTTAAGAAAATTTCAATTTCTAGTGATTTATATGTCTGTTAGGGTTTCCCTTAATTAAATTTTTTTAAAAATCTAAATTTTTTTAGCAGGATGTGTTTTAAGAAATAAACAGTTATTGTATTCCTTAAGACAATTTTAAATTCTAGTTGTTTTTGTGTTTATTAGGGTTTCCCTGGAAATATATTATGTTAATATTAAAATTTTTTCGCTGGTTTTAATTTAAGAAATATACATTTTTTGTATTTTTTTAAGAAAATTTAAATTTCTATTTATTCTTAGGTTTGTTAGGGTTTCCCTAGATATAATATTTTTGAAAATTTAAAATTTTTTATTAGGTTTTATTTTAAGAAAGTAATACTCATTGTTTTTCATAAGAAAATTTAAATTTCTTGTGATTTTTATGTTTGTTAGGGTTTCCCTATAATTAATTTCTAAAACTAACCAAATTTTTTTAGCAGGTTTTATTTTAAGAAATAAACAGTTGTTGTATTTCTTAAGGAAATTTCAATTTCTAGTGATTTTTATGTTTGTTTGGGTATCCCTTGAATTAATTTCTGTAAAAATCTAAAATTTTTTAGCAGGTTTTATTTAGAATATAAAACTTTGTTGCATTTCATAAGAATGTGTTAATTTCTTTTGTTTTATGTTTGTTAGGGTTTCCCTTGATTGAATTTCTGTAAAAATCTAAAATTTTCAGCAAGTTTTTTTTTGAGGAAGAACAATTTTTTGCTTTTCTTAAGAAAATTTAAATTTCTAGTGATTTAGGGTTTCCCTTAATTTAATTTCTTTAAAAATCTATAATTTTTTAACAGGTTTTATTTTTTTATTTCTTAAGAAAATTTCAAATTCTAGTGATTTTATTTGGTTGTTAGGGTATCCCCTGATTTAATTTCTGTAAAAATTTAAAATTTTTAGCAGCATTTATTTTAAGAAAGCAATATTTGTTGCATTTCTTAGGAAACTTAAAATTTCGAGGGATATTTTTGTCTGTTAGGGTTTCCCTTGATATAATTTCTAAAAAAAATCTAAAATTCCTTAGCAGGTTTTGTTATAAAAAAGAAACATTTGCTGTATTTCTTAAGAACATTTCTATTTCTATTGATTTTAATGTCTGTTAGGGTTTTCCTTAAATAAGTTTTTGTTTAAAATTTTGTAGCTGGTTTTATTATAAGAAAGAAATATTTTTTAATATAGGTAAAAATATTTAAATTTTCTGTTAGCTTTTTGTTTTTAGGGTTTCCCTTAAAGTGATTGCTGTTAAATTTTAAAATTTTTAAATGATTTTTGTTATAAGAAAGGAAAATTTGCTGTATTTCTTAAGCAGTTTTAAATTTCTAGTAATTTTGATGTTTATTAGGGTTTGTCTTGATATTATATCTCTTAAAATATAAAATTTTGAGGCTGCTTTTATCATAACAAATAAAAATGTAGCTAATCATTAAGAAAATAAAAATATTTAATATTTTTTTATGTTAAATAGGGTTTCCCTTTTAATAGTATCTTTTAAAAATTTTCGAAATTTAATATTCATGCTAATGAAACTGAAGTATTTATAATGAATCAACCTGCTTTTAGTTGATTTTGCCGTAATTGTAGGTTTAGGGTTTCCCTTTAAAAAAAATAAGCTCCAAAAATTCATATATTAAGGTCTGTGTCTTAAATATATTTATATGGTAGATAATTCTTAAAACAATTTTGAGTTTTCTTAAAAGAAATTGTTTATTTTTGTTTAAGTTTTGTTGATATTAAATTTATTTATAAATCCATAAAAATTCTTTAACATTGTAGGTTTTTAACTAGATATTGTGATTTACTTAAGAAGTTTTATTATTTTTATAATTTAACCACAATTAGGGTTTTCGTTTAAATAATATTGGACAAAAAAATCCTTAATTGAGGGATTTAAGCTTGAAATATTTTAAAAAAATTAAAAGTTTTTAAGAAAGTTAGTCACTTATTATTGAAACATTTGGAAGAAATCTTAAACATCTATAGAATTTTTATCATGTTTTCTAATAAACTTAAGAGATTTTTATGTTTTTTTAAATTTTTTGTTTGTTAGGGGGTCCCTTAAACTAAATTCTTGCACAAAAAACTCTTATTAAGTCATTTCAATTATGCAATGTTTTAGCTAAATTATTATTTGGGCATAATTTTTCATAAATTCTGGTATTTTTTTTTAAAGAAATTTTAACTTCAGATTAATTAGGGTGCCCCTTAAATTTTTATTTTTGTGTAAAAACTTTTTACTGAAAAGTATTTTATATTTCAAGATTAAAACTGTGGAAAATGTTAAAAAAGTTGGAGATAAATTAAATATTAATGAATTAGGGTGTCCTTTTATTAAGTAAGTTTATAAAAACTTAAAATTTGTTTGTTAAAATATGTAGTTGGCCAAATTTTTGTTTTTATTAAGAGTTTTTTAAATTTATTTTATTGTTTAAAGTTTAGGGTTTCCCTTATGATTAAAATTTATGGAAAAATTTAAATAAACTGTTTAATTAAATTAATTTTTCCTTTCTTTATGAATATTAGAAGTTTGTTTTTAATTTGTAGTAATTTTAAAGTTTAGGGGTTCCCTTATGATAATAAAATTTATTAAAAAAATTAAACACATGGTTTAACTTAATTTATTTTCCTTTGTTTAATACAAAAGAGTTTTTTTTAAATATATTTTATTTTTGAAAGTTTAGGGTTTCCTTTATAAATAAAATGTATGGAAAAATTTAAACAAATTGTTTAATTAAATTAGATTCTACTTTCTTTGTGAATACTAAGAGTTTGTTTTTAATTTGTCATAATTTTTAAAGTTTAGGGGTTCCCTTATGATAATAACATTTATAGAACAAATTGAACATATGGTTTAATTTAATTTGTTTTTCCTTTTTCATTAATATTAAGAGTTTTTTTTAAATTTATTGTATTTTTGAAAGTTTAGGGTTTCCCTTATAATTAAAATTTATGGAAAAATTTAAACATATTATTTAATTAAATTAGTTTTTCCTTTCTTTATGAATATTAAGAGTTTTTTTTTTAATTTGTCGTAATTTTTAAAGTTTAGGGGTTCCCTTATGATAATAAAATTTATAGAACAAATTAAACATATGGTTTAATTTAATTTGTTTTTCCTCTTTTCATTAATATTAGGAGTTTTTTTAAATTTATTTTATTTTTGAAAGTTTGGGGTTTCCCTTATGATTAAAATGTGTGGAAAAATATAAACAAATTGTTTAAATAAATTTACTTTTCCTTTTTTTATTAATATTAAGAAATTTTTTTAAATTTCCTTTAATTTTTAAAGTTTAGGGTTTCCCTTATGGATATAAAAGTTTTATTAAATTAAAAAATTTTGTTTATTTATGTGGAAATATTAGTTTTCTGGATTCATTATGATTAATTTAATTATTTTTATTTTATTGAAGATTTTATTTTTAAGTATTTTGTAGGTTTCTTATTAAATTTTTTGGTTTTATTTTACAATTTTCTTGTTTTTTTTGTGTTCTCCATTTACATTTTTTCTATGTTTAAATACCAGTATTTTATAGATGTTTGTTATTTGTTTTTTTTTGTGTGTTTGAAAAAGTATAGTCGGTTTTGTTTTTTGCTCTATTGTCTGTTGAAAAAAAAAAAATTTGATAAAAGGATGTTTTGAGTTCTCTTTCATTAAAACATCAGGGTGGTATTTTTTCCTTCTTTTTTTTAGTCCTTTTCTGTTGTTGCATTACCAGCAACAACAAAACTATTGTGTGTTGTGTCCACATATCAGACATTAAAAGTCATACGATATTTTTAAACAAAAATGTCTGGTATTTCGAAAAATGTATGTGCTGTTGTTCTTGTTGTTGCTAAAAGAAAAAGGTAGTTTTGTGTCACTCGTGTGTGTTGTCATTAAAGCAGTGAGCAGAGAGTGAGTGAGAGCAGGAGGTAATAAGTCCGTTTTTTTTTTGTAGTGTGAGTATGAGGTGTTAGTAATTTAATGCCCATCAATCAGCAGTAGTAGTGGTTGCTTTTGGTCCTTTTTTTCTTTTTTGGTAGCTGGTTGTTGGGCTGATTTTTTAGGAGAAAAAATTTTGTATTTTTATAAAAAGTTTTTTTTTTTTCGTCCTTTCGCCGTTGGCCATTGTTTGCAAGTCCTTTTGTGTGTGTGCAAAATAACAATATGTTGTAAAAATGTGATATTATATTACTAAATTTAAGGCATCTCTTGATGCAAGGGGGTTGGGGGAGGTGTGAACGTTGGCCAGTTGTTGTGAGCAAAACATATGTTTAAAGGTAGTGAAAAATCTAAATTTCAGCCTTAATTCTCAAGGGAGTAAAAAATATCAACATTTTCTTTGTAAAATGTTTGCTTATGGTTTTTACTAAGAAATTTTCTTTAAAAATTCATGTAATGAAATCAGTTATTTAGTTTATTGTTGAAATTTTAATAAATTTTTAATTTTCAGTTCAAGTCATTACCCGGTAAGGCATAAAGTAATGTTTTGTTGCATAGAAAAGGCAAGAAAATTTCTTAGTTTGTTATTTATATCTCTGAGTCATAATTTTAATTAAAAAATTAAAAGAAATTGTAGCAAATATGCTGTTGTACAAGATATAAGCACTACCTATTACCCGGTAAGCCTTAAAGTAATGCTTTTGACCTCAAAAGTGTGTAAATCAAACTAAAGATATGGAATTGTTTTATTTATCTTGTGGTAACCTGTGTACATTACCCAGTAAGCCTTAAAGTAATGATTTTCTTGGACATTTGAGATAACCGGGTTTGAGTTTCAATTTTTAAGTATTAAGCATTTTTTTTTAATTTTTTTTAGTTTAAAAATTCCACTTGTTTCTTTTTTGAATTGTGTATAAAAAAACTCTCTTCTAATACTAATAAATTTATTATTTGACAACTATATTTTATTATATCCGTTTTCCGTTTAGTTAAAACAAATCTAAACATAAATGCCCTAAAAAAAGGCCTTAAAATATTTCGAAAAGAAAAACAATTGCAAATAATTATACATATTTTAAACTAAATAAACAAACAAAAAACAAAAACTTAAAGCTGACCACTACATTTAATTTTCAAAATTTATTTAAACAAAGTCATAAATTTTCACAAATAAACAGCTAAAGAAAATTCTATAAAAATTGCTTCACACTCCCAGCAAACAAATGGGCAGGGAAAATGCTCCATAAATTCTAAAAAAATATTTTCTTAAACCAATTAAATGCATTCATGCAAAATTCGTTTAAAAATCATGGAAATGACTTCATTCTTTAAAACACTTTTTTTGTTGTTTTCAAAATTCATTCATTCATTTGTTAAATTTTTTCATAAATATAAACAAATTTTTAATGATTTCATGCGCGAGGCAAGGTCATACACAAACTCATACATGAGTCTTTTTATACCCCACCAAGTTCTATATTGTAAACACTCTTCCAAATATTGCTCATCTTTAAAATGCTGGCTGATTTGTTGGGGATTTTTGTTGGTTCTCCATTTAGTTGTTTATATTGAGGTAAAATATTATTCATGTTGAACAACAACAAAAAAAACAACACAGTTTATGAGGCTCTTCAAGTTTTGAGGGAAAATCTTGGGCAGCCACTTTTCTTAAGATAATTCCTCTTAAATTTAATTATAAACAAAAAGTCTTTTCTTTTTTTGTTTAAAAAAAAGAGATTTCTAGCAGAGAAAAATAATGAAACAAATATTGCAAAAATTATTTTAAAATAGAAAAAAATGGGGAAGAACTAACAGGAAACATTAAAATAAAACAATGTAAACAAATTTGAAAGCGAAAAAAAAATTTATGAAAAATTAAAAATTAAAAAAGAAAATTTGTAATAGTCAAGTAAATCTACTGATTTTTTGGATAAATGAAATATTATTTAAAAAATTTTTAGATTTTTAAAAAGTACCGAAAATTTTAATTTAAAGTGACTTTTAAAAAAAATTCCCAAAAAATTATAAATTTTTACAAAATGCTTAAATATTATATTTTATTTTAAACACAACATATTAGGCTAATAAATGGTTTAAACAATATTAAAAATAATTAATAAATATATTTTTAATTTAAGCTTAAATTTACAAAAATATTTTTATCAAATTAAGAAATTCATGTTTTTAATTTATTTAACAAAATTTTGATGTTGTTTGAAAACTTCAAATGTTTTTTTATAATTTGAAAGTCAATAAAACAAGCTTTTAAAATAAACTATTTTTTAGTTTATTTTAAAAGCTTCACAAACTTCAAAAAAAAATTTCCAAAAATTTTCTTTTTAAAGGGATTTTTGAAAATTTGAAAAAACTGATACAATTTTCATTACAGCTGTATAAGTAAAATATATTATTTAATAGCAAACAGAATGAGCTATGTAATGAACAAAAAATAAATAATGAATCCTTTAATATATATATTTTTAATATATTTACAAACTTAAAAAAAAATTTCAAAAATTTTCCTTTTAAAGAGATTTTCGAAAATTTGAAAAAACGAATAAAATTTTCATTACACCTGTCATCTTAATAAGCTATAATATGAGTGGAAATACTAAAGAATCATTTAATATTTCTATTTTTAATATATATACAAACTTCAATCAAAATTTCAAAAATTTTCCTCTTAAAGAGATTTTCGAAAATGTGAAAAAACTGATACATTTTTCATTGGACCAGTATAAATAAAATATATTATTTAATAGCTATCTTAATAGGCTATGTAATGAGTTGAAATACTAATGAATACTTTAATATATATATTTTTAATATGTTCACAAACTTCAAAAAAAATTTCAAAAATTTTCGTTTTAAAAAGATTTTCGAAAATTTGAAAAAAATGTTACAGTTTTCATTATACCTGTATAAGTGAGATATATTATTTAATAGCAAACAGAATAAACTATGTAATGAATTAAAATAATAATGAATCCTTTAATATATATATTTTTAATATATTTACAAACTTCAAACAAAATTTCAAAAATTTTCCTTTTAAAGAGATTTTCGAAAATTTGAAATAACTGATCAAATTTTCATTACACCTATTGCAAAAATTTATGTTGTTTAACAGCTAACTTAATAAGCTATATATAAGACTAAAATACTAATGAATCCTTTAATATATATATTTTTAAAATATTTACAAACTTTAAAAAAATTTTGAAAAATTTCCTTTAAAAGTGATTTTTGAAAATTTGAAAAAACTGTTAAATTTTTCATTATACCTTTATAAATAAATTATTTGGTTTAATAGCAAACAGAATAAGCTAAGTAATGGATGAAAATACTAAAGAATCCTTTAATATATATATTTTTAATATATTTACAAACTTCGAACAAAATTTTAAAAATTTTCCTTTTAAAGAGATTTTCAAAAATTTGAAATAACTGATAAAATTTTCATTACACATGTGGCAATAAATTATATTATTTCATAGAAAACTTAATAAGCTATTAAATGCATTAAATTATAAATGAATATTTTAATATATGTATTTTTAATATAACCCCAAACTTTGCACAAATTTGTAAGTATTTTCCTTTTAGTGTGGTTTTTGAAAATTTGAAAAAACTTCGAAATTTTCCATTATAACAGTACAGTTGATTATTGTTATTTCATAGAAAACTTAATAAGCTATCAAATACATTAAAATATAAATGAATAGTTTAATATATGTATTTTTAATATAACTACAAACTTTGCACAAATTTAGAGAAATTTTTGCGATTTTTTTTTATTTTAGAAAATATTTAGTTTTGCTATACAAATCAGTTAGTGTACAGTAGAAGGTTTAATGTTACTACTTTGTACATTACTTAGAGACACTAAAAAGACAACTGGCTTCATACTTGATTAAAGGGGATGTATAAAGCAACCAATTGACTGCTCTTGGCCTTACAAGGAGAACAAATCCATCAAATTACTTGGAAATGTATAAATTGGAGTAAAAATTACTTTGTAAAAGGGATAATTGACTTTTTGTAAATCTGCTGGGAAATTTTCTTTAAGAAACCTTAAAAATATCCTCCAAATAAAAGCAAATAATCATTAATTGAAAATTAGTTCCAAATATCCCCTAACAGTTCAATACACTTTGAACATTACAAGACCAAATGTATATAAGAAAGAGAACCATGGAGTAGAACTAATTATACGTATTTTGGAAAACCTCATTTATTATTTACAATAAAAAAACTTAATTTTCCTTCAAACTATGATTTTGTAAAAACAATTTCAAGAGGTTTTCTAAACTCTTTTGTTTTATGGGCGTTTTTTTCCATAATTTATTTTTTTCTATTCTTTCATTTACTTATATTTTTCCCAAGTTTGACATAAATGTTAAATTCTCTACGCCTGTCTAATATTGACATTTGAATTTCCGTTTTATTTGGGTGTATGAGTGAAATCAAGAGAGTTTCTGGTTTTGTTTAAGGAAAAACTGTCAATTTGTATGTAAAAGATTTTCCTTTAAGTATTTTTGTTTTTTTTATAAAACACAAAAAAAGGAAAATCTTTTATAATTTACATAAACTCTTAGAGGAGTTTTTTTTTGCGTATTTTGCTTGTGTTTCATTTGTTATTTGCGTGTAGTTTTTTTTTTTTGTTTGTTCTTTAATCCAGCATATTTTTGCATATTTTCAGTTAGTGGTGTTAGCATATTTTTTGACAGCTGTCAGGAAGTAATAAGTATAACAGAAGCAACAACAAAAATGTATGCACAAAAACCTCAGCTCTTAGCTAGTAAAAAGCTTTTTTCTTTTTTTGCTTTTGGTTTTTATTTCATCTTTATATCCTGTACCAAAAAAAAAAAAAAAAAAGGAATAAATGGGAAAAAATATTTGCTATTGACATTTTATATAAATCATCAAAAAACAAAAAAAAAATATGAATGAAGAAAAGGAAAAATAAAAACATATTTCCGATTATAAATAGAAATGAGAGGAAAATATATGAAAATACTTAAGTTTTTGAAAGCAGCAAAAAAAAAAAAAAAAAAAAAAATACTAAACAAATTACTAATACAATAGCTGTAGGAGTAAATTCAAATAGACAAATGTAAAAAAAAATTATATTGTTTTCAAAATCCCATAAAAAGCTATTAAATGAATTAACATATTTTCAAATTCTATAAAAAGAAAAATTAAAAAAAATTTTTTCAAAATTAAAGAAAAAATTCAAATTTTTTTTGATGAAATTGAAAACTTTTTTTCTAGTTTTTAAAAGACCTTATCAAAAGCTCATAAATTCTGAAAAAAATACAAAAATTTATAATTATAAAATTTTTTTAAAATTTAACGTTCAGAGACAAAAATTCAAAGAATTTAAGGTCTTTTGAAATATAAGAAAATTAAAATTTTTTTTTTTAAAAATTTAAAACATTTTTACAATTTTAAAAAGGTGTTATGACAGGCTTTTAGTTTAAAAATAAATTACGAACATTTATTAATATATATTTTTTTAATATAAATTTAAAGTTCGGAAAAAAATTCAGAGAATTTTCTTTTAAGGTTTTTTTAAATATAAGAAAATTTAAATTTTTTTAAAGAAATTTAAAAACTTTATCTAGTTTTTAATAGTACTTGAAATAAGCTTTTAAATTAGATAAATTAAAGAAAATTTCCACTTCATATATATTTTTAATGTGATGACAAATGAGCCACTTAAAATATAACCACTTTTCTTTTAAGGTTTTTTTGAAATATATAAAAAAATCTCGAGTATTTTATAAAATGTAAAAATTCTTAATGATTTTAATAGATCATATAATAAGCTACTAAAATTAAGTAATTGCGATAGAAAATTTTTTTATATATTTTTGTAATAGGCCAGCAAATATGGCAGTTAACAAAAAAAAAATGTTCATTTAAGATTTTTTAAAAATTTCTATATAATTCAATCCAATGTATCTAATTAGTCGTTAAAACAAAGTACTATTCTATGTTTTACAAAAATATCATAAAATTTTAATTAACCCCATCATAGATTACTTGTGGTCTAGAAAGTAGCTTATTCAGAAAGCGAAATATAACCAAATATGTAAGTTTTTAATATTTTTAGAGCTATATGTAAGTAAATAAGCTATTTACAGCAATGAATTCAATTAACCCCATCATAGTTTACTAGTGGTCAGTAAAGAAGCTAGTCGTTAAAATGAAATATAAAGAAAACTAAAAATTTCTAACATTTTTATTTCCAAATAATACAAAATTGTGAACTGATTGAAATAAATTAAACTAATTACATTACTGATTACTTGTCGACAGTAAAGTAGCTAGTCTGTAAAGCTAAATATAAAGAAATGAGGATATTTCCACCATACTAAATGTAAGAAAAATTGCTATTAACAGCAATAATTTCAATTAACTCCAATACTCATTACTTATAGACAATAAATTTGCTAGTTAAGAAATTACAGATTACTTGTTGACAGTAAAGTAGTTAGTCCATAAAGCTAAATATAAAGAAATGAGGAAATTTCCACCAAACTAAATGTAAGTAAAATTGCATTTGACGGAAATAAAACCAATTAACTCCAATGCACATTACTTGTAGACAGTAAAGTAGCTAGTTAAGAAATTACTGATTACTTGTTGACAGTAAAGATGATAGTCTATAAAGCTAAATATAAAGAAATGAGTAAATTTACACCAAACTAAATGCAATTGACGGAAATAAAACCAATTAACTCCTATGCACATTACTTGTAGACAGTAAAGTAGCTAGTACAAAAATTACTGATTACTTGTTGACAGTAAAGATGATAGTCTATAAAGCTAAATATAAAGAAGTGAGTAAATTTCCATCAAACTAAAAATAAGGAAAATTTCAATTAACAGCAATAAATCCAATTAACTCCTATTCACATTACTTGTAGACAGTAAAGTAGCTAGTTAAGAAATAAGTGATTACTTGTTGACAGTAAAGTAGCTAGTCCAAAAACCTTATTGAAAAATTAATCCATATTTGTAATCTTAAAATTTGTAAGGTTATTATTGAGAGGTATTCAAAAAGCTATTACTGTATATTTCAATCAGTCCTCCTTTAAGTGTCTATAGACTAATATATAATCTCGTCTATAGACTGACCTACAGTCTCGTCAATAAACTGATTTTTAGTCTCTTCTATATACTGATCTCTGGTTTCGTTTATAAACTGTTTTATAGACTCGTCTATAGACAGATTTCTAGTTTCATCTATATACTGATCTCTAGACTGATCTCTAGTCTCTTCAATAGACTGATCTCTAGTCTCTTCTATAGACTGATCTCTAGTCTCTTCTATAGACTGATCTAGTCTCTTCTATAGACTGATCTCTAGTCTCGTCTATAGACTGATCATTAGTCTCTTCTAAAGACTGATCTCTAGTCCCGTCTATAGACTGATCTCTACTCTCCTCTATAGACTGATCATTAATCTCTTCTAAAGACTGATCTCTAGTCTCGTCTCTAGTCTCCTCTATAAAATGATCATTAATCTCTTCTACAGATTGATCTCTAGTCTCGTATACAGACTGATGTCTAGTCTCGTCTATAGACTGATCTCTACTCTCCTCTATAGACTGATCTCTGGTCTCTTCTATAGTCTGATATTTAGTCTCGTCTATATACTGATCTATAGTCTCGTCTATAGACTGATCATTAATCTCTTCTAAAGACTGATCTCTAGTCTCGTCTATAGACTGATCATTAATCTCTTCTAAAGACTGATCTCTAGTATCGTCTATAGACTGATCTCTACTCTCCTCTATAGACTGATCTCTAGTCTCTTCTATAGACTGATCTCCAGTCTCGTCTATATACTGATCTCTAGTCTCGTCTATAGACTGATCTCTAGTCTCGTCTCTAGACTCCTCTATAAAATTATCATTAATCTCTTCTATAGACTGATCTCTAGTCTCTTCTATAGTCTGATCTTTAGTATCGTCTATAGACTGATCTCTAGTCTCGTCTATAAAATGATCATTAATCTCTTCTAAAGACTGATCTCTAGTCTCGTCTACAGATTAATCACTAGTCTCCTCTATAGACTGATCATTAATCTCTTCAATAGACTGATCTATAGTCTCGTCTATAGACTGATCATTAATCTCTTCTATAGACTGATATCTAGTATCGTCTACAGACTGATCTTTAGTCTCCTCAATAGGACTGATCATTGGTCTCTTCTATACACTGATCTCTAGTCTCCTCTATAGATTGATCTCTAGTATTCTCTATAGACTGATCTCTAGTCTGATCTACAGACTAATCTATAGTCTTGTCTATAGATCGATCTCTAGTCTCGTCAGTAGACTGATCTATGATAGATATCTTCAGGCCTGTGAAAAACTTAAATCTCTACTCTTGCCAACACCAATTTATAAGCTTTCTAATATTCAACCTAATAAAGTATTGGGAAAAAAAACTTAAATTTAAGCTTCTAATCATAAACAATCCACAAACAATTGCTGGGAAATCTTTTATATTAATAATCTCCAGCTGATTCTCATCATAAATTACTACTACTTGTTATTAAACTATATTAAATTAGCAATAAATTAACTAATATTTCAAGATAAACAAAAATACTTAATCATATATTTATATGAAAACAACAACAATAATAATAATAATAATAATAATTTAAGCCTACACATATTCTCCATCAAATTCCCTTTCATTTACAAAACTTTTTTTTTAAACGTTAGAAGTTGTTTTCAAAACTTTAACACAAATTTAAAACATTTTATTGTTAATAATGTTAACACATTTGATTTCTATTTCATTTTATTTTATTTTTTTGTTTGTAAGAATAATCTTCTATTTATAGTTTACATATCAAAACATAAGGCTTTGATAAAAGTTAAACTTCCGTAAGTTATAATATTTGGGGAAAAGATGTTTAATAATAGTTAAGATAGTTTACAAACTATTGATGCAAAGTTAAAAAAGTTTTGTAAAGCGTAATAATACTAATGTTTAGGTTAATAAAATTTTTTAATGATTTAGGATTATTAAAGCTAAGAAAAAATAACAAAGAAAGTAAAGAAAATACAAAGTTTAAGAATACAGTATTATTATAATAATAAAACATAAAGTTACTTTAGTGTCTCTAAGTAAACAAGAGTTTAGATAGTTTAGTTATCAATTGGAGAGCATTTGTCTATGGTAGATTCAATTGTCACTTAGTAACCCTTTACAATCTAAAGTGTAGTTTGTTATGATTGGCAGGGGTATATAAGTTTGTCGTTATTGATAGTCAATATAGGTATGTCCGTCTGTCCGTCTGTATGTTGAAATCAAATTTCTATAGCCCCCAAATAACTTACATACATGATTTATACATCAATATATCCGCTATAGTCCCGGTTCGGTTGCTTTTCAAATTCGAGAAAATCGGCCCAAAAATGGCTGAGATATAAGCAAAAAAGCAAGACTACCTATTTTTACTTATTTCAGATCTATATTCGGATTGCTAAGTAATAATATAGACAATATGGATATCCAATGATAGGTATTTCAAAGACCTTTGCGACGGCGTATACAAGTCCATAGTAAGTCGGACCTACAAGGGGTCAAATCGGAAAAAATATTTTTGAATCCGAGTTTTTTTCACCAACAATTTTTTTTTCTCTAAAAGCCGAATATAGTTCTCTTCCTTGTTTTTATTTCATTTTAGTGTTAAGCCATTTTACTCACTGCAAAATAAGTATTTTCCTGTAAGTAGTTACGGCATAAACAATCCGAACTGTTGGATTGTTTTTCAAATACGTGTGTGTAAGGGTAAAACACTTGAAATTCCCCTTTTTAGGTAGTTTTTACTTTCCAATAGTTTATTTCAGGTCTCTGTTGTAATTTCTGCTTTCTTTCTTCTTTCTTTTGGTTTTTAATATTTCCTTTACTTTAATTTTTAAAACAGATTAAATGCCTCATTTACTTAGCATCCGATATGTCATCATTAATGTCATGTAAACAGAGGATTTTTGAACAAAAAAAAAAAAAATCGTTCATAGTTTAACTGCGACACACACATGTACTTTAAAGGATTTTAAATACTAAGAGGCAAAAACAAAAATAAAACAAAACACAAGGTTTAATGTTTATTTAGGGTTTTTTTTTTTTTGGGGGAAGAACGAAATTTTAAAAGACATTTTTTCTTCGATTTTTTAAAAATACTTTTGTACACAAAACTTTTAAAAATTTTATATATTCTTTTAAAGAACACTAAGAGCTACTCAATAAATTTTTCAAAAAAATTAAACTTTAAATATATATATTTTTAATATGACCTTAAAGTTTGTAGCAAAAATTTGTTCATATTCCAATAAGGTTTTTTGTTTAATTTAACAAAAATTGAGATGTTTAACAAATCTTAGGAATTTTTTATAGTTTTTGATAGCTTTTAGAATAAGCTTGTAAAAAAATATAAAACCAGCCAATTTGATTAATATAACATTTTTTAACATGTTAACAAAATTGATAAAATTTATGAAAATTTATTTTTAATTTTCATTTTAGGGATTTTTGTATAACTTAACAAATAATTTGTTTTGAAACAAAAATGTTAATAATTTTATAATTTCTGATAGAACATAAAATGAGCTTGAAAACTATGATATTTTTTATAAAATTTTGAATTATATATGTTCTTAATAGCTGTAGATATAATGCATATTTTTGAGAAACAAATTTTGTTTAAGGTTTTTTTTCATAATTAAAAATAAATGTTATATAATAACAAAAATTATAATTATTTTGTATATTCTTATAGAACATAGAAAGAGCTACTAAAAATCTTAAGATCTGACCAAATTTATTAATAAATATTGTTTTAATATGTTAAGTTTGTCAATTTCCTAAGAAATATATTTTTTTTATTTTCATTTAAGGTTTTTTGCTTAATTAAACAAAAATTTTTTATTATAACAAAAATCATGATTATTTTTAATTTTCTTAAACAAAGCACAATGAGCCAATAGAAAACTGAAAATTGAGCAAAATTTATTAACAAAAATTTTTTTAATACTTCAACAAATTTTGTTAGATTTTTCAAATTTTTTTGGAAAAAAAATTTATTTAAGGTTTTTTTCTTAATTAAAGAAAAATTTTGTATTTTGACAAAAAGTCTGAAATTTTTTATTTTTCTTATTTACAACACAATTGTCTAGTAAACTAATAAAAAGAAATTGAATTATTTGAATATATATTTGTTTAATATGTTAACAAACATTGTTAAAAATTTTTACAATAAATTTTTCATATTTTTCGCTTAAGGCTTTTTGTATAACTTAACAAAAATTTGGTTTTATAATAAAACTGTTAATAATTTTATAGTTTCTGATAGATATTAAAAAGAGCTTTAAAACAAATGACTTTTTTTGTTAAGTTTCTTTATAAATATATTTTTAAACAATTTTTAACATGTGACATATTATGGAGAAAAAAATTTATTTTTTTAGGTTTTTTGCTTAATTAAAGAATTATTTTGTATTAAGACAAAAAGCAAGATTATTTTTTACTATCTTAAAGAAAACACAATGGGCTAATAAAAAAACTAAAAATTTATTAAAATTTATTAATATATATTTCTTTAATATTAAAACGAATTTGTTAAATTTTTCAAAATTTTGTGAACAAAATTTTATTTAAGGTTTTTTTGCTTAATTAAAGAAAAATGTTCTATTTTAGCAAAAAGCAAGATTATTTTTAACTATCTTAAAGAAAACACAATGGGCTAATAAAAAATTAAAAATCTAACAAAATTTATTAATATATATTTTTTTAATATTTTAATATAAATTGTTACATTATTAAAAATTTTGTGAAAAAAATTTTATTTAAGGCTTTTTTCTTAATTAAGGAAAACATTTGTATTATGACAAAAAGCCTAAAATGTTTACCTCTTCTTATTTAAAATGTTTACCTCTTCTTATTTAAAATGGGCTATTGAAATACTAAAAATTAGGCAAGATTTATTTATATATATTTTTTTAATGTGTTAACAAACATTGTGAAAATTTTGTCATTCAATTTTCTTATTTTTCGATTAAGGCTTTTTGTATAACTTAACAAAAATTTGGTTTTATAACAAAACTGTTAAGATTTTAATATATTCTATAGAGAACATTCTAAGCTTTGTAATTAATAAACATTTGGTTAAACATATTAATATTAATTTTTTTAATAGCTCAACAAATATGGATATATTTGGAAATTTTTTCAAAAATAAATTTTATTTTAATGTTTTTTGCTTAATTAAAGAAATATTTTGTATTAAGACAAAATGCATAAATATTTTCTATTTTCTAAGACCTAATAAAATGAAATATCAAAAACATATCGAAGTAATCAAATCTATTAATAGATATTTTTTTAATAATAAAAGAAAGTTAAAAATTAAAAAAAAAAAAAAAAAAAATTATTTTTCCCTTTAAGGTTTTTTGCTTAGTTAAAGAAAAATTTGATATCTTGCAAAAACTCAAGATTTTTTTCTAAATTTTAAAAGACCTTTTAAAGAACTATTAAAAAAATTAAAATTTTGTAAAATCCAACAATATATTATTTTTTAATGACAACACAAAGTTCAATAATTTTGTTAAGTTTTTTGGAGAGATAATTCATAGAGAAATATACAAAGAAAGGAAACTAGAAAAAAACTCAAACAAAAGATTACTCATAAAAAATTACGAGTGTTGTTTTTGTTGTCACATAGTTTTTTTTACTAATATATTATCACTTGTTAGGTTTTTTTTTAATTGAGTTAGGTTTCAGACATGAGAGTTTCCAATCTATAATATATCGTGAATTCTTTAAGTCATTGTACATAAACAACTAATAATTTTATCTAATTTGTTTTTATTTATTAAAAAACCTATAAAAATTACCAATATTGTTGAACAAATTCAAAACCCTTATATAAATTTGTTGAATATTTAACCAGATTAGTTTTAATCATTAACATGTTTTTTTAATAACATTGTAAAAATTTGTACCACAAACCAGTTTAAAAATGATTAATTGTTGTGTTGATGTTAAACTAAATTAAACTACTTTATAATTAATAAAAATAAACTGCTAAATTTTGGTTAAAACCTTTAAATATACACAATGTTGTAACCACACACCACAACTAAAATTTAGCTGGAATTTAAAGGTATTTAGCAAAAGACAGACATAAACATTTTATTAATCAATTGATTAAGATTTCAAGAAATAGTTTAATGATTTAACTAAGACATGTAAAGGTTTGGATTTATTAAAAACAAATTAAAAAAAAAAAAATTCACAGAAAAATGTTGGATATAAAACTAGTTTATGATTTTTCGAAGTGTTTGAAAAAGCTTTAAAAAATCTTTTTTTTTTTACAAAACAATATAATAAATTTTTAACTATTTTATAGCCAATCCCAAGACTTATGAAAAAAATTACTTAGTTTTTTAATCTATCAGTAAATATATTTTTAAAATTTCTACAAAGTTGCTGAATTTTTAATAATATTTCTTACTATGCGCTTGGTCATAAACGTTTAAAAAAATTGTTTGTGTTATAAAAATGTCTAATTGTTTTACATTTATTAAAAGCTGTTTAAAAGAGCTTTTAATAAATGTATTTAGTTTTTAATTCGGTTAATATATATCTTTTTCATAGGGCTTCAAACTTTTTACTTTTTGGAAAAAAATTTGTTTAAAATAATTTTTAAGATTTTCAAAATTTTTCCAATAACAAAAAGTTATGGCAAAGTTTTTAAACATAATTTAAAAGCTTTTATATTAAGCTACTAAAAACAGTAAATTCTAACAAAATTGCTTAATATATATTTTTTTAGTTAGACCTTCAATTTAAACCATTTTTTCATTCACAAACAAAAATTAAAAGAAATTGAAAAATTTTATAAAACTTTTCTCTTGTGCGAAAAGCTTTTAAAACAGTTAAGATATTTAATTAATATTCAATATAGGTATGTTTAATATTCACACAAACTTTGAAACTTTTTGGAAAATTTTTTTAATATTAAAATTCAAACTTAAATTATAATTCAAATCTGTGTTTTGCCAAATTTATAAACAAATTTTACATGTTGTGAAAGCTAATCGATTAAACTTTCAAATAATAATGTTTAAAACAAAATCTTTTATTATATAAGTTTTTAATTGCTTAGCAAACTTTGTTAAATTTTTATTTTTTTTTTAATGATTTGGACCATTTTTGAAACAATGTCAAAAATATGTTTTGTGTTAAAAATCTACAAATATTTTACTTAATTTAATAGCTTATCTATAAGGCTTTTAAATAATGTTATTTATGACAAAATAGCTAAATATATATTTTTTTAATTACTCAACAAACTTGGAATATTTTATGTTTTATTGTTTATAGATTTTTAGTAAATTTTGATATAGTACCAAAAGTTGTTTGTTTTGCAAAAACCGCTAATTATTTTTTAAGATTAAAAAGCTTTTTTCATGAGCTTTAAAATAATAACATTTACAACAAAATCGCTTTGTAAAATTTTTGCAAAAACTTCTACAAATTTTGTTAAAGTTTAAAATTTTTTGTAAAAGTTTTTTTCATTGCAATTTTTTTATTTATGAAACTAGTAACTGTTATAGCAAAATCCTTTAATAATTATATATTATTTGAAAGATGTTTTAATAAGCTTTTCAATTATATAACTTTTGATGAAATTTTTAAAATTTTTGATTTTTTTATTCATGTTTTTTAGCCATTTTTGAAATTTTGCAAAAATTTAGTTTTATAGCAAAAATTGTTTAGTTTTATATATTATTTAAAATCTAATTAAATAAGCTAATAAATGAAATCATTTAAAACTAAATTTTTAAATATATATTTCTTTAAAGCTTAAACAAACTTTGTTGAAATTTATGAAATTATTTGTTTATAATTTTTTAGCAATTTTTCTTAAATGTGCCAAATGTTGGCTTTATTACTCAAACCGATAATTATTATATATGTAATAAAAGCCTATTAAACAAGCTTTTAACTAATAATAAATTTTAATTTCTTTACAAACTTTGCTCAAATTTTTGAATTTTTTGTTGAAGTTTTTTTTTATACTTTTTCTTAATTGAGTATAAAACTAGTTTATGATCCCAAAACCCTTAAATTTTATTTCGTTCTTAAAAGATTATTTGTCAAGCTTTTAAATAATAATAGCTAAAAGAAAATTCCTTAATATATATTTTTTTTAATTACACCACAAACTTTGCTCAAATTTTTGCATTTTTTTTTAAGTTTTTTTTTATACTTTTTTTAAAACGAGCATTAAACTAGTCTACGATCCAAATACCGTTAAATTTTATTCATATTTTAAAAGCTAATCTCTTAAGCTTTTGAATAATAATTGCTATAACCAAATTCCTTAATATATATTTTTTTAATTTAACCACAAACTTTGGTAAAATTTTTTAATTTTTTTCAAGTTGTTTTTTATACTTTTTTTAAATTGATCATAAAACTGGTCTATAATTCAAAAACCGTTAAATTTTATTTATCAATTAAAAGCTAATTTGTAAGGCTATTAAATAATAGTAGCTAAAACAAAATTCTTTAATATATATTTTTTTAATTTCACCACAAACTTTGCTCAAATTTTTGAATTTTTTTTCATATATTTTTTTTATACTTTTTTTCAATTGAGCATAAAACTAGTCTATAATTCCAAAACCGTAAAATTTTATTTCTTACTTACAAGCTTATTTATCAGGCTTTTGATTAAAAATATTTATAACAAAATCCTTTAACATATATTTTTTTAATTTCATCACAAACTTTGCTCAAAATTTTTAATTTTTTGTTTTTATACTTTTTTTCAATTGATCATAAAACTGGTGTATAATTCAAAAACCGTTAAATATTATTTCTTACTTAAAAGCTTATTTATCAGGCTTTTGAATAATAATATTTATAACACAATTCCTTAATATATATTTTTTTAATTTCTCTACAAACTTTGCTCAAATTTAAAATTTTTTTTTTTATACTTTTTCTAAATTGAACATAAAACTAATCTACGATCCCAAAACCGTTAAATGTTATTTCTTACTTAAAAGCTTATTTATCAGGCTTTTGAATAATAATACCTATAACAAAATTCCTTTATATGTATTTTTTTAATTTCACCACAAACTTTGCTTAAATTTTTTTAATTTTTTTTTTTAAGTTTGTTTTTATACTTTTTTAAAATTGAGCATAGTTTTAGTCTTTAAGCCAAAAACCGTTAAATTTTATTTCTTACTTAAAAGCTTATTTATCAGGCTTTTGATTAAAAATATTTATAACAAAATCCTTTAACATATATTTTTTTAATTTCATCACAAACTTTGCTCAAATTTTTTAATTTTTTGTTTTTATACTTTTTATGAATTGAGCATAAAACTAGTCTATGAATCAAAAACCATTAAATTTTATTTATTATTTAAAAGCCTATCTATTAAGCTTTTAAATAGTAGTATCTATAAGAAAATTCCTTAATATATATTTTTGTTAAAATTTTCTTTAGGGAATCTTGATTTTTTTTAAACAAAATTTAAAATTTTCTTTAAGTAATTAAAAAAAAAAAGAAGAAAAAAACTTGCCTTGTCTACCATGTGTGCGGGCTGCTGTTGATGTCGATGATGGAGGATTCTGTGATTCATTGCCACGATGTGGTAAATGCTGATATTCATAATCATAATATGATGATTGTGAGTCGCCTGGCTGTTGTTGCAATTGTTGTTGTTGTTGCTGCTGTTGCTGTTGTTGTTGTAATTGTAAATTTTGTTGATTCTGATGATGCAGAGTATTTTGCTGCGAAGCACTATTTGTATTTGCCAAATGTGGATGCCTGGGTGTCATTGAACCCACGACTGCCCCACTACTACCGCCTCCGCCACCCACAGCCCTAGTGTCATCGCGACAATCGAGGGTGGTTTCATATTCATAGGGATTCATGGTGGACGATTCTAAAGGACATTCGTCGTCGTCGGTATCAGTGCCACCGTCGTAGATGTTCTCAGCGTGACGGTATGCCGGATGATGATGATTTTGCTTTGAGAACTTAATTTTGATGGCTTTTGTTAGCGGATCACAACCCGCCAAATAATCCAATATAGAATAGAAAGTGTTATATATAGTAGAAGTAGAAAAAGAAATTAAGGGGGATAGAGGGGGGTGTCGGCTGTGTTGTAGGTTTTAAGAGAGACCTTTCAGTGATTTGTTTTTTAAAAAAAATTTTAGAATTTCTGGAATTTTTTTTTGGGGAAATTAACACTTTTGTTTAAACATTTCTTAAGAATTTCTTTTTTAATATGTTTGAGAAACTTTTCTTTTTATTTTTCTAAATTTGTGTTGGTTTCTCTGGCTGTTTTAGGCTGGCGCGCGTTCATTTAACGCCCTGCAGCTATTTTTTTTTTGTATATTGTGACTTAAGCTTAATAGCTAAATATGCTTTAGTGCTTTAAAATGTGAAATTTGTTTTACACTTAAACTTTGTAATGTTGGTTTTGCAAAAAAGGGTGGTAGGGTATGTTTAATTTAGCCTTAATTTAATCCAATTGGTTTTGGCCATTTCCCCTTAGGCAGGTCATTAGCCTTTTTTGTAACACAAAGTTAAATTTTCTTTTCCTTTTTTCTTTTTTTTTCAACAAATTTGGCAAAATTTTCTTTATTTTTATAGAATTTTCTTAATTTTTTGCTTTTTCAAAATTATTTTTTTATTTTTTTCAAACAACAATTATTTTTTCTCAAAATTTCAATTTTCGTTTTATTTTCCAGCACTTTAAACACTTTTATAGATTTTCTTGCTTTAAAATTCTTGCAGAATTTTAGGTTTTTCTTTATGATTTATGGCCAGATTTTACACGTAACGCGCGTATTGTTTCGATTTATTTCATTATTATTTTTTTTTTTGGTTTTTCCATCTAACAAAATTTTCATTTTTCTCATAAACTTAAACAAAAAAACATTTCTATATGTATTATTTTCTTAATGGTTTCATTCAATCTTATTTATATGGAGCGTGTGTAATGTATGAAAATTGAAAAAAAATATTAAACGGCCGCCGGTCTTGAATTTCTGGTAGATACGATTTATAAACAGCGAGCGACGTTTTAAGACTGAATGCATGAAAGAATTTTTGTGTATCTTGAAGTTAGTGCGTATACAATGAGTACCAATTCTATAGATTCAGTTCAATTGAACGAACGAACACACAAACACACAGGACAGGCACACGAGCAGCCAACAAAACAAAAAAAAAAAAAACAAAAAAACGCAAAGAAACCCACAAAAACAAAATGCCTCCAGTCTGCATTAAACAAAATACTCTGGCCTGCGCAACTCTTAGATACAAATACACTCAACGAAACCTCTGTTTCCTGAAGATATAACCAGGAATTTAGCTACAAAAAAAACTGCACTCCCTCACCATAAAAATAACTCTCTCGCTCTCCGGAGAGCCAAAGATACAGTTAACGAAACATTTTGCTTTGAAAAACCAAAACAAAACCATAAACAAACCTGAACAAAACATAAACAGAGAGCAATATCTAAACTAAAACAAAGAGAGAGAGAGAGAGTGAGAGAGAGAGCGAAAGGTAGGGAGAGTATTTAAACACAATTCGTTAAGTTAATTTGTTTTATTGACTCGCGCATGTTTCGTTAAAAGTATCTACAGCAGCATAACAAAACAAACAGCAAATTTCATAATAATTCTAGCTAAATCTCTATCTCAGAAAAAACAAAAAAATAAAGCTGCACACATCAATAACAATTCAAAAGCTAAACCTTTCTGAGCAGTTTTTTTTTCTAATAAAGCTGCTGCTAACGACGTCTATGCTACCTTTAATACAAGATAGCTCAGCTTTGCTGCTGCTTTTGCTACATCTCTAAAGTCTGCAAACCTATGTAGCTGTTAAACTGTGTGCAGCTTAGGCTGCATATTGAAGCGTTAATAATGTAGCATAAAGAGACATTTGAAGGTTAAAAAGTGCGTTAACTTAACAAAAGGCCAAAAAGAAAGAAGAGCGTAGAAAAAACACACAAAATATAAAAGAAAATCTCCCTATCAAAGGATTTTAATGAGATATATTTGTTCGCTTTAATGTTCCTTTTCATCCTGCAGCCTGTTTAAAAAAGGGGAAGTTGTTAGAAACTTCCCCTTCAATCGATAGCTAGATAAATAGATACTTTTTCATTTGAAATATTGCAGAGTTTTCTTTTAATTTTTTTGTTGGCCTTAAATGTTAATAACAGTTTGCTTTAATAAATCTTCTAAACTAAAGAAAAATGTTTTCTAAATTATATTACAATCATGTTAAAGTTTTTTTAACATGGTTACTAAAAGGCATAAGAATTTTTTTTTTGAAATTTTTTTGAAATTTAAAAAAAATATAAATTGCTTAATATTAAAGATTTCTCTATTTTTTTAAAAACTAATGCTAATGGTTTTGAAAGGTTGGGTGTATGATTTAAAACTGCGTAATTTTTTCAAATTTTTAGCTTTTTGTTGAAACATTTGTACAACAAAAATTTATTCAAAGTAGTGGCCATTGCACAGTGGTTTAGAAATGATTTTTTTTTGGAAATAATTCGGTATCTAAGGAAATATTGGAGAAATTCTAACGAAATTTCACAAGAATAGAGCTGTGATATTTTTGTGTTGATTTGCATTTGTTCAGCTTCCAAAAGCTAAAGGGGGCCAGTGTATAGCCCCTCAAATATGGTCACCTCGTTTCTCAATTTAAAAAAAAATCGCCAAAAATCCATTTGTGATCCAAATGATCTGAAATTGAAAATATAAATAGTCCTTAAAAAGATCTACAAAAGATTAGCTTACATATATAGATTATCTCTATTAGTTGAAGAGATATTTAAATTTAATGATTTATTTTTTTTTTTAATTTTGCTCCATCTTTTTATGGTTTTTTAGATATGGGGCCTCTACAGAGGTTCGAATTTTTTTTTTAAAATATCATCTAAATTGACAATAAAATTCTAAATAAAATAAATATAAACCGCTAACAGTTGTCTCGTCCCTATAAAAAGTTACACGCCTCCAAATTTGGAATATGTAAATAGGGCCTTATTTTTTAAGTTTTTTCCCAAAAAAGTCCCTGTATTTTTTCTTATGTAGAAAAAACTTTTCTTCAAGACTTTATACAATTTTGATATGAGCCGAAAAGAGAACTTAATTGTAAAGCGTGTAAAGTAAAATTTGGGTTACTTGAGCAGACACAACACCCCCCAGATCTATCGAAACTTGACCAATTTAACAAACAAATTTTAGGTTTGAGTAAAAAATTCTAAAAAGGCAAAGCATTGATCTTCGAAAAAGCTCCATATTTATATAACCCTATATGTTTCTTAAATACCTGCAAAGTTTTTTTTACTATCACATGGTAACTAACGTTACAGTAGGTACTTTTCTAAAAAAACTCAGTTTTTGTAACACATTTTTCCCGTTTTAGGAATTTCGGTATTTTAAAATACAAAATTTCAAAAATTATAATGCCATTGATTTAACAACATATACAACTATATTAGTTACAAATTTTGTTTTAATATCTTTAACCATTAAAATTTTACATTAATTCAAATTTTATATTTTTGTTCATGGAAAATCTCCATATTATACCTTTTTTAGTTTTTAAGGTAAATACCATCTCAAAAATTTATAAAATTATTTTATATTACTAAACTGTCAATCCTCAAGTTCTATGGTTTTCATCAATATCAAATACTTATATAAAAAGTTTATATTTATTCATCAGTAGCTCCACAAACCTTGCCCCCCTTTGAAAAATTTTTACGTTTTTTCATATAACTATTCATTCTAAATACTTTTTAACAGGTATTGCGACATGTGTCATTATAGAATATTACGGTTTCATGTCTGGCCGCATATTCTGGTTGTTTTTTGGCAAATGCTAGCTTCAAACGAATCAATTGCTCTGGGTACAGGTTCCCTGTCGTGGTCTGGTCAGATTTCAGCAGCTCATAATAGATAGGACACTTTTGCTCCTACCAAATACAGAGAATTACCTTAGCGCCATGAATATTTGGCTTTGGTGTCAATTCGGGCTTCAAGAACGATGTCTCACACTTCGAGTTATCGTAATGGATCCAGTTTTCCTCGCAAGTAATGCTTCGGTGCAAAAATTATTTAATTTTATAGCGTTAAAACATTATTTTGGACATGCAAAATCGTCCTTCAAGTTCTCTCGTCTTCAATTCGTATGGTATCCAATTTCCTTGTTTTTTGATGAATCCAGCTGCTTGCAAACATTTTGATTGAGTAGCTCCCAAGAGCAAGCTCTTGGTGAGTTTTACAACAATCTTCATGGAATAAAGACTTCAATTCTTGATCATCAAACATTTTTAGCTGGCCTGGGCGATCTTTGTCTTTCGTGTCAAAATCATCACTTCTGAAACTCACAAACCATGATTCGAACATTGAAACCATTTGAAGTAAAGCAAAACTTCCTTGCTTGAAGTTCGAAATTTTCAAAGCAAAAAAAAAAGATACTCATTTTTCCCGATTTTCCCCTTTTTATCCCTGTATAGTCCGAGTTATAGAAAATGATGTAGCTTATTGAAGCTTCCTAGTAAGCATCTATGTACGTTCCAAATTTCACTAAAATCGGTTCAGCCGTTTAAGCGTGATTGCGGAACAAAGAACCTTACAAAGAAATTTATAATATAAGGAGTGAGATCGTAAAATTCTTAACACACGTTTTTCATTAAAACTTTTAACCCAAGTATTATTTGATTTTTTTTTGTTTTATCATTGTAAAACATGTCAGTTATTATGTTTAATGTCAATTATATTCATTTGTTGTTAATCTGATTAAAATGAGTGACCCAAAAAAGTTCGTACTAAAATTATTAAATATTTTTAACAAAACCCAACTTGGTCCTACAAAAAGTTGGCTAATCAATCAAAGGTCTGCTATCAAACTATTTCCAATGTTATTAAACAGTACCTGGGGAACTTGTCCGTTGATATAAAACCTGGTTGAGGTAGAAGGAATGGTCCACATGATGTTTCTAAAGAAAATAAAATAGAAAGCATTTTCAAAAGAGATCCCAACACATCCGGTAGGAAAGCCGCCCGATTAGCCCGATTTGGTACGAAAAGTTAAAGCTAACGCAGGTTTAAAAACATACAAGGCTCAAAAAGTCCCTAACAGGAACTCTGCTAAAAATTTAGAGGCCAAAAACAGAGCATGGATATTGAAGTTAAGAATTTTTCGATCTCACTCCTTAGATATGAATATAAGGGTGTTCCAATAAGGATTTCCGAACTTTGACAGTTGATAGCGAACATATTGTTAAAGCTACATCTGTCGAATTGACTGTCATTTATTCAGTTTGTTTTGCCAAATCATCGTGGAGAGATATAGTGTTCAACAACTCGTGCAAATGGTAAAAAAGTTTTATCAAAATGGGTGTTCTGTGCGGGCAGTGATTTTACGGTGAGAACAATTTCTGAATGAATGGGTACGCCAACAAACAAAATTGTCGAATTTGCGACGATATCAAACCACATGAGATCAAAGAGCATTCATTGCATCTCGAAAAAGTTACTGTTTGGTGTTGATTTTGGGCAGAAACCATCAGAAGTCCATATTTGTTTGAGTATAACATTGAGTATTATATAGGTCGATGATTACCAACTTCTTTTGACCTGGATTGGATGATGTGTACACTAACGACATGTAGTTTCAACATGATGGCGCTACTTGCCACACAGCTCATGCCACATTGGACATTCTGCACGAGCAATTTGATGGCATGGTCATCTCAAGTGTAGGTGATGTGAAATGCGCCCCCTCCAGCTTAGCCTCATTGGACAATTGCACTATGTTATTATCCATACATAATGGCATCCAATGCATCCAGAAAAAGTCTCTGTTTGGTATAGATTTTGGGCTGACGGCGTCAGCGGTCCATATTTTGTTGAGTATGACATTGGCCAGGCCATCACCGTTAACATAGAGCCCTATAGGTCGATGATTACAAACTTCTTTTGGCCTGAATTGGGTGATATGGACACAGGACGGCGCAACGTGTCACAAGAGAGCATGGCAAGAGAAATTTGATGGCCTGGTCATCTCACGTGTTGGTGATGTGAATTGGCCACCGAGATCCTACGATTTGACCCCTTTGGAATTTTTCTTGTGGAGTTTTCTTAAGTCGCAAGTCTTTGCGACTAAGCCACAAACCACAGCGGCCCTCAAAGCCAACAAAACTCATGCAGTCGTTCAAATTCAGCCTGATTAATGAAAAATTGGTTATTTCAGATGCACGCCATCCAGGACATTTGCACGATGTTATACGCCATACATAATGGCATTGCTAGGCCTTTCAAACGAATATCTCGATGATATTTCACATACAGTTTGTTTTTATTTAAATTTAAAGATAGAAATCGCTTAATGAAATATCCTTTAGTTTCACTAAATATCCAAGTATTAACTTACCCTAACAGATAATCTATTTAAAATTTGTTTAGCACATACCTGTAAAGAAAAAAAGATATATAACTTTGTATTAGTTCCATGGATTCAGAAGTCAATTATAATTATATTACAGTCTTATAAAATAAGACTAGTTTTAAGCGAGTTTAAGAAAATGTATAAATTAGAAAGAAAATAGATTTTTTAGATCTCTGTTAAAGACCTACGATTGAAGATAAACTCAGGCTGTATAAACAATTTAAATTAAGCTAAACTACATCTAAATATAGACCTGCGATTGAAGCTGACTCTAATGCTAAAGCATGCCTCTAGGCACTCATTGCAAAAATGTAAAAAATGCAAATATAACAGATTTTTCATTTCGTAAGGCTTAACTCTCTAATGCTAAGGCTTAACCCTCAAATGCTTAAGCGTGCCTCAAGGCACTCAATGCAAAATATCAATAAATGCAAATACAACTGATTTTTGATATCAGAAACTTTGAAAGCTTTTTAATCAGAGCTCCTTAAATTGCCTTAAGTTAAGGCTCTTATGTTTAAGCATGCCTCAAGGCACTCATCGCAAAAATGTCAATAAATGCATATATAACTAATTTTAATTTCAGAAACTTTGAACGTTTTTTAATCAGAGCTCTATAAATTGCCTTAAGTTAAGGCTCGAATGTTTAAGCATGCCTCAAGGCATTCATCGCATAAATGTCAATAAATGCAACCAAGTACGTTTTCCAGCAACTGCTACAAGAGTTTTTGATATGAAAAATTAGTTATACTTGCATTTATTGGCATTTTTGGGATAAGTGCCTTGAGGCATGCTTAAACATTTTCGCCTTAACTTAAGGATATTTAAAGACCTCTGATTAAAGCTAATCTAAGACATTATAAAGACGTATAATTGAAGCTAAACTAAGGCTTTATGCAGACCTACAATTGCAGCTCAACTTAATACAGACCTTTTAAACCTTCAATACATTTTAAGAACAGTGCGATATTTTCTTCTATAATTTCTATTTATTAAACAAACAATAAATATTTCTTAATAATGCAACATTTTGCTGCAACTTTTGATCTGCTAAACAACAAGTGCAATATAAACAATATTGTTTGATCTTGTTTTAAAACAAATCCACAAAAATTACAAATTTATTTAGAAAACTAGCAATAGCAAATGGATGCCAAAAATAAACACAAATTCTCACAAAACAAATACAATTTGTTAGGAAAATAAACCATTTTTTTTTAAGGAAATATTAAATAAATTTATTTAGGAGTGGCGTCTAAACTATAAACTCACTCTACCTTCCGGATTAGAAAAAATCCTTATCGCCACAAAAAACAAATATTTCCCAAAAAACTACACATAGTTACTTTGCGGCATTTTAGTTCACATCTTAAGCAATTATCTCATTCTATGTTCAGTTCACCTGCATTTTGTTGACGTCTCTTTAAAGGTTGCTGTTTGGTGTTGAAGGTGGCTTACATTTTATTCATTAGTTTTGAAAATATTTGTTGGAAAAACAAGAAATTAGTTTCTGTTATCATTTCAATTAACAATTAGTTACAAATTAACCATATTATCACACGTGTTGTGGTATGAGTACGACTCTACATGCAGGTACCTGTACATAGTTCAAATATGTTTTTAGGGAGTTTCACCCTCATTTAAGCTATGGAATAGTTAAAGTATTTAGTATGCATTTAGAGTAGTTAAGCAAATATTTAGGTTTAAGGCAAATTTACTTAGCTATAACATACTTATTAAGGTAATTTATATGGGAATACCCAATAGTTCTGGTGTGTGCGTACGAACTAGTGATTTTACGTTTCTCCCTAACAGGTAACATGACAAGCTGTTCACATTCATAAGTCATAAGAAGAGCTATATTATCCTCTAATATTCTGTCTTAGTAGTAAACCTAAGCGTTTTCCAGATACCCAGAAGCAGATCAAATAGATAATTTAACAGATTTTCAATTGGAAACAATTTACTAGCTTTCCTGTGGTAAATTTTTGAAAAAAATTTAAACTGTCTACCCTCTTGTATACTTAGGGACACTAAAGTGGAGAGAAACACCCTTTACTTTACAAACAAACTTTACGAACAAGATATAAAAAAGTAAGTCATCAAAGTAATTAGATATTAGTGTAAAGTACTAACTAAAAAGGAGCACATTGTCTTTATTAAAACTACCAGATATTTAAGCAACCAACAGGTTCATTATAATGATATTTTTAGACAAATGAGTTTGATGATCAATGATAAGATTACTATAGATGTCTGTATTACAACATTAATAAGAAATGTGAATATATTAAGAGAAATCAATTATTAGGAAGGTGGGTTCAAAAATCTGTGCCTTTTAAGTATCCTTTGAGCTCCTTGCACTTTGTCCAAAACATAAGATTTGTCGAGGTCATAAAAACTGGTATTTTCTGTAAGATGACATCATCGTTGGAGTCAAATCTCTTCCGCCGAGACATTTCTTCAGGTTTGGAAACAAAAAATAGTCACTCAGGGCGAAAACCTGTGAACAGGGTGGGGGAAGGAGCATTTTGTAGCCCAATCCATGGATTTTTGCCATGGAAACAGCACAAAAGTATACCAGTTTGTGCACCTTATTGCGAACTAAAGCGGCAGCCATCTTGCGGAAAGCTTTCTCATAGTCATCATTCAAAATTGAAACCACTGAGCCCTGAGAGACGCACAAGACCTCAACTGGGCGTCCAGAGCGTTCGTTATCTTCCGTGTTTGTACAGCCACAATGAAATTCAGTAAATCACCTTTTTACCATTGAAATTGAAGGTGCACAGTTCCCATAGTATTGATCAAGCTTTGCCTTTATATGTGTGATGGTTTTTTTCTGCAAAAACTAATGCTTAATGAGCAGACGAAAATCACTAGGTAGCCGGATATCAATGGCTGTCAAACTCAAACAAAATTTTTTTTTTTTTTAAACAAACACAAACTGCGAAGCGTTTTGCTTGTCTGCAGATACACCCAGAGTCTCTGGCGGGAATCGAACCCGCAACCCCCAGATTGATAGTCCAGCACACTATCGTGTAGTCTATCGGGGCACCCTATGACGCAGCTTGTTCAAATTTTGAGAGGAGTCAAATGACAGATACTTGTTGACAGGAGCAGTGAGGCATTTTCAGTTAAGAGCAGGGAAATTAAAAAAATGCGGATTTCTTGGCCGCAAATTCGAATTTCCTTATTAAGTAAGTATTTAGTAAGAAATCTTTATTTCACATCAATCATAGCTCTTTATACACTCAAATGTTTGCCTAAATTGTAACTCAATTTTTACCTCAATCGCGGCTCTTTCTATACTTCAATTTTTAGCTCAATCATGGCTCTTTCTATTCTTAAATTTTTACCTCAATTTTGCTCTTTTTATGCTTAAATTTTTACCTCAATCGTGGGTCTTTCTATTCATCAATTTTTATTTCAATCTTGGCTCTTTCTATTCATCAATTTTTACATCAATCGTGGGTCTTTCTATTCATCAATGTTTAACTAAAAGTGGCTCTTTCTATTCATCAATTTTAAAATCAGTCGTGGCTCTTTCTGTTCATCAATTTTTAACTCAATCGTGGCTCTTTCTATTAATCAGGTTTTACTTCATTCGTAGCTCTTTCAATTCATAAATTTTTACCTCAATCCTGGCTCTTTCTGTTCATCAATTTTTGATTTCAATCGTAGGTCTTTCTATTCATCAATTTTTAACTCAATTGTGACTCTATCCATTTATCAATTTTTTCTTCAATCGTGAGTCCTTCTATTCAATGGCTCTTTCTATTAATCAATTTTTACTTCAATCGTGGCTCTTTCTATTAATCAATTTTTACCTCAATCGTGGCTCTTTCTATTCGTCAATTTTTACTTCAATCGTGGCTCTTTCTATTCACCAATTTTTACTTCAATCGTGGCTCTTTCTATTCATCAATTTTACTTCAATCGTGGATGTTTCTATTTATCAATTTTTACTTCAATCGTGAGTCTTTCTATTCATAAATTTTTACCTCAATCGTGGCACTTTCTATTAATCAATCTTTACTTCAATCGTGGCTCTTTCTATTCATCAATTTTTACTTCAATCGTGGCTCTTTCAGTTCATCAATTTTTACATCAATCGTGGCTCTTTCTATTCATCATTTTTTACTTCAATCGTGGCTCTTTCTATTCATCAATTTTTACTTCAATCGTGGCTCTTTCTATTAATCAATTTTTACTTCCACCGTGGATGTTTCTATTCATCAATTCTGACTTCAATTGTGGCTCTATCTATTCATCAATTTTTACTTCAATCGTGAGTCTTCTATTCATAAATTTTTACCTCAATCGTGGCACTTTCTATTAATCAATTTTTACTTCAATCGTGACTCTTTCTATTCATCAATTTTTATTTCAATCGTGGCTCTTTCTATTCATCAATTTTTACTTCAATCGTGGCTCTTTCTGTACTTCAATTTTTGCCTCTCTTGTGGCTCTTTCTATTCGTCAATTTTTACTTCAATCGTGGCTCTTTCAATTCGTCAATTTTTACTTCAATCGTGGCTCTTTCTATTCATCAATTTTTACCTCAATCGTGGCTCTTTCTATTCATCAATTTTTACTTCAATCGTAGCTCTTTCTATTCATCAATTTTTACCTCAATCGTGGCTTTTTCTGTTCACCAATTTTTACTTCAATCGAGGCTCTTTCTATTCATCAATTTTTAACTCAATTGTGGCTCTTTCTGTTCACCAATTTTTACTTCAATCGAGGCTCTTTCTATTCATCAATTTTTAACTCAATTGTGGCTCTTTCTATTCATCAATTTTTACCTCAATCGTGTTTCTTTCTATTAATCAATTTTTACTTCAATCGTGGCTCTTTATATTCATAATTCGTACTTCATTCGTGGCTTTTTCAATTCATCAATTTTTACCTCAATCGTGGCTCTTTCTATTAATCAATTTTTCTTGAATCGTGGATCTTTCTATTAATAAATTTTTACTTCAATCGTGGCTCTAACTATTTATCAATTTTTACCTCTGTCGTGGCTCTTTCTATTCATCAATTTTTAACTCAATCGTGGCTCTTTCTATTCATCAATTTTTACCTCAATCGTGGCTCTTTCTATTCATCAGTTTTTACCTCAATCGTGGCTCTTTCTGTTCACCAATTTTTACTTCAATCGAGGCTCTTTCTATTCATCAATTTTTAACTCAATTGTGGCTCTTTCTATTCATCAATTTTTACCTCAATCGTGTTTCTTTCTATTAATCAATTTTTACTTCAATCGTGGCTCTTTATATTCATAATTCGTACTTCATTCGTGGCTTTTTCAATTCATCAATTTTTACCTCAATCGTGGCTCTTTCTATTAATCAATTTTTCTTGAATCGTGGATCTTTCTATTAATAAATTTTTACTTCAATCGTGGCTCTAACTATTTATCAATTTTTACCTCTGTCGTGGCTCTTTCTATTCATCAATTTTTAACTCAATCGTGGCTCTTTCTATTCATCAATTTTTACCTCAATCGTGGCTCTTTCTATTCATCAGTTTTTACCTCAATCGTGGCTCTTTCTGTTCACCAATTTTTACTTCAATCGAGGCTCTTTCTATTCATCAATTTTTAACTCAATTGTGGCTCTTTCTATTCATCAATTTTTACCTCAATCGTGTTTCTTTCTATTAATCAATTTTTACTTCAATCGTGGCTCTTTATATTCATAATTCGTACTTCATTCGTGGCTTTTTCAATTCATCAATTTTTACCTCAATCGTGGCTCTTTCTATTAATCAATTTTTCTTGAATCGTGGATCTTTCTATTAATAAATTTTTACTTCAATCGTGGCTCTAACTATTTATCAATTTTTACCTCTGTCGTGGCTCTTTCTATTCATCAATTTTTAACTCAATCGTGGCTCTTTCTATTCATCAATTTTTACCTCAATCGTGGCTCTTTCTATTCATCAGTTTTTACCTCAATCGTGGCTCTTTCTGTTCACCAATTTTTACTTCAATCGAGGCTCTTTCTATTCATCAATTTTTAACTCAATTGTGGCTCTTTCTATTCATCAATTTTTACCTCAATCGTGTTTCTTTCTATTAATCAATTTTTACTTCAATCGTGGCTCTTTATATTCATAATTCGTACTTCATTCGTGGCTTTTTCAATTCATCAATTTTTACCTCAATCGTGGCTCTTTCTATTAATCAATTTTTCTTGAATCGTGGATCTTTCTATTAATAAATTTTTACTTCAATCGTGGCTCTAACTATTTATCAATTTTTACCTCTGTCGTGGCTCTTTCTATTCATCATTTTTTAACTCAATCGTGGCTCTTTCTATTAATCAGTTTTTACTTCAATCGTGGCTCTTTCTATTCATCAATTTTACTTCAATCGTGGCTCTTCCTATTCATCAAATTTTACCTCAATCGTGGCTCTTTCTATTCGTCAATTTTTACCCCAATCATGGTTTTTTCTATGCTTCAATTTATGTCTCAATTTTTACCTCAATCGTGGCTCTTCATGTTCTTAAATTTTGACACCAACCGTGGCTCTTCAGTTTTTTAATTTTTACCTCAATCATGGCTGTTTCTATAGTTAAATTCTTTAAAGTTTTGCCCAGCAACCACCTGTTTAAGCAACATATTATAAAAATTCAAGAAGCCTTATTGTTAAAGAAACTCTTTAAGCCAATCTCTAGTCCTTTATCAAGTAGACCAATCAATACTTGCCTCTTTGTCCGGTTGCTTTTTTTCTTATTGCTTTTATCAGTCATTAGGTTAAGTAAAGGAAATTGTTGCGTATATGCAACACACACACACACGAAAATTGAAAAATTATTGGAAAAAAGCAACAGACGAAAAAGAAATTGGGTCAAAAAGAATTGAAATTTCATATCCTGTTCTGAATGAAACTTAAAAACAGAGAACAAGAAAGCAAAAAAAAAAAAACGAACACTCCTACTCAGGCACTTTATGATCAAAACAAAAATTATTTGACAAACAGTAGCTGTGGCAAGCGGACAGACTGACGGACGGACCGGTCAAGTGGTATGACGCTGGGACGACGCTTTAAATTAATGAAACATGAATACACAAGTAGACAGAGAGTGAGTGAGTCAATGAATACCGGTAGCAAACAATAATTGTTGTAGAGTTTTTTTTTTTTGGGTTTTGTTTTTAATTTTTCGCATGAATTTACAAACTACTAAAAGCAACAAGGATAGAGAGAGGGAGAAAGAGAAAAGGAAAGAAGTATCTATAAACCACACATGACTGACCAAGATTAACAACAAGCACGACAATAACAAGAAATATACACACTGCAACACACACTCCAATACACTGTGAGTTGAAGCTATAATCAAATACTACAATGCAACACAAAATTGAACACTGTATGCAGTCTTTGTCAAGTGATGTTGCCCCTCACTGTTGCACAAAAAGCCTTCAGTTATTGTATGCTTTTGCATGTGGCAGAGGAAACCTTTTGCAAACGCCTTTAGTAATATTTAAGTTTAAATGCAACAGCAGGACATCAGGGTAAATAAAGAATGTACCCTGATGTTATTTGAGCTGTAAAGACAAGTTTTTTTTGATGTCCTCTGAATGGCCTGAAAATTATGTTTAAAGTATTCTTGTTTTTTAAACAAAAACAAAACAAAACAAAAATTTCTACCAACAATAATAATTTTTTCTTAATTCAATTTAGTTCTACAAACTTTGTTGGTCACTCACTCACTCACTTGTTTAAGGAGCAGTACAAAAAATCTACCAACCAGCAATTTTGTTAATGAAATTTGATCAATACCACACGTATGTATGTTGCGTGCAACTTATTCCTTGAAAAAAAAACAAACAAAAAGCCTTAAAAACCTATTTTTTTGTTGTTGTTTTCATAACCAACTAAGGAAAATTAAAAAGTTTTTTTTTTTTTGACAATCTAACAAAAAATTCTCAAAAAAATAACAAATGTTTTTTGGAATAGAAACCATATAATAATTAATTCCTTTTTTTATTTTATTAAGGAAGTTTGGGAAAAAATTAAACAAATACTTCCTTTTTGCAAAACAGTAGTATCACTAAAACACTGGGCTACAAGATAAAAATAATAAATGCTTGATGAATAGAAAGATCTACGATTGAAGTAAAAATTAAGTAAAGAAAGAGCCACGATTGAGGTTGAAATTGACGAATAGAAAGAGCCACGACTGAGTTAACATTTAAGTAAAGAAAGAGCAACGATTGGGGTATAAATTGAGGTAAAAATTTGAGTTAAGAAAGAGCAACGATTGAAGTAAAAATTAAAGTAGAGAAATAGCCACGATTGAGGTATAAATTCAGGTCAAAATTTGGGTAAAGAAACAGCTACGATTGAGGTAAAAATTGGTGAATAGAAAGAGCCACGATTGAGGTATAAATTCAGGTCAAAATTTGAGTAAAGAAACAGCAACGATTGAGGTAAAAATTGGTGAATAGAAAGAGCCACGATTGAGGTATAAATTGATTAATAGAAAGTGCCACGATTGAGGTAAAAATTGGTGAATATAAAGAGCCACGATTGAAGCAAAAATTGATTAATAGAAAGACACACGATTGAGGTAAAAATTGGTGAATAGAAAGTGCCACGATTGAGGTAAAAATTGAAGTATAGAAAGAGCCACGATTGAGGTAAAAATTGAAGTATAGAGAGAGCCAAGATTGAGGTGAAAATTGACGAATATAAAGAGCCACGATTGAGGTAAAAATTGATAAATAGTTAGAGCCACGATTGAAGTAAAAATTGATGAAGAAAAAGAACCACGATTGAGGTAAAACTTGAGGAATATAAAGAGCAACGATTGAGGTAAAAATTGATGAGTAGAAAGATCCACGATTGAGGTAAAAATTGACGAATACAATGAGCCACGATTGAGGGAAAAATTGATGAGTAGAAAGAGCCAAGATTGAAGTGAAAATTGACGAATACAATGAGCCACGATTGAGGTAAAAATTGAAGTATAGAAAGAGCCAAGATTGAAGTGAAAATTGACGAATATAAAGAGCCACGATTGAGGTAAAAATTTAAGAATATAAACAGCCACGGTTGATTTAAAAATTGATGAATAAAATGAGTCAAGATCGAGGAAAAATTGAAGTATAGAAAGAGCCACGATTGAGGTAAAAATTTATGAATAGAAGGAGCCATGATTGAGGTAAAAATTGATGGATAGAATGAGCCGCGATTGAGGTAAAAATTGACGAATAGAAAGAGCAACGATTGAGCTAAAAATTGACGAATACAATGAGCCACGATTGGGGGAAAAATTGACGAATATAAAGAGCCACGATTGAGGTAAAAATTGACGAATATAAAGAGCCACGGTTGATTTAAAAATTGATGAATAGAATGAGCCAAGATCCAGGTAAAAATTGAAGTATAGAAGGAGCCACGATTGAGGTAAAAATTGATGAATAGAAGGAGCCACGATTGAGGTGAAAATTGACGAATAGAAAGAGCAACGATTGAGGTAAAAATTGCTGAATAGAAAGAGCCGCGATTGAGGTAAAAATTGAAGTATAGAAAGAGCCAAGATTGAGATGAAAATTGACGAATAGAATGAGCAACGATTGAGGTAAAAATTGATGAATAGAAAGACCCACGACTGAAGTAAAAATTGGTGAATAGAAAGAGCCACGATTGAGGTAAAAATTGACGAATAGAAAGAGCCACGATTGAGGTAAAAATTGACGAATACAATTAGCCACGATTGGGGGAAAAATTGATGAGTAGAAAGAGCCACGATTGAGGTAAAAATTAATGAATAGAAAACCCACGATTGAAGCAAACATTGATGAATAGAAAGAGCCACGATTGAGGTAAAAATTGAAGTATAGAAAGAGCAAAGATTGATGTGAAAATTGACGAATATAAAGAGCCACGGTTGATTTAAAAATTTATGAATAAAATGAGCCAAGATCGAGGAAAAATTGACGAATACAATGAGCCACGATTGAGGTAAAAATTGATGAATAGAAGGAGCCACGATTGAGGTAAAAATTGAGGATAGAATGAGCCGCGATTGAGGTAAAAACTTAAGTATGGAAAGAGCCACGATTGGTCTAAAAATTGAAGAATAGAAAGATTCACGATTGATTTAAAAATCGACGAATTGAAAGAGCCACGATTGAGGTAACAATTTAAGTAACGAATGAGGTTAAAATTGAAATAAATAAAGAGCCACGATTGAAGTAAAAATTGATGAGTAGAAAAACCCTCGATTGAGGCAAACATTGAAGTATAGAAAGAGCCACGATTGAGGTAAAAATGTATGAATATAAAGAGCCACGGTTGATTTAAAAATTGATGAATAGAATGAGCCAAGATCCAGGTTAAAATTGAAATAAAGAAAGTGCCACGATTGAGTTAAAAATTGACGTATAGAAAGAGTCACGATTGAGGTAAAATGTTATAAATAGAAAGAGCCACGATTGATTAGGATGAGCCACGATTGAGGTAAAATTTTATAAATAGAAAAACCCAGGATTTAGGTAAAATTTAAAGAACAGATAAAGCCACAATTGATATAAAAATGTATGTATATAAAGAGCCACGATTGAGTTAAATATTGATGAATAGATTGAGGCAAACATTGAAGTATATAAAGAACCACTATTAAGGTAAAAAGTGATGAATTGAAAGAGACACGATTGAGGTAAAAATTGATGAATAGAAAAAGCCATGATTGAGGTTAAAATGGAAGTATTAATTAATAGTAAAACTGAAGTAATTTAGTACTTTTTTGAAGAAAAGTTCTGTAGAATGTGAATATTATTATATTTGATCCAAGACATCACAAAATTTAGTTTTAATAATGAGATATAGAAATAAAGGTTGCAAAATTTTAACTTACTGTTTTAGAAATTTTAAATAAATAATTGTAGAACATACCTGTAAATAAAAAGATGAGAAAGAAAGAAATTATATATAGGTCTTAAATTATATATTAACTTTATAGAATATCGTTATTTAAATAAGCAAATAAATATCAATAACAAATTCGAATCTATCCATCATAAATTCGACCAAACATCAATTCTTTATAAGAAATAAAAAAAAAACTTAATAATAAATAAATAACTCAAATACTTTTTCTGAAAACAAAAAGTACATAGTACTTTTTTTAAAAAAATTTCTATTATTAATCTTTTGAAAAAGGTACATTTATTTCTGAGAACAAAAAGTACATAGTACTTTTTTTAAAAAAATTTCTATTATTAATCTTTTGAAAAAGGTACATTTATTACCTTTTGACTACTTTTTCTAAAAGAACAAAAGTATTTTTTCCAAAATAGAAAAAAAAAATCGAATAATGGCAACCAGAAGTTTGCCCTCTTGCAACCAGAATCAACAATTTTTCGAACTAAATCTGTTATATCTATTAAAAAAAAACTTTTTTTAAAAACATATGACAATTTTATATATCTCTGTAAAGTATCTTTACGGATAACATTTTAGTATATTTTTTTATCAAAATTTAAACTTTCGGCCACATGTTCTAAAATCCCAAAGCTGGGAGCAGAAAACGGAAAGCTGCTTTGGAAACCTTTATGTGTTCCCTATTTATCCCTAAAGTATTTTCCCAGCCCCGAAGGAAATGTAAACCTAATTGTAATTTTTAGGAATTGCGGGATTCCCTTTGACCTTTTGGCAAAATTTTGTACACCCTGTTATTTAGAATGACATATTTAAAAAACTTTGAAAACTTCATTGAATTTTGTTAATAAATAAAGACTTTATTGCATATTACATATTTACTGAGTCTCTAAAACTTAAATTTGTATCAAAATGTTAATAGAATTTTTGGTCTTCAAGTCAATATCTTAATTAGATTCAAAAATATGACACTTTAAAACTCCGTCCCATAAGTAAAATAAGGTAACTAAAAGTATATTTTTCAAAAAAGTACTTTTATTTTTAATCCAAAAAGTAAATTTTTTTGGATACAAGTACTTTCGTTTTTCTTTCGAAAAACTTCTTCCGAATTTTAAGCATAACTTACATTTAAGGAAAAAAGTACTTTTAGACGATTTGTAGAAAGAAGTTAATTTAGTACTTTTTTAAACAAAAGTACTTTTAGAAATTTTGCTGAAAGAAGTGATTTTTGAAAAAGGTATTTTTGTAGATTTTTATTTATTTAGAAAATTTGTAGTTGTTGAAGAAAAATATATTTAGTACATTTGAAAAATTTATTTTTGAAACTTTATTGATAAAAGTGCTTTTTTTAATATTAAAAAAAGCAATAACATATATTTCAAATTGCTGTCGTTTTAGGAAGATAACTCTATTTTATATATAAATTAAAAACCATTTGTCCTTTTAACAAATATTGTTTGAAAATTTAATTTTTACACTAATTTAAATGTTTCTGTGTGTTTTTGAAAACTGCATTAGTATTGTTGTGTTTAATATACAAGAAAACACACACAGAATTAGCATTAAACTGTGACTTTTCTAGCATCCTTGGGTATTTATTGTAACTACGCTGGTATAAGTTTTGCAGGCTATAGCCTGCAGTTGTAATTGTTGATATTACTTACACGTGCACAAATACATCTGTAACTTAGCCAGTTACATGGACAACATTAACACACATACATATATAAAGACTTTATACTGAATCCCTGACATCCTTTACCCGGAGAAAATTACTGTAGTTTCTTTTTTTTTTTGTATTTCTCTATTTTTAATAATAATTTTATTTTAGTTACAGCTTCAGTCCCTGACAAGTGGTGTTAGATTTAGTTGTTTGCTATCTCTCTCTTACTCTTTTATCTTGTGATGGTAGTATAGTTGGAATTAAATATGAAAACAGCAACAACAAAAACAATAACAAAAATGAAATTACAACAAAACAAAAAATATAGTATTAAATCCTGATTGTTATACACGGTTACAAATTACATGCATGTCTAAACACTGTGGGGATTGTTTTTAATTGGTATTCACATGTTTATAAAGGACATTTTGTAATATCCATGCTTTTGCATGCACTTAGGGTGGCCCTTAAGATATACTTTTTAGATTTTCGATAATTCAAAGGTGTGAAATTGTTCATCTTACAGTCTAATACTAAACACTTGAGCCAAATCAAATAACGATTAGAGGTTGTTCATTTTATTTGATGTTTCGAGGTAGCAATTTTTTTAAGAAAAATTATATGTTATACAAAACTTCCAATTAAAAATAGCGTGACGAAATTTGAATTAAAAGGTCTGTAAAGGCTGCTTGAAACATTCATCATCCATCAGTAGAAACTTCTACTTATGAACAATGTTGTTAACACGCTGTTATTAACATTGCTTATAAGTATGAAAACATTAACTGTTAAAACTGCTAACATAACATTAAAGCTGCTTAGAGCTGTAGATGATCATTGTGGAAATATAACATTCTAGTTTTGTCCGTTACATAATTCATGAAACTACTAGAACATGACACTGTATGTATAAATAGTAACAGCGAGTTACAGAGCAGTCATGAGATTGTAGCCGCTGTTAGAGTTAACATCAACTGTATTACCAGTGTATTCTTGTAAATTATAAAGTGTGTGTATTTAAAGAGATTGACTATTTAAATTGTTGTGTAAAGCTAAATTAATAAAGAGATGTTACAATTATTAGACTACTGATCGCTTTTATTTGAAATTCTTAAGTGCATGATTTTAAAATGCAGGATTTACAATAGTTAATGTATCCTTTGAACGCAGTTTTTGTTTTTAGTAATTTATATGTCATTTTGAAGGCAACATATCTGTCATTTATCCTCACTTAGTTATTGAACATTATAGTGTAAACAACAAAGTTTTCTTGGCTTCGAAAATGTAGAATTTTGCACCAACAAAGCGTCATATGCGGGAAGTTTTGCTTTACTTTATTAATTTGAAAGAAATTGCAGCTGAAGCATAGCGATCGCTCACCAAAGCTTATGGTGAATGAGTCTCATGGGTTTCAATGTGCGAGAGATGGTTTGTGCTGTTCAGAAGTTTTGATTTTGACACGCAAGACAAAGATCGCCCAGGCCAGCCATAAATATTTGAAGATCAAGAACTGTAGGCATTACTTCATGCAGATTGTTGTAAAACTCAACAAAAGCTTGCAAAATCATTGGGAGCTACTCAAGCAGCAATTTCAAAACGTGTGCGAGCAGCAGGATTCATCCAAAAGCAAGGAAAATAGATATCATACGAAGTGAAGCCGAGAGACCTTGAAAGACGAGTTTGCGTGTCTGAAATGATGCTTGAACGCTATAAAAGAACATGATTTTTGCACCGAATCATTACTGGCGGTGAAAAATTGATCCATTATGATAATCCGAAGTGTAAGAGATCGTATGTGAAGCCCAACCAACCATCCCAATCGATGCCAAAGCTAAATATCCATGGCGCTAAGGTAATGCTCTGTATTTGGTGGGAGCAAAAGGGTCCTAATCTATTATAAGCTGCTGAAATCTGAAATTAGGGAACCTGTAACGAACTCAACATATTCATTTGAAGCGATCATTGACCGAAAAATGACCAGACATGAAACCGTAATATTCCATCATGACAATGCTCGGCCACATGTTGCAATACCTGCTAAAAACTATGTAGAAATAAGTGGTTGAGAAGTTTTGCCTCACCTCCAGACCTTGTTCCGTCCCACTACTATTTGTTTCTATCGCTGCAGAACGCTCTCTCTGGGATAGGCTTCACTTCAGAACAGAGTATGCCAAATTGGCTTGATTCGTTCTTGACCTCAAAAAATAAGCAGTTCTTTTGGCTCAGAATCCATATGTTGCCAAAAAGATGGGAAAAGGTTATAGCTAACAATGGGCCAATACTTTGAATAAGTTGATATTGTATAAATGTTTCTAAATGAAAGCTAAAAATTTGATAAAATCCCACTTTTTTAAGTTATACAACCAATATATTGTTACGTTTCTACCTTTTAAAAACGTGGGTTTATTTCCTTTAAATAAACCGGATACTTTTGATTGCAAATAAAAGCAGTTTTAGTAGTTTAAAATTGTAACAACTCTTTATTTATTTAAATTTACACCAACAAACAGTTCAAATATTCACTCAGTGTCTCTATACACGTCTATCAATTCACAGAAATACACACACACACTCTATAATGTACAAGTACCACCATTGATGGACTTGCCTTCAAACATGATGAATGCTGCAGGCAGTCGTTACAGACCGTTAAATTCAAATCGTCATTGCACATTCGTAACAATATTTTAAGTTATACAACCAATATATATAAGAGAGACTTGCAGATCAGGCAGGATAACTTAGGCGATGTTAAAGTTAATATCAGCTGTATTACAAGTCTATTCTTGTGAACTATAAAGTGACTATTTAAGTTGTGGCGTAAATTTTGTTGATCACTTTTATTTTCAATTGAAATAACTCGGTTTATTAAAAGTAAATAAACCAACGTTTTTAAAAGGTAAAAACGTAACAACTGAAAGGCCAACACTGCTCCTATCAACAGCCATCTGTCAGTTGACTGCTGTCATAATTTTAACAAGCTGCGTCATTTAGTTTGTGATTGACAGCCATTGATAGCAGAGTACCTCGTGAATTGAAGAGAAATTGGTATTATTTTTGCGGGAAAAAATTTTCATTCAATTTCAATGGTAAAAATGGGGTTTACTGAATTTCATAGTGGCCATAAAAGCACGGAAGATACCGAACGTTCTGGACGCCCAGTTCAGGAGTCCAGAACGGAGATTGAAAGTGCGAGAGATTGTGGAAGCTACAGGCTTCTCACATGGCTCTGTGGTTTCAATTTTGAATGATCATTTAGGTATGAGAAAGCTTTCCGCAAGATGGCTTCCTCATTTGCTCTCAATCTCGAGCACAATGTGAAGTTTCCATGGCAAAAATCAATGAAATATGCTACGAAATGCTCCATCTTCCACCCTATTTTCCTGATTTAGCCCCGGAGGCAAACTTAAAGAAAAAATTAGAGAAACTTTGGGAAAGGTGCATAGAGCTTAAAGGGGACTATGTTAAAAACCTGTGTTGCATTCCAAAATTTAAAAAATTGTCTGCGATTCTATTTCCTACTAAATGAGGATGAAAACTGAAAAATTTTAATGATTCCAACTATTATGGATTAGCGTGGGAGAGTGATTTGAAAATCTCAAAAAAACTGCAAAATAAGGACCACCCTAATTTGTATAGATAAATTTTATATATTTTAATTGTTAGTTAATCTCCTTTTCTATGAAATTTAATTAACACACTAACGTACAAAGTGGTCAGTTTACAGACGAGAGTTGGTTGTCATTGTTGAGGCAAAAAGGCTTGAGGTAAAACTGTAGGTTTTTTTTTGGAAATTTGTAAATATTTTAAGCAGGAATTCCAAGGAAATCAAACTCCTTAAACATACATTTAAAGATTAAGCAGATTTTATGTTTTGCAACATTTTTTAAATGCCTTCAACTGCTCTAAATATCCTTTCAAAAACTTTCTTTAACTTTTAGGCAAATTTACAAATAACTGCAGCGGCATCCTCCCACTTTATACGTTTCAATAGTTTTTGAGGTCATTTAACGTGTCGCTTAACACTTTGTCTTAACTAATCACTGTCACTGCTGAGTATTACAACAGTTTCCTTTAAATTTTACCCATCTTACGACAGTGACATGGTTTGCTTGTAATGATTTCATAAAGTTCTGGGAAAAGGCAGAGCAACGTAGTGACAAGTAGGCAAATAGAGTGAAGTGAATGTGTTACACGGAACAGGCTAATAAATCGTTATTCACCCACAAAAGTTTCTCAAAACACACATACTAAACCAAAGTCGTTAATAAATACTTGCATGCAAGTACCCACAGAACATACAAACAGACATATAATTGGACATCTTTATAAGCATGTAACTTGCTTTAGAAAAAAAAATGTAAGTTTTTCTTTTCATTTGTGGCACACACTCGACATAAAGCAGTAGCATTTGCAATAACTATTGCCGCAACTACTTTACCCACAATGACAACAATAATAATAAGTTTTCTGCTTAAAAAAATAACAATTATAACAACCATATATGGTGATTTTAGAGCTTTTTAGTTTTTGTTTCTATCTTTCGTAGAAATCGATAACTTGTAGAAGATGTTGAGGGAGAGACAATTGGGTTTGGAAGCCAAAGGTATAGTTTTTTCTTTTAACAATTTCATATAAAAACTCTTTTAATGTGTGGTTGTAAGATGTTTTAGTGATAAAATGTAAACGAGCTATAATTTAGGTTATAGTTGGAAATTGCAGTTAAATATAGTTGGAAAAGTATGAGAGGTTGGCTTAATTCCAGTGTTGGTTTGCTAAAAACAGTAGGGTATTTAAGAACAAGGTGATATAGACCACATACTTGCAGCAAAGACCTACAAATGGAGCTTAAGCTAGACTATATAAAGACCTGCAATTGAAGCTTAATTTAGAGCATATAAAGATTAATAAATATAGCCTAACTTGGGGTATATAAAGACCAAATTTAGACTACACAAACACCTACAAATGAAGCTCAGCATAAACACCTACAATTAAGGTTCAACTTAGTCTATATAAAGACATAATTGAAGCTTAGCTTAGACCAAATAAAGACCTACGACTAGAGCTCTATCTAGACTTCACAAATATTAACGATTGGAGCTCAACTTAGACAACATAAAGACCAACAAATGAAGCTTAATTTAAACAATATAATCACCTACAAATGAAGCTCAACTTAAATTGAGCTGCCGAGGTATTACCAAATATCTGGAGATATGTGTATGTTTATTGATATCAATGCGGCCATTAACGGAATAGCGGATGTTTTCACGACATCTAGGTTAACTGAGGAATTTCGGGTATCCCTAAATGAGATAGCGAGACAATCTGGGATAACGCTTTTATGGATCCCTGAACACGATGGAAATCAGGGTAATTGTATAGCAAAGGAATAGTCCAAACGAGTGCATATTGGCTGAGGAGGCGATTGATCCCTTTTCCAGACTAAAAAAAAAACAACAATTGAAGCTCAATTTTAATTTCCTGAAAATCTTAAAATAAGGCTCAATGACGGCTAAAAAATGACCAACGATTGGAGCCCAACATAAACAACAGATATACCAGAGTATCTCAAAGTAATCTAGAGTAGCAGTCTCTTTGAAAGTTCATTTTGTACTGCCCTTTTTGTGAGTAATTCGTACAAACTGGTTTTATGCAAATTGTGTTGATATAATTCTCATACAGTTTATTTTATTGTTTGCTTAAGTATACTGAAATCTCATGTAACATAGAGTGAAGTCAAATGTTACATCAGTGCCTCTAAGTAACCTTTAGTGTAGTCACTTTAAACCTGTATTCTGTACTAAACTATAAAAGTAGTAATTTTACCCATCAGAAGTAACCTATTGGAAAGTTGTCGGAGGAAGGTTTGTTTGCAGGCAATCGGTTATTGGATTGTCTATGAGATGTATTGATTATTTAAGGTCAATTAGCACCCGTAGATGTTAAAATAAATCGTTATGTAGCTGATAAAGTAACCAATTATGTAGCTTGTCTCTATGTATCCGGTATGTGAATACAATGCATTGACTACTTTGACCAGCTATCAGACAGTCTCATTGTAATCAAAAAGGGCAAATTGAGCCCCTGCTTAGGACATGAACGTGTTAAAATAACTAGTCATGTATCTAGTTGTCACTCTAAGTGATAGTTAAAATCACTAGTTTGGGACAGTCTCCCAGAACTGCTGGGCACCTAATGAATTGTGCTTGAGGCTCATTTTATATTACAGAAAGAGCTAAAATTGAAGATCAATATTGACTAACTAACTTTGTAATGAAGCTTAACTTAGACTACATAAACAACTACGATTTAGGCTGAATTTAGACCACTGGAAGATCTACGAATGAAGCTGAACTAATACCACCTAATGACTTATCATAGAGGTTCAGCTCGGACTACTTAAAGACCTTGGATTGACTATAAGAAAACCTACAATTGAAGCTAAACTATGGCCACATAAAAACTTTTTATTGAATCTAATCTTTGAATACAAAAATAACTACATGGATGCTGAACTAAGACTTCATAAAGGCCTAGGATTACAGCTCGATTTAGACAAATTTGAAGGCTCGACTTTCACAGTATAAAACCATTGCATTCAAGCTCAACTTAAACTACAAAAAGATTTTTACTTTGATAGTATAAATCCCTTCTACTCAAGCTTAACTATGATTGAAACTGAACTTAGACTGCTCAGCTTAGGCAACATAAAGTCCTAGGACTGGAGCTCTTGTTGGACTAATTTTAAGTCTCAGCTTAGACTATCTAAGAACCTATGAAAATAGCTCAACTTAGACTAACTACAGATCTACGATTGGAGCTCAATTCGGACGGCGATTGAAAGTCAACTTAGACTACATAAAGACCTACGATTAAAACTCAACCTGCTCAACCATGGAAGCTCAATTTAGACTACATAAAGACCAACGATTGGAGCTGAACATGGACGACACTTGAAGCTCAATTTAGACTACATAAGGACTTACGATTAGACTAAATATAGACCTATGATTGGAGCTCAATTCGGACTGCGATTGAAGCTCAACTTGGAAGCATCTTGCATGACGATTGTAACTCAACATAGACAGCATAATTATTTACGAGTGGAGCCCAATTTGCACTACTATTGAAGCTGAACTTAGACTTCATCAAGACCTACGATTGGAGCTGAATTTATACTACACACAGACTTACAATTGGAGCTTGAATTGGACAGCGATTGAAGCTGAACTTAGACTCTTCTTAGACAACAATGTGACTTTCGATTGAAACTCGAATTCAATTAATTTTGAGACACATCTTAGACTATAAAATGGACGACGGTTGAAGCTCGAATTAGACTAATTTTGAGACTCATCTTAGACTAATTTTGAGACCCATCTTAGACTACATAATGACCTACGATTCAGGCTCGAAATAGACAAATTTTGAGTCTCAGGTTATACTGCAATAATACATACGATAAGAGCTCAATATTGATAGTTAAAAGTACTTCTATTCACTTTCAACTTAGACTATATGATGACCTACGATAAGAGCTTTGCTTTGACAGAATAAACACCTTCTATTCAGTTTCAACTTCGACTGCCTGATGACAATTTAAGCTCGAATTAGGCTCATTCTGAGGCTCATCTTATACTACGTAATGGCCTACGATTGAAAGCCTAATTAAGATTATTTGGAGGCTCAACTTATACTCTACTTTGATAGTTCAAAATCCTTCTATTCAGTTTCAACCTAGTCGGCATGATGACGATTGAAGCTCGAATTAGGCTCATTTTGAGGTTCAACTTATACTACGTAATGCCCTACGATTCAAACCGGAATTAGACTAATTTTGAAGCCTATCTTAGACTACATAATGACCTACGATTGAAGCTCCAATTATACTAATTTTGAAGCTCATCTTAGTCTACATAATGACCTACGATTGAAGCTCCAATTATACTAATTTTGAAGCTCATCTTAGACTACATAATGCCCTACTATTCAAGCCGGAATTAGACCAAATTTGAGCATCATTTTAGACTACATAATGACCTACGATTGAAGCTCGAATTATACTAATTTTGAAGCTTATCTTGGACTACATAATGTCCCATGATTCAAGCCGGAATAAGGCTAACCTTAATGAACAACTTTGACCTCATAATGACTAATGGCCACATAAACCCCTGCTTTTGAAGTCTCAACTTAGATATTCTTTATATTCTCCCAAGTGTGTATTTCAAAAACAATAACCTAAATGCTTTTATTCCTTCTTTTGTTCCACATTCTTTGAGAGCTTACTGTCTCCAGTTAGTAGACATTGATAGAAATCTATGGCTAAACACTATTGTAACTATAACAAACTATATTTGTATTTCTATTCCAATTCCAATTTCTATTCCTATAACTCTGGTGGTGGCTTTGGTTTGGTTGGTGATGCTTACTCCTTGTGCAGTGCAACCATAGTTCAACCCTTAACTAGCGGCAGACATTTATGGCCACGGTTAACTTCGTTTACATTTGACGCTAATGCTGCATACGATTTGACATTTGTGACAACTGCCATTGCCAAAAACAAAATTGCATGAGTTGAAAATGTGAATAAGTTAGTTTTATGACAGCTTCCAAAAGAAATGAGGCAGTAATTAGGGACTGTTGAAGGGTTTGTAACATTCAGCAAAACAATGTTAAGTAAAATCTCAAATAAGAGATGTTTGGAGGTTACTTCCAATTCTTTAACGAATTATCTTAATTTTTGATATTGAACGATATAAGTGTTTCCTTTATCTATAAAAGCTTAATTTAAAACCTTGCTTCCTTTCATCAGCCAAGTTCCCCCAACTGAGCATGTAGGGCACTTAATATTCCACCTACCCCCTTCTCCTAACTGATTTCAGTTGCTACTGTTTGATAATTTTGGCAAATGCCAAGAATAACTAACCGTTTTTTTTTTTTTTTTGCATTTCCAAGCCACCAACATGACAATGATGTCTATCTAAAGGTTTTTTTGTTCGCATTTATATGTACATAAACTGCATAAATGAAGCCAAATACAAGTACATATGCTCAAAAATATATGCCTGCATATATGCATATAAAACGCAGTTACAATAGTAACGTTTTTAGCGTTTCAAAATGCAATTTTCCGTTTTTTTTTTTTTTGCTTTTGGTTCGTTTTAGCAAAGCAAGTTTTACCCATCTATTTCATCTTTGGGTTACGGATTTGGATTTGGATTTTTATTATAACTTGTGATAAATGTCTGCATGTTCAGGCATAAAACTCTTTTGTGGGATTTGGTGGCATAAGAGTGCAGTGTAAGTGTAATTGTCACTTTAATGTTCGAATGGTGACAACATTGGGTTTATAATTTACACTCATACTGCAGCAAACATATGCTACATACACACGTATAGTTTTACACACTTTTTGAAAAGCGTAGCGTTTTAGAAAAATTTTGGAAAGACTGTTTTTAAAGTGTAGACAGAGGTGTGGGACTTTTTGGGGGAGGATTTTAAATACAGCTAAACTAAGACTACACAAAGACCTGAAGATCAAGTTAGACTTCATAAAGACCTGTAATAGGAGCTCAACTAGGACTACGATTGAAGTTCAAATTAGAGTATTGAAGACCTACTTAGATTACATAAACACCTATGATTGAAGCTCTACTTAGACTACATAAAGACCTACGATGGAAGCTCTACTTAGACTTCCTAAAGACCTACGATTGAAGCTCTACTTAGACTACATAAAGACCTACGATTGAAGCTCTACTTAGACTACATAAAGAAGCTCTACTTAGACTACTTAAAGGCCTATGATTGAGACTCAGATTAGACTACATAAAAGCCTACGATTGAAGCTCTACTTAGACTACATAAAGACCTACGATTGAAGCTCAACTTAGACTAAATAAAGACCTATGATTGAAGCTCTACTTAGACTACATAAAGACCTCCAATTGAAGCTCAGCTTAGACTACATAAAGACCTGCCATTGAAGCTCTACTTAGGCTACATAAATACCATCGATTGAAGCTCTACTTAGACAACATAAAGACCTTCAATTGAAGCTCTACTTAGACTATATAAAGACCTACGATTGAAGCTCTACTTAGTCTACATAAAGACCTACGGTTGAGGCTCTTCTTAGACTACATAAAGACCTACTATTGAAGCTCTGCTTAGAATACATAAAGACCTTCGATTGAAGCTCTACTTACACTATATAAAGACCTACAATTGAAGCTCTACTTAGACTACATTAAGACCTACGATTGAAGCTCTACTTAGACTACATAAATACGCATGATTGAAGCTCTACTTAGACTACATATAGACCTACGATTGAAGCTCTAAAGACCTATGATTGGAGATCTACTTAGACTACATAAAGACCTACGATGGAAGCCCTGCTTAGACTACATAAAGACCTACGATTGATGCTCTACTTAGTCTACATAACTACCTAAGATTGAAGTTCTACTTAGTCTACATAAAGACCTACGATTGAAGCTCTACTTAGTCTACATAACTTCCTACGATTAAAGATCAACTTCGACTACGATTGAAGCTCAACTTAGATTAAGTAAAGACCTACGTTTGGAGCTCAACTCGGACTACAGCTTAACATAGCGTTTGGGGCTCAACTTGAACAACGATTGAAACTCAATACAGATCTGCGATTAGAGCTCAATTTGGACGACGATTGAAGCTCTACTTAGACTACATAAAGATCTACAATTTAAGTTCTACTTACATTATATAAAGACCTTCGGTTGGAACTGAACTTGGACCACGATTGAAGCTCAATATGGTCTACATATAGACCTACGATTAGAACTCAGTTTGGTCAACGATGGAAGCTCAATCTAAACTGCATAAGGACCAACGATTGGAGCTCAACTTGGACGACGATAGAAGCTTAATTTAGACTATATAAGGACCTATGATTGGAGCTCAACTTAGACTAAATAAAGACCTACGAGTGGAGCTTAATTCGGTCTACTATTGAAGCTGAACTTAGACTTCGTCAAGACCTATGATTGAAGCTGAACTTATACTACACAAAGACTTGCATTTGGAGCTCAAATTGGACTGCGATTGAAACTGAACTTAGAATACTATTGAAGTTCTCAACTTAGACAACATTAAGCCCTGCCTTTTAATCTTTTTCAACCCGTCCTTGTTCATCTCAGAACCATTACTAGGCCATATTTATCATACTCCACACATTCATACCTAACAAAAAGTACCTTCTGCATATCTGCTGCACTACTAAAAGTTCAATGGTTCTTCATTTTTTTTCTCTATTGCAGTTGCATATTTTCTCAATACTAGGTTCTCCAAAAAAAAAACCATGGCACAACACCAGCAATCTAACGAGAGAAAAAAAAATAGGTGGCAAGAATACACAGAAACTGATGATCACGTTTCAATGCTGTCATGCAAATGAAGCGTTAAGCATCGAAAGGTGTTGAAATATAAATTCTAAATATGCCAACATCTACAAGTACATACAAAACTCCAACACAAATGTAAAATATATTCCTTCGTATAGAGTACAAACATAGGCTTACAAACGTGTATGGCAAAAAAAATCAACAACTTTTCGTTACGATTTTTGTCACTTCTTTGGCATCTGCATAATATTATTCCTATTTGGGTGGCAAAAATTCAAAAATTTTACACTTACAGAGCCAAACACACATACATATATGTACATTTTATATATGTATGCAAGTTGTAACGATATATATGAGTTTCTATGTATATGAGGTGTTTAAAAGTTGCTTGTATTTTGTTCTGGTTGGCGCTGACAATATCAAACATATTGTCACTTCACTATATTACTTCAGAAACATATACATCGATTTTAAATTATGTATGTATAAGTGTATGTGTGAGTTTGTGTGCATGTGCATGAGTGTTTTGTAAATGCAAACCTCTAAATATCTATCAATCTATCTTCGAATGCATTTATATGCAAGGATGCATATAAAACATACGCAACTTTGGTGAAGTGTTTGGCATAGTACAGCAAGTCAACTTAGTTTTCACATACATTATGTATAATTGCTAAAGACCAATGGTTCAACATCGATTGTATAAAGGCCTTGGAAGAAAGCTCAACTTAGGCTACATAAATAGCTACAATTAAAGCTCATCTACGACTACTTAAAGGCTCACGATTGAAGATCAACTTAGACTACCTAAAGTCCTACCATTGAAGCTCTTAAAGACCTTGCAGCGAAACTCTACTTTGACTACCTAAATTCCTACCATTAAAATAGGCTCTTATAAATTAAACACCCAATTCTGCAGCATGCTTTCCAGTCTACTCCTTCAACTGAAACCCATTTTTCTCTACTTTATATTATTCGTCAATTTTATTCCGCTGCTTCAAATGCCATACAATCCATATGTACGAATGTTTAGCATTCATGCTTGTTTCTGAACAGCTTGTCGTCTTCGTATGTAGGACTGACTGACTGACTCCACATCTCTTTCCCTCGATGCATGTGGTCCCAATGTCTTGTGGTAAACGGTTTTATTTGAAATTGCACTTCAAAAGCTAAATTTAAAATAAAGTTTAAAAAACTCTCTTCGTACGTATGTACATTTATTCATTTGGTGCAACAACATGTTTCCAGCGTTTTTTTTTGTTTGCTTCATTTGGAGTGTTTGGTAATTGCATTGTTGACAACATCAGTCGTTTATTTCGTTGACAGAAACTTTTCTTAATGGTCTAAAGGTTGTTAATATAATAAAATTATTGTAGGAGGTTTTCTGTGACTCATGATGGAGTTGTACGTACAAGTTTTAACATTTAAACATAAACTAATTAAATATGTTTCACACGGTTATAGGAGAAATTTTGCCAAAGGAAAATTAAAATTGGTGTAAAGTTGATTAAGTTAAAGGGAGAGGCAATTCCTACTCATTAAAATTTATTAAAAATACTTGTGAAAACGTAAAACAGTTCTAGTTCAGTTCAGTTCAAGTTCAAGTTCAAGTTCAGTTCTAGTTCAGTTCTAGTTCAGTTCTAGTTAAGTTCTAGTTCAGTTCTAGTTCAGTTCTAGTTCAGTTCTAGTTCAGTTCTAGTTCAGTTCTAGTTCAGTTCTAGTTCAGTTCTAGTTCAGTTCTAGTTCAGTTCTAGTTCAGTTCTAGTTCAGTTCTAGTTCAGTTCTAGTTCAGTTCTAGTTCAGTTCTAGTTCAGTTCTAGTTCAGTTCTAGTTCAGTTCTAGTTCAGTTCTAGTTCAGTTCTAGTTCAGTTCTAGTTCAGTTCTAGTTCAGTTCTAGTTCAGTTCTAGTTCAGTTCTAGTTCAGTTCTAGTTCAGTTCTAGTTCAGTTCTAGTTCAGTTCTAGTTCAGTTCTAGTTCAGTTCTAGTTCAGTTCTAGTTCAGTTCTAGTTCAGTTCTAGTTCAGTTCTAGTTCAGTTCTAGTTCAGTTCTAGTTCAGTTCTAGTTCAGTTCTAGTTCAGTTCTAGTTCAGTTCTAGTTCAGTTCTAGTTCAGTTCTAGTTCAGTTCTAGTTCAGTTCTAGTTCAGTTCTAGTTCAGTTCTAGTTCAGTTCTAGTTCAGTTCTAGTTAAGTTCTAGTTCAGTTCTAGTTCAGTTCTAGTTCAGTTCTAGTTCTGTTCTAGTTCAGTTCTAGTTCAGTTCTAGTTCAGTTCTAGTTCAGTTCTAGTTCAGTTCTAGTTCTGTTCTAGTTCAGTTCTAGTTCAGTTCTAGTTCAGTTCTAGTTCAGTTCTAGTTCAGTTCTAGTTCAGTTCTAGTTCAGTTCTAGTTCAGTTCTAAGTTCAGTTCTAGTTCAGTTCTAGTTCAGTTCTAGTTCAGTTCTAGTTCAGTTCTAGTTCAGTTCTAGTTCAGTTCTAGTTCAGTTCTAGTTCAGTTCTAGTTCAATTCTAGTGAACTAGAACTGTATTACAAAAATGTTTATATTCCATCATATCCCAACAACGAAAGGGCCAAACATTTAAGTTGCAAAACCAAGTCAAGCTTTTTCAAACGATATCTTGTTCCTTTTTTAATTATTTATAAGTTTATATTTCCACTTACATACACATACATATTTTCTTTTTCATTTCAACTACAATTAAATAATGGGTTATTTAACAATTTTTTTCTCTTGTTTTTTTTTTTTTTTGCAGTTCGTTCCAACTGTCAGATGTCAAGTAACCCAAAAATACCACAACGCCCACAAAATTGTTTGAAACATTTGGTGACACTAACGAGTTTCAATTTGTTTTAACGCACACAAAATACATACGGTTACATACATCCACATAAACTCTAGGACTAGGACTAAACATGGGTGCATGCAACACAACACACTGGTGTAAATAGATAGATGGTGCATGTATGTATTTATAGGAACATTTCCATGTAGCAAAAACCAAAACAAGAATTTTAGTTGGAAAATTGTACACACAAAATTTAAATGAATGCAAACGTATGCATGTTTAATCAAAATACACATATGTACGAGTATCTAGAAAGATATTCACATACATATGTATTTGTTTGTATGTTTTGCATGTAAGCTACATAGATACATTCACATGCACAAGGTATTAGAACTACATTCACATGCATATTTATGTGCGAGCGACTAAAGAGTTTCTTGGGTACTTGAAAAAATTTGTTGTTGAACATTTTTACTTAAAAATATGAATAATTTTCATAACGCAACACACACTCCTTCACCAAACATCAACATTATGCAGTTGCATCTTCAGCTATAGCCTGCTCAGCCAACAATTGTAATTTAATGTCTTGGCTGCGTAAAATAGAGCAAACAACAAATACGGGGGCGGTGCAAAGATAATTTTAGATAGTTTTGGTAAAATAGAACAAAAAGTAGAACTTAGAACTGAACTAGAACTGAACTAGAACTGAACTAGAACTGAACTAGAACTGAACTAGAACTGAACTAGAACTGAACTAGAACTGAACTAGAACTGAACTAGAACTGAACTAGAACTGAACTAGAACTGAACTAGAACTGAACTAGAACTGAACTAGAACTGAACTAGAACTGAACTAGAACTGAACTAGAACTGAACTAGAACTGAACTAGAACTGAACTAGAACTGAACTAGAACTGAACTAGAACTGAACTAGAACTGAACTAGAACTGAACTAGAACTGAACTAGAACTGAACTAGAACTGAACTAGAACTGAACTAGAACTGAACTAGAACTGAACTAGAACTGAACTAGAACTGAACTAGAACTGAACTAGAACTGAACTAGAACTGAACTAGAACTGAACTAGAACTGAACTAGAACTGAACTAGAACTGAACTAGAACTGAACTAGAACTGAACTAGAACTGAACTAGAACTGAACTAGAACTGAACTAGAACTGAACTAGAACTGAACTAGAACTGAACTAGAACTGAACTAGAACTGAACTAGAACTGAACTAGAACTGAACTAGAACTGAACTAGAACTGAACTAGAACTGAACTAGAACTGAACTAGAACTGAACTAGAACTGAACTAGAACTGAACTAGAACTGAACTAGAACTGAACTAGAACTGAACTAGAACTGAACTAGAACTGAACTAGAACTGAACTAGAACTGAACTAGAACTGAACTAGAACTGAACTAGAACTGAACTAGAACTGAACTAGAACTGAACTAGAACTGAACTAGAACTGAACTAGAACTGAACTAGAACTGAACTAGAACTGAACTAGAACTGAACTAGAACTGAACTAGAACTGAACTAGAACTGAACTAGAACTGAACTAGAACTGAACTAGAACTGAACTAGAACTGAACTAGAACTGAACTAGAACTGAACTAGAACTGAACTAGAACTGAACTAGAACTGAACTAGAACTGAACTAGAACTGAAATAGAACTGAACTAGAACTGAACTAGAACTGAACTAGAACTGAACTAGAACTGAACTAGAACTGAACTAGAACTGAACTAGAACTGAACTAGAACTGAACTAGAACTGAACTAGAACTGAACTAGAACTGAACTAGAACTAGAACTGAACTAGAACTGAACTAAAACTGAACTAGAACTGAATTTAAACCGGAACTGAAATAGTTATAGAATAAAGCTCAACCTAAATTGGTAAAGAATTAGAACTCTCAAAATTAGTGCCTTTTGCAAATGATGTTCTTCTTGTCTTACTAACACTACCCTCGTTTTTTGTAAATTTGCGACTGCTTTAGGAATGTACTCATATGGGAAGTTCTGCTATATTCTTTTCTGCTGCATATATTCATATCGTTGCACCTTTTTTCTTTTTCTGCTAGTTTTATTTTGTTGCTGTTACTGTTGTTTGCCTCTCCATATTTGTGTTTTGGGTTTTTAGGGAATATAAACAATATTTAAGGTGTTGTGCGTTTTCATACTATTTCGTTGCAGTTATAAGTCGTTGGCATTTTAAGTGACATACAACAAACAGTTTACAACGCATGTTGTAGTATTTGCCTTGAATGTTTGTCGTCTTGTCTGTCTCCCTATTTCATTTAACTAACGTTGTTACTTTAGACATCTTTATAAAACCATAATGATGATGTTGGTAATGACGATGACGTTGTTTGCGTTACGTTACGTTATGTCTGTCCGTCAGTCAGTCTGTATTCAGATGTGCCGCTAGTTTTTGTAGGTGCAGCAGCTATGACAGCTGTTGTTGTTGCTGGTGGTAGTGTTGTTGTTGCTGCTTTTGTTGTTGATGATTTTATTACCAAACAGTTTTCTTCATATTTTGTTTTTGTTGTTGGTACTTCACTCTTCATTTAATGTCACAAAGCGTTGTTTGTTACCCATCATTTAGTTTTGTGTAATAATACCCTACATTCTGATAAATTAAAAGGTCTTAGCGACACGTTTTTAATCTTCTTTAAGTTTTATTAATCTAGATTACAGTAATCAAACTGCTGCAAGATGAATAAAGAGATACTGCTAATATAGATAGGGAGTTTAATGAAGAGAGAAGTTTAAAGGGAATTAAACATATATGCCTGTTTTCTAATAAAACATTAACATGGAAACCATCAACAAACCTTCATCTCTGGACAATAACGAACCTGTGATTGTAATTCAAAGAATTTACCATATCGATCAATGAACCAAACAAGAACTGGAACCTGAACTAGAACCTATACTAGAACCTGAACTAAAAACTGACCTAGAACCTGAACTAGAACCTGAACTAGAACCTGAACTAGAACCTGAACTAGAACCTGAACTAGAACCTGAACTAGAATCTGAACTAGACTCTGAACTAGAATCTGAACTAGAATCTGAACTAGAACCTGAACTAGAACCTTAACTAGAAACTGAACTAGAACCTGAACTAGAACCAGATCTAGAACCTGAACCAGAACCTGAACTAGAACCAGATCTAGAACCTGAACTAGAACCTGAACTAGAACCTGAACTAGAACCTGAACTAGAACCTGAACTAGAACCTGAACTAGAATCTGAACTAGAATCTGAACGAGAATCTGAACTAGAACCTGAACTAGAACCTTAACTAGAAACTGAACTAGAACCTGAACTAGAACCAGATCTAGAACCTGAACAAGAACCTGAACTAGAACCTGAACTAGAACCTGAACTAGAACATGAACTAGAACATGAACTAGAACCTGAACTAGAACCTGAACTAGAACCTGATCTAGAACCTGAACTAGAACCAGATCTAGAACCCGAACTAGAACCTGAACTAGAACCTGAACTAGAACATGAACTAGAACATGAACAAGAACCTGAACTAGAACCTGAACTAGAACGTGATCTAGAACCTGTACTAGAACCTGAACTAGAATCTGAACTAGAACCTTAACTAGAACCTGAACTATAACCTGAACTAGAACCTGAACTAAAACCTGAACTAGGACCTTAACTAGAACCTGAACTAGAACCTGAACAAGAAATTGAACTAGAACCTGAACTATTTCCTGAGCTAGAACTTAATTAGAACCTGAGCTAGAAATTGAACTAGAATCTGAACTAGATCCTGAACTAGAACCTGAACTAGAACTTCACTAGAATCTGAGTTAGAACCTGAACTAGAACCTGGGCTAGAACCTGAACTAGCACCTGAACAAGAAATTGAACTAGATCCTGATCTAGAACCTGAACTAGAACTTAATTAGAACCTGAGCTAGAACATGAGCTGAACTAGAACTAGAACCTGAACAAGAAATTGAACTAGAACCTGAACTAGAACTAGAACCTGAACTAGAGCCTGAACTAGAATCTGTAATAGAACCTGAGCTAGAAGCTGAAGTAGAACCTGAACTAGAACCAGAACTTGTACCTGAACTAAAACCTGAACTATAGCCTGAACTAGAGCTTGAACTAGAACTGACCTAGAACCTGTACTAGAATTGAACTGGAACCTGAACTATAACCTGAACTAGAGCTTGAACTAGAACTGAGCTAGAACCTGAACTGGAACCTAAACTAGAATCTGAACTAAAACCTTGTAGGGTACTGCTTTCTTTTAAATATAACCTTCTTTCCATCAATTATAAATTTTGTTTCTTTTTATGTCGGTTACTTTATGTCAAATTGTACAATTTGTTAATGCCTCGTTTAAGTTACAGACTATACCATGCGTGTCACTTAAATGTTATAGCATAACGATTCCTCCTTCTTCTCTCCCTCCCTCTCTCCCAACAACAAAACAATTTCGTTAGTCTCCGAAATATGTACGAATATGTTTGTGTATAAGTGAGTTATAAGTTTGCTTCCTCCACTCTACAGAGTGTACGAGGAGTCGCAGCATTTGAAGCAGAGCATATGACATATGCTCGTAATTCGATTAACACCTTGTCTCGAGTACTCCTACTTTATTACAATATACTAAAACATGATGTGTCAGTGTATATGTGGGTATTTATGTGTGAGTTCCACTGTATTGGTTTTGGCGCTTAATTGGTTATTGTGTTTGCTGGGTTTATTTATTTTTTTTTTTCTGTTTGTTGCTGTTTTGTCGTGTTTCCCATATGTATTTGGAAAAGTAAGCGGGTGTAAGTAACACTCACACAACTAACAACAGCGACATTATAAATATGCAGTAGCTGAAGCTGCTACTGCTGCCTCATTTCTAAAAACTTACATTTACATACCCAGGACCATCGTGTCATACATTACATCCTCCCTTGCCATTTATACCACAAAAACAACACCAAGAGCAACAAAAAACCTAAAGGAGCGTAGAAAATAGACGAAAAACGTTTTTATTAAGTGAGGAAAATCTTTATTGATTGATATGAATGCATTTGAATGGTTTGTTGCTTTAAATTTAGAAGACTGCAAGGGATGCTTGAAGTTGTCTGTCTGCCAAATTAAAGTGTAGGAATACCACTTTGGTGGTCTGAACGTAAAGATATTGAGCTTCTTTAGAACTCCATGTTAAATTGCAGCTTGCACTTTATAGGGAATGTGTCAAAGTAAGAGTTGCTGACATTTTTATAAAGTGTGAGATGGTTTCAATGAAATTTTCTAATTTCAGACATAAGTATTTGAATGAAAGCAAAAATATACCAAATGAAAGGAAACAATATTCAATACGTTGGCAGGATTAATTTTACATACATATTTCCTCAGGAGCAGGGATCTTTTTATCGAGTGGAGTCAACCCAATGAAAGGAGATTTGAAAGTGTAGTGTAGTAAGGTAATAGATTAGCTCCTTTTCCAAGCACAAAGAAGCTATACTGATTAAGAAGATGAACTGAAACTTGGTTATTACACAATGTAAATCATATTTCCACACCTATCGTCAGTAGGAAGCTTTTGTAGGCTGGAATCAACCCAACAGCAAGAGATTAGAGAGAATTAGAATGGTTCAAAATAAAGAGTTTAACAATCAGTCAACTAAATCAGAGTCTTGGTAAGACTTGTTAAAAAATATCTTGAAGTAAAACACAAAAACCCGGCAAAGCTCTTTGGTAATTTAATACAAACTACTTCGTTTCATCAATAAATAAAAAAGTACCTTAAGTACAGAGAGTACCCACAATAAAGTCATACATATATCATCATCATTCCTCTAACTTTATCTCTAACAAAACAAACATTTTTATTTACTCCAACACTTAACATAGCGGTACTTAAAAACAAGCCTAACTAAACGCCCACTAAAAAAAAGTACTAAAGTACTTTTACACAAAAACCAAACCAAGTACTAAATCTTTCAATGTTTCTACTTTCACTTTATCTATAATATTTTAATTTAAAAAACCAAAATCCTATAAACAGGCATAATGCATGAATGCGTGGGTATGATGATGATGTTGTTTTTCTATATCTTGCAATTGTCATATATCTTTCAATTAGTAAAAGTCCTTAATATAAGTGCGAGGGCAGGCAGCTGTTTGTTAAAATCTATTATTATTTTTTGATTTTTTATTTAGTAAAAAAATTGTTTATTATTTTGTGATGCATTTGCTGCACTTCCTCTAATTTTGTTATCTGTTTTCTTATTTTTTTGTGTGCGTGTTTCTTAGTTCAAATTTCTGATTTGTGTTCAATTTTTTTTTCTTCTTGATATTATTTTTATTGTTTATTTATAGGCAGTTTGTCAAAGTAAAGTAATTTAAATTTCAATTTTTATTACAAACACTCAGCGGTTTCTTGGAGTGTGTTTGTTTTCCAACAAGAAAAACCTAGAGTTTTTTTTTATAGTTTCTTTTAATAATGAGTTTTTAAGAGGCGGGTTTTTTATTACTATTTTACTGACAGCCACAGATACTGTGGCTGACTGTTAAGGTTAAAGGTTTAGTTGCTGGAATTGTATATAAGATTTTGTATTTTTTCTGTCTTCACTAACAGTTTGTTTATCAGTTATTGTCGTGTCTATGGCAATTAAAAACTAAAATCTTAGTGTTTATGTTTGAAAAAAATTCAAAAATATTATTGAAAAATAATTTACATACTTCATAAAAGTGAGTCATTTTTGAGACAGTTTTTGTGGGCAACAAATATTAAGTATAATTTGATTAAAGATAGTGAGGGCGCTGAGAGCTCTGCTTAATTTTTTAATGGAGAGCATTATAATGATTTTTGTGTTTCTTTGGGGTTTCATATTTCAAATGTTGTCTATGAATTTAGAATTTGAATAAATTTGAAATTTAAAAACAGTCAAAACGTTTCATTACAAACGTTTATAGAATGTAGTGTTTATTGGGACCTCACAGCGATTAATGGGATTTAAATTGAGCTCAAGCTGAGTTTGAGTTTTAAGATTTGAAGACAGTGAAATAGAATACCACAATTATGGGATGAGTTACAAAGTAACGCTTTTTTCTGCTCAAAAATCTGGTTTAGTCTTATTAGCCTGGTACCTTACAAATTTTAATGTGGTTTAAATTTAACTCAAGCTGGCTTATTAGGGTACAAATTATTGGGTGTATGACTTGAAAAAGCGGAATTTACAATAGATGGCGTATCTTTAGAACTCGGTTTTTAATAACTTATATGTAATTTTGAGGGGTACATATCTGTCATTTATTCTCACTTAGTTATTGAACAAATAACAAAATTTTTTTTTGCTTAAAAAATGTCGAATTTGTTCCAACAAAGCGTCATATACGGGAAGTTTTACTTTACTTCTGTAGTTTGAAAAAAAGTGCCGCTGAAGCACACCGATTGTTTACCAAAGGTTTTGGTGAATGGGTTTCAATGTGCGAGAGATTGTTTGTGCGGCTCAGAAGTGATGATTTTTACATGGAAGGCAAAGATCGCACGGGCCTGCCAAAAAAAGTTTGAAGACCAAGAATTGAAGGCATTACTCCATGAAGATTGTTGTCGAACTCAACAAGAGCTTGCAAAATCAGTGGCAGCTACTCAAGCAGCGTTTGCGAGCAGCAGTATTCATCTAAAAAAAAGGAAAATCGGGTATCATACGAATAGAAACCGAGGGACCTTGAAAGACTATATTGCATGTCCGTAATGATGCTTGAACGGTATAAAAGAAAATCATTTTTGCACTGAATCATTACTGTAGATGAAAATCGTATGTGAGAGATCGTATATGAAGCCAGGAGAACCAGCCGAATCGACACCAAAGCTAAATATCCATGTCGCTAAGGTAATTGTCCGTATTTGGTGAGAGCAAAAGGGTCCTATCTATTATGAGCTGCTGAAATCTGGCCAGACGGTCACAGGGAACGTGTACCAAACGCAACTGATTAGTTAGAAGCTAACATTGGCCGAAAATCTCCCAGTATATGCGGGCAGACATAAAACCGTAATATGCCATCATGACAACTCTCGGCCACATGTTGCAATACCTGTTAAAAACTATTTAGAATGAAGTAGTTGGAAAGTTTTGCCTCACCCGCCTTATAGTCCAGACCTAGCCCCGTTCGAATACTATGTGTTTTGATCGATGCAGAATGCTTTCTCTGGGATAAGCTTTACTTTGGAACAGAGTATTCGATGTTGGCTTGAGTCGTTTTTGGTTTCAAAAGATGAGCAGTTCTTTTGGCTCGGAATCCATCCACTCAAGCAGGGTGTAATCTTAAGGAGTTTAAGGCAGTGCTCTAGATATTATCAATCATAAGGGAACATGTTGCAAGCTATAATTTGTTTCTGCTTAAAATCTTGAAGTAATCTTTATTGGAACTAGAAAGGCACAATTAGGGGACAAGTTACAAATCTCAATGAGTCTTTATTGGAACCCCTTGAAGTTTAATGTGATAAATTAAACTCATGCTTGCTATAATGTTAAAGTGTTTGAGTCAGTGGACCAGATAGCATCAATCATTTGTTTGTGAACAAAAACTTGGAGCAGTCTTTTTTGGGAATTCACAGAATTTAATGTGATTTAAAGCGAATTTACTGTTGTTTTCAAGGTTTGAAGGCAGTGAACTAGTAAGCATCAGACAAAAGGGGACGACTTATCGCTTTTTTGTGAATACAAACTTGTAGCTGTCTCTATTGGGACTTCAAGGAGTTTAATGTGATTTAAAGTGAGATTAAGGCAGTGTACTAGAAAGCTATAATTAGGGGACCAGTTAAAAACTAACATTTTTTTCAGCACACAAACTTAGATCTGACTTTATTGGAACCACACAGAGTTTAATGTGGTACTAGAATGCTATAACAAGGGACCAGTTAAAAATTAACGTTCTTTCAGCACATTTACTTAGATCTGTCTTTATTGGAACCACATAGAGTTTAATGTAGTTTAAATTGAACTCAGTCTAAATTATTTGCAAGGTTTGTCAACATTGAACTAGTAATCATTATGCATAAGGGGACGAGTTATAAACTACCGTCTGTTTATAAACTATCGTCAGGCCTTTGGTACTGTATGTAGTAGAAACTGAACTCAAGCTGGCTGAATTTTTGAAGGCGATAAACTAGAAAGCATAAATCATAAGGGAAGTATTCTAGGACCGTTATATATAAGGTGGCGCAAAAGTAAACTTCCGATGTATTTTGGCTGTAATTAAAAAAAGAAATGAAAAACTTTGATTCTTCTTGTGGATTATTTTTATTCGGTCTTTTAATTTTTTTTACATCAAGTCGAGAGTATGATGTCATGCAAATGGCTGCCGCCACAGTTGATTGTCATTTGAGCCCTTTTTATGGCATTTTCCATCACTTTGGCTAAAACTTCCGGCGATAGGTCCTCACATTCTTACGGATATTGTCTTTAAGAGCTGCAAGAGTCTGAGGCTTGTTGACATAAACCCGCGACATCAAAAAGCCCCACAAAAAGCAGTCTGGAGTGGTCAAATCAGGCGATCTTGCTGACCAGTGCAAATCGCCAAATCGGGAGATTAGGCGCCCGGGAAATGCATCCTTCAGCATATCGGTTGTGGCACGTGCAGTGTGTGCCGTTGCACCGTCCTGTTGGAACCATATGTTTTCCAATCCCAATTCATAAAGTTGCGGCAAAAAGAACTCGTTGATCATTGCTCTGTAGCGCTCACCATTCACAGTAACCGTTTGACCCGCGACGTCTTCGAAGAAAAAATGTCCGATGACTCCTCCAGCGAAAACAGCACACCATACAGTGACTTTGAGCGGGTGTAATGGCTCTTCGTGGGTTACACGCGGATTTTTAGTGCCCCAGAAGCGTAAATTTTGCTTATTTACGTACCCGCTAAGATGGAAATGGGCCTCATCACTCATGATTATTTTTGATGAAAAATCATCTTCCTCTTGGTGGTGATTAAGGATGGCTTAAGCGTATGTTAGACGCGATTGGCGGTCAGCAGCTAACAGCTGATGTACCGTCTGGACTTTGTACTGAAACACCTTCAAATCTTGTACCAAAATTCGCTGTAAAGACCGTCGACTGAAACCCATTTGCGTGGCACGTCGTCTGGTCGATGCCGACGGCGCTTCCATTATATCCTCGTCTACAGCAGCAATATTCTCTGCAGAACGCCAGGAAATCTGCGACGAAATTCACGTTGTGCCAAAGTCACCGACCGATTATTGGTCAAATAAATAGTCAGCAATATTCCGCGTTCTGGAGCAGTGTAGCATAACATTGTTTATTAACGTGTATTTCGCATGTGTTTACTACACAAATGTCAAAACAGAACTGACATTAGGGGCCAATCGCAAAATTTGTAGCATTTTCTGATAGGAGGATTACTTTTGCGTCACCTTGTATATACGACAGACATTCCAATGAGCATACTAACGCTCACATACACCTTTGCAGACGATACTGCCTTTTAAGTTTTCACAAAGATCCCTATGTAGCGTCTGAGCAGCTTCAGTCTCACAACAATGAGTTATAGAAATGGTAAATAAAAGTTAATGCTACAAAATGTGTTCACGTTTCGTTCACTTTAAGAAGAAACAGATTAACAATATCAGGATAACCGAACAAAACCATGTAAGGAACTTTGGTATCCGTCTCAACTAACATGAATCCACCATATTGAATCAAATATGGGACTGAATTCTATTCAAAAGCACTGGCTCCTTGGTAGTTGGTCAGCCCTAGCTTGGACTACAAGGTTCTCTTGTATAAGGTGGTTATAAAACTAATAAGGTAGTACCGCATCCAGCTATGGGGAACATCACCTGCTTCTACCATCACAAAGATACAAAGAAGACAGTCAAGACTCTTAAGAGTAATAACAGATGCTCCATGGTACATTATAAATTGTAACACCTACAGGGATTTCAATGGTGCAACAATACTCGAGGAGATGAAATGCTCTCATTCAAATTACAAGAAAAAAGTACTGGATTATCCAAATTTCAGATCTCACAGACTTATATGATTTAAGTTGAACTCATGCTGGCTATAATTTTAATAGGTTTAATGCAGTGTACTAGAAAGCTTCATCCATAAGGTGTCTAAACAACTATAATTCTCGGAACGGTATAAAAACTTGGAACGGTTGTTATTGGGAGCTCAAATAGCATAATGTGATTTATATTTAACTTTAGATGACTGTAAGTTAAAAGAGTTTAGGAGAAAGAAGAAGACAGTATCATGTACAGGGTTTTCCAACAAGAGGTTGTACTTTGGTATTCAAAGAAAAATAAAATTTTTTGAGATAAATGACCAGATGTTTATTTTATAATAAAGTGGGAGGTATGCCATTAATAATGAAAACCAACATCAGCCAAATGGCCACCACAACCACGGTTACAGGACCATATTCTTTTCATGAAATTTTCCATAACCAAATCGCAAAGCTGCCCTATGTCCTCGATAGCCTCACGAATTCTATCTTTGAGGTCTTGAATCGACGCTAAGCTGTTGGCGTAGACCTTATCTTTCACATGCCTCAAAAGGAAGAAGTCGCAAGGTGTTAAACACAAGATCTCGGTGGCCAATTGTGATCACCTCTTCGAGAGATAATAACAAGGACCCAATCAGCAAAGACACGACGTTGTTGATGATCGACCGGCTTGAGTTCTTGTGTTAACCGAACTTTAAGTCTTTAATCAAAATACGGTGTAATGACGTTTACCCAATTCCAAACAACGAGAAGGAATGGACAAACCTGGGTTTTCTTCAACACTTTGGGCTACAGCAGCAATATTCTCAGTTGTTTTTGAGCGACGTGCACGGGGTTTATTCTTCACAACACTAACTTGTCCCAACAGCTAAAATTTTTCCACCAATTTCTGTACTGCGGTCGACAAGATGCTTCACGACGACCCAAAAATGCTTTAGTTTTGCGAACTGTGAGATTTTCACCATTTATGTAGTGAATTTTAATAATTTCAATGCATTGTTGAAGAGTGTATCGTTTCATTTTTAGTAATGGCATAATTGCTACTTGTCAAATATCAAAGAATAAAAGCTTCAAAAGTGACAGCTACCGAAATACCGGGTGATTCAAAATAACTCCTCTTGTTGGAAAACCCTTTATAAGGGAACTAGTTACAAACTATCGCTTTTTTTCAGCTTAAAAACTTGGAGCAGTCTTATAACAAACAGTTAAATGCCCAATATCGTATCTTTTGTATGTTATTTTATACAAATAATCTTAAATTTATCATTTCCTTTCCCTACAAAATGATAAGTCATATCATCATCATTCTCAACAACCATTTTTTTTTTTTGTATAAATTTTTTACAAAAATACTTGTTTTATTCATTCAAATAATTTCCTTATATAGAATATTTTCATTTGCTATAGATAATATTTGCATCAGCTTCCTTATTTTGTGTACACATTTTATTCTTGTACTATGATCCTTATTTATCTTAATATATATGCGGCAAAGTATTTCCCTATTGCATTTACATATTCGCACACTGCTGCCATTACTCGACAATAATCAACATTTTCATCAAACTCATAATCTGTAAATGCTGGCGAAAGGATGCAAATGATAATAAAACAAGCATTCTAAGGATGCTGCATGCACTAACATGCATTATTATGATTGCACAACAAAATGAAATGCAGTAGCAGCAGCAGCCAGCTAGACAGTCATCCAACCATCCATCTAGCATCAATGTAAAATACTCATCATTGTCATCATCATCATTTGTAAAGATGATTTCCTTTTTCCTGTCTTTAGTTTTCTATATTTGTATTCGTTTTTTTTTTATTTCCTTTATTTAAATATTCTCCGTAACTTCTGTACGCCTTCTTTCAACATTATACTTTATTTTTACACCCTCACAACATTTGCAATTGTCGCAAACTACTTGAGTTCTCTGTTACACATTTTAAGTCAGGAGCAAAGAAAAAAAAAAAAAATCATATAAAATATATTACTACTGCAGCCGTTTAGAGCTGCAGTAAATACCGCTTGTACCTGTGTATCTTAAAAGTCTTTCAGTCTGCCAGTCTCTTACTATGCAAAGTGCAACAAGGACTTCCTTAAGATGCTGACTAGTAGGATCTTTTTTTTATTAATTTTTTTTTAGCTGTGTTTGTTTTTTCTTAAAATAACCTGCTTTAAGAACTGCTGCAGCGTGAAAATGTGGCTTAAAATATGTTGGAGAACTAAGTGAGGCGACAACATTCTTAAATTTTTAAGATTTAATTGTCAAAGGCAGAGAAGTGAATGCAGGGTATCGAATGACTGTTCATTCTCTGATCATATGTACATTGACTTTGTTATTGATGTTTGTAAAAACGGGGCAATGCCCATCCGAAATAGGAGAAGGACTGATTGTGTTGGGCAATATGCTATCCTCTCTGGTCTTCTCCGCGACCCTCCGATCATCAGGGATCGCAAGGACATCGAAATCGTGGTCAAAAAATTGACAAATGCGTTTGACAGGGCAATTTCAGAGTCGTGCAGGACCAGTGTGAGCAGAGATAGGAAAAGACCACCGTGATGGCGAGTACTCGTGGAGAATGTAGCAAACTTTTCAATAAGGCGAAGATATTGGGTAACATTTCCGATTGCAAGTCGTCTGTGAACAAATTCAAGAACCTTGTAAGAAACGCAAAATGAAAATCCTGGAGAACCTTCTGTAGCGGCGTGGAAGGATCCTACGAGACGGGTCGCTTGCGTAAGATTTTGTCATCTTCGGTCGCTATCCCGAGTTACAACCACACATCGAGTGGCAGCTCGACTACTAACGGAAAAGGAACCTTAAAGGCTGTGATGAACACTCACTTCCCTGGCAGTGTCCCTCTAGCTGAAGGGAACACTGTGGAACTCTCTGTTGAGCCATTTGAAGTCTCAATTTTCATGAAAGAGGATAGACTGAAATGGGCCCTGAGTAGTTTTGAACTATATAAATCACTGGGTCCTGATGGTATCATTGCGGTGGATTTACAACAGAATGAGGATCTTATATATACCTTGGTTAACTTGTATATATTCGGCCTGCTTATCATGGTCTTATATTGCGCTGTTCTGGACCAGATGTACTGTTGTCTTCATCGCTAGACTGAAGGACTTTAGCTCTATTAGTCTATCGCCTGTCCTCTTGAAGACCATGGACAGAATAATCGATCGCACTTACGTTCATCGATTTATCCAACCCGACTTTCTATGCCTCAGCATGCCTACATGAAAGGCAAATCTGTTAAGACGGCTTTACATTCACTTGTGGGATTTGTAGAAAAATCACTTGAGCACAAGGAATATGCATTGGTGACCTTTATGGATACTGAAGGGGCCTTTAAACATGTGACAGCAGATATGATTCTTGCGGCTTTGGATGGATTGAATATGGATCAGTCTGTTATCTGCTTCATAGTTAGACTTATGACTTATAGAGTCATTACTTCTTCTAAGGGGACGCTGCTATTTTTAAATTAGCGAATCGGGAGACTCCTGTGGAATCTTGTCATTAATCTACTGCTCCTGAAATTAGACTCCATGATGTGTAAAACTATCGCATATGGAGATGATGTTGCTGTGGCTGTTTCTGAGAAACATCTTTACACATTATCACAATGCTTGCAAACTTCATTTAGTACACTTAACCGTTGGAGCACTGACAGTGGTCTTGGTGTGAATCCTGGGAAAACGGAGCTTGTGCTCTTTTCAAGATGGTACAAAATAGCCTCCTTGCCATTACGGTACCTTAACAGGGTGAAACTTAAGCTCTCGGATACTGCGAAGTACTTGGGTATCATGCTAGACTCCAAGCTATCCTGGAGACTGAGTATCTAAGCGAGATCGTCTAAGGCAGCTATTGTTATTAATGTCTGTAGAAGGTGCATTGGGAAAACCTGGAGAATAAACCATAGAAACGCAAAATGACTATTTGACATGGTGGTAAATCCCATACTAATGTATGGAGTACTAGTATGGTGGAGGGCTCTCAGTAAATCCACCTGCTGCGGGATGATTGAGAGAATCCTGCGAATTTCTGTATTAATGATCACGGGTGCGCAGGACTGCACTCTATCTGGTGCATTATTTGTTATTGCAAACTTCACTTAGTAGCCGCTGGAGCACTGATAGTGGACTTGGTGTGAATCTTGGGAAAACGGAGCTTGTGCTCTTTTCAAGAAGATACAAAATATCCTCTTTCCCATTACCACGCCTTAAAGGGGTGGAACTTAAGCTCACGGATAGTGCATAGTACTTGGGTATGCTTCTAGACTCCTAGCTATCCTGGAACTTGAATATACAAACGAGAGCGCCTAAGGTAGCATTTGCTATCTATGCATGTAGCCATTGGGAAAACCTGGAGAATAAACCATAGAAACGCAAAATGGCTATTTGACATGGTGGTAAAGCCCATACTAATGTATGGAGTACTAGTATGGTGGAGGGCTCTCAGTAAATCCACCTGCTGCGGGATGATTGAGATAATCCAGCGAATCTCTGCACTAATGATCATGGATGGGCAGGGCAGCAATATATCAGGTGCAATATTTGTTATTGCAAACTTCACTTAGTAGCAGCTGGAGCACTGATAGTGGACTTGGAGTGAATCCTAGGAAAAGGTAGCTTGTGCTCTTTTCAAGAATATACAAAATATCCTCCTTCTCATTACCACGCCTTAACGGAGTGGAACTTTAGCTCTCGGATAGTGTGAAGTACTTCTAGACTCCATGCTATCCTGGAGCTTGAGTATCTAAGCGAGATCGTCTGAGGCAGCTATTGCTTTTAATGTCTGTAGAAGGGTCATTGGGAAAACCTGGAGAATATACCATAGAAACTCAAAATGGCTATTTAACATGGTGGTACAGCCCATAATAATAAATGGAGTACTAGTATGGTGCAGGGATCTCTGTAAATCCACCTGCTGCTGGATGATTGAGAGAATTCTGCGAATCTCTGCACTAATGATCACGGGTGCGCAGGGAAGCACTCTATCTGGTGCATTATTTGTTATTGAAAACATCACTTAGTAGACGCTGGAGCACTGATAGTAGACTTGGTGTGAATCCTGCGAAAACGGAGCTTGTGCTCTTTTCAAGAAGGTCCAAAATATAGTCTTTCCCATTAACGTGTTTTAACGGAGTGGAATTTTAGCTCTCGGATAGTGTGAAGTACTTCTAGACTCCATGCTATCCTGGAGCTTGAATATCTAAGCGAGATTGTCTGAGGCAGCTATTGCAATAAATGCCTGTAGAAGGGTCATTGGGAAAACCTGGAAAATAAACCATAGAAACGCAAAATGGCTATTTATTATTTGATAATGCAAACTTCATTTAGTAGCCGCTGGAGCATTGATAGTGGATTTGCTTTGAATCCTGGGAAAATGGAGCTTGTGCTCTTTTCAAGAAGGTCCAAAATGTAATCCTTCTTATTAACGCGCTTTAACGGAGTGGAACTTGAGCTCTCTGAAAGTGCAAAGTACTTGGGTATTATTCTAAATTCCAAGATATCCTATAGCCTGAATATCCAACCAAAAGCTTTTAAGGCAGCTATTGCCATTTGACATGGTGATAAAGTCCATACTAATGTATGGAGTAGTAGTATGGTGGAGGGCTCTCAGTAAATCCATCTGCTGGGGGATGACTAAGAGAATCCTGTGAATCTCTGCACTCGAGCTTTATTTGTTATGTTGCACTGGGTAATGGATGAATTAGCTCTAACTTCAGAGGTTAGGCTCAGTACTGTGGGAGAATAAAGGTCTGGATGTACTGGTCATGCGTCCATTGTGGGATGTTTATCTAATATCCGTGCAAGCGTTGACTATTGCTTCTCTGTATCGATTGCAGGCGGGTTACCTTCTTCCAGGGGCACGTTTGTTATCTATACAGACGGCTCCATGTCTGCGATTGGGGTGGATGGGAGCTTCTATATTGCCCGTTTGCAGAAGGGGGTTTGTTTCAGGCTACATGATCAATGTAGTGTGATTCAAGCTGAGATTTCAGCCATTAAGAGGGCGGTACACAGGATGAAGTACAGACTGTACTGAAGTACTGACAGAAAACCTGCTATTAAATCCCTCTCTGGTGTCAATTCGTCATCCAGATTGAGTACTAAATGCTTTAGTGTTTGGTTAGTACTAGAAGGTTAAGTACTTTTTTAGTACTATACTCTTTTAGTACTAATAAGTTTAGTATAATATATAGTACTAAAAAGTTTAGTACTTTTATTAGTTTAAATTTTTAGTACTATTTTAATACTAAAAGGTTAGTACTATTTTAGTTCCAAAATGATAATATTTTAGCTAATTTTATCATCAAGTTTTTCTTTGTCCTACTTTATACATTTTCAATACAAAATTTGGTACTAACCCATGATAATGTATCGATAACATTTGTCATTAAAAAGCTCAGATATTAATATATATATTTTTAGGTCCTTGTCCTTATAGAAAACTAAACCATCGATTATTCTTTAATCTCTTATGCAAAAAGGCCATTTCATTGTTATTCTTATTTCCAATTGCCCACAATTTTTTTCCAGCTATTTTACCTTAAACTGTCACAAAAAGTTTCCCAAGCTTTCTTACTCGGTTTCATACTTACAGTGTGGGCTTATTACCTGGGTTGGTTGGCTGATTGCTGCACTAAATCCCTACTCACACACAATTGTAGCATCAAATATTCCGCCAAAGTAGAGTATTTGAATGAGTTGCACATAGAAATGGACAAACTTGCATTGGCAACAAGATGATGATTATGAGGAGGATATATCAAGAAATATATAGAGCAGTTTTAGGGAAATAGTACAAGAGGCAAACAAACACACACCAAACTTATGGTGTGTAAAGGAGGAGGCGTTTGCATTATTTTAAAGCATAAAAATGATGTTGGTTGGGAGGCATTAGTGGTTAGTTGCTTGTTGATATTGCTATAGTAAGTTGAAAGGAAAAAAAAAAAGAAAACTAAAAGTTTATTTAGCTGTTGCATCTACTTTTAGCTTTAAATGTCTATGATGACAATAATGATTACATTTGCAATGACAACGTTGACTAGGATGATGACTCTAGCTGTATTGCTTGATTTTGTGCTGCTGATGTTGTGGCAATAATGTTCTACATTCAATGCAAGGGATAGTGGTAGGGAAATAGCTGTTGCTGTTGCTGTTACCTTAAGCCGGGGGTAGTTTACTTAGTTCTTACTTTCTTTCTTGTACTATTTTTATACTTTCTAGTCTTGTGTGTGTGTATTTCCTTTTTTTGCTGGTTCCTGCTAGAACAAGTTTAACTTTGGCTTAAGGATAAATACCCAGCAAAAGGTAAATTATATTTATTCTACGTGGCTTAAATATGTTACATTTTACAAACATATAGCAGCAGCAGCGGGAGTACCGAAACAACCTGCATTTTACAGTTTTAAGTGGTTGTGCTGCTAAAGGTTTGGGTTTGTTGTTTTAGTTCCACGATGAGTGAATGAGTGAGTGGTGACTGAGTGATTGCATTTCCAAGCAAACGACTGCTAGTATTTGCCAAGGAGTTGTTGTGTTTGTTTGAGGTTAAATATGCCATTTTCAATTTTATTTAAGAGTTTTAGTTTCATTTTTGTTTATTTTCCCCTCACTAAACCCAGCAAAGTTCTTTCTTTCATTCTTTGTGCAACTTATATATTTGTCATAATATGGCAAGATGTAAATACGCGTTGGCAAAATAAAGAAACGACTAGAAAAATAATATTTTTCTGCTTAAAATACCTACAAAACTATTTAAAAAAAAAAAATAACTTGTTGAAATAAAGAAAAACTTTACGTTTTCTTAAGTACATTTACAGAATGAATGAGTAAAAAGCAACAAAAAAAAAAATAAATAATAAAAATAAATGTAAGGGAAAAATATATGCAAACATTATAATAATTTAAAAATGTTGGCTTTTCATAATGGCTGAAGTTTGTTCACAAAGAAGTTGTAAAATCTTATGATATGACCGATTTATTAGGCAGAGAGTTGTTGGAGCAAAGAAACCACAAACAAAACTAAATTATCTTAAGAGTAAACATGCACCGTTAGGCATTTAGAGTAAATTAGAATAAGATAATAAAACTTTGCAAATTTAAAGCCACGCCTACTTGAAAATAGGCGTTAACGGTCAAAGAAGTGAAATTGATAGTGCAGAGTTCCCATAGTATTTATCTGCTTAACACATTTAGTGCCAAGTCACTTTCAGCAAATAAGATTCTGGGGGCCACATAATTTTTTTGCGTAGTCTCTTTGAAAACGTCAATATTGGAATTTAGGCTGCTGTCAGTAATACAGTGTTTTCCAACAAGAGGTGTTACTTTTGTTATTCAAGGAAAACTGGCATTTTTTGAGATAAATGATCGGATGTTTATTTTATAATAAAGAAAGGAAGGTATGACATTAATAATGAAAAACAACATCAGCCAAATGGCCATCACGACAAAGCTTACAGAACCATATCCTTTTCATGAAATTTTCCATAAACAAATCGCAAAGTGGCTGCCCTATGTCCTCGAAATCCTCACGAATTCTATCTTTGAGGTCTTGAAGCGACGCTGGGCTGTTGGCGTAGACCTTATCTTTGACATGGCCCCAAAGGAAGAAGTCGCAAGCTGTTAAATCACAAGATCTCGGTGGCTAATTGTGATCACCTCTTCGAGAGATAATAACAAGGACCCAATCAGCAAAGACACGACGTTGTTGATGATCGACCGGCTTGAATTCTTGTGTTAACTAAACTTTATAGGCCTGTAGAACCAAGTCTTTAATCAAAATGCGGTGTAATGACGTTTGTGGAATGCCCAATGGACAATTCTGGGTTTTCTTCAACACTCTGGGCTACAGCAGCTAAATTCTCAGTTGTTCTTGAGCGACGTGCACGAGTTTTATTCTTCACATCACTACTTGTCCCAACAGCTTGCATTTGTTCACCAATTTCTGTATTGCGTTCCGACAAGGTGCTTCACGACGACCCAAAAAAGCTTTAGTTTTGCGAACTGTGATTTTCACCATTTTTGTAGTGAATTTTAATAATTTCAATGTGTTGTTGAAGCGTAAATCGTTCGATTTTTAGTAATGGCGTAGTTTCTACTTGTCAAATGTCAAAGAATAAAAGCTTCAAAAGTGACAGCTACCGAAATACCGGCTGATTCAAAATAACACATCTTGTTGGAAAACCCTTTATTTACTGCTTAGAAACTGAGAGTTTTTTTTTGTAAATAAGAGTGTCCTACGAAAGGGCGAAAAGGACTTTTTTTGTCGGATTGCGAGTTAGAAAAAATACTCAATACAAGTACAGAAATTGATGAAGAATGTTTGCAGACAATTTAGAAAAAATTATTGAAACTACAGCACTATTGTGTGACATGGTTAGATAGTGGCGTAAACCGCATAGTGCAGTGTCACACATATGTGTCAGACGTGTTTCTTGTCAACAATGTGTTAATGAACAGACGAAATTCACTGTTTTTCTAATTTCTCCTCAAGTCAAGAGGTAGTCTGCTATCAATGACTGTCAAACATAAATTAAAATTTTCACAGGAGTCAACAGACAGATACTGTTGACAGGAGCAGTGTTGCCCTTTCAGTAAAGAGCCCGGAAATTCAAAAAATGGCGGACTTATTAACTCATCCTCTTATGTCAGCGAGACTAGTTTCTTCATTGATACTCTGCCGATGTATACCGCAGCTATTATATGACTTAAAAATGCGAGAGTTTTTAAAATTTTTAGCTTTTATTTTGAAGAAAGTTTTACAATATAAATTTATTCAAAACATTGGTCATTGTTAGCTATGACATTTTTCCATATTTCTAGCAACATATGGATTCCGAGCCAAAAGAACTGCTTATATTTTGAGGCCAAAAATTAATCAAGCCAATATCGGATACTCTGTTGCAAAGTGAATGAGCGTTCTGCTTCAACAGAAACAATTAGTAGTTGGTCTGGACTATAAAGGCGGGTGGACAAAACTTCCCAACCACTTCATTCTAAATAGTTTTTAACAGGTATTGCAACATGTTGTCGAGCGTTGTCATGATGGAGTATTACGGTTTCGTGTCTAATCGTTTTTTTCGACCAATGCTCGCTTCAAACGAATCAATTACATTCGGTACAGATTCCATGTGACGGTCTTGTCAGATTTCAGCAGCTCATAATAGATACGACCCTTTTGCTCCTAAAACCAAATACAGATAATTAGCTTAGCGCCTTCGAAATTTGGCTTTGGTGTCGATTCGGCTGGTTGGCCGGGCTTCATATAGGATCTCTTACGCTTCGGGTTATCATAATGGATGCATTTTTCATCACAAGTATTGATTCGGTAGAAAAATGATTTTCTTTTATAGATCGTCTTTTATTTTCCAGCTTTTGGATGAATCCTGCTGCTTGCAAACGTTTTGAAATTGCTGCAGGAGGAGCTTCCAAGCTCTTGCTGAGTTTGACTGTCTGTCTGTCTGTCTGTCTGTCTGTCTGTCTGTCTGTCTGTCTGTCTGTCTGTCTGTCTGTCTGTCTGTCTGTCTGTCTGTCTGTCTGTCTGTCTGTCTGTCCGTCTGTCTGTCTGTCTGTCTGTCTGTCTGTCTGTCTGTCTGTCTATCTGCCTGTCTGCCTGCCTGTCTGTCTGTCTATCTGCCTGTCTGTCCGTATGTCTGCCTGCCTGTCTGTCTGTCTATCTGCCTGTCTGTCCGTATGTCTGTTGAAAACAATTTTCTGCAGACCCTAGATATCTTCGGGATCCAAATCACCAATAATTCTATCAGGGATGCTTTCGAGAAGTTTCCTATTTAAAATCAGCAAAAATCCGAGACAACCTCTGAAAATTGCATAAAAAAGACAATTTATTGCATGCTTTGACAAAAAAGCAACAACACGTATGTTTGGATGTGCGTTGGTTTCATTGCTTTGCGCATTTGTTTTTTTGTTGATGTTTCGGTTGGAGTTGTTGTTTTTATACCCTTCATCTTCGTGAGAGAGGTATATATAAGATTGTCATTTTGTTTGTAACTTCAACAATACAATCTGTTCGTCAGCATTTAAATCTAAAATGTTTAAATGTTTAAAAGTTTTCTTGATATATTTTGGATGCTATAAGCTGAAAGTGGGCAATTAATGCATCCACAACAAAGGTGAAGTGTATATAAGATTCGGCATAAACGAATATAGCACGCTTTTTTGTTTTAAATTAAAGAAGTAAAGCTAAACTTCCCGCCTATGACGCTTTGTTTTCGAAGCAAAAATATCTTTGTTGTTTACACTATAATGTTCAATAACTAAGAGAGAATAAAATACAGATATATACCCTCTAAAATGACATATAAGTTTTTAAAAACAAAAATCTCCATAAAAAAATAGGACATCTATTGTAAATTTGGCACTTTTAAGTCTCGTTCAATCCAATATTAGCACTATTTTCAACGGTTCTTTTTCAAATCTACAATTTTATATAAAAGTACTATTTTTACCCAGGTACTAAAGTAAATTTTGTCTTAGTTTTTAGTACCATTTGTAACAAATCCTTTTGAAACGAGGAAAGTTTTTTTTCTAAGAGTACTAATTCATAACCAAGTACTAAATTCCATGAAAGCACCAACAGAAAGTACTAATTTTACAATTTGAGTTATTTCCATTTAACTGTGAAGATAATATATCAAAAGTATTGTACTATTTTAGTATGAAATGAAGACTTTAACAAAGAAGTAGTAATCATTTTTACCAAGTACAAAATTCCATGAAAGTACCAACAAAAAGTACTAATATTACAATTTATATAAAAATAACTATTTTAGTAAAAAATCAAGACTTCGAGAAAAAAGTACTAAATTTTACCCTGGTATTAAAGGCTTAAACAGTGCTTTATTCAAACAATATTCCTGGAAGATATTTGTATGGGTATTAGAAATATCCTACAATTTTTTTGCAATATATTTAAAGAAAATTGCAAACAAAATTGTAAAAAATTTCTAAAATTTGTTGAGGGTTGTCTCACATTTTGATCCATAACTCTGGGTCTACTTGAACGATTTTCCCCATTTTCAACAACAAACATTTCTGATCAACAAAGAGTATTTGGAAAAAATTTCATTCCACTTAGTCCCTTCTTGTAGGACCTATTGTGACTTCAGCAGACAGACAGATGGTCAGACGGAAGGACATACTTAGATCGTCTTAGAATTTTACAAGGATCTTGAATGTATACAGTTTTCTAAGTATGCGATGAATACTTCGATGTGTTACAAACGGAACGACAAAACCAATATATCCCGTATCTTACTTATCAACATTTCCTTTTAATATTTACAGTTTTGCAAAAATGTAAAAATTTTTACCCAAGTAAAGTACTTTATTTCAAATAGTCCATTTTGCAAACATTTTAGTATGTTTTTATAAAATTCCTTTTTAAATATAGAGATTTTTAGTTCAGTTTTAAGAATTCATATCAAGTTTTAACCAAACACATACAAATTTTACAAAATTTAAAATTTTTTTTTTGTTCCTTAATCTTAGTTGTTTTCGTCACTTTTCTTTTTTTCTAGTTTCAGCCAGTTTGATTAATTAATTTTACTTCAACCCAACAATTCACTTTAGTTTTCCTATTATTATGCAAATAGAATTTAATTTTCTCTCCAAAAAAGAAAAAAACAACGCAATGCAAGAAAATAAGAAAAAATTAATTGATCAACCAAAGTGTCATGTCTCGTTGTTAGTAGTAGTGGTAGCTGTAAAAGCAAACACAAGCTGTTTACAGGAAACGGAAAAAACACGAAAATATTTTAAAAGCAGACATGTTGTAAAAAGCGAAAACTAGCACACCACCCCCCACCCTCCTTCAAAAAAATAAAAAAAATTATATATAAAACAAATGATAGCAGCCAACATTTGTTTAGCAATTTTCCCGTTTTTCCAGCAAAACAAGAAGTGATAAGCTAAAAAAAACAAAAAAAAGAAGCCATAATTGAATATTTATTAGTTGTTGTCTTGTTGTTCTAGCTGCCTCTTGCTACTCAGCCACGCTTCCTTAGAGTGTTAAGTGAGGGTTCTTGCTACAACTTGCAGCCAGTCAACCAGCCAACAATTCAAAAAGCTGTTGCATTTATGCATGCAATTCATGACTACAAAAGTCTGCAGTTTGTGTTTTTTTCTTCACTATTGTTGAAAAGTTTTTTTACAAAAAAGAAAATCTTTTTCTCTCGCATGCAAAACTACATTCTTTTGTTTTATTTTAGCAAAATTATTTTTATTTTGTTCTCTTGCATAGAAATATAAAATTCGATTTGTATAGATTTTTTTGTTTTTATTTTATTTTGGAGGGTTTTTTGTTTAGTTGCATATATATTTTTTGTTTAACACCTACTTTGATTTGGTTTTGGTTGTTATATTAGTCGTGTTTTAGAATCCGCTAGAGTTTTTAGTCATGTTTCAGGAATGGGGAATGTAAAGCTAATCTCTTGTAACATAACTCCATTTACTTAGATTAAGTACATAATGATTTTCGCTTGAAGCTTAACTATGATTGAAGCTGAATTTGGTCTACAAATGTACTACTACTACAGCTCAACTTCGACCACATAAAGCCCTATGCTTGATGATCATATCAGACCACATAAAGGAACCTCAATTGAACATCAACTTAGACTACATAAAGACCTTCGATTCAAGCTCAATTTAGACTTCGATTTAAGCTCAACTTGATCTAAAAATGACGTACTATTGAAGCCAAACTTAGACCTTATTGAAGCTCAACTTTAGCAATATAAAAACATACGATCGAAGTCAATTTAGGCAACATAAGGAACCACGATTGAAGCTGAATATAGACATAATAATGACCTACGATTGAAGCTCAATTTAGACAATATAAAGACCCTCGATTAAAGCTCAATTTGGACAACATAAAGAGCTACGATTGAAGCCCGATTTAGAAAACATAAAGACCTACGAGTGAAGCTCAATTTAGACAACATAAAGACCTACGATTGAAGCTCTATTTAGAAAACTTAAAGATCTACGATTAAAGCTCAATTTAGACAACATAAAGACTTACGATTGAAGCTCAGTTAGACAACATAAGAAGCCACGATTGAAGCTCAATTTATACAACATAAAGACCTATGATTGAAACTCAATTTAGACTACATAAGGAGCTACGATTGAAGCTCAACTTAGACATCATAAGGAGCCATGATTGAAGCTCAGTTTAGACGACATAAACACCTACGATTGAAGCTCAATTTATACAACATAAAGACCTATGATTGAAACTCAATTTAGACTACATAAAAACCTACGATTGAAGCTCAATTTAGACAGCATAAGGAGCCACGATTGAAGCTCAATTTAGACAACATAAGGAGCCACGATTGAAGCTCAGTTTAAACAACATAAAAACCTACGATTGAAGCAACATAAGGAGCCACGATTGAAGCTCAATTTAGGCAACATAAGGAGCTACGATTGAAGCTCAATTTAGACATCATAAGGAGCCACAATTGAAGCTCAATTTAGACAACATAAATACCTACGATTGAAGCTCAATTTAGACAATATAAGGAGCCACGATTGAAGCTCAATTTAAACGACATAAAACCTACGATTGAAGCTCAATTTAGACAACATAAGGAGCTATGATTGAAGCTCAATTTAAACGACATAAAACCTACGATTGAAGCTCAATTTAGACAACCTACGATTGAAGCTCAATTTGGACAACATAAGGAGCCACGATTGAAGCTCAATTTAAACGACATAAAACCTACGATTGAAGCTCAATTTAGACAACCTACGATTGAAGCTCAATTTAGACAACCTACGATTGAAGCTCAATTTAGACAATATAAGGAGCCACGATTGAAGCTCAATTTAAACGACATAAAACCTACGATTGAAGCTCAATTTAGACAACCTACGATTGAAGCTCAATTTGGACAACATAAGGAGCTAGGATTGAAGCTCAATTTAGACAACATAAGGAGCCACGATTGAAGCTCAATTTAGACAACATAATGACCTACGATTAAAGCTCAATTTAGACAACATAAGGAGCCACTACTAAAGCTCTATTTAGACAACGTAAAGACCTACGCTTGAAGCTCAATTTAGACAACATAAGGAGCCACGATTGAAGCTCAATTTAGACAACATAAGAGCCACTACTTAAGCTCTATTTAGACAACATAAAGACCTACGCATGAAGCTCAATTTAGACAACATAAGGAGCTACGATTGAAGCTCAATTTAGACAACATAAGGAGCCACGACTGAAGCTCAATTTAGACGACATAAAGACTTACGATTAAGGGTCAATTTAGACGACATAGGAGCTACGATTGAAGCTCAGTTTAGACAACATAAAGACCTACGATTGAAGCTCTATTTAGACTTCATATAGACCTACGATTGAAGCTCTACTTAGACTATATAAAGACCTACGACTGAAGCTGATATTAGACAACATAAAGACCTACGATTGAAACTCAACTTAGACAACAGAAAGAGCTACGAGTGAATCTCAACTTAGACAACATAAGGAGCTACGATTGAAGCTCAATTTGGACAACATAAGGAGCGACGATTAAAGCTCAATTTAGACAACATAAGGAGCCACGACTGAAGCTCAATTTAGACGACATAAAGACTTACGATTAAGGGTCAATTAAGACGACATAGGAGCTACGATTGAAGCTCAGTTTAGACAACATAAAGACCTACGATTCAAGTTAAATTTAGACGTCATAAAGTCCTACGATTGAAGCTCAAATTAGACTATATAAAGACCTACATTTACAGCTTGGACTAGACTAAATAAAGACCTGTGATTGAAGCTCAACTTAGACTACATAAAGACCTGCGATTGAAGCTCAACTTAGAGTGCATAAAAACCTGCGATTGAAGCTCGAAGTAAACTACATATGGACCTAGGTTTGAACCTCGAATCAGACTACATAAAGACCTACGTTTGAAGCTCGAATAAGTATGCATAGAGACCTTCGATTGATAGGTGGAACCATCATCTAGACCTGATTGAAGCTCGAATTAGACAGCACAAAGACCTACGATTGAAGCTCAAAATAGACTTCATAAAACCTGCTATTGAATATAGAATTAGACAACGTAAAGGCATACGATTGAAGCTTGAATTAGACTGAATAAAGTCCTTTGATTGAATCTCAAGTTAGACTTTATGAAGACCTGTGATTTAAGCTCAAATTAGGCTGCATAAAGACGTACGATTTATGCTCAATTCATGCCATATAAAGACAAACAATTGAAGCTTATCTAGAACTACAAATTGAGCTCAACTTAGACTCCATAAATACCTATGATTGAAGGTCAATTAAGACTACATTAATACCTACGATTGAAGCACAACGTGGGCATAACGAAGACTAGATATTGAAGCTTCGAGCTCACTTTGGAATACATAGACCTACGATTGAAGCTCAAATTTCACTTTATGAAGACCTTCGGTTGAAGCTCAACTTAGACTGCATACAAATTTACGATTGAAGCCCAACTTAGACTTAATAAAGACCTGCGATTGAAGCTGAGCTTAGACTACATAAAGACCTACGAATTAAGTTTAACATAGACCTAAGATTGAAGCTCAACTTTCATTTTATGAAGACCTTCGATTAAGGCTCAACTTAGACTGCATACAAAATTACGATTAAAGCCCAACTTAGTTTTAATAAAGACCTGTAATTGAAGCCCAGCTTAGACTACATTAAGATCTATGAATTAAGTTGAACATAGACCTAAGATTGAAGCTCAGTTTTGACTTCATAAATACCTACGATTGGAGTATAATTTAGACAACATAGACTTCTACGATTGAAGCTTTACTTAGGCTCTTTAAAGAGCTAGTTCTGGGAAAGGGTTTGAGTTTGTTTGCTAAAGTCTTTACCTTTTTTTTTGCGCCATTGTAAGCCTCTGGGGCCTGAATTTGTTGTTACCTTTATTTTTGGTTTTTAATTTTTTAGAATAAACCTTTTTTGTTTTCAGCTGCAACCAATCAAAAAAAGAACCAGATAGAAACTTGGTTTTTGTTTTAGATATAAAAAACAAAAAATGGCACTCATTCATTCACTCACTTACATCCCGCTTCAGTCTTGCATTCTTTCATTAATTCATTTATTCAATTATATTATTTTAATGTGCTGTCGGCTACATTTGGCGCGTCATTTCATTTACACTCTACTTTCGGAATGCCAGGCAATATTTGTTGCAGCATTTTTTTCTGTTTTTCATTCTATATTTCTGCTTTTATACTGGCTGCTACAGCAGATTCTTTAGTGAAACTAAAGCGTGTTAAAAAATGGCTGTAGATACAAATAAAATTGAATTAAAAATTTGCATTTTTAAATATTTTTTGTTGCCGAGAGAGAATAATGGCAGTAGAGACGCAAAGAACAAAACAAATTTTTTATTTTTATTAATAAATTTTTTTTCTATCATTTTGTTTTATTCGATTTTAATTTAATATGTTTTTTCTATACATATATGTATTGTATGTATTTGTTGCAATTGGAAAAGAATATAAAAATGGCTTAAAAAGTTGCAAGAACTCTTTTTGTACAGACTAAAAAACAAGATGCCAGATGGAAATTTAAAATGAGATTTAGCCTCTAGCAAGATTTTCAATATTAATAACCTGAACTCGGCTTAATTTCAATCAAAATTTAAAACTTCCTCTATAGGGTTTTTTTTAAATTCTTGTCACTCTGGCATCCTTATTTTTTTAAATTTTTATTATTTTTTTTTTTTAATTTTCTTTTTTTTCCCTTTTAAGTTTCATTGTATTTTGTTTGTAACATGCACGAATTTAATTAGTGCTAAAAAACGCACAAATTTCATTTGAAAAAAAGAGAAGCTGTAATTCACTTTTACTTGCAAATATGCAGTTTTTTTGTTCCATATAGTTTTTGTCTTTATTCCTTATTTTGTTTTCGGTAAGTTATTTGTCTAATTGGCTTAAAGTTTTTCTACTTTTTATACAAAATTAAAGAACAAAAAACTACACGCTTTTTTTATTTAGTAATTTGGCATTTAATGATAGAAATACTTTAGAAGAAAATTTACATACAAAAAAACTTTAAAGCGGAATACACTGAAATTTCAAAGTAACTAGATTAAAGGCAAATGAAAGGGGACATTTCAAGCCAAATGAATACAAAAAAACTAAATAAAATCAACAAGAATTTCATGGATTTCATATATGTCAGATAGATCTGGATTTCTTTAACTCTTAGTGTGAGTTTTAGGGTCAATTCTAGTTCAGTTCTAGTTCAGTTCTAGTTCAGTTCTAGTTCAGTTCTAGTTCAGTTCTAGTTCAGTTCTAGTTCAGTTCTAGTTCAGTTCTAGTTCAGTTCTAGATCAGTTCTAGTTCAGTTCTAGTTCAGTTCTAGTTCAGTTCTAGTTCAGTTCTAGTTCAGTTCTAGTTCAGTTCTAGTTCAGTTCTAGTTCAGTTCTTGTTCAGTTCTAGTTCAGTTCTAGTTCAGTTCTAGTACAGTTCTATTGGCAGTTTTCATGTCAGTTCTAGTTTCAGACATAGAGTCAGTTAAAAGTCAGTTTAAGTGTTAGTTCTAGTGACAATTCTACTCCAGTTCTTGGTCAGTTCGTTTGGAGTTATCAGTATCCTATCGGAAGCGTCCTAGGTGGCTGTTAGGGGGAGCCATCATCTAGACCTGTGATACATTTTATACAAATGGTTACTCGTGTTGATGACTGTTCGAACGATATCAAGACTTTATGAAATATTTTCTTACAATAGTCTAAAAGTCTTGGAATTGCCAGGATAATAACAGGAAACGGGAAAAACAAAGGCAATTCCCTTTTGATACACTTGAAGTGAGTGCTCGCAATGGGATGTTATTGGTGATAGGATTACTGTTACTACAAATGATACATTTTTTACAAATGGTCATATGGCATTAACATAATCCTCTCTCTCGTCAACTCCAATGTTATAACCCGCGTACCAAACTAAACGACCAAAGCAAGATGAGACTCGGATTGTTAAAAGGCCATACAGTGAAGTTGCAAGGAACCAACTGGTTAGAGCCGTTATTGATAGGAGCGTTAGGGACGGAGCTATTTCTCATGATAAATGGGTGATGATCCGTCACAAGATCTAGATCCATCGCCTCAAAATGACGATGCTGGCTGTTACCAAGGACACATTAAACTGCTTGCGTGTACAACAGAGCGCTCAACTTACTTTTAAAATTAGCAATTTCGTCCCTAGGGGAAGTGTGGCTTGGCACGAGGTTGGATGGTATCCCGGTCAGCGAAATTCTGCTAAATCCGAGATCAATCGCGATCATTCCGGCAGAACCAAAATAACCTAAGGAGATTCTAACATACATCTAGAGCGGAAATCCAAACCTACCAATTCCGCTCCTGGAGATGGTTATAGAAAGGTGGTCATAGTCCTTAACAAGAAATTCTTGGAGCCACTACGAGAGAGGCAAAGAAAGGTTTTTTAAGGAATCGATGAACAAGAGCTTGTACTCGTAGGCATTGAGTCCACGTATTTCGTGATTGCGTATCCACGGCTCCTCGACCAAAGCAATCTGCTTCCCATGTTCAGCTCCTCCACATAGCTGCTTTATAGTGGTGAAGGTTCACTTGGATTTCTTTCAACGTAATCTGGATTATAGATGAAAGTTACGTCGACGTCTTCTGGCTCAGATTCCAGAAGAACATATTCGTCCTCCGCTTCGCCCAAAGTACAGAATAGGTCAATTGGTGCATGGAAATACGCATCATACGGCCATGGCAGTATAATCGGAAGTATACAGAGTCTTCCAGATGATTTTGATTTATGGAACTGCCAGGCTCTTCCTATCGAGTATCTCTTCGGTATCTCAATTCCATACAACATGGAATTAATAGATGGACCTTGACTTAACACAACAAGTCTCTCAGTCTATACGGATGGTTCTTGAAAGGGAGATCGAGTTGGCGGAGGTGTCTACATTCTGGAATACGGAGAACTCCAAATGAATGTAGTATTATTTAAGCTGAAATATCGGATTTTAAAAAGACTGCTATATGGCTCAGTTATAACAAGATATCAGACCAGGGTACTCGTATATATACTGACAGTTAAGCCACAATAAAATCTCTGATAGGTGTGTACACAACATCGATCGTAGTCCAGGAATGCCGGGCATCCTTAAAAATAATGGTGAGACATTCAACAGTGGTAGTCATTCGAGTGAGTTGATATTTAACCTTCTAATGCTTAAGCATGCCTCAAGCCACTCATCGCAAAAATGCCAATAAACGCAAATATAACTGATTTTCATTTAAAAAACTTTGAAAGTTTTTTAGCAACAGTTACAAGAGTTTTCGAAATGAAATATCTGTTATATTTACATTTATTGGCATTTTAGCGATGAGTACCTTGGGTATGCTTAAGCATTAAAGGGTTAAGATATTTCAAGCACCTGTGCTGCTGATTATTTGGCGAAAAAAGGCGCCATGATGCCTGACAGAATCATAAACTTCCTATGCTGGATTCCGTTAACTAAATTCAAGCAGCAAATTAGTAACTTTTACTATAAGCGCGTGTGAACCCATCTTCTTGGCCTGACACGCTCACTACAAAGTAGTGCAGTGGAGGTGATAACCGGTCACTGGAAATTTGGCAACCATGCGAGGAGACTTGGCCTGCCCTATAACCACTTCTGTACAAGCTGTTAGAATGAAGAGAAGGATGAGACCATTTTTAATTTTCTTAGTCATTGCCCGGCATTAGGAGATTTAAGCATCTGGTTTTGGGACATTGTTCCTTCTGTAGTCTTCTACTGCTATACTCAATCTGGCTTTCCTTTTCTCTTTTCATCCCTATCTAGCCTACTTTTATTTATGTTTCAGGCACAAATGGACCTACTGTAAAGAAGGTTGCCTGTTAACCTAACCTAACTTACTTACTACAGTTCTATTTGATATCCATATTGTCTCCGCCAAAAATTGTTTTAAAATTTGTTTGTTTTACCAAAAAATTTTATTTTGATCAAAAATTTATTTTTGTTATACATTTTTTTCACCAACATTTTTTTTTTTATATTTAAATTAAATTATACTTTGTATGTTTTTCACCAACAAGTCCAATTATTATTCTTATTTATAATTTTTAGGGAAATTCACGAAATGTCTACAACGAGTATCACCTTTTCGGTGACTACTTGGCAATTTATACGTTTATTCTTTCATGGTATTTGGCTGGGTCATATGCTGTCTCGCAAAGCCGGTGGTCTGTTTTGCGGTGAAGAGCAGTGCAAAGAAGCCTTAGCTTCTGCCCGAGAATTGACTTCGCAAATAAACGATTCTCATGGTTTGGTCATGTCGCTGTATGCCATTAATATGACCGAAGTAGCCGTCACGCTATTGACATCTTACGAATTGGCCAACATTTGATTTGATTTTGTGAAAAATGAAAAGGAAAATCCCAACACTAACACACTATTTGCAACACTCAGCAATCCGGCCGATCCAATGTCGTATGTGGTCAAACATTATCGTGAACATTGACTAACCAAAGCCATACAATGTGTTTTGGGTTCGGGCAGTCATAAGTCTCACGCAGGCAAACATAAAACGCCAGATTCGAATACAACAGCAGCACCGCCCGACACTATGGTCAGTAATGTTTTGAAATATACCTCCTTGTTGTGTGATACCTTGTCAGAGGATAATAACGATATAAATATTGCATGGTGGATAACTGTTTTGCAGATTGCTGTGCACTGGCTGCTGGGTGAGGATACATTGGCTGAAAATCTTTTGGAAACAGTGAAAATATTAACCAAACAATTGTCGGCAAGTGAAGATCATTTGCTCAAAGCTTAGCATACTATATTGAAGGCAAAAACCATATTGATTAGGTAAGCTGAAAAAGTTAGTTTAAAAAATGTACCTCAATATTCATAAACTATTTTTTCTGAGTGCTCCATTTGTAATTTCACAATTTTTTATTTGTGACCCCATAACCTCTTCAGACCGTGGTTATACATACATATGTGTACCTTACTTTAGTTCAAGTTGCAGAAAGTATCGTTACCTTAATCTCGTTGCCGATACTCGTGTTGTTTGCTATATGATTTTGTCTCTCTACTGTCAGTTCTACTGTCAGTTCTAGTGTAATATCTAGTGCCAGTTCTAGTGTCAGTTTTAGTTCATTTGTAATGCTGGATCTATTGATAAAATTAAAAAGTATTTGTTTACGATGTGAACATTTTAGATAATTTTTCATAAAAGTTTTTAAAACAAACCACCGTTAAGTACTTAATAAAAAAATACAAAATTTGAAATATAAATGAAGCAGTTCTTTAATCACTACTTTTCCTGTAACAAAAACATTTTCTATAATAAGATTAATTATTAAGCATTTATTTCCTATAATTTATAAACATTTTCTATATTGATAATCAATAGCTTTTATTTTCTCTGAAGAAAAAAGCAACATTAACATGTAGATACATGTTAACAGGCCACACTTTCACTTATTGCTGACTAACTATAGCCTGGTCACTAGCGATCTATCATCGGACAACAATGCACATGAATATTTATTGACCAACCCAATTTTGTGGCTGTTTTTTTTTTTTTCTTTTTAAAAAGTGTCAACTTTTGTACATTTATTTCATACGGGTAGAGCTGGTGCTGTCGCTGCTGCTGTAGCAGTAGTTGACAAAAAATTAACAGAAATTCAAAAGTTTTTCTTTCTAACACACAAACGCATTTTGTGTGCTTTAAACAATAGACGAAAAGCTTGTGTTTGTAAAAGGTTAACAATGAATATGAGTTTCCAACAATAGTAATTTTTTATCAAAATTGATATTAAAGGTTTTTTGTTGTTGTTGCTGGAAGTTTCCTTTGATTGGCTTTTAATAGACAAATGGCGTGTTAAATTTGGAAAATTAAATAACAAATCAAATCTATAAACAATAAGCAACAAAATAACTTCAAACAAAGATTTATGTTTATTTGGTTTATAAGAAAAAGGTGTGTTTTTAAAGGTATTGTTGCAGTTTTTTTTATGAAAAATGATTATAGTGGTTTGTATAATGTATTGAAAAACTTTTGTTTAAGGTGACAATAAAAATAACAAACAAACAAATCTTTGTAAATATTTATTAGTAATTTAAGAAAATATCAATGAGATTGATTTACCGAAAATGATTTATAGAATATAAACTTTCTTTGGAGTGCCACTGTATTACTTAAAAATCAGCTACAGATTGCACCCAGTTATAAATCAGTTTTAGCATCAGCTCTAGTTTAGTATGTGAGTCAGTTCTAGTTAAGTATCTGAGTCAGTTCTAGTTCAGTTCTAGTTCTAGTTCAGTTCTAGTTCAGTTCTAGTTCAGTTCTAGTTCAGTTCTAGTTCAGTTCTAGTTCAGTTCTAGTTCAGTTCTAGTTCAGTTCTAGTTCAGTTCTAGTTCAGTTCTAGTTCAGTTCTAGTTCAGTTCTAGTTCAGTTCTAGTTCAGTTCTAGTTCAGTTCTAGTTCAGTTCTAGTTCAGTTCTAGTTCAGTTCTAGTTCAGTTCTAGTTCAGTTCTAGTTCAGTTCTAGTTCAGTTCTAGTTCAGTTCTAGTTCAGTTCTAGTTCAGTTCTAGTTCAGTTCTAGTTCTAGTTCAGTTCTAGTTCAGTTCTAGTTCAGTTCTAGTTCAGTTCTAGTTCAGTTCTAGTTCAGTTCTAGTTCAGTTCTAGTTCAGTTCTAGTTCAGTTCTAGTTCAGTTCTAGTTCAGTTCTAGTTCAGTTCTAGTTCAGTTCTAGTTCAGTTCTAGTTCAGTTCTAGTTCAGTTCTAGTTCAGTTCTAGTTCAGTTCTAGTTCAGTTCTAGTTCAGTTCTAGTTCAGTTCTAGTTCAGTTCTAGTTCAGTTCTAGTTCAGTTCTAGTTCAGTTCTAGTTCAGTTCTAGTTCAGTTCTAGTTCAGTTCTAGTTCAGTTCTAGTTCAGTTCTAGTTCAGTTCTAGTTCAGTTCTAGTTCAGTTCTAGTTCAGTTCTAGTTCAGTTCTAGTTCAGTTCTAGTTCAGTTCTAGTTCAGTTCTAGTTCAGTTCTAGTTCAGTTCTAGTTCAGTTCTAGTTCAGTTCTAGTTCAGTTCTAGTTCAGTTCTAGTTCAGTTCTAGTTCAGTTCTAGTTCAGTTCTAGTTCAGTTCTAGTTCAGTTCTAGTTCAGTTCTAGTTCAGTTCTAGTTCAGTTCTAGTTCAGTTCTAGTTCAGTTCTAGTTCAGTTCTAGTTCAGTTCTAGTTCAGTTCTAGTTCAGTTCTAGTTCAGTTCTAGTTCAGTTCTAGTTCAGTTCTAGTTCAGTTCTAGTTCAGTTCTAGTTCAGTTCTAGTTCAGTTCTAGTTCAGTTCTAGTTCAGTTCTAGTTCAGTTCTAGTTCAGTTCTAGTTCAGTTCTAGTTCAGTTCTAGTTCAGTTCTAGTTCAGTTCTAGTTCAGTTCTAGTTCAGTTCTAGTTCAGTTCTAGTTCAGTTCTAGTTCAGTTCTAGTTCAGTTCTAGTTCAGTTCTAGTTCAGTTCTAGTTCAGTTCTAGTTCAGTTCTAGTTCAGTTCTAGTTCAGTTCTAGTTCAGTTCTAGTTCAGTTCTAGTTCAGTTCTAGTTCAGTTCTAGTTCAGTTCTAGTTCAGTTCTAGTTCAGTTCTAGTTCAGTTCTAGTTCAGTTCTAGTTCAGTTCTAGTTCAGTTCTAGTTCAGTTCTAGTTCAGTTCTAGTTCAGTTCTAGTTCAGTTCTAGTTCAGTTCTAGTTCAGTTCTAGTTCAGTTCTAGTTCAGTTCTAGTTCAGTTCTAGTTCAGTTCTAGTTCAGTTCTAGTTCAGTTCTAGTTCAGTTCTAGTTCAGTTCTAGTTCAGTTCTAGTTCAGTTCTAGTTCAGCTCTTGTTCAGTTCTAGTTCAGTTCTAGTTCAGTTCTAGTTCAGTTCTAGTTCAGTTCTAGTTCAGTTCTAGTTCAGTTCTAGTTCAGTTCTAGTTCAGTTCTAGTTCAGTTCTAGTTCAGTTCTAGTTCAGTTCTAGTTCAGTTCTAGTTCAGTTCTAGTTCAGTTCTAGTTCAGTTCTAGTTCAGTTCTAGTTCAGTTCTAGTTCAGTTCTAGTTCAGTTCTAGTTCAGTTCTAGTTCAGTTCTAGTTCAGTTCTAGTTCAGTTCTAGTTCAGTTCTAGTTCAGTTCTAGTTCAGTTCTAGTTCAGCTCTTGTTCAGTTCTAGTTCAGTTCTAGTTCAGTTCTAGTTCAGTTCTAGTTCAGTTCTAGTTCAGTTCTAGTTCAGTTCTAGTTCAGTTCTAGTTCAGTTGTTACAAATATAAGGAGATAAACTTACCAATAATAGTAAAAATAACTTAATTGCGTATTTCAAAGTTGTTACATACCTAAAAAGAAAAGAAGGGTAAAATAAATTTGATTAGTTTTCATGTGTATGGATATAAAGTCATTTTGTTTCAGTATCAGGATAAATCCTTTTAATCAAACTTAAATAAATTAAATTTTCTTTTTGTTTTAAACTTGTTCAAAATAACGTTAATTAAACTTGACCCCTTTTTTTTGCTGTTTGTCACAATATCGTTCACAACAACGACAAACATAAAATTGAAACAGGAATAAATAAAATGTCTAATTAAAATAAACTAAATTATTTACATTACGAAAAATAGTAGTATTTAGCATTTTAAATGTGAAATTAAATTATACGAGTATTTTCATTTCAAAATTATACGATATACGAACGAGAGTAGTTTAAACAATTTTTTCACTGTTCATTCATTTAATCCTCTAATGCCAAAATAAAGTATATTTTTGTTTATTTTTTCCATAAAAAATCGCCCTCGGGTGGTTGTTTGTGTGTGTATGTATGTCTGTTTATTTTAAAATTTGTAATGATAATAAATTTTATATAAAATACATAAACATTATAAATGCAGTACATTTGGCAGTTTTTATACACAAAGCAAAAACTACACAAAAAATAAAATCAGTAACAATTTTAATGCATACATTCCCATTATATGAAAAGCATATTAATCAGAGCATATATTTAAACAAACGAGGAGGGTTTGCGGACGAACAGAATCTTTATATATAATATTTGATTCATTTAAATAATTATATTCATTTTATTTTGTTCCACCCTCGAATCATTTATTTATTTGCTTAAATATAAAATTTTAACTAAATAGTATATTTGCTCACTAGTACACAAACATTCATAGAAACGCCTGCAAGTATGTGTCTAAAACCGATCAAAATATAGAACTATATATTTAGTACTCAATGGTCATTATTTGTGCAATTTATTTATACACTCATGCATATAAACGAATGTATAATTTCAGCAAATTTCCAACAAAAAAATTAAATGGCTTTATTAGGTTTTTTTTCCTAATTTGCTCATTGGAAAACTAAACCGACTGGGGACCAGTTTGGTGTTTAAGTTAAACTCAGGATGAATAAATACTAGTTGGTAAACTGAACTATAACAGAACTATAACAGAACTAGAACAGAACTAGAACAGAACTAGAACAGAACTAGAACAGAACTAGAACAGAACTAGAACAGAACTAGAACAGAACTAGAACAGAACTAGAACAGAACTAGAACAGAACTAGAACAGAACTAGAACAGAACTAGAACAGAACTAGAACAGAACTAGAACAGAACTAGAACAGAACTAGAACAGAACTAGAACAGAACTAGAACAGAACTAGAACAGAACTAGAACAGAACTAGAACAGAACTAGAACAGAACTAGAACAGAACTAGAACAGAACTAGAACAGAACTAGAACAGAACTAGAACAGAACTAGAACAGAACTAGAACAGAACTAGAACAGAACTAGAACAGAACTAGAACAGAACTAGAACAGAACTAGAACAGAACTAGAACAGAACTAGAACAGAACTAGAACAGAACTAGAACAGAACTAGAACAGAACTAGAACAGAACTAGAACAGAACTAGAACAGAACTAGAACAGAACTAGAACAGAACTAGAACAGAACTAGAACAGAACTAGAACAGAACTAGAACAGAACTAGAACAGAACTAGAACAGAACTAGAACAGAACTAGAACAGAACTAGAACAGAACTAGAACAGAACAGAACTAGAACAGAACTAGAACAGAACTAGAACAGAACTAGAACAGAACTAGAACAGAACTAGAACAGAACTAGAACAGAACTAGAACAGAACTAGAACAGAACAGAACTAGAACAGAACTAGAACAGAACTAGAACAGAACTAGAACAGAACTAGAACAGAACTAGAACAGAACTAGAACAGAACTAGAACAGAACTAGAACAGAACTAGAACAGAACTAGAACAGAACTAGAACAGAACTAGAACAGAACTAGAACAGAACTAGAACAGAACTAGAACAGAACTAGAACAGAACTAGAACAGAACTAGAACAGAACTAGAACAGAACTAGAACAGAACTAGAACAGAACTAGAACAGAACTAGAACAGAACTAGAACAGAACTAGAACAGAACTAGAACAGAACTAGAACAGAACTAGAACAGAACTAGAACAGAACTAGAACAGAACTAGAACAGAACTAGAACAGAACAGAACTAGAACAGAACTAGAACAGAACTAGAACAAAACTAGAACAAAACTAGAACAGAACTAGAACAGAACTAGAACAGAACTAGAACAGAACTAGAACAGAACTAGAACAGAACTAGAACAGAACTAGAACAGAACTAGAACAGAACTAGAACAGAACTAGAACAGAACTAGAACAGAACTAGAACAGAACTAGAACAGAACTAGAACAGAACTAGAACAGAACTAGAACAGAACTAGAACTAGAACTAGAACAGAACTAGAACAGAACTAGAACAGAACTAGAACAGAAGTAGAACAGAACTAGAACAGAACTAGAACAGAAGTAGAACAGAACTAGAACAGAACTAGAACAGAACTAGAACAGAACTAGAACAGAACTAGAACAGAACTAGAACAGAACTAGAACAGAACTAGAACAGAACTAGAACAGAACTAGAACAGAACTAGAACAGAACTAGAACAGAACTAGAACAGAACTAGAACAGAACTAGAACAGAACTAGAACAGAACTAGAACAGAACTAGAACAGAACTAGAACAGAACTAGAACAGAACTAGAACAGAACTAGAACAGAACTAGAACAGAACTAGAACAGAACTAGAACAGAACTAGAACAGAACTAGAACAGAACTAGAACAGAACTAGAACAGAACTAGAACAGAACTAGAACAGAACTAGAACAGAACTAGAACAGAACTAGAACAGAACTAGAACAGAACTAGAACAGAACTAGAACAGAACTAGAACAGAACTAGAACAGAACTAGAACAGAACTAGAACAGAACTAGAACAGAACTAGAACAGAACTAGAACAGAACTAGAACAGAACTAGAACAGAACTAGAACAGAACTAGAACAGAACTAGAACAGAACTAGAACAGAACTAGAACAGAACTAGAACAGAACTAGAACAGAACTAGAACAGAACTAGAACAGAACTAGAACAGAACTAGAACAGAACTAGAACAGAACTAGAACTAGAACAGAACTAGAACAGAACTAGAACAGAACTAGAACAGAACTAGAACAGAACTAGAACTAGAACAGAACTAGAACAGAACTAGAACTAGAACAGAACTAGAACAGAACTAGAACAGAACTAGAACAGAACTAAAAGCGAACTAGAACTCATCATCATTTCATTTTTTTCTTTCAACACTTTGTTATTTAAGAAACTTATTAAAATTTCCATTATCTAAATGGCTAACACAAATGCAAATAGTACCTCATTCTTTTGCAAAAGTTTTACCAAAAACTCACATTATTTGTGGTAACAACAGTGATAAATATAAATAGTAATACATGCATATTTTCATATTAAGTGAATATAAGTATAAATTGATTTAAGATACATGAGAAAATATTTATGTTTTCAAATCTAAATAGTTTTCATGTATGAATACTGGTAGTATTTGTGAGTGTATGCGTGTGAACATGCATAAACATGACTAAAAATGTAAACAGACATAATTTGTGTTTATTTTAGACCGTGTATGTAGATTTTCAACTTTCATTTATTTTATAGTAGCGGGTTGTTGATTGTTGGTTGCGTTGTTTGATTTGCTAAATGCAAATTACTCATACGCACCGTCAACAACGCAATTGAAAATTGTGCTCCTGTATTTGTTGAAGTAATAGAGTGTGTGTGTGTGTTCTGTGTATTTTTAATAAATGAATGATAAGTATAAATGTGTATGTGTGTAGATTCAGATTCAAATGTATTTGTTTATGTACATTACATGGAAAAACACTAATACAATCTTTAACAAACACTCATAGAATTTCATCATATGTACATAATTTTAGTTTTTAGTTTTTTTGAAGTGCTCTTCTTTAACATGCTCGTCAACAACAACGCCGTCATTAACATTATCATCGTCATCGTCATCGTCACCACCACCGTCATTTACTTTATGGAAAGGATATGCCGCCACTATTGGAAATTATTATGATTATTGTAGATGTTGTTGTCGTCATTGTTGCTGTTAGTTTACTATAATAGTAAACACTACTTGAAAATTTGTTTGCTGAACTACACTGAGAGAAATAATTGCTAACTACGAGAATCTACTTTCCATTTTATGGTGCTACAAATCAGAATTTAAAATAAATGGCGAAGTAAATCCAAAAACAGTTCCAATTCTAAATAATTTAAAAGCCACTTGTTAAAAATGCCTCTGTTATATAGGAGATTTCTGGATAATTTTCTTGCAGTGCTATTTTTTGAGTAATCAGAGGTTTGTGTGTAATATATCCACTCATACTTGCTCTTAAAAGTGCAAACACACACATGTCCCTTTATCAGCCACATTGTGGTTTCTACTATTCCACATAAATTCATCAACACACATACACACTTGTTCACCATATTTGTTTATGTATTAGTTTCCATGTATCTGTGTGTGTGTATGTGCATAACTAAAGCATAATTTCATTTATTATATTTATACTTTACATTGACTCTTACTATTGTTTTTGTTGTCGTTGCTGTTGTTGTTTTCATAAGCTCAATCCTTTAACAATTTTCGAGTAGCTTTTTTTGAATCTCCTCTTCAAACATTCCTCATATTTATTATGCATCAAACAAGTCATTCATACAGTTGTTCATTCGTTCAGCTACTCACTCACTCAGTCGTTCATTCATTTATTATAGAAAAACTTTATGGAAAACCGCATTTTCTACAGCCACAACTACTAACGCTGTTTCAGTTATTACCCATGAAGAGTGGAGCAGTTGAGAGAGAAATTACAGTATAGACTGTTAACAAAAGTGACACTAGAACTGATACCAGAATTTACACTTGGACATACATTCCAAATAAACTAGAACTAAACTAGAATTGAATCTGAAATTGAACTAGAACCGACACTAGAACAGAGACTTGAACTGTAACAAGAACTGAACTTAAATTGAATTACTACTGAACTAAAACTAACACATTTCTATAGAAAAGTGTCTTATTGAGACACATTTCTATAGAAAAGTGTTTTATTGAGACATATTTCTATAGAAAAGTGTCTTATTGAGGCACATTTCCATAGAGAAGTGTCTTATTGAGAAACATTTTTATAGAAAAGTGTCTTATTGAGACACATTTCCATAGAGAAGTGTCTTATTGAGAAACATTTTTATAGAAAAGTGTCTTATTGAGACTCATTTCTATAGAAAAGTGTCTTATTGAGACACATTTCTATAGAAAAGTGTCTTATTGAGACACATTTCTATAGAAAAGTGTCTTATTGAGACACATTTCTATAGAAAAGTGTCTTATTGAGACACATTTCTATAGAAAAGTGTCTTATTGAGACACATTTCTATAGAAAAGTGTCTTATTGAGACACATTTCTATAGAAAACTGTCTTATTGAGACACATTTCTATAGAAAAGTGTCTTATTGAGACACATTTCTATAGAAAAGTGTCTTATTGAGACACATTTCTATAGAAAAGTGTCTTATTGAGACACATTTCTATGGAAAAGTGTCTTATTGAGACACATTTCTATAGAAAAGTGTCTTATTGAGACAAATTTCTATAGAAAAGTATCTTATTGAGACACATTTCTATAGAAAGGTGTCTTATTGAGACAGATTTCAATAGAAAAGTGTCTTATTGAGACACATTTCTAAAGAAAAGTGTCTTATTGAGACACATTTCTATAGAAAAGTGTCTTATTGAGACACATTTCTATAGAAAAGTGTCTTATTGAGAGACATTTCTATAGAAAAGTGTCTTATTGAAGGATATTTCTATAGAAAAGTGTCTTATTGAGACACATTTCTATAGAAAAGTGTCTTATTGAGACACATTTCTATAGAAAAGTGTCTTATTGAGACACATTTCTATGGAAAAGTGTCTTATTGAGACACATTTCTATAGAAAAGTGTCTTATTGAGACACATTTCTATAGAAAAGTGTCTTATTGAGACACATTTCTATAGAGAAGTGTCTTATTGAGACACATTTCTATAGAAAAGTGTCTTATTGAGACACATTTCTATAGAAAAGTGTCTTATTGAGACACATTTCTATAGAAAAGTGTCTTATTGAGACACATTTCTATAGAAAAGTGTCTTATTGAGACACATTTCTACAGAAAAGTGTCTTATTGAGACACATTTCTAGAGAAGAGTGTCTTATTGAGACACATTTCTATAGAAAAGTGTCTTATTGAGACACATTTCTATAGAAAAGTGTCTTATTGAGACACATTTCTATAGAAAAGTGTCTTATTGAGACACATTTCTATAGAAAAGTGTCTTATTGAGACACATTTCTAGAGAAGAGTGTCTTATTGAAACACATTTCTACAGAAAAGTGTCTTATTGAGACACATTTCTATAGGAAAGTGTCTTATTGAGACACATTTCTATAGGAAAGTGTCTTATTGAGACACATTTCTATAGAAAAGTGTCTTATTGAGACACATTTCTATAGAAATGTGTCTTATTGAGACACATTTCTATAGAAAAGTGTCTTATTGAGACACATTTCTATAGAAAAGTGTCTTATTGAGACACATTTCTATAGAAAAGTGTCTTATTGAGACACATTTCTATAGAAAAGTGTCTTATTGAGACACATTTCTATAGAAAAGTGTCTTATTGAGACACATTTCTATAGAAAAGTGTCTTATTGAGACACATTTCTATAGAAAAGTGTCTTATTGAGACACATTTCTATAGAAAAGTGTCTTATTGAGACACATTTCTGTAGAAAAGTGTCTTTTTAAAACATAAAAAAGTGTCTTATTGAGACACATTTCTATAGAAAAGTTCATTTATGTGTAGTTAGAGGTAGTCGGCTGCTAAGCCGAGATTCAGCAGTTTCCTCCATGCTCACCAGTCAGCTGTACTGACTCCAGCGTTTCAACATCTTATAAGCTTTACCGTCTGGCCGCTATTCGTATTTTTATTTCAAATTAAGAAGACCTCTGAATCGAATCTGGATAGACAGCTGGAGAAGTAAACTGCATTACACTTTCCATAGACGTGTTACTCTCCAAATCTCCTCTCACACGCTTCCATTCATAGCCTTTCTGTATTGAAAGTATTAAAACATTAAAGATAGTCATCCTAGCTTAACGGATCTTATATTGATCTCATTTCGCTTTAATAAAAAGTTTTTTAGTTCTATCCTAAGCTGCATTAATCTAGGGTAATGTCATAGTTGCCGGAATTTCATAGGTCCCTGCCGCTCTCTAAATAAAGTAAATTACCTCAAAAGAAAATCGTTGTGTCCATTTATCCATTACTGGAGGTTACCATACAACCTCCAGAAATGGGATTATTGAATTTGACCTAGTTAGTTTTCATTTTCAGTTGTATCATGAAGCAATACCCTCACATCAAGCCTTCTAACTGAGTCATTCTGGACACACATCTTTATCTTCCACATGTTTCATTGGGAAACATTTTAAAAGCAAGACTCCCTATTATTTTCCTCCCTACTTTATAATGCACAGCATGCTCTCTCGTTTTGCACTTTAGAACTCATTCAATTAATTAATTTGTGTAAATTGTTTACTTCGCATTAATTGAATTTACATTTAATTTATGTGAATTTTACGCATCAAATATTTGCCAATTTTTGTGTTGTTGTTGGTTGTTTGTTGCTTGTTTGTTGTGTTAGTTGCTTTTATTGAAAATGTTTTTGAAAAAAGATAAACATTAATATAAATACTCTATAGAATTTCAAAGAGAATACTACTTTTATGCTAAATAGAAGCACTTGCCTGCCGCACGTGCAAATCCACCAGGAATTACAGGATTTTGCCAAGGTTTAAAGAATTGACCAGATAAATTTACTAGTAATTTAAAATTCTAAAGAAAACTTTTAGTATTAAAGGAAATTCTGTAATTTCACAAAAAGTATTGCACGTACTGGATAGTAATAGTGATGACAAATAATATGCAAAAATAGTTACTTAAGAGAATGCAATTCATTAGAAACTAATTCCTTAATCAGCCCTGGACTTTATAGTTTTTTCTTCTCAGAATAACAGTCATATTTTAATATACCATCGCGCCTTCTTAAAGTTTTTCTTTTAGAGGAAACATAAAGTATTCAATTGAACTTTACACCCACTTTATTTACTTTCATAAATATTCCTTAATAAACCTTTTCAGTCTTTATTAAAAAAGCATTTAAATCTAATTGTATATTAAGTCACTGCAAATAACGTTATTAAATGTTAAGCAACTCCAATAAAAAATCGAATAAAAACCAGCATAATTTTACCAATTTTTGCTACATAAACTGACCAAATGCTAAAAGAAACGCTGAATATTTAAACAAAACATTTTTATTTAAATGTCCATGGTCCAAACACAAAACATACAATATCCTAGACTATAATTTTCAATCTTATCGAAGGCGAAAACTTAACTCAAGCGTTGAATTACAAATGTTCTATGGCGCTGTTTAACCAATAGAGGTGATGGTGGTGGTGGTAGGAGTATAAGCAATTATTTGAAAACCCCGGCCGCCCCTTCTCTTCTCTTAAAAAGTCAAAACAAATACATTGTTTAAAACTGACCAAAACAAATAGTAAATAAAAGTATAAACCTAGTAGGAAATTGCAATGATTAGAACAGATCCAGAGCTGAAACTAGACCTGAACTAAAACTGAACTAGGACTGAACTAGAACTGAACTAGAACTGAACTAGAACTGAACTAGAACTGAACTAGAACTGAACTAGAACTGAACTAGAACTGAACTAGAACTGAACTAGAACTGAACTAGAACTGAACTAGAACTGAACTAGAACTGAACTAGAACTGAACAAGAACTGAACTAGAACTGAACTAGAACTGAACTAGAACTGAACTAGAACTGAACTAGAATCTGAACTAGAACCTGAACTGGAACCTGAACTAGAACCTGAACTAGAACCTGAACTGGAACCTGAACTAGAACCTGAACTAGAACCTGAACTAGAACCTGAACTAGAACCTGAACTAGAACCTGAACTAGAACCTGAACTAGAACCTGAACTAGAACCTGAACTAGAACCTGAACTAGAACCTGAACTAGAACGTGAACTAGAACCTGAACTAGAACCTGAACTAGAACCTGAACTAGAACCTGAACTAGAACCTGAACTAGAACCTGAACTAAAACCTGAATTAGAACCTGAACTAGAACCTGAATTAGAACCTGAACTAGAACCTGAACTAGAACCTGAACTAGAACCTGAACTAGAACCTGAACTAGAACCTGAACTAGAACCTGAACTAGAACCTGAACTAGAACCTGAACTAGAACCTGAACTAGAACCTGAACTAGAACCTGAACTAGAACCTGAACTAGAACCTGAACTAGAACCTGAACTAGAACCTGAACTAGAACCTGAACTAGAACCTGAACTAGAACCTGAACTAGAACCTGAACTAGAACCTGAACTAGAACCTGAACTAGAACCTGAACTAGAACCTGAACTAGAACCTGAACTAGAACCTGAACTAGAACCTGAACTAGAACCTGAACTAGAACCTGAACTAGAACCTGAACTAGAACCTGAACTAGAACCTGAACTAGAACCTGAACTAGAACCTGAACTAGAACCTGAACTAGAACCTGAACTAGAACCTGAACTAGAACCTGAACTAGAACCTGAACTAGAACCTGAACTAGAACCTGAACTAGAACCTGAACTGGAACCTGAATTAAAACCTGAACTAGAACCTGAACTAGAACCTGAACTAGAACCTGAACTAGAACCTGAACTAGAACCTGAACTAGAACCTGAACTAGAACCTGAACTAGAACCTGAACTAGAACCTGAACTAGAACCTGAACTAGAACCTGAACTAGAACCTGAACTAGAACCTGAACTAGAACCTGAACTGGAACCTGAATTAAAACCTGAACTAGAACCTGAACTAGAACCTGAACTAGAACCTGAACTAGAACCCGAACTGGAACCTGAATTAAAACCTGAACTAGAACCTGAACTAGAACCTGAACTAGAACCTGAACTAGAACCTGAACTAGAACCTGAACTAGAACCTGAACTAGAACCTGAACTAGAACCTGAACTAGAACCTGAACTAGAACCTGAACTAGAACCTGAACTAGAACCTGAACTAGAACCTGAACTAGAACCTGAACTAGAACCTGAACTAGAACCTGAACTAGAACCTGAACTAGAACCTGAACTAGAACCTGAACTAGAACCTGAACTAGAACCTGAACTAGAACCTGAACTAGAACCTGAACTAGAACCTGAACTAGAACCTGAACTAGAACCTGAACTAGAACCTGAACTAGAACCTGAACTAGAACCTGAACTAGAACCTGAACTAGAACCTGAACTAGAACCTGAACTAGAACCTGAACTAGAACCTGAACTAGAACCTGAACTAGAACCTGAACTAGAACCTGAACTAGAACCTGAACTAGAACCTGAACTAGAACCTGAACTAGAACCTGAACTAGAACCTGAACTAGAACCTGAACTGGAACCTGAATTAAAACCTGAACTAGAACCTGAACTAGAACCTGAACTAGAACCTGAACTAGAACCTGAACTAGAACCTGAACTAGAACCTGAACTAGAACCTGAACTAGAACTGAACTAGAACTGAACTAGAACTGAACTAGAACTGAACTAGAACTGAACTAGAACTGAACTAGAACTGAACTAGAACTGAACTAGAACCTGAACTAGAACCTGAACTAGAACCTGAACTGGAACCTGAATTAAAACCTGAACTAGAACCTGAACTAGAACCTGAACTAGAACCTGAACTAGAACCTGAACTAGAACCTGAACTAGAACCTGAACTAGAACCTGAACTAGAACCTGAACTAGAACCTGAACTAAACCTGAACTAGAACCTGAACTAGAACCTCAACTAGAACTTGAACCTGAACTAGAACCTGAACTAGAATCTAAACTAGAACCTGAACTAGAACCTGAACTAGAACCTGAACTAGAAGCTGAACTAGAACCTGAACTAGAACCTGAACAAGAACTGATCTCTGCTAACATTTAATGACAAATCTTAATTTCCAGCTGGGTTTAAAATTAAAATTTTTTCTACAAAACAAATACTCCTATATAGTTGTTGGCATTTCCATAAGTATCAATTTTATGTTAAAATTATTGTGGCTGATTTTTTTTGTCTTTTGCAAAGCTTTTCCAAACGCCAACTCACATGTACAACAGACAACAATCTGCTTGCAACAAAAGCCAAAACTGAACGCGGTTTAAACATTTAAACTGTTAAAGATCAACAATCAACAGGCAAACAACAAAAAAAAAAAAAATAAATATCAAAAATTATAACTGCCTGGTTGCTTTTGAGTAGGAGGTGGTTTACTCAGCTTGTCTTGGTTTGTTGGCCACTTAATACGAGTACAAAACATACTCAGCGTGTGCATTTTCAATAGCAACAAAAAAGAAATAAGATTATATCACAAAACGCGTAAAATACTTAAAAATGCTAGCAGCCAGACGAATATGTACGTTCGGACAAATGTCTCAAAACAAATACTAAGTATTTACCATAAGGTTCTTACAAAAAGCCAACATGATTCAGTGTCTGGAAAAACAAAGCATTCATAGCGGCTTGCTGGCTAATAAGTATTTTGTGCAAAACAAGAAGAAAAAAAAAACTGTTTTATTTGCGAGAGCCCAACCCTATAAATAGTTGGCTGCAAGCTTAAACAACTGTGATCATGTGGAGTAAGAATATTTCAGCGCTGCTAAACGGAGGGATAAATGGAAGAAATGAATATTATTATGATTATGTTCATATACATTGTGATCATAAAATACCTAGGGTTTATGAAATAAAATACCTGGGGGTGACCAAAATCTAGCCTAAAAATTGAGATAATATCTGCAAAAGGTAACGTTGTGATATACACTGGGAAAGAAAATAGGAGCGAAAGTGGAGTAGCTTTTATAATCTCGAAGGATATACGAAAATCCCTTAACTCATGGAGTCCTATCTCCGATCGTACAATAACTGCCCGTTTCTTCAGCAAGGTCGGAAAATGCCTCACAATCGCCCAATGCTACGCACCAACGGAGGATGCTGAGGATTCAGCTAATGATGAGTTCTACAATCAGTTAAATGCTACAATCCGCAAAATTCCAAATCGTGATATTCTCTTGGAGACAGGAGATTTTAACGCAAAGATTGGTACTGACAACCATGGCCTATCTCACATCATGGGAACTGAAAACAACAATGGAGATCGATTTATAGAATTCTGTCAAACATTTGATCTATTGATTGGTGGTTCAATCTTCCCTCATAAAGATATTCATAAATATACGTGGACATCCCCAAATGGTAATACGTGGAATCAGATAGATCACATCTGTATTCGTCGAAAATGGAGAAGAACATTAGTAGACGTGCGCACTAAAAGAGGCGCTGATATGGACTGCGACCACGAGCTAGTGGTAGCCACAATAAAAATTAAACTTAAATACATAAACGCTTAGATGTCACAAAACTACGTGATAAAACTAAAAATTATAGAGTTGGAGAATTGTTAAGAGATTGTTTGCCATCAAATAACAAAACATGGGAAGAAACATGCAACCTGCTTAGAAATTTGGCAAAAGACGAAATAGGATACAAATGTAAGGAATATAGAAAAATATGGAAATCAGACATCACCTGGTATTTAATACAGGAAAGAAATCCCTTAAAACAACAGCAATTGGAAGACCCAAATCTAAAACCGCAATACAACACCGTAGCAAAGGCCGTTAAGACATCAGCCCGAAAAGACAAAAGAAAATACTTCGAAAATAAAGCCATTGAAGCAGAAGCAGCTGCAGGAGCGAATAACATGAAAGAGCTCCACCAACTTCGACTTTCGAATCAAAATATGAGCCGTAACCATGCCAAGGATGCAAATGGTCAGCTACTTACCAACCTTGAAGATCAAACTCGTCTTTGGAAACAACATTTCGAAAGCATTAGTAACATCGCTGAAGACAACAGTGTAGAAAACCCCTTAACTTCTTTCGTAGCAACTACAACTGTTGACCACATAATATCTGACGATGATCCCAGTTTCGATAAAATTACATGCGCTAAGCTATTGGAAAGTTATTAAACTGATCGAACATTTAAGCTTAAAGAAGTAGACTTTTAAAGTCCTAACCAACCCATTGAAGCTGGAGTCCCCCAAGGCAGCATCCTAGGACCCTTTTTATACCCTTCACCATGAGCGGCAAGGGTATATATAAGTTTGTCATTCCGTTTGTAATTTCTACATTTGTCATTTGCGACCCTACAAAGGAAATATATTCTGGATCGTTATAGATAGCAAAGTCGATATAGCCGTCTGTATGTTGAAATCAACTTTCCGTAGCCCCCAAATAACTTACATACATGATTCATACATCAATATATCGGGAATTCTTCCGGTTCGGAAGCTAGCTCGTGCATTAGCTAACCTTTTCAGCACTTTAAACTGTGCCGGCTAATTTCCTATATGTTGTAAGGTTGCTCATGTAACGCCAATTCCTAAAAAGGGAGGGGCTAATAACCCTGAAAAATATCGCCCAATAGCTATTTGTTCTGCTGTTTCCAAAGTTATGGAGAGTATGGTTAGCTACCATGTTGTGAAATATTTAGAGTCCAACAATTTACTCAGCGAACGGCAGTATGGATTTCGTAGAGGACGCTCTACGGGAGACTTGCTGGCCTTCCTATCGGAAAAATGGTGTCGCTCCATACACGGTTTTGGTGAAAGTAAAGTGGTGGCTCTAGATATTTCTAAAGCGTTTGATAGAATATGGAATGGTGCGCTTTTAGCAAAACTTATTGATTCTGGTGTCGGAGATTGCACTATACGAATTGTAATAGATGGAATCTCATTAGAGGAGTTCAAGATCAATTAAGGGGTATCGCAAGGCTCCATACTTTCTCCTACTCCACTTCTTATCTTTATAAATGACCTTCTACGTCAAACTTCCACCCTTATGTACTCTTTTGCAGATGAAAGCTACATTTGACATTCATATGCATTCAATTATAGACCAAGCCTGTCGGTGATTGAGGCAAAACATGAATGATATACTTAACCAAGATCTTGTGACAATCTTTGTGTATGTTAACACACAAAAACACACAACAGATCATGTTGCTCCATCTGTTTTTACAGTTGGTGTAAATATTAAGGAATCAGAAGCTCTTGATATTCCAGGCATGAGTATTCAGTGCGATGTCCGCTACACAAAACACATTTTTCGAGTGTCTAAAGAAGCATTCAAGTGCCTTGGTTTTCTAAAACAGTGTAAGACATACTTTGCTCCATCTGATCTCCTTACTATTTACACCACTTATATCCGAACGAAAATGGAATACAACTCTCATGTGTGGGCCGGTGCTTCAAAGTATATTTTGGATTTACTCGACCGCGTTTAGGAGAGGGCGAAGGTGCTTATCGGTGACAGTAGGATATCCAGCTCTATTGACTCACTGGAACATCATTGCAATGTGGGTTGTGTTTCACTCTTCTACCGATACTACAACGGTATGTGCTCTGCTAAAGTTAGAATTGTTTACACACGTTCTTCGGCAAGGGCTCATCAATTCGTTGTCGACTGGACAGTGGATAGAAAAACATATTTCAGGGAAAATTCGTTCCTTAGCCGTACTGTCCATATGTGGAATAAGCTTCCTCCTGAAGTCTTTCCTGTCACTTTCAATATAGGAAAATTCAAATCAAATCTCCACAAACACTACTACCTCTATCTTCCCTCCCATAACCTATTTTCCTAGTTCCAACACAATGCTTTGTATGAGTAGAGGTCAGCCCCTAAGTGCCGGTCCAAGAAAAAAAAAAAAACATATGGTTATCTAATGATATTCATTTAAAAGACCTTTACAAAAATAAAAATTTGAAGTTTTTTCTTTAAAGTAGAATTTAGCGAAGGGTATATAAGATTCGACACAGCCGGATATAGCTTTATTACTTATTGAATTTAACTTTGTATGGGAGGTACCACGCCCACTTGAAATTTCAAAACAAAATGTTGCCTATAGTTCCTCCATCTATAGCCTTCAAACGAATAAACATACACATTCAAACAAATAAACATACACATTCATTTGTATATAAGGAGTGAGATCGTAAAATTCTCAACACACGTTTTTCATGAAAACTTTTAACCCAAGTATTATTTCATTTTCTTTTTTTTATCAAGTTACCTTTGTAAAGCATGTCAGTTATTATGTTTAATGTCAATTATATTCATTTGTTGTTAATCTGATTAAAATGAGTGACGAGAAAAAAGTGCGTACTAAAATTATTAAATATTTTCAACAAAACCCAACTTGGTTCTCGAAAAAGTTGGCCAAACAATCAAAGGTCTGCCATCAAACTGTTTCCAATGTTATTTAACAGTACCGGGAGAACTTGTCCGTTGATAGAAAACCTGGTTCATGTAGAAGGAATGGTCCACACGATGTTTCTAAAGCCAATAAATAGCATTTTCAAAAGAGCTCCCAACACATCCGGTAGGAAATCAGCCCGGTTAGCTTCGTACTCGGACTATTTTGTACGAAAAGTTAAAGCCAATGAAGGCTTAAAAGCATACAAGGCTCAAAAAGTTCCTAACAGGAACTCTGCTAAAAATTTAGAGGCCAAAAACAGAGCACGGAAATTGAAGTTAAGAATTTTTCGATCTCACTCCTTATATAGATAAAACTTATGTGTGGGATAATTTGTTTGGATATCTATATAAATCAAGCATTTATGGTCGATAAAGTCCTTTTTCGGGAGTGAAATGCGTTTTTGAGCTGAAGAAAATTTTATCGAAATATCTTCGAAATTGCGATCTGTACTTTGAGCCTAGGTTTACATGAACAGCCAGACAGACGGACGGACGGACGGACGTACATCGTGAACGTAATTCTGAGTAGATGGGTATGCTTTGCTTTAAGTTAAATTTCTATAATCTGAAATTACTGCTGACATCATTTAAACATGACTCACATGTTCTCCGCCAAAGTTTTGTGCATTCACCAAGTCTCTGCATTTATCCCCTGCCCATAATATTTAGTGTATTCATGTAATAATGCTCTAGGGTCAAACTGCATAACTTTTTTTTTTAAACAAAATTCTTTTCTATTTATGTGTGTGTTTGGGTTTTTTTTTTTTTTAAACTTAAAGACATATTTATTTCGTTTGTTTCCTAAGCTGTTTAAGTCTTTTTAACCATTTTTGGTGGTTTCATACATATATACCATTTTTGTTTCTTTTTTTTTCGTTTATTCCTAGAAGATTTTGATCATTTTGTTTTTTGGTTTAACAAAAAACCGTTTATTTATAATTGCCCACAATTTATTTGGCCAAACGTTTTCAATTACCTCATGCCTGGTAATACCAAAATTAAGTTGAAACTGTAATGAAAAACTGGCCAAGATTTGTAAAACCATATAAAACGTTTTATTTGTTTTCATTAAACAACAATTGACAAAACCATAAAATATGTGTCTATATGAGTATTGTGTGAGTTTTCAATGATATTTTGTGGGTTTTTGCTTTTGACCAATTGCTTTAATGTCTGTGTTGGCCAAATGGTTGACAGTGGTGCAAAGTTAAAATGGAATTGAAATTCTATGGAAAACCTTCCACAGTTCCTTAAAACTATTACTTAGAGTAAATTTTTATTATTTCTTGATTTTAGGTCCGTTCCCAAACTATCATTCTCTGCTTAATGCTATAAAAAAATCGCTAAAAACAATTATCTAATGTGGTCTCTAACGCGCTTCTATTGCACTTACCTCTACACTGCTGCCATTTAAACAAAAATACGTTAGTAATTTAAAAGCTGCGTTATTTAAGCATTTATAAAGTTTCATATTTAATGTGACCGCAAAAGATTCAATCGTTTAGATTGCGCCTCATAATGAGCCATTTAAAGTGCAATTTATTTATGTTTTTGTTTTTGTTGCTGTCGTTGTCATTGTTGTTGCAGTTTTTGTTTTCTAAGTGTTGGTTTTATTGTTGTTCTATTGTTATAGGTTGTTTTTGTTGCTGTTTGTGTCCATGGTTTTTAATTTATTTTTGGCATTTTACCAAAAATTTATGGTTTTATAGGTGAGGTTTGCTTTTTGAACGAGAGACGCTTTTTTTTTTTTAAATAAATAGCAGCCAATAATAAATACATACAAAAATCTGCAGTTAAATGAGTTTGGATAAAGTAGAAAATACATAAAATGAAGTAGTGAGATAAAAAATTGGAAAATTCTTAAAGATTTAGTGAAATAAAAGGATTTTTTTTTTTTAGATTTTTGAGAATTCTGGGATTTTGTTAAATCATTTTATTTGGTTAATTTTAATGAATTTAAAATATTTGAAACAAATTTTAATTCCTAATTTATTTCCCCATAAAAGGGATTTTTTTTAAATTTTGGGAATTCTAATTTTAAGTTAAAACAAAGTTATTAATGATCATTAAAGCAATTGATAGCACTAAAACTAGATTTTCTATTCTGGGATGTTAATTCTGGGATGTTAATAAATCATTTTATTTGGTTAATTTTAGTGAATTTAAATCATTAAAAAAAAATAGCGCACCCGGCGAACTTTGCCTCGCCCTAATTTTAAGCCTTCAGACAAACTTTAGAGTAAAACTCGATTTTCGATTTTTCCAATTTTCCGACTTTTCCGGAGGGATTTTCCAAAATTTCATTTTTTTAATTTTAGAAAATAGTTATTTTCGTACGAAATCTAAAATTTTAGTAAGTTTTCTTTTAGCTCACAAAATTTTTCTAATGATGAATGTTTACATTTATTTTTCACTATTTAACTGACACTTAAATGACCTGTCAAAATATGTAAAAATAAATGAAATTCTTTAATATACAATTTTTTAATTTGACATCAAACTTTGGCAAAGAAATAATTTTCGGATGAAAATTACAATTTTAGTGTTTTTTTGTTTACAACACAAAATTGTTAAAATCAATAAAATGTACTTTTGTTTTAAATTATTTAACAGTCAACTGCATGACCTCTCAATATATGTAAAAATTAATAGAATTCTTTGATATACATTTTTTTAATTTGACATCAAACTTTGGTAAAAAAAAAATTCAAATGATAACTAAAATTTTATTGATTTTTATTTTACATCATAAAATCATTAAAATCCCAAAAAGAGTAATATTAGTTTTTATCAGTTAATATATAATTAAATGAGCTTACAAAATATGTAAAAAGAAATTAAATTTTTCAATACATATTTTTATAATTTGATATAAAACTTTGGACAAACATATTATTTCACATACAAATTACAATTTTAGGGATTTTTTTTTTACCTCAAATAATTTGTAAAATCAAAACAGTGAATTTTTTTTTTTTTAATTATTTAACAGCTAACTAAATAACCTTTCAAAATATGTAAAAAGAAATAAAATTCTTTAATATATAGTTGTTTTAATTTGCCATCAAACTTTGGAAAAAATAATTTTGGTGGAAAACCACAATTCTAGTGATTTTTCTTTTACCGCACAAAATTGTTGAAAACAAAAATTTTTACATTTATTTAGTGTTATTTAACAGACATTTAAATAAGCTTTGAAAATATGTAAAATGAAGGAAAATCTTTCAATATATATTTCGGTAATTTGACATCAAACTTTGGCAATTAAAAAAAAATTTCAAATGAAAACTTCAACTTTAGTGATTTTCCCTTTACATCACAAAATCATTAAAATCCAAGAAAAAGTATTTTTATTTTTTATTATTCAATAGCTAATTAAATGAGCTTTCAAAATATGTAGAAAGTAATAAAATGTTTCAATATATATTTATTTAAATTGACATCAAACTTTGGACAAACATAATATTTCTTAAGAAAATTAAAATTTTGGAGATTTTTTCTTTTACTGCAACTGCTCACCCACTTGCATGGCGAGAAGGGAACAAATTTAGAGCTCAAACTAAAAATCTTCAGTCTCTAAAATGCAGTTCAGATTCTAGCTACGTTCTGGAATAAAATATCAGTGTACAATAGCCGAAAATCCTGGAACGCCTTGCTCAAATTCGATACTGAATGAAGTGAAGAGGATAACATGGCTTTAAATATTTAAAAAAAAATATAACTCAGGAAGAAAACGAAGATCTTTCAACTATTGGTACACATGTAGCTCAAATTGGTACGGAACATCTTTTCACGAATGCTGACATAAACAATTGGATTCAAGAAGAATTTCATGTGGATAGTAATGAGGAGTAAATGGAATTATCAGACATGGAATCGGAGGATTTATACTATAGTGGTCAGTACTACGTGATTCAGCTTACAACTTAAATTTTTTAATAAAATTTTGGGTTCTGTTATCGCGAATATTCAGTTTTGGTGACTGGTCTGGTTTTTAATTAGTCGCGAATACCGAGCTTGCACTGTATTTGAATTCCTAAAATATTTCCCCAGAAAAGGGATTTTTTTTAATTTGGGAGAATTCTGGTTTTAAGTTAAATTGAAGTTATTAATGAAATATAAGCAATTTTTTGCAGGCATGGGATTTCTGGGATTTAATCTGTTTTGATAAAACTCCCACAACCCCTTTATTAAGATTTAGCAACAAAAGTGCTTAAAAACCCACAAACATGTCTGTCCATTAATTAAATATCATAAATCAACTTAATTTCAATATGAGTTTCCATAATCAAACTTATTTATATACTTTAAATCTTCATGAATAATTGCCTAAAATGTATCAAATTTCTGGGAACTAACAAAACAAAAAAATTAACAACGTCAAACTGTCTATTTAGCAAAAGAATACAAAATCAGGCATCAATCATGCTCAATAAAATTAATAAATATTAATGCAAGGCATTTGGAAAGAAAGAACAAACAAACAAGCAAATAACCAGCAAACGAAACAAGCCGCAAATTGATAGGAAACAGAGTTCAGCTCTTTTATTTTTTGCTTAGCTGAAATTCTGAAACAAAAAAATCTCAAATCTCTACACAAAACACCAGCATAAAAATTTAAGATCAATTGGGTAAAAAGATTTGTAATAAAACAAATTCTAACAAATCAACGCCCCCACATTAAAACAAGACAGACGGACGGACAGACAGGAGGGCAGCAAATAAGAGAAACCAGATGGTTGTTGGAAAGTGTTAGGGGAAGGCAAGGAAGTTCTTGATTTCAAAATGATAATTGAGCAGCAAGTACTCAAGTACTTTGCAAATACACACACGTTTTTCTATAAACAATTAACAATTTTGTATAAAATTTTGTGGTTTTATTTGTTGGTGTTTTCGTTTATAATAAATGAGTCATTTTCATTATATTCAAATGGTTCATAAGGAATATTGACCACAAATTAATTGTACTGTACTGTATTGTGTTGTGTATTTAATACACACAATTTATTGCTTACTAAATGATGGAGGGAAAGGGGGTAAGGTGGGAATAGATAGCAAAATGTTGATAGTGGTATAATAAACGAGGTTTGATGGCATTTATAAACTTATTTCATTTTCTTTAGAAAAATTACAACTTTTCTGCATTTAAATAAAATAATCTACAAACAACCCTCGTTTATTACAAAATCAAACAATAAAATTCAAAAATACACGGACACTGTCTGCTATATTTTGCACTCGATCACTATTTTTATATGCAAAACGCGTTTTTATGAATAATTTGTAATTTTTTTTTTTTATAGAGAAAAAACCAAAATAAACAAATAAACTGTCATATACAGCGGTTTAAGCTGTCATTATCGTTATGCTTAAATATGCATCATACAAGACAACAGCAAACGACAACATTAACAAGCAACAATTGTGGCCAACAAAATTGTTTATATTCTACTCGTATAGTAGATTAGACCACCTTTTTTTTTGTTTTGTATTTGTCCAAGATTAGTCACTTCAACAAAAGCCCACCAACACACAAGACTCAGCAGTAAACAGGAAAAAAAAAAGAAACACAGTCACAATTTCTGTTAAACTTTGTACTTAACAAAATGTTGTTGGAGGCATATGCAGACATGCTTGCATACTTGCATTTAGCAATATTGCTGATGATGATGCAAGCCAATTTTCATGAAAACAAAGGCTTTTCAACTTTTCTGCTTTGTTTGTTGCAGTTTCAAAATGTTGACTTGACCTCTAAATGCCATAAAACTGATAACCTTTTTGAGAAGAAGAGACACCAAAGCATGCTGCTTAAAGCGATAAGGCTGGCAACAATAGTGTTGCTGCATGGCTGGTAAAACGGTATCTGTTGCGTTGTGAGGCAGAAGCATCAAATATGAATGAAAAAGCTAGTAATACTACAAACACACGTACAGACATAAATTAAAAGACAAACTTAAGAGGAGGAGAGAAAAATAGCAGAGTTTTCTTAACATAATAGAAATGCAATGTCCAGGAGTATCTCTACATTTTCTATAGCTATTGGCATTCCAAATCCATTTTGTCCAAAATTTAAAACATTCCCTGATAATAAGGCATTAGCAGTAGAGGATTTAGAGGCTGCTAGTAATGACAGTGATTTTAGTCGATTTTTGTGTCATATATTAACCCTCTAACCCGCAAGAGTGCCTCAAGACATGCATTACAAAACACCAGTTATCTTTAAAAGTAATTTTAATATTTTTTTTTTTTTAATGTAACGGTGACTTTAGTTATAGATTTGTTAACATTTCTCTCGAAGGTCGAAATGGATTCAGACTTTTAGTTTTTGTTCTGTCAGCTGATTTGTAAGTTAAAATTTGTGTGTGATTTTTTTTTTTTTTTTGAAATCAAAGTTTTACTAACTTTTAGGCGGCCGATCTATTCGAAGTATATTTTTTTTAAAGTTAAGATATTCTTTTTTCAGTCTATGTATTTGTAAATGTTAAACAATTAACAAAAATTGAGTTGAGAACGCAAAAACTAAGAGGTGCCTCAGGGCACTGTTGCGTATGGTATAGTTTTTTACTTTTTTGTTATATTATTTATTATATAAAAAAAATGATAGGAATGATAGGAATGGCAGATATAGACCACAGACAGACTAAATTATCCGCCTTGACACATGATCAGTTGGTACTGCACAAGAAGATCAATAGCCAGGAAGTTCGAAAGTTGGTGAAAAAGCAGAAAAAACATCCAGTTAATGACGTCTGTTATGACAATATCGAGTAATTTCCAATCGGGTTATTTGTTATATAAAAAAAAATGATAGGAATGGCAGATAGAGACAGCAGACGGAATAGATTATCCGCCTTGAATCATGATCAGTTGGTACTCCACAAGAAGATCCACAGCCAGGAAGTTCAAAAGTTGGCAAAAAAGCAGAAAAAACATCCGGTTAATGATTTCTGTTATGACAATATCGACCACTTTCTAATCTGCTTAGGCAAAAAAGATGGTGCAAACTATGCAATCACAGTGAGTTTGCTCAAAATGCGATCTTCATTTATGCTGCTCAAATGCCAAAACTTGTTCTTATGAGTATCATCGTAGAAAGTAAAATATATTTTCTTACTTTTTGTATATTTTTCATTAGTTTTTCAATTAAATCGTATCATAGTTAATTACAGTTTACATCTTACTATTTTTTTACACCTAAACCGGCAACAGTGCCCTGAGGCGCTCTTCACCTTTTTGCACCAGGTTCTTAAACTCAATATGCAATTTAGATTCTGATGGCTGTTCTGAGTTTATTGAGTCATAATTACCTTAAAAAAAATTATTAGACAACTTTTTTTTAGCTTTTTAAAGTTTGCGGGTTAGAGGGTTAATGCCTTGCATGCTTTAGTTACGATTTTTCGTTGCTGGGTGAGTTTGAATAGGGACGTTTATTAAATCAATCGTCCTTATTAGAGATATGTATTTTTATCACATTTCATTAAGAGTTTTGGCGTATGATCATTATCTCTGGTGGAGGACTCCACGGAATTGTAAAATTTTCTGTGGCTACAGGAATAGGGTCAAAAAGGAAACGTGCTAACGCCCACATTTTTCAAGATTCTAATCCAGACATGTCAGCTCTTTTTTAAAATAGAATAAGATGCATTATCTGTACTAGTTAAGAGCGAAATTTACCCCCCAAACATTCGAATTTCCGTTTAGGCTGTGCCATGATGAATCAATCAGTCAGTAACAGTTTTTATACAGGATGTGTTTTATTTTTATACCCTTCACCATCGTGAGAAGGGTATATATAAATTTGTCATTCCGTTTGTAATTTCCACAATATAATTTTCCGACCCTATAAAGTTTCTGAATCCTTATAGATAGCGGAGCAGATTTAACCATGTCCGTTTGTCTGTCTGTCTGTCTGTTGAAATCAATTTTCTGATGACCCCAGATATCTTCGGGATCCAAATCTTCAATAATTCTGTCAGACATGCTTTCGAGAAGTTTCCTATTTAAAATCAGCAAAATCCGTCCATAAATAACGGAGATATGAGCAAAAACCCGAGACAAACTCAATTTTTGAGTCCAAAAATGAAGGTAACACATTCAATGGTAATTAATGCTCTTTTATTTTAATAAATTTTCTATTTGTTTTAGAGTCTAAAATGTTCATGATTTTTTGGCTCATACACAACCTCTTGCCACCACAACAAGATATATCAACTGAAGCTAGTGCTATTATGGATTCGCCATAATAGCAGCTACAGCCGAAGAAATGGATGCTAAGCTCAAGTTGCTTAAGCTACATTGCCGAAATATTCCTCCTAAATTAGTAGTGATTGGTGAAATATGTAATATGAAGTCAAATTTTGTATAAACAAATGATATCAAATATCCATTTATGACATTTTTAAATGCACTTGATGCTTTATTTAAGACATTCTTATTGTTGAATCTTCAATATCCCGAAGAATCTGACGTTTTTTATAATTTTATTCAAGCAGTATTATTTATGATGACAGTGTATCGATCATAAAACATGATATTTTACAACTAAGATTTTAATTTAATATGTAAAGAAAATCAAATATAATTTCTGTTAATTATCAATAAAAAAAATATCATTTAAGGATTCGCTTATGTAAATGAGGAATTAATAAACAAAATACCAACACTTAATCTAAGAGAGAAAGTTTAAATTCATTAAGTAACAGGGAAAAACCTAAAACTTTTGGTAATTAAAGTCAAATTGTTTAGAAAGCCAGTTATCATAGGTTTGTAAAAATTTATTAGAAAATATATCTCCTTTTTTCTTTATAGCTTATTAACTTTTTATTTTTCTATGTATCTTTTTGCCTTTAACTGTTATATTGTGTGTGTATTGTTTTTTTTAAATACTACTACTTGTATGCAGTAAATCCAAACAAAAAAGAAACGCAATTTTCTGTTTTGCTCTGTTGCTCTCAAGAAATAACGAGAAACAAAAAGCCAAGATCGTCACTAAAGTGACACAGTGATAACCTTTCGAAGACAACTCAAAAATGTACAAGAAACCAACAACTAATGAACGATATTGAGAAACAATGACAAACTTTTATAACAGTTTAATGACACATTTACACTAGGCAAGAAAATATTTTGCAAATTAGTCTCCTATAGAAGAGAGTTTTCCTATACAAAACAGACTCCTATCAAAGACAGTTTTCCTATAGAAAACAGTCTCCAATAGAAGACAGTTTTCCTATAGAAAACAGTCTCCTATAGAAGACAGTTTTCCTATAGAAAACAGTCTCCTATAGAAGACAGTTTTCCTATAGAAAACAGTCTCCTATAGAAGACAGTTTTCCTATAGAAAACAGTCTCCTATAGAAGACAGTTTTCCTATAGAAAACAGTCTCCTATAGAAGACAATTTTCCTATAGAAAAAAGTCTCCTATAGAAGACAGTTTTCCTATAGAAAACAGTCTCCTATAGAAGACAGTTTCCTATAGAATACAGTTTTCCTATAGAAAACAGTCTCCTATAGAAGACAGTTTTCCTATAGAAAACAGTCTCCTATAGAAGACAGGTTTCCTATAATAACAGTTATCATTTGGAGGCAATTTTTGAGTGGTATATAATCTTCCTTTGCTAACAGTCTTTCTGTATAAGATATATAGTTAAACGCTGTGTCTATATAAAGAAATTTTCACTGTTAGTGTAAAGGCTTTGTTTTACGATTAACATCTTGTCAGCTTTAGCTGCTAAACGAACTCACAGTTATTTAAAAATAAAATTCATACATATTGTAATCAATAAACTAAAAACAATAAAAAGCTGTTTTATTTCTTAAATTTTTAATGATCTTAAGCGCAATAAAAAATCAATATGATCAGTTTTTCTCATTACATGCGTACATATTGGATACTGATTTCTATAGGGAAACTGTTTTCTATAGGAGACTGTTTTCGATATTGAATTTGTCTTCTATATGAGACTCTTTGTTATAAGGAAAACTGTCTTCCATTGGAGCCTGTTTTCTACAGAAAAAAATTTCTTCAATTGGACACTGTTTTCTATATTAAAACTGTCTTTAATTGGAGACTGTTTTCGATAGAAATACTATATTTGAAAATTATCTTCACAGGAAAACAATTTTCTATATGAAAACTATATCCACATGCTGTTTTCTAAATTTACTCAATTTCCTGTAATACGTTTAATATTTCATCAATTATCCTGTATTACTTGCCTTAAGAATGTCCTCATTTTGACACTTGGAATCTACCAAACATATATAACAAACAAAACTTATCGTCCTACTCTAACTCCTTTTTTTTTGCTCCGACTCTAATAACAATGTTTCATTGTTATTTAAAGCTATCAAACTGTTGGCAACATTGTCATCAGGGTTATCAAGTCATGTGACAGGTAGCCCTAGTGTATGTTTAACCTTTTGCGCTTCTTTGTCAGCTTCATCCCTTTCACAAGCATGTGAGTCACAGAAACAACAATAATAGTCATCGGGTGTTTTCAAAAGAAATTGAAAGATGTTGCAGATGAGAAAAAAAAAAAAAAACAAAAAAACTCCCAACTCCAAATGTATGTAAGTCTTGGCAGAATACTTTGTTTGATACTCTTTCATATTACCAGTATATGGGTTTATATCTTTCAGTTTTTTCTTCATCAGCTTCATCTTGTCTGGTTGGTCTTTTGGTAACAATGGCAATGATACTTTAAATATATTTTTTTCATAATACTGGTTTTGGTTGAATTGAAGTTTTCAAAATAATAGAATTTCTTTGGGGAATATACATATATATATATATGTCAGTGTCTTCTTTGTAGCTTTTGGCTGACAATAAATAAATATTTAGGATCATGGTTATGGACATAAGAACATTCAAAACAAGATGAATGTCTGTGAATCCTTATGTTTACAAAAGCTATGACAAGGAATAAAAGTTTGTAAGGATTTGGTTATTAAAATCAAATTTTTAAATTTAAGTTTGAAATAAAAATAAATTCTGTATAAATTGTTCAAGGAAAATATAATTGAATTTTAAAAGAGAAATTAAAGACATTTTTAATTTTCCCTTTCTTAAACATTTTGCAATATTATGGAAGGAGTATTTTACTTATTTTGCACACATTTTCAATTTCAATAAAATACTGGTTCAAAAGGTTAACACAACAAGAAGGCAAGTAAGAATAGCAAGAAGCTGCTAATAGATTTGTGCCCATTCACAACAATGCACTTCATCCGAAAACTCATTCAGTATCACACACACTGGAAAGAAGGTACCAACCTACAGATGGCGGCTTCTTTAGCTTTAGAGCTTCAGTTATATTTCTTCTTTTCCTTTGTTAAGAAGATATAAATTCCAATTGTAAAAAGAGTAAGAAATGGCAAATAATACAAATAGAAACGATTGCTTGGGGAAGGAAAATATGTAAATACATGGAGAGAAATGAATCAACTTAAGACAATTTTACTATAGAAAACAGTCTTCTATAGAAGATAGTTTTACTATAGAAAACAGTCTTTTATAGAAGAGAGTTTTCCTAAAGGAAACAGTCTCGTATAGAAGACAGTTTTCCTATAGAAAACAGTCTCATATAGAAGACAGTTTTCTTATAGGAAACAGTCTTCTATAGAAGAAAGCTTTCCTATAGGAAACAGTCTTCTATAGAAGACAGTTTTCCTATAGAAAACAGTCTCCTATAGAAGACAGTTTTCCTATAGAAAATAGTCTCCTATAGAAGACAGTTTTCCTATAAAAAACAGTCTCCTATAGAAGACAGTTTTCCTATAAAAAACAGTCTCCTATAGAAGACAGTTTTCCTATAGAAAACAGTCTCCTATAGAAGACAGTTTTCCTTTAGAAAACAGTCTCCTATAGAAGACAGTTTTCCTATAGAAAATAGTCTCCTAAAGAAGACAGTTTTCCTATAGAAAACACCCTCCTATAGAAGACAGTTTTCCTATAGAAAACACCCTCCTATAGAAGACTGTTTTCCTGTAGAAAACAGTCTCCTATAGAAAACAGTCTCCTATAGAAGGCAGTTTTCAAATAGAAAACAGACTCCTATAGAAGACAGTTTTCCAATAGAAAACAGTCTCCTATAGAAGACAGTTTTCCAATAGAAAACAGTCTCCTATAGAAGACAGTTTTCCTATAGAAAACAGTCTCCTATAGAAGACAGTTTTCCTATAGAAAACAGTCTCCTATTGAAGACAGTTTTCATATAGAAAACAGTCTCCTATAGAAGACAGTTTTCCTGTAGAAAACAGTCTCCTATAGAAAACAGTCTCCTATAGAAGACAGTTTTCCTATAGAAAACAGTCTCCTAAAGAAGACAGTTTTCCTATAGAAAACAGTCTCCTATAGAAGACAGTATTCCTATAGAAAACAGTCTCCTATAGAAGACAGTATTCCTATAGAAAACAGTCTCCTATAGAAGACAGTTTTCCTATAGAAAACAGTCTCTTATAGACGACAGTTTTCCTATAGAAAACAGTCTCCTATAGAAGACAGTTTTCCTATAGAAAACAGTCTCCTATAGAAGACAGTTTTTCTATAGAAAACAGTCTCCTATAGAAGACAGTTTTTCTATAGAAGACAGTTACCTATAGAAGACAGTTTTCCTATAGAAAACAGTCTCCTATAGAAGACAGTTTTCCTATAGAAAACAGTCTCCTAAAGAAGACAGTTTTCCTATAGAAAACAGTCTCCTATAGAAGCCAGTTTTCCTATAGAAAACAGTCTTCTATAGAAGACAATTTTCCCAGAGAAACAGTCTCCTATAGAAGAACGTTTTCCAATAGAAAACAGTCTCCTATAGAAGACAGTTTTCCTATAGAAAACAGTCTCCTATAGAAGACAGTTTTCCTATAGAAAACAGTCTTCTATAGAAGACAGTTTCTCTATAGAAAACAGTTAAGGCAGACTTAAGTTTTTCTTAGTGTATTTTAAATATTGAAGATGTTATTGCGCCTGTTGTTGAAACGAGGAAAATAAAGTATTAGAAAATTTCAATTACGCGAGCAATGAAAATTACAAAAAAGTAAAAAGAAATAAAAGAAAACAGTTTAGGAAAATAAAACCACATATAAAGGGTAGGACAGTTGTGGGTGTTCTTTTGGTATAAGTTATTAAAAATTGTTTGCACTAAGTAATGAAGAAAAATAACTCAGTAAAACATATTTTATTTCAAATGGATATTTTAGAAATAGATTTACATATTTTCCTGCAACACCCTTTACATTCTTAGCTACAACAGGAGGATATGTAGGTAAGCATTTATCGATTTATCATGTATTCATATGTGTTTGTATGTTAATATGTATATATTTTTGTATTATTTCTTAATCGATTTTCATTTTTCACTTTGATTATGAAGGAACAAAATAAACTCATCTTTTATACAATGAATGAAGGAGAAGTGAGTACAATGATTTAATAATTTAAATGTGCAAGAGGTAAATGGTGTAATCGATAAAAGCAATTAAAAACTGAATGTGCCCATGATGACTAATGACTAGAAAGTAAGCAGTTATATAACATATAATAAATAAGTCGATATATGAATACTTCTAAGTAATGCAGACGGTATGTACTAGTTATTAAAAAGCAAGTTATTAAGTAATTTCAAGTCAGTACCAAGCTTTTGCAGGGAAGCTTTAACATTTGTATAATTCCATAAGATTGAGCCAGAATTTAGAACTTATATATGAACGAATTTATAAAAAAAATCATATAATTAAGAGATGTTTTCATCTAATGTAAAATATAAAATAATATTACGATTATAAGTCAACATCTATTTTATGAACTCTTGAAAATATTAGACTTTCAGGAAATATCAATCAAGAATTTTCAAAATTATTTAAACTAATTCCAGATTTGTATAAAATTGTTTAAAATTTAAGTTTCTAAATATGTTTCTAGTCTTAAGACTTATATAATTTTCTTATAAAAATGTTAATATTTCACCTTTTTTTTCTACACACACTCGTAAAATCCAAATCCTCCTAATAACCCTATAAGTTTTTCTTTATTTTCCGGCTTTTTTTTTCTCTTCTATTCTAACTATTTTATTTTTTCATAATAACCCCCCAAGTAATAATGAAAATGTCATGTGTAGAGTCTCGCATATTCTCATCAAATGTTAAAGCGCAAACCTTTTGCTTTTGCATGTGTGTAACCTACTTATGTCAAGCAATACCAGAGTATACGACTACCCAACTCTTGGAATACTACACATGTGGAGGAAAACCTAAAGGAAAACTTAAGACTATTTCTCATAAACTAATGTTACTGCATACGAACATTTTATATAAAATATATGTCATTTTGAATGTGTGGGAAGTAGCAGAGAGAAAGAAGCATCGAAACTAGGAAGTAACAGATTATTAAGGGGTATCACAGTGTTAAAATTTTTTATATAGGAAAACTACCTTCTATAGGAGACTGTTTTCTATAGGAAAAGCGTCTTCTATCGGAGACCGTTTCTATAGGAAAACTGTCTTCTGTAGGAGTCTGTTTTCTGTACGAAAACTGTCTTCTATAGGAGACTGTTTTCTATACAAGAACTGTTTTCTATAGGAGATTCTCTTCTATAGGAAAACTGTCTTATATAAGAGACTGTTTTCTATAGGAAATCTGTCTTCTATAGGAGACTGTTTTCTATGCGAAAATTGTCTTCTATAGGAAACTGTTTTTGATAGGAGAACTGTCATCTATAGGAGACTGTTTTCTATACGAAAACTGTCTTCTATAAGAGACTGTTTTCTATAGGAAATCTGTCTTCTATAGGAGACTGTTTTCTATGCGAAAATTGTCTTCTATAGGAAACTGTTTTTGATAGGAGACTGTTATACTTATGAAAATAAATTCTTGTAAACTGTGATTGTCCTTTCCAATACAAAAGCTTTCTCACTTCTTCAAAAACACATACATACATACACACATATTTTATTAGAATAACTATCCTAGAAAATCCTTAGAATTCTTTTCTTTACTCCTAAGATGACATATGTAACTACCATATATGTATGTTAGAAAGACTCTGCTCTTACTTCTTACTTTGTAAACCATTGTTAAGGACACCAACAAGACAATATAAAAGTATTAAAGGAAAAAAAGAAATATCCTTCCCTACTTCCTTCCTACCATTAAGCCACCAACCAACAAGTTAAAGATTTTCCTTTACACTAGTCTGTCTGCTTAACTGTGTGTCTGTTTATTACAATTCGAGTAAAAAAAGGCAAAACCTGTGAAAATTGCATAAATATCTGCAAGAGTATGTGTGTTATATTTACACATACTTGTAATTGAAGTAGGCTTTCACACAGATACAAACACATCCATATTTATAATAATGTTGTTGTATAATGCTCAACTATATTGTTGTAAAAAGCCGTCAAGAAGTCATGAAGGACCAAGAAAGAAAAAAAATATAGAAAATAAAAGCTTAACATAGAAAAGAAATCATAACATAACTTGTGATTTTTATTATACATCCATACTCAAGTTCCGGCTTGAAGAAGACAACATGAGACTCGTGGCATCATCAACGAAAAAGGTCAAAAAGTTAAAGGGGAAAATGTTAGCAATAATGATGTTAAAGTAGAAGCAAGTTGCGGTACCGTGAAATAACTCCCAAATGAAATAACTGCCAATGAAATAACTCCCAATGAATTAAGTCCCATCAAAAATGAAATAATTCCCAAACTTGAAAAATGAAAAAACTACCAAAGGGTAAAATGAAATAACTCCCAATAATCGGCGGTTTCATAATTTTAAAAATATTAGTTCCAAAAAAGGCGAAATAACTCCCAATGAAATAAATCCTAATAGAAATGAAATAATTCCCAATCCGAATCAATTTACTTATGTAATCTAACTCCCAATGAAATACTGAACTACAAAGATGGTATTATTCTTCGCTCACCAAACATTTTTTGCATTGAGGGAATATGGCAAAGGTTTCCTCCTCTGGGGTGTATCAAAAACTGGCTTCGCTCAGAAAAGTTTTTTGCATTGCCGGCCTACGGCCGGGCGCTAAGGTTTTCTCCTCTGGGGTGTATCAAAATCTGGCTTCGCTCAGAAAAGATTTCTTTCATTGCAGAAAGGTTTTATATTTCAGAGAGCAGATCTTCATTTCGCACCAGAGTAAGAAATCGTTGGGACCTGACAAAGGCCGACAATGCAAAGATAATATTTTCTGAGCGAAGCCGGTTTTTGATACACCCCAGAGGAGAAAACCTTAGCGCCCGGCCGAAGGCCGGCAATGCAAAAAGTTTATAGTATGCGAAGCCGGTTTTTAATACTCTTTAAAAGTGACAAAATTGAAATAACTCCCAATACAGTGAAATTACTCCTAATTCCCAAAGTTAAATGAAATAAAACCCAACAAAAATTTCATTGGGAGTTGTTTCATTGGGTGTTATTTCATTATGAAATAACTCCCAACAAAAAATTATGAAATAACACCCTACGCGTTAGGAGTTGTTTCATAATGAAATAAGTCCCAAGTTGTATGAAAAATTTGTTGGGTGTTATTTCATTTTTTCGTGGGGAGTTATTTCATTTGGGAGCTATTTCACGGTACCGCAAGTTGCAGGATTAAGAGGTAAGGCTTTTAAGCAATACAGTTTTCAATAGGAGACAGGTTTCGAAAGGAAAACTATCCTCAATAAAAACCTGTTCACTATAGGAGACTGTTTTCTATAGGAAAACTATCTTCTATGGGAGAGTTTTTCTATAGGAAAACTATCTTGTATAGGAGACTGTTTTCTATAGGAAAACTATCTTGTATAGGAGACTGTTTTCTATAGGAAAACTGTCTTCTATAGGAAACTGTTTTCTATAGGACAACTGTGTTTAATAGGAGACTGTTTTCTAAAGGAAAACTATTTTTTATAGGAGGCTGTTTTCTATAGGAAAACTATATTCTAAAGGATACTGTTTTCCAAAGGAAAACTATCTTCTAATGGGAGACTGTTTTCTATAGGAAAACTATGTTCTATGGAAGACTGTTTTCTTTAGAAAAACTGTCTTCAATAGGAGACATTTTTCTATATGATAACTGTCTTCTATGGGGGACTGTTTTTAATAGGAAAACTTTTTTCTATAGAAGACTGTTTTCTGAGGAAACTTGTCTTAAATTGGAGACTATTTTCTATAGAAAAACTGCTTCGTATAGGAGACTGTTCTCTATAGGAGACCGTTTTCTATAGGAAAACTATCTTCTATGGGAGACTGTTGTTTATAGAAAACTGTCATCAAGAGGAGACTGGTTTTAATATGAAAACTTTCTTCTATATGAGACTGTTTTTTATAGGAAAATTATTTTCTACAGGAGACTATTTTCTATAGAAAACACATCTTCTATGGGACACTGTTTTCTATGGCAAAGCTTTATTCTATGGGAGACTGTTTTCCATAGGAAAAGTATCTTCTATAGAAGACTGTTTTCTATAGAAAAACTGTCTTCTATAGGAGACTGTTTTCTATAGGAAAACTATCTTCTATAGAAGACTGTTTTCAATAGGAAAATGTCTTCTATAGGTGACTGTTTTCTATAGGAAAACTCTCTTCTATGGGAGACTGTTTTCTATAGGAAAACTATCTTCAATGGGAGACTGTTTTCTATAGGAAAACTTATTTCTAAGGGGGACTTCTTCTCATCTTCTATAGGAGACTGTATGCTATAGAAAAACTATATTCTTTGGGAATCTGTTTTCTATAGGAAAACTAATTTTTATGGGGGACTGTTTTCTATAAGAAAACTGTCTATTAAGGGAGACTGTTTTCTATAGGAAAACTGTCTTCTATAGGAGACTGTTTTCTATAGGAAAACTATCTTCTATAGGAGACTGTTTTCAATAGGAAAATGTCTTCTATAGGTGACTGTTTTCTACAGGAAAACTGTCTTCTATGGGAGACTGTTTTCTATAGGAAAACTATCTTCTATGGGGAATGTTTTCTGTAGGAAAATTGTGTTCTATATTAGACTGTTTTCTATAGGAAAACTGTGTTCTATGGGAGACTGTTTTCTATAGGAAAACCATCTTCTATGGGAGACTGTTTTCTATAGGAAAACTGTCTTCTATAGGAGACTGTTTTCTATAGGAAAACTGTCTTCTATAGGAGACTGTTTTCTATAGGAAAACTGTCTTCTATAGGAGACTGTTTTCTATAGGAAAACTGTCTTCTATAGGAGACTGTTTTCTATAGGAAAACTGTCTTCTATAGGAGACTGTTTTCTATAGGAAAACTGTCTTCTATAGGAGACTGTTTTCTATAGGAAAACTGTCTTCTATAGTAGACTGTTTTCTATAGGAAAACTGTCTTCTATAGGAGACTGTTTTCTTTTGGAAAACTGTCGTCTATAGGAGTCAGTTTTCAGTAGTAAAACTATCTTCTACAGGAGACTGTTTTCTATTGGAAAACTGACTTCTATAGGAGACTGTTTTCAATAGGAAAACTGTCTTCTATAGGAGACTGTTTTCTATGGGAAAACTGTCTTCTGTAGGAGACTCTTTTCTATATGAAAACTGTCTTCTATAGGAGACTGTTTTCTATAGGAAAACTGTCTTCTATAGGAGACTGTTTTCTATAGGAAAACTGTCTTCTATCGGAGACCGTTTTCTATAGGAAAACTGTCTTCTATAGGAGACTGTTTTCTATAGAATAACTGTCTTCTATAGGAGACTGTTTTCTATAGGAAAACTGTCTTCTATCGGAGACCGTTTTCTATAGGAAAACTGTCTTCTATAGGAGACTGTTTTCTATAGAAAACTGTCTTCTATAGGAGACTGATTTCTATAGAAAATCTGTCTGTTTTCTATAGGAAAACAATATTCTGTAGGAGACTGTTTTCTATAGGAAAACTGTTTTCTATAAGAGACTATTGGAAAACTGTCGTCTATAGGAGACCGTTTACTATGGGAAAACTTCCTTCTATAGGAGGCTGTTTTCTATAGAAAAACTGTTTCCTATTGGAAAACTGTCGTCTATAGGAGACTGTTTTCTATTGAAAAACAGTCTCCTATAGAAGACAGTTTTCTATAGGAAAACTGCCTGCTATAGGAGAATGTTTTCTATAGGAAAACAGTCTTCTATTGAAGACTGTTTTCTATAGGAAAACTGACTTCTATTTGAGACTGTTTTTTATTGGAAAACTGCCTGCTATAGGAGAATGTTTTCTATAGGAAAACAGTCTTCTATTGAAGACTGTTTGTATAGGAAAACTGTCTTCTATAGGAAAACTGTCTTTAGAAAAACTATATTCTATTGGAGGATGTTTTCTGTTGGAAAACTGTCTTATATAAGAGACTGTTTTCCATAGGAAAACTGTCTTCTATAGGAGGCTGTTTTCTAGAAGAAATCTGTCTTCTACAGGAGACTGTATTCTATAGGAAAACTGTCTTCTATAGAATACTGTTTTCTATAGGAAAACTGTCTTCTGTTGGTGATTGCTTTTGTTGGGAAACTGTCTTAACATAGGTGGCTACAATTCGGTATTAAATTTGCTAAATTTTACTTACTTTAACTTTAAGTGTTGGCTTAATTCAATCTATATTTTTTTTTTACAAGATTTTCTTTATGCATTGATACATCTAAAGTACATACCTAAAAAGAGAAAGAAAAGAAATAGAAATAAGTAAAATATATATGTATAGAAATAGAAATAAAGATGAAATGTTAACATTAGTATTAATATACATTCAATCAACTAGAAAAAGTGGTAACAATGGCAGTTAAATTGTTCTATTGATATGCTCATTTTAAAAACAACCACTGCCACTACTGCTCCAAGTTTTCCAACTACAACTAAATACAACAGTATTCACATACTTCTTCATCTATTTTTATACTATTGCTGGTAATAACATGCTATTTCGATTGGTGAATAGAAAATAATACTAAGAGATGCAAAAATAGAGTGGAAACGGAAAGAAAATCGACATAGACATCAAACCTTGGATACGAGGTTGGTGCGCAAAGGTCTGGGAAAGTAGAAACTAAAAGTGCTTTTAAGGAAACCTTGCCATTCAATTGTTAAATCCACTTGACTGACTGTTGATTTAGTTCGTCTTATGAATCCGGAGAAAGCCTTTTACTCACTCTCTAGAGGTGGTTTCTTAACTTTTCAAAACTATTTACAATTTTGCAAAATTTTTAAAACTCTTCTTTAGGAAACTTCTCACACCAACCTTGCTTTATGTTTACTAATACATTACTTGCAAAATACATACATTTATACTTTCATACACATTCCCAAACAAATGAACTTGAATGATAAATATCCAACTAAATTGATGTGAAGTGTCAGTATAAAACGCCATTATAGCATCCATTTAACTTACAACACTTTGCACTTTGGTGTGTCCATAAGATGAAATAGAAGCAAAAATTTTCCAATAAAAAAAAAAAGAAAAAAACCAACAACAACAGCTCTTCAAACCCAATAGAACAAAAAAAAAAAAAAAAGCAGAAGAAAAAACTAAAACCAAAAAACTAAAAAAATGGAAAATAAAACCAAAAGATGTATCAAGAATCAGCAGCAAAATACTTAAAATGTTGGGGAAAAAAACTGCTAAAGTTAGAACGGAAAAAATTGGTATAAAATCGAGTGAAAATGAAACTGATTGAACAGAATTTGCACACATGCATACATATTTAATAGTCGTACACCTAAGAAACCGGCAGTTTTAAAGGTGGCATTCAATATTGAGTTACTTAGACAGGCTTTTGAAGAAGAGCAGGACTGACAATATGATGGTTGTTGTAAATAGTCACTTCTATTTTACTTGCGGTAAACCAACAGTTTCTTTAGTAAGTGATGACTAACTAACTAATCCTCTCAAAATGACATGCTCATGGTTAATTCGCCAGTTAAAAACCTTGAAAGTGGGTTGTTGGGTAACCAGTGCTGATCTTTTTTTAGCTTCTACATTCTTCAAGGTGTAGCTAGTTCCAGCGATTGCAGGGTATGCTATAGTAATAAAAAGTAACTAAAAGGATACTTTTGAAGTAAAAAGGAATCAAAGAATCTTAAATAAAATTGACTACAGAATCTCTATAATGAATTGAGTTTTATTAAATTCTAAAGCCATTGGAACTTTTACTAAGAGGAAGTCAAATTAAATGAAATTTTCCCAGGCAGTTAACTAATTTTGTAGATAAATTTATAGTGGCTTGATTTTTCAGCTGAAACTTTTAAACTGCTGCTCGGCTTGCAAACTTATGTATGAACGCATCGTAGAGGAGGACATAGAATTGAAGAAAATTAAATTTGTGACCACTCTCTTAGAACACAAGGTGGAATACACATAGTCAGAGATAAGCACCTTTTGTTAGGAAAACTTTGTACAGCTTGTAACTCGTATAACAATTGACAAATTTATATAGCAACAAAGAGTGTTATATACTCATGTGCCGAATCTTGTATACCTTCCATCAATATGTAGTTTAGGCTTGCTATGGTGACTTGAATCAGTTATGGTCCGAACTGTACAGAATTTCATGAGTGATTAATTTCTAAAAAAAACAGTATGTGAATTACGTCGCAGCTGATAGGTGAATGTTCATTGATTCTTCGAAATCAATCTTGAAACTTGTTTTACTACATAAACATTATAAAAAAACCAAGTAATCTTGTTGGCTACATCACAGATATAAGTGAAACATACGATTCCATGCAAAAAAATTGTGGATAAAGTTTGCTATAATGATCACATGCGATGGATCAGTTGTGATCTGAAAGTCGTAGCAATGCTAAGAGGTCTCCAAAGAGGCTGTATGAATATCCGATCTGGAATATCCGATTTAAAGGAAACCAGTATGAGACGCATGAATGGCTTGTTCGAGATCCAACGAAGAAAAGACAAGTCTGCATAAATGATCCACTCGTGTTAATGGAGAACGTGCTCATGCCCCCGCTCCATGTCAAGCTGGAAATCGTCAAAAATTTCATTAAGACCTTTGTGAATCATCCGAAAATTCTCGATTGCTTGAAAAATATTTTCCCAAGACTCAGCGAAGCAAAATTGAAGGAAGGTATTCCGAATGGGTCCGATATACGGAAGCTCATGAAATCAAAGGAATTTAAAGACGCTTTAATCGGTATTCATAAAATTGCGGCGGGGGGCAGTGAAGATAGTCGTGCGATATTTTTTGGGAAGTAAGAGAGCACACAATTATCCCGCTCTTGTGACCAAGATGTTGCAATACTTCCAGAAAATTGAAGTGAACATGTCTCACGAAATTCACTTCTTGTATCACCATCTCGAATACTTCAGCTTGCATCAGAGTCGAATGAACATGGCGAGCACTTCCATCAAGTGGCCATGCCATTGGAAACGCGATATAAAGGCAAAAGGCTGTACTCGCTGCTGGCTGAAATTTATTGATCGTCACAAAAGACATAGGATCCCTCCGATGGTATGTCACAAAACTTAAGTAAACTGACTAATTAAAAACTACAGATTTTTTCCACATGAAGACAGATCCTCTGCCGACACAGACACCGAACAAGATGGCACACCATCACGGAAGAAAGCAAACACAGCAAAGAAATGAATGGGGTCTGGTACTTTTAATTGAACACTTTGATGATGATTTTAATTGAGTTTTGTTAGATAACTTACGAAAAATATGATAAAAAGCAGATTTTTCAGGGTCCCACTAAAGGAAACCCAAAAAATACCGCATTTTTTTATTGACTATGTTGTAGCCGGAGTTGAGCTCATCAATTTTACTCAACATCACTTTACGCTATTCGGACATTGCATGAAAAAGGCACAAAACTGCTCAAAGAGTATTCCGGGGGGACATTTGTATGGGGGCTAGATAAAATCATGCACCGATTTCAACACCAAACAAACCTTATCAACAGAGAGTATTTGTGGAAAATTCAGCCAGATAGCTTCTTTCGTTTGCTCCCTATCGTGTTTACAACAGACAGACAGACAGACAGACAGACAGACAGACAGACAGACAGACAGACAGACAGACAGACATACATACAGACATACAGACATACAGACATACAGACAGACAGACAGACAGACAGACAGACAGACAGACAGACAGACAAACAGACAAACAGACAGACAGACAGACATACAGACAGACAGACAGACAGACAGACAGACAGACAGACAGACAGACAGACAGACAGACAGACAGACAGACAGACAGACAGACAGACAGACATAACGACAGACAGACAGACAGACAGACAGACAGACAGACAGACAGACAGACAGACAGACAGACAGACAGACAGACAGACAGACAGACAGACAGACAGACAGACAGACAGACAGACAGACAGACAGACAGACAGACAGACAGACAGACAGACAGACAGACAGACAGACAGACAGACAGACAGACAGACAGACAGACAGACAGACAGACAGACAGACAGACAGACAGACAGACAGACAGACAGACAGACAGACAGACAGACAGACAGACAGACAGACAGACAGACAGACAGAGAGACAGAGAGACAGAGAGACAGACAGACAGACAGACAGACAGACAGACAGACAGACAGACAGACAGACAGACAGACAGACAGACAGACAGACAGACAGACAGACAGACAGACAGACAGACAGACAGACAGACAGACAGACAGACAGACAGACAGACAGACAGACAGACAGACAGACAGACAGACAGACAGACAGACAGACAGACAGACAGACAGACAGACAGACAGACAGACAGACAGACAGACAGACAGACAGACAGACAGACAGACAGACAGACAGACAGACAGACAGACAGACAGACAGACAGACAGACAGACAGACAGACAGACAGACAGACAGACAGACAGACAGACAGACAGACAGACAGACAGACAGACAGACAGACAGACAGACAGACAGACAGACCTAAAAAAATAATCAATTTAAAGTGTAAACTCTAGCCAGAAGATATGATTTTAGCAAGATGAAACATGATGTCAAGTTTTCACTAAAGCTGTTGTCATATTTTTTGAGTTTGATTTTGAGCATGAGTTTGATCTTAAGCATGTCTAAGAATTTACACGTAAGTTCTTCAGAAAAGTTATTGAAAACACGCGAGTAAAGGCGTGAAATAGAGAAATATTATCCGTTGTTCAAAGTTTTCGTGGAGTAGTTAAAGGATTTTCCGCAATTTTCTGTCCAGTTGATTATGTTCTTTTAAGCACTCCCTACATAAATGCAGAAGACATAATCTCAATTTAATATAACAAAAAAATAATTATTTTGAAAGTAATTCAATTTACCCAAATTTCCCACAGGGATGCTGAAATATACAACATTTCTTATAAATAAATTTAAACAAGAATTTAAATCAATTCTCTTAACGATAGAAATTGTATTCCTGCCTCCCAGCCTGCACTCTCTTATTGCATTAAAAGATTCCTGAGAAATTCCTTACACAAACTTCCGATTAATTTTGACTATCTTAAATTATTTAAATTTATTTCTATTTATACTCGTTAAACAATAATATTTCCGCACGATTTCATTATATCGTTTTATTTAGTTACGACAGTATTTCTAAAGAACACAAAACCAGCAAACCCAAAAATAAAAATAAAAAAAATAAAATATATGAATAAAACGTAGCCTTATAACGTAACGTAAATAAAACAAAGAGACCCCTAAACCCAGCCCCCGAAAATCACCCAAACCAACACATGGCTTGTATTGTCTATAAAACTTTTGGCACAATCACCATTCATGAATGTGCAATTTCTGGCAATGCGGCATTTTTTCGATTGAATTATGCGACGTTAGCGCATTTACTACAATCAACTACAAATTCACTACTTTTTTTTATTATTTTTCTTTTTGGTAACTTCTTTTTACTGATTTTGTTGTCCTTCTTTTTCATTTTTTTTTTTTGGAAATTTTGAAAGAGATTCTTCCTCCCACCCAACTAAATAAAGGAGGTGATGGTTATATTAAAGCATACAACAAAACCAGGCTCATAAGTTAGATGACATAGACATTGATAGAAAAACTTTCTTTTATTTTGCAAAAAAAGAGAAAGAAAAATCTTACACACAAGGTTTATAGAAAACTAAAAAAAGAAAGCTGTGGCAGCCCAATAAAACAAACACGCTATATAGAATACACGCCGAATACATAAGTAAGGAGGAGTGGGCAGAGACTGCTAGACCAGGCTGTAGAGGTAAAGACATCAGTTATTTTGTTTATCTACCAGTCAGCGGATGCTGTAGGCGCCCTTTTTATAGGACTACAACAACACCACCAACATATTGTATGTTTAACTTGTCATTGTATGCTGCGTTGTTTCCGTTCATTGCCGTTCAATGTCTACTACAGTATTCCTCATGATATCTATGCTCGCCTTGCAACAATGCCACACAAACATCAGCAGCAGCAGCAGCATAAACCTCAGCACCATCATTAAAACATTTTCTGCAATTGTTTGTCAACTTATTTGTGTGCTAAGGATACGAGGGGTTTGTCAAACTTTTCAAGACAGATTTCTTGATCAAAGTCTCCAACAGTCCTCCAAAGAAAAGTCTCAAAAAGAGACAGATTTAAATAGAAACGCCTGCAAAAGAGACAGATTTCAACATGCTACTAGTTTTCCCAAGAAAAATCTTTAATAGAAATAGTTTTATTAAAAAGTTTTCCTATAGAAAAGTGTCTTGTGAAAGACACATTTCTTATATAGAAAAGTGTCTTGTGAAAGACACATTTCTTATATAAAAAAGTGTCTTGTGAAAGACACATTTCTTATATAGAAAAGTGTCTTGTGAAAGACACATTTCTTATAGAGAAAAGTGTCTTGTGAAAGACAGTTTTCTTAAAGAGAAAAGTGTCTTGTGATAGACAGTTTTCTTATAGAGAAAAGTGTCTTGTGATAGACAGTTTTCTTATAGAGAAAAGTGTCTTGTGAAAAACAGTTTTCTTATAGAGAAAAGTGTCTTGTGAAAGACAGTTTTCTTATAGAGAAAAGTGTCTTGTGAAAGACAGTTTTCTTATAGAGAAAAGTGTCTTGTGAAAGACACATTTCTTATAGAGAAAAGTGTCTTGTGATAGACAGTTTTCTTATAGAGAAAAGTGTCTTGTGATAGACAGTTTTCTTATAGAGAAAAGTGTCTTGTGAAAAACAGTTTTCTTATAGAGAAAAGTGTCTTGTGAAAGACAGTTTTCTTATAGAGAAAAGTGTCTTGTGAAAGACAGTTTTCTTATAGAGAAAAGTGTCTTGTGGAAGACACATTTCTTATACAGAAAAGTGTCTTGTGAGAGACAGTTTTCTTATAGAGAAAAGTGTCTTGTGAAAGACAGTTTTCTTAAAGAGAAAAGTGTCTTGTGATAGACAGTTTTCTTATAGAGAAAAGTGTCTTGTGATAGACAGTTTTCTTATAGAGAAAAGTGTCTTGTGAAAGACAGTTTTCTTATAGAGAAAAGTGTCTTGTGAAAGACAGTTTTCTTATAGAGAAAAGTGTCTTGTGAAAGACAGTTTTCTTATAGAGAAAAGTGTCTTGTGAAAGACACATTTCTTATTTAGAAAAGTGTATTGTGAAAGACACATTTCTTATATAGATAAGTGTCTTGTGAAAGACAGTTTTCTTATAGAGAAAAGTGTCTTGTTAAAGACAGTTTTCTTATAGAGAAAAGTATCTTGTAAAAGACACATTTCTTATATAGAAAAGTGTCTTGTAAAAGATACATTTCTTATATAGAAAAGTGTCTTGTGAAAGACAGTTTTCTTATAGAGAAAAGTGTCTTGTGAAAGACAGTTTGCTTATAGAGAAAAGTGTCTTGTGAAAGACAGTTTTCTTATAGAGAAAAGTGTCTTGTGTAAGACAGTTTTCTTATAGAGAAAAGTGTCTTGTGAAAGACACATTTCTTATATAGAAAAGTGTCTTGTGAAAGACACATTTCTTATATAGAAAAGTGTCTTGTGAAAGACACATTTCTTATATAGAAAAGTGTCTTGTGAAAGACACATTTCTTATATAGAAAAGTGTCTTGTGAAAGACACATTTCTTATGTAGAAAGTGTCTTGTGAAAGTGTCTTTATTATTTTCCTATGCCCCTCGTTTAATGTTTAACAGTCAACTCTGTTCTTTTCCCGGCCTGTACTAACAACATTTGTTTATTCTTCCATATTTTTCTTTTTTTTTTTGTTATTGTAAAGTGTTTGCTGCAGCAACAGCACCAACAGCTGCTGTTTCCGTTTTGCTCCTGCATGTTCAGGGATAAAATAGTCGAGCCGCTATTCATTCATCTACGAGCGAGGCAGGCATACAACCATTTGACTGATGCCTAAACCATTTTTCTTTTTTGTTGAACCAGAGTGAGAGAGCCTACGGTTTTACCCTCCGGAGTCATTCAAACCCAAAACACAAATTTTTCCCCAGTTTTCCTTGTTGATATTCTTGTTTGTTTTAGTGATGTATCTTTGCCGGGTTTTTACTCTGGCGGAGAATCTGCTGCCATGCCAGAAGTGTTTGCCTGGCTGGCTGACTGACTGACTGAATGTTCGTACGTTCTTTTTATCCTGACAGTTTATTTTGTGGCAATATTTTGTTGTGTGTGTGAGTTTGTTTGTTCTTTGGCTCACATGCAACGTCAACTTTTTTTCCACTTCATTGCAATTTCAACTATTCCCAATTGTCTGGTTTTATGATTGTTCTCTTCTGGAAGGATGTGTTTGAATATGCCGAGAATGTCCTTGTGTGTCGGTTTGTAGTGGTAGTAAATGTGTAAGTTTAAGTTGTATTTTATTTGTTCGTTTATGCCTGTATGTTTGTATGTTTGGAAAACATTTTTTTTTTTTTTGTTTATTTTCTCGATTGAGTGTGTGTTTGTTTAAGTTTGATTTTGTTTGGTTTCTTTTGAAAAAATTTCGCTTTCGTTTGTAATTTTCTTGATTTTAAAAGAAAATTAAGAAAAAGTTTTTTTTTCTGCTGCCTTTTCAAACAACTGTTTGTTTATGAAATGAGTAGATGAGTGTGTGGATTTCAAGTATATTTCCTATATACGAAGATAACACAGAAAATGCATTTGAAATTAAAAAGAAGCTTGAGTTTGGTTGTCTGAAATATGAATTTGTATATGATTTTAAAGGCCTTTTCAGACCGCCCTTATTAAGTATTTTTGTGTGTAGTTTCTTTTATAAACTGTTGACTTTTATTATTTGTTGGTATATTAGTTTATTTTATTGTACTTTTTTTCCTTTGCTGCTTTTGCTTTAATGAAATATTTGTGATTGGTGGCGTATACTTGTTATTAATTTTTTAGTGTTCTTTCTTTATTAATGATGCTACTAAGAATTTCATGGAAAAATCTTCCCTAGGAATCTTTAAAATAGAGAGACCTTGAGTAATTTTAAGTTAATATAAGCTAAGGATAGTATGTGGAATTTAATTAACAAAATGTAAGTCAGAATTTTAGAATTGTTTCATATTTTTGATCCTATACTGAAGACTACGTTTTATACTAAAGACAATGTCTTATACTAAAGACAACGTCTTATACTAAAGACTACGTCTTATACTAAAGACTTCGTCTTATACTCAAGACTTCGTCTTATACTAAAGACTACGTCTTATACTAAAAACTACGCCTTATACTAAAGACTACGTCTTATACTAAAGACTACGTGTTATACTAAAGAATACGTATTATACTAATGACTACGTTATACTAAAGACTACGTCTTATACTAAAGATACGTCTTATACTAAAGACTACGTTTTATACTAAAGACTACCACTTATACTAAAGACTACGTCTTATACTAAAGAATACGTCTTATACTAAAGACTACGTCTTATACTAACGACTACGTCTTATACTAAAGTCTACATCTTATGCTAAAGACGTCTTATACTTAAGACGTCTTATACTAAAGACTACGTCTTATACTAAAGACTACACCTTATACTAAAGACTACGTCTTATACTAAAGACTACGTTTTATACTAAAGACTACGTCTTATACTAAAGACTACGTCTTATACTAAAGACTACATTTTATACTAATAACGTTTTATACTAAAGACGATTTATACTAAAGACTACGATTTATACTAAAGACTACGTCTTTTACTAAAGACCACGTCTTGTGCTAAAGACTACGTCTTATACTGAAGACTACGTCTTATACGGAAGGCTACTTCTTATGCTAATGACAACGTTTTATACTAAATACTACGTCTTATACTAAAGACTTCGTCTTATACTAAAGACTACGTCTTATTTTAAAGACTGCTACTGCTTCGAGACTATATTTATGAAACTTTACCAAGATTAATAACAAGTTACAGCATGCATTAAGGCCATTAATTGTTTAACTCAATACACTTTGAGCAATCAACATTTCAAAATTAAATTACATAAACTTACAAGACAAATTGAACCCTTATTCTCCCAAAATCAATTGCACACTAACCCCTACTGTTACGAAACCACTGCCCTCATACTACTTGCACAATTACTTCGTGAAACAGCTTTCATAAGTTGTTATGATTAAATACACCAGCCACATTAACAGCCTTAAGAAAAACCACTTGACAAAATACAAAATAATTAAATAAACAACAGAAAATGAAGAATGTAAGCAGAGAAAAAAGGATTATATGCAGAAAAAAAGGACGAAACTCACACATTAAAGAATAAAATAAAATGCAAATTGAAAAATATAAAAAAACTAGTAGAGGAAAATAAAAACATAAAAAATATATTTAATTCTTCTTTTTTTCCCCCACACCATGTTTTTTTTTTGCCATTCATGCCAACAGATAAAAATCTGTAATGACATTATGAAAAGTTATAAAGGAGTGGGTGGAGATGTTAAGAAAATGGGTTAACGAGGGTGTTGTCGAAGAAATAAAAAAGAATAGAGCAAAAAAAAAAAAAAAAAGAAGTATTATTAAGAAAAACGTGTGAAATGTGGAAAAACGCTCACACTTAAAGCCTGGCTGATGACGATGGTGTTAAAGCGGCAACATAGAGAATATGAAAATTTTGCAACATTCCAGCGCACAAGACAGCAGCAGGACAATAACAACAAGGATAAAATATAATAATAACTACAAATTTTTGTAATAAAATAATAAAGGAAAATAACAATGCACATAAATATGTAAGCAACCCACTAGGAAATTATTACTAGAATACGAAATATAATAGGGTAATTTTTAAGGACCAATGGCTAACGTCTTACAATTAAGTCTTATGCTCTATACTAAAGACTAGCGTTCTATATTAAAAACTATAGTCTTATATAGAAAACTAATGTCTTTATACTAAAGACTACTGTCTTTATACTAAAGACTAATGTCTTTATACTAAAGACAACTGGCTTTATATTAAATACTACTGTCTTTATACTAAAGACTACTGTATTTATACTAAAGACTACTGTCTTTATACTAAAGACTAATGTCTTTATACTAAAGACAACTGGCTTTATATTAAATACTACTGTCTTTATACTAAAGACTACTGTATTTATACTAAAAACTACTTTCTTTATACTAAAGACTCTTTATACTAAGGACTACTGTCTTTATACTAAAGACTACCATCTTTATACTAAATACTACCATCTCTTATACTAAAGACTACCATCTCTTATACTAAAGACTTCCGTCTTTATACTAAAGTCTTCGGTCTTTATACTAAAGACTACTGCCTTTATACTAAAAACTACTTTCTTTATACTAGACTCTTTATACTAAGGACTACTGTCTTTATACTAAAAACTACTGTCTTTATACTAAAGACTACTGTCTTTATACTAAAGACTACTGTCTTTATACTAAACACTACTGTCTTTATACTAAAGACTACTGTCTTTATACTAAATACTACTGTCTTTATACTAAACACTACTGTCTTTATACTAAAGACTACTGTCTTTATATTAAATACTACTGTCTTTATACTAAAGACTACTGTATTTATACTAAAGACTACTGTCTTTATACTAAAGACTAATGTCTTTATACTAAACACTACTGTCTCTATACTAAAGACTACCGTCTCTTATACTAAAGACTACCGTCTCTTATACTAAAGACTACCGTCTCTTATACTAAAGACTATCGTCTCTTATACTAAATACTACTGTCTTTATACTAAAGACTAGTGTCTTTATACTAAAGACTACTGTATTTATACTAAAGACTACTGTCTTTATACTAAAGACTACTGTGTTTATACTAAAGACTACTGTCTCTATACTAAAGACTACTGTCTTTATACTAAAGACTACTGTATTTATACTAAAGACTACTGTCTTTATACTAAAGACTAATGTCTTTATACTAAACACTACTGTCTTTATACTAAATACTACTGTCTTTATACTAAAGACTAGTGTCTTTATACTAAAGACTACTGTGTTTATACTAAAGACTACTGTCTCTATACTAAAGACTACTGTCTTTATACTAAAGACTACTGTATTTATACTAAAGACTACTGTCTTTATACTAAAGACTAATGTCTTTATACTAAACACTACTGTCTTTATACTAAAGACTACTGTCTTTATACTAAAGACTTCCGTCTTTATACTAAAGACTACCGTCTTTATACTAAAGACTACCGTCTTTATACTAAAGACTACCGTCTTTTTACTAAAGACTACCGTCTTTATACTAAAGACTACTGTCTTTATACTAAAGACTACCATCTTTATACTAAATACTACCATCTCTTATACTAAAGACTACCATCTCTTATACTAAAGACTACCGTCTTTATACTAAAGTCTTCCGTCTTCATACTAAAGACTACTGCCTTTATACTAAAAACTACTTTCTTTATACTAAAGACTCTTTATACTAAGGACTACTGTCTTTATACTAAAGACTACTGTCTTTATACTAAAGACTACTGTCTTTATACTAAAGACTACTGTCTTTATACTAAACACTACTGTCTTTATACTAAAGACTACTGTCTTTATACTAAATACTACTGTCTTTATACTAAACACTACTGTCTTTATACTAAAGACTAATGTCTTTATACTAAACACTACTGTCTTTATACTAAAGACTACTGTCTTTATACTAAAGACTTCCGTCTTTATACTAAAGACTACCGTCTTTATACTAAAGACTACTGTCTTTATACTAAAGACTACTGACTTTATACTAAAGACTACTGTCTTTATACTAAACACTACTGTCTTTATACTAAAGACTACTGTCTTTATACTAAAGACTACTGTCTTTATACTAAAGACTACTGTCTTTATACTAAACACTACTGTCTTTATACTAAAGACTACTGTCTTTATACTAAATACTACTGTCTTTATACTAAACACTACTGTCTTTATACTAAAGACTACTGTCTTTATACTAAAGACTACTGTCTTTATACTAAAGACTTCCGTCTTTATACTAAAGACTACCGTCTTTATACTAAAGACTACCGTCTTTATACTAAAGACTACCGTCTTTATACTAAAGACTACCGTCTTTATACTAAAGACTACTGTCTTTATACTAAAGACTACCATCTTTATACTAAATACTACCATCTCTTATACTAAAGACTACCATCTCTTATACTAAAGACTACCGTCTTTATACTAAAGTCTTCCGTCTTTATACTAAAGACTACTGCCTTTATACTAAAAACTACTTTCTTTATACTAAAGACTCTTTATACTAAGGACTACTGTCTTTATACTAAAGACTACTGTCTTTATACTAAAGACTACTGTCTTTATACTAAAGACTACTGTCTTTATACTAAACACTACTGTCTTTATACTAAAGACTACTGTCTTTATACTAAACACTACTGTCTTTATACTAAAGACTACTGTCTTTATACTAAAGACTTCCGTCTTTATACTAAAGACTACTGTCTTTATACTAAACACTACTGTCTTTATACTAAAGACTACTGTCTTTATACTAAAGACTACTGTCTTTATACTAAAGACTACTGTCTTTATACTAAACACTACTGTCTTTATACTAAAGACTACTGTCTTTATACTAAACACTACTGTCTTTATACTAAAGACTAATGTCTTTATACTAAACACTACTGTCTTTATACTAAAGACTACTGTCTTTATACTAAAGACTTCCGTCTTTATACTAAAGACTACCGTCTTTATACTAAAGACTACCGTCTTTATACTAAAGACTACCGTCTTTATACTAAAGACTACTGTCTTTATACTAAAGACTACCATCTTTATACTAAATACTACCATCTCTTATACTAAAGACTACCATCTCTTATACTAAAGACTACCGTCTTTATACTAAAGTCTTCCGTCTTTATACTAAAGACTACTGCCTTTATACTAAAAACTACTTTCTTTATACTAAAGACTCTTTATACTAAGGACTACTGTCTTTATACTAAAGACTACTGTCTTTATACTAAAGACTACTGTCTTTATACTAAAGACTACTGTCTTTATACTAAACACTACTGTCTTTATACTAAAGACTACTGTCTTTATACTAAATACTACTGTCTTTATACTAAACACTACTGTCTTTATACTAAAGACTACTGTCTTTATACTAAACACTACTGTCTTTATACTAAAGACTACTGTCTTTATACTAAAGACTTCCGTCTTTATACTAAAGACTACCGTCTTTATACTAAAGACTACTGTCTTTATACTAAATACTACCGTCTTTATACTAAATACTACCATCTCTTATACTAAAGACTACCATCTCTTATACTAAAAACTTCCGTCTTTATACTAAAGTCTTCCGTCTTTATACTAAAGACTACTGCCTTTATACTAAAAACTACTTTCTTTATACTAAGGACTACTGTCTTTATACTAAAGACTACTGTCTTTATACTAAAGACTACTGTCTTTATACTAAACACTACTGTCTTTATACTAAAGACTACTGTCTTTATACTAAAGACTACTGTCTTTATACTAAACACTACTGTCTTTATACTAAAGACTACTGTCTTTATACTAAATACTACTGTCTTTATACTAAACACTACTGTCTTTATACTAAAGACTACTGTCTTTATACTAAACACTACTGTCTTTATACTAAAGACTACTGTCTTTATACTAAAGACTTCCGTCTTTATACTAAAGACTACCGTCTTTATACTAAAGACTACTGTCTTTATACTAAAGACTACCGTCTTTATACTAAATACTACCATCTCTTATACTAAAGACTACCATCTCTTATACTAAAAACTTCCGTCTTTATACTAAAGTCTTCCGTCTTTATACTAAAAACTACTGCCTTTATACTAAAAACTACTTTCTTTATACTAAGGACTACTGTCTTTATACTAAAGACTACTGTCTTTATACTAAAGACTACTGTCTTTATACTAAACACTACTGTCTTTATACTAAAGACTACTGTCTTTATACTAAAGACTACTGTCTTTATACTAAAGACTACTGTCTTTATACTAAACACTACTGTCTTTATACTAAAGACTACTGTCTTTATACTAAATACTACTGTCTTTATACTAAACACTACTGTCTTTATACTAAAGACTACTGTCTTTATACTAAACACTACTGTCTTTATACTAAAGACTACTGTCTTTATACTAAAGACTTCCGTCTTTATACTAAAGACTACCGTCTTTATACTAAGGACTACCGTCTTTATACTAAAGCCTACCGTCTCTTATACTAAAGACTGCCTTTAGTTTTATACTATATATACTTTTCTACAGAAAACTTTTGACTGTCTAAAGACACTAAATGCTTTGCTAAGTATCTGAAAGAAATTTCCATTTGGGTCTTATTATGATAATATACATAAAAGAGAATTGTACAAAAGAAAAAGTCATACAATTTGTGCCGTCTTCGTCGGAGGGAGGAGGACAGCACAGCAGTATAAATCGTTAGCGTGGCTGGCTTAAGTGAAGAAGGCATTAACATACATACTTTGGTACATATATTTGCCCCCTTTAGTTGGCAGGACCAAAGCCCTCCAAAAACAACAACAAAAACAACAACTACTCTATTGTTACTGTTACTGCCAAAGATCCAGTGAGTCAGTAGTTGGGAACTGAGAATCTAAAAGGATATAACTGGGTTATTTCTTCTGTTTATTATGCTTTTTATGTGTTTGTTATTATTGCTGTTGTTGTTTATTGTATGTAATTTTGTAGATGTTGTTGTTGTAAATGTAGCCTTTTTTCATAATTGTTGTTATTGTTCCAATGTTGCTATTTTCCCTGTTTACAAAAGCATTTTTCCTTTTACTGAAGGGGATTTTTACATGTAACCACTTTTCAATTTAATTTTCCGTTACCAACAAAGCGCTTTTTTAAACAAATGTTTTTTTCGTTTTACAGTTTGCTATAAATTAAAGTAAAATGTAAAAATATATTTTTATTATTATTTTTTTTTTTTTTTTAACAAACAAATATAATAAAAACCAAAAATAATTTCATTAATGTTGCAAAAAATGTGGTTGAAGTAAAAGTGGATTCTATTTCGAAAAACATATACACATAAAGGAAAGTGCTTGAAAACATTTAACCCTAAATGGTAGAAGGGGTTTGATGAGGATGTATTTAAAACAGTTAAGAAACAAGTGTAAAGGAACTACTGAAACCAAACATTTTTGAAACAAACTTGCTTCTAAACCTGTAGAAATAAGAGGATAGCGATCTGTGGACACTTAAATGCAGCTTAAAAATGGGGACTCCTTCTGAAGACGCTCTATGGAATCGTATAATCTAAAAGTCTTTTAACTATAAACCCGATTGATACCTTTGTTTTATTGCCCTAACTACTTATATGGCCTTAAATTCACTGCACCAACTCCAAACATCCTTTTTGCCTGCCACATCCTTCAACTCAATGACATTTATTTAAAATTTTTGTTGTTCGAAACAAAGTCTCCAAAACAATGGAAATAAAATTGAAACAATACACAACAATGGCAAAAGTCTCATTCATTTAATTCACAAATAAACAAACAAATAAAAGTAAAAATCTTCACAATTAAGAGTGTATACTAAATATTTATAACATTTTTAGTTTGTAGTTCTCCTTTTTCGGATTTCTGTTGTGTTTTTTTTTCCTGCTCTGTATTTTTGTGATTTTATAGCCTCAAGTGTGCCTTTGGTTTACAATTAACAAATTTAATTTAGTTTTTTGTTTTCCTTTTTTATTTCAGTCTTTTACTTGCAAACAACACAAAATAATTGAGTGTATTAAGCCAAGCATGGCAACAATTTTAACCCAATTTTTTTCTTTTGCTAGTAGAAACTTTTTTCCCAAAAAAAGAAAAGACGAGAGGGAGAAGAGTTGTAGTACAACTAACAATGAGCTTTTGAACGAAAGAAAGTAAAGGTTAAGAAGGATTATTAGGATATTATATAGGTACTCAAAAAGGGATTCAGAGGAGCTACAATATACAATTTAAAGACGACAAAGACAACATATTACCAGGAATGGGATTATTATCCTTGGATCACTATATTACGGACTACGTCTTTTACATAAGTCTACGTCTTCTATATAAGACTACGTCTTACATAGGACTACGGCTTACATAGGACTACGTCTGCTACATAAGACTACGTCTTCTACATAAGACTACGTCTTCTACATAAGACTACGTCTTCTAGATAATACTACGTCTTCTACATAAGACTATGTCTTCTACATAATACTACGTCTTCTACATAAGACTATGTCTTCTACATAAGACTACGTCTTCTACATAGGACTACGTCTTCTACATAAGACTACGTCTTCTACATAAGACTACGTCTTCTACATAAGATTTCGACTTCTACATAAGACTACGTCTTCTATATAAGACTACGTCTTCTACATAAGACTACGACTTCTACGTAAGACTACGTCTTCTTCGTAAGACTACATCTTCTACATAAGACTACGTCTTCTACAAAAGACTACTTCTTCTACATAAGACTACGTCTTCTACATAAGACTACGGCTTCTACATAAGATTTCGACTTCTACATAAGACTACGTCTTCTATATAAGACTACGTCTTCTACGTAAGACTACGACTTCTACGTAAGACTACGTCTTCTTCGTAAGACTACATCTTCTACATAAGACTACGTCTTCTACAAAAGACTACTTCTTCTACATAAGACTACGTCTGCTACATAAGACTACGTCTTCTATATAAGATTACGTCTTCTACATGAGACTACGGCTTCTACATAAGACTACGTCTACTATATAAGACTACGTCTTCTACATAAGACTACGTCTTCTACATAGGAATACGTCTTCTACATAAGAGTACGTCTTCTACATAAGACTACATCTTCTACATAAGATTACGTCTTCTACATAAGACTACGTCTTCTGCATAAGACTACGTCTTGTACATAAGACTACGTCTTCTACATAATACTACGTCTTCTACATAAGACTATGTCTTCTACATAAGACTACGTCTTCTACATAAGACTACGTCTTCTACATAGGACTACGTCTTCTACATAAGACTACGTCTTTTACATAAGACTTCGTCTTTTACATAATACTACGTCTTCTACATAAGACTACGTCTTCTACATAAGACTACGTCTTCTACATAAGACTACGTCTTCTACATAGGACTACGTCTTCTACATAAGACTACGTCTTCTACGTAAGACTACGACTTCTACGTAAGACTACGTCTTCTTCGTAAGACTACATCTTCTACATAAGACTACGTCTTCTACAAAAGACTACTTCTTCTACATAAGACTACGTCTTCTACATAAGACTACATCGTTTACATATGTCTAAGTCTTCTACTTAAGACTGCGTCTTGTACTTAATAGAACGTCTTGTACATAGGACTACGTATTCTACTTAAGACTTGTTGTTAAGACTACGTATTGACTTCTACTAAAGATTACGACTTCTACTAAAGGATACGTCTCTTTTTTACATTAAAGACTACGTTTTGTATCTAATACAAAGTAGCTTATCTACATAAAAGTTTTGGCTATTTGAAGACAGAAAACTAATAGACAGAGCTGGTTCATTAAAAGTACCCCCAGGGGAAGTCCCCTTAAAGCTAACATAAAGAAACTCATACGTTCCACTTGTAATTTAATTTTCAAATTTTTGTTACAATTTCATACAAATTGCATTTAGATGAACTATATAATGCTATCGCCATCTTGTAGTTGCTGGAGAGCAAAAAGTGGAAAACAAACAATTCAAAACAAAGAAGCAAAAGGATGAAGGATTTTCGATGGAACTACTAAACAAAACTGAAAGCAACAAAACTATTCTGCTGTAACATACGAGCTTTAAAACTATTTCTTTTATTTTCCGAAAAAAAAAAACACAGCGAAATAAAATGCAATTTTTGTTGTCGACGCTTATTTAGCTGTTAAAATTGTTTTAAATGTAGTTTTTTATTTTTTGTTTGTTATTTCGTTTTCATTGTTACTTTCTATCAATTTACGTTTTATATGCAGAGTTCTTTTGAGAGTGAAAAGGTAGTAAAGGTGCTCTACTTTAGGGAATGTTTTGAAATTGTAGCCAATCGTAGGCTCCATATAGTACGATTATTGCTTTAGATTCATCTGAAATGTAAGACGTAGTCGTTAGTATAAGACGTAGTCTTTAGTAGAAGACGTAGTCTTTAGTATAAGACGTAGTCTTTAGTAAAAGACGTAGTCTTTAGTATAAGACGTAGTCTTTAGTAGAAGACGTAGTCTTTAGTATATGACGTAGTCCTTAGTATAAGACGTAGTCTTTAGTATAAGACGTAGTCTTTAGTATATGACGTAGTCCTTAGTATAAGACGTAGTCTTTAGTATAAGACGTAGTCTTCAGTATAAGACGTAGTCTTTAGTATAAGACGTAGTCTGTAGTATAAGACGTAGCCCTTAGTATAAGACGTATTCCTTAGTATAAGACGTATTCCTTAGTATAAGGCGTAGTCTTTAGTATACGACGTAGTCTTCAGTATAAGACGTAGTCTTTAGTATAAGACGGTAGTCTTTGGTATAAGACGTAGTCTTTAGTATAAGACGTAGTCTTCAGTATAAGACGTAGTCTTTAGTATAAGACGTATTCCTTAGTATAAGACGTAGTCTTTGGTATAAGACGTAGTCTTTAGTATAAGACGTAGTCTTCAGTATAAGACGTAGTCTTTAGTATAAGACGTAGTCTTTAGTATAGGACGTATTCCTTAGTATAAGATGAATTCCTGAGCATAAGACGTAGTCTTTAGTATACGACGTAGTCTTCAGTATAAGACGTAGTCATTATTATAAGACGTAGTCTTTAGTATACGACGTAGTCTTCAGTATAAGAGGTAGTATTTAGTATAAGACTTATTCCTTAGTATAAGACGTAGTCTTTAGTATAAGCCGTAGCCCTTAGTATAAGACGTAGCCCTTAGTATAAGATTTATTCCTTAGTATAAGACGTAGTCTTTAGTATACGACGTAGTCTTCAGTATAAGACGTAGTCTTTAGTATAAGACGGTAGTCTTTGGTATAAGACCTAGTCTTTAGTATAAGACGTAGTCTTCAGTATAAGACGTAGTCTTTAGTATAAGACGTAGTCTTTAGTATAGGACGTATTCCATAGTATAAGACGAATTCCTTAGCATAAGGCGTAGTATTTAGTATACGACGTAGTCTTCAGTATACGACGTAGTCTTCAGTATAAGACGTAGTCTTTAGTATAAGACGTAGTCTTTAGTATAAGACGTAGTCATTAGTATAAGATGTAGTCTTTAGTACAAGACGTAGTCTTTAGTATAAGACGTAGTCTTAAGTATAAGACGTAGTATTTAGTATAATACGTAGTCTTAAGTATAAGACGTAGTATTTAGTATAAGACGTATTCTTTAGTATAAGACGTAATCTTTAGTATAAGACGTAGTCTTTAGTATAGGACGTAGTCTTTAGTATTAGACATAGTCTTTAGTATAAGAAGTAGTCTTTAGTAGTTTCCGCCTTTCGAAATTTTATTTAGTAATTTTACTGAAGGGGACGTGTCCTTGTTGGCAGTTCTCTTAAGTCTCTTACTGTACTGTACAAATGAATAAATGACTGACTGAACAAAGGGACAATACACTGCTGCTGCATATGATGATGAGGACGACTATGATGACGTTGGTTTAGTTGCTGCTGTTACGACTTTTCCTTTTCTTGCTTGCTCTCACTGCTACAAAAAAGGGTTGAAGTGTGTAGCACAAAAAAATCCTTTGTTTAGTCAAGGATTTTTTCCGACTTTCTCTTTTCGCAAAACAGAACGTACAAATAAAACAAAAACTGTTGAAAAAAAAAAACAAAAACGAAATTGTATTTTTCTACAATTGTTGTTGTTTTTAAAGTTTAATATTTCTAAACATACTTAACAGAGAAAAAATAAAAAAAGCCAACAAAAAAAAAAAAAAAAAAAATTTGATTAACTTTAGAGTTTAAATAGAAAAAGGGCAGGGATTGATAATAATACGAAAATAAAAGAAAGAAAGAAAAACAATGCCAACAAATAGAACAACAACAGTTGGTAGTTAAGAGTGACCAGTTGTAGAGAAACATGGTTCTTCAGTGCTGCAAAATAATTGAAATGAAAGATACGACTAAGACTGTATAAAGACCTACGAATGAACCTGTAGTAATTCTATGTAAAGTCCCACGATTGAAGCTGTGTTAAAACTATGTAAAAACCTCTTTTGAATCTAGTGTAAGACTATATGAAGAACCACGATTGAAGCTATATTCAGACTATTCAAAGACTCACGATTGAAGCTAATGTAAGACTGTATAAAGGCCTACGATTGAAGCTATAATTAGATTATACAAATTGAAGTCTTAGTATAGGACTATATGAAGATCTGTTTTCGAATCCTTTGGACATGCTATAGAAGATTAACATAAGATTAAATAAAGACCAAACTTTATAGCTTAACTAAAACTGGTTACCTTATGACTAAAACTTAAGTTCGACTATTTAAAGTCCTTCAATAAGACATACGCATACGCTTTTGCTTTCCATGGTCACCTTAATCTCATGTGTATTAATAAGTAATGCATGTGTGCTTATAGACTGCTCACTTGTTAAGCATTTTAAGGCACTTGTTTTTTAAAGTTTACCCAACACTATTTGACCTTTTTCGGCCCTCTGTCCATAAGAATACGCATTTGCTGTTAAAGTTACCAAATTATTTGAATTTAAAAGTCGTAGAGTGTTTTATTCTTTACTTTTTTTTCTACATTTATAAGGCTTAAAGCCTTTTTCATGTTTTTTTTTTTTAATTTTATTTGGCTCTTTGGATTCTATAAACTACAGCTTTTGTTTAAAGTATATTGAGGCCAGTCAGTAGTGAGGGAAAGTACAAAGTTGTTAAGTTTTTTTTATTTTTTTTATTTTTAATGTAGAAGAGTTTAAATTTAAAGTAAAATGAAAACTGTATTTGAGAGGGTAGTATTCTAAATCCGTTTTGACTGCTTATTTTTTTGTTTTATTTTCTAAGGATTTCCTTTATTTTATTTGATTCTATTTCATTATTTATAAAATGGTAAAAAAAAAACTGCTTCATTATGCGGGATAAACCTTTTTTATTTTTTTTTTTTTGTTAGTTTGGTTGCTGCCTTGTTTGTTGGTTACGATTTGTTTGATTGTTGTTTGGTTTTGGGGAAAGGGGTAAAACGAGGGTGGAGCAACAATTTTCAATAGAAAGTTAAGTTGCTATAGAAAATTGTCCTCATAAGATAAATTGCCAAAAAAATTGTTTTCCGCAAAACAAATTGCGATAGAACATTGTCTTCTGTAAGGTACATTTTATTGCAAAGACTACGTCTTATACAAAAGACTACGTCTTATACTAAAGACTACGTCTTACAGCAAAGACTACGTTATAGCAAAGATTACGTCTTATACCAAAGACCACGCCTTATACCAAAGACCATGTCTTATACCAAAAACAAGGTCTTATACCAAAAACAGCGTCTTATACCAAAGACTACCGTTTCTTATACTAAAGACTACCGTTTCTTATACTAAAGATTAGCGTCTCTTATACTGAAGACTTAGTCTTATTCTAAAGACTACTGTCTTATTCTAAAGACTACTGTCTTATTCTAAAGATAACCGTCTTATTCTAAAAAGAACTGTCTTACTCTAAAGACTACCATCTTTATACTAAAGACTACCGTCCCTTATACTAAAGACTACCTTTTATTATACTAAAGATTAGCGTATCTTATACTGAAGACTTCGTCTTATTCTAAAGACTTCGTCATATTTTAAAGACTTCGTCTAATTCTAAAGACTTCATCTTATTCTAAAGACCACGTCTTATACGAAAGACTACATTTTATACTAAAGACTACGTCTTATACTAAATACTACGTCTTATACTAAAGACTACGTCTTATAGTAAAGACTACGTCTTATACCAAAGACTACGTCTTATACCAATGACTCCGTCTTATACTAGAGACTACGTCTTATACTAAAGACTATGCCTTTTACCAAAAACTACGTCTTATACCAAAGACTACGTCTTATACCAAAGACTACTTCTTATACTAAATACTACGTCTTATACTAAATACTACGTCTTATACTAAAGACTACTTTTTATACTAAATACTACGTCTTATACTAAAGACTACGTCTTATACTAAAGACTACGTCTTATACCAAAGACTACGTCTTATACCAAAGACTACTTCTTATACTAAATACTACGTCTTATACTAAATACTACGTCTTATACTAAAGACTACTTCTTATACTAAATACTAAGTCTTATACTAAAGACTACGTCTTATACTAAAGACTACGTCTAATACTAAATACTACGTCTTATACTAAGTAGTACGTCTTATACTAAAGACTACGTCTTATACTAAAGACTACGTCTTATACTAAATACTACGTCTTATATTAAATACTACGTCTTATACTAAAGACTACCTCTTATAATAAAGACTACTTCTTATACTAAAGACTGCGTCTTATACTAAAGACTACGTCTTATACTAAAAACTACGTCTTATACCAAAGACTACGTCTTATACCAAATACTACGTCTTATACCAAAGACTACGTTTTATACCAAAGTCTACGTCTTATACTAAAGACTACGTCTTATACTAAAAACTACGTCTTACACTAAAGACTACGTCTTATACTAAAGACTACGTCTTATACTAAATACTACGTCTTATATTAAATACTACGTCTTATACTAAAGACTACCTCTTATAATAAAGACTACTTCTTATACTAAAGACTGCGTCTTATACTAAAGACTACGTCTTATACTAAAAACTACGTCTTATACCAAAGACTACGTTTTATACCAAAGACTACGTCTTATACCAAATACTACGTCTTATACCAAAGACTACGTTTTATACCAAAGTCTACGTCTTATACTAAAGACTACGTCTTATACTAAAAACTACGTCTTACACTAAAGACTTCGTCTTATACTAAAGACTACGTCTTATACTAAAGACTATGTCTTATACTAAAGACTACGTCTTATACTAAAGACTACGTCTTATACTAAAGACTTCGTCTTATACTAAAGACTTCGTCTTATACTAAAGACTTCGTCTTATACTAAAGACTAGGTCTTATACTAAAGACTATGTTTTATACTAAAGACTACGTCTTATACTAAAGACTACGTCTTATACAAATATTACGCTTGAAACTAAAGACCACGTCTTATTCCAGAGGCTATGTCTTAAAGAAAAGACGTTTGATTTAACCAGACTTTCCTAGTCAGCCTCGCTGGTTTATCCGCTTAGTTTTTCATTAAAATACTTTCTCAGGATTATTGTATTTCTTTTACTTGTCTTTAAACTCAATATCAGTTTGTCTTTCAGTTGTTTTAAATATTTGATTTCTACAACAATATAAATCCTTTGGATTCTAAGTTCCAGCAACACCATCCCCAAGGTCTTAACACTTCTTCGTCAACACCACAATCATCTACAATTTCTTTATCATTGTTAAAAATCCATTTAAAATCCTATTTTTTTCAGTTCAATTTTAAACAAACTTTCTCCAATTTATTTTGTTGATTGACCCTTTAAAATATCCATTCATTTATTGCTTGTTACAATTTTAAAACGCATTTGCAATTACCCCAAACAATACTATAGAAATGGGTTTTCATTATTTCGTTTTTAAAATTTTGTAATAAAATTTAATTTACATATTTGTTTTATTCTGTTACAGAAATAATCTAAAATTTATGCTTCTATGATTTTTATATTTGAAATTTTCTTTTATTTTCTATATTTTCAATTTAAATTTCATTATATTTTTTCTTTTTCCAAGAAACTACCCCTTCTTCTTTAAAAGTAAAGCAAGCAAAGGGTGTTAATTAAATATTGAAAATTAGGAATTTTTAGTGAAATTTATTCTTTTATTTGATTTGATTTGTTTTTAAGTATAAAAATATGTTTGCTGTGAGAAATGGAGAAAAGTTTTGGGTTTCATTTGAGAAACTTTTGTTTAAGTCAATGAAAACAAACGCAAGTATTAAGGTCATTAGACATTTTTATATAGAAAAGAGCTTGATTTCAAAATGAAATCCAATAAATGAATTGTAATCATGACCTTTTTAAATTACTAATTGCAAATATTCCAATTATTTATTTATAAACAAATATTAATCGAATTCTATATGAATCTAGTTAATAAAAGTTATTAATTAATTATTAGCAGAAAAGGGCAATAAAAGAAAAAGGGATTTTAATGAAGTTGTCTAAAACTTTTAAGTATGTGTCTCAACAAGACACTTATCAATAAGAAATGTGTGTTAACAAGACACTTTTCTATATAAGAAATTTGTCTTAACAAGACACTTTTCTATATAAGAAATGTGTCTTAACAAGACACTTTTCTATATAAGAAATGTGTTTTAACAAGACACTTTTCTATATAAGAAATGTGTCTTAACAAGACACTTTTCTATATAAGAAATGTGTCTTAACAAGACATGTGTCTTAACAAGACACTTTTCTATATAAGAAATGTGTCTTAACAAGACATGTGTCTTAACAAGACACTTTTCTATATAAGAAATGTGTCTTAACAAGACACTTTTCTATATAAGAAATGTGTCTTAACAAGACACTTTTCTATATAAGAAATGTGTCTTAACAAGACACTTTTCTATATAAGAAATGTGTCTTAACAAGACACTTTTCTATATAAGAAATGCGTCTTAACAAGACACTTTTCTATATAAGAAATGTGTCTTAACAAGACACTTTTCTACATAAGAAATGTGTCTTAACAAGACACTTTTCTACATAAGAAATGTGTCTTAACAAGACACTTTTCTATATAAGAAATGTGTCTTAACAAGACATTTTTCTATATAAGAAATGTGTCTTAACAAGACACTTTTCTACATAAGAAATGTGTCTTAACAAGACACTTTTCTACATAAGAAATGTGTCTTAATAAGACACTTTTCTACATAAGAAATGTGTCTTAACAAGACACTTTTCTATATAAGAAATGTGTCTTAACAAGACACTTTTCTATATAAGAAATGTGTTTTAACAAGACACTTTTCTATATAAGAAATGTGTCTTAACAAGACACTTTTCTATATAAGAAATGTGTCTTAACAAGACACTTTTCTATATAAGAAATGTGTCTTAACAAGACACTTTTCTATATAAGAAATGTGTCTTAACAAGACACTTTTCTATATAAGAAATGTGTCTTAACAAGACACTTTTCTATATAAGAAATGTGTCTTAACAAGACACTTTTCTATAAGAAATGTGTCTTAACAAGACACTTTTCTATAAGAAATGTGTCTTAACAAGACACTTTTCTATATAAGAAATGTGTCTTAACAAGACACTTTTCTATAAGAAATGTGTCTTAACAAGACACTTTTCTATAAGAAATGTGTCTTAACAAGACACTTTTCTATAAGAAATGTGTCTTAACAAGACACTTTTCTATATAAGAAATGTGTCTTAACAAGACACTTTTCTTGAGAAATTGTTCTCAACCAAGCATTTTTCTATAAAAAATAAACTTTCTTTGTAAAGACAAAGCATTCTCAAATGCTCTTTATTTTTAGCATTTCCAAAACAATGTTTACAACTTGGCAAAAAAAAGTTATGTTTAAAAAACCATCTAAACAATTGTTCATTAAATGAGTTTCAAAACATTAACATTTTGTATTGTTTTCTTAATTTATAATATTCATGCAATTAGAAAATAATTGTTGCATGAATGTAACAACAACATTATTTAACTGGAGTTTTTATTATTGTTATTTAATGTAAAATGTCTCCTATGACATCAGCAGCAACAACTTTCATGCATGATGTAAATCGTCATCATAATCATCGTGTTTCCCACATGCATAATTTCACGCATTATAAACGATTTAGAATAAAAAGTAATGCACACACAGTTACAGTTCTACACACACACTGTGCGAGAGAGAGGAGTGAGAGAAAAAGAGATGTTTTTTTTTCTACAATTAAGTTAAAGAAAAAGTTGGTCCTTCGTCACTGAGTTAACAAGCGTTAAGGTTATAAAATCACAAACACATACGCAACAATCACACACATTTATTTAGTAGAATACTAAAGTACAGTGGAAAACTTTTAATAATAAATAATGAAAAATAAACTACCGATCGGGACAAATATAAAAATATTTGAAGAAGAAGTAATGCTGTCAAAATGCGTCTTCATAACTCTATGGTTACTCCAAGTTCACTGCACTCAAATCAGTAGTTTACCAGATCTGTACTTGTGCATAAATCTCACAAATCTTTGAACAAAATTTCTGAAACTAAAATCATAATATCTGGAATTGATTTGTAGTGCGCATAACTTCAATATAATACAACTTACTGTACATTCCTAACCACTGTGCAACATTACAATACACGAATTTTACATGCAGCAACATTAACAAAAAACCAGTAACAGCCAAAACAACAGCTTAGTTAGAGAAAAACAAATCAGCATGGACGCTGACATGTTCCCAGAAAAAAACCTTATAAAGAAAAAGTGTGTGGAAAGAGTATGGAGTAACAAATCAACAACCTGAATGCAGAAAAACATTTTAATTTCAACTCCTGTGTGACAAATTATTAGAACAAGAAGAAACAACGTTTTAATTTTGTTCCATGTAATTTTAAGGTTAACGGTTGTTAAATTATGATGGGAAAAAATTCGAAAAAAAAGGATAAGAGATGAGGGAGGTATTTCTAAAACAATCTCAGTCAGAAGTCTTAAGGAATTACTCCATTAGGGTTTTTCATAAATTATTACTATTTTAAAATTTAAGTGGAAGAACGAATATACGATGAAAATTAGTGGTCACTGCAGTGGATTAGTATTTATTAGTATTTATAAATACTAATAAATAACTGTCCGTCCGTCCATCCATTATTATCCTTGTAATCAAATTGAAATTTAAAAGATAATTCGACAAAACTTATCACACACTTTTATGTTACCCCAAGTGCCTGGCTGAAATCGGTCAATAATTTCACCTAGCCCAAATATAAATATCATCCCGAAATTGGACTTAATCGGTCATAAATGTTTAATTTATGTAAGTGTCTACACAAATTTCTCTTTAAATAAGTTCTATTAATACCATAATTAGTCGAAGCTCCAATTCACTTTAACGATGTTGGTAAAATTCAACAAAAATAACCTTCAAACACGACCTAACTCTTATGAAAATCATTTACGAAAATAAATTATTGAAATTTTAAAAGGATGTCAACAAAACAAATAAAAAGTTATCTGCATGCGCTATTGCAAAAACAGGCGTTACGTTTAAATGAAAGAGATAAAAGCACGCAACTTTAAATTTATGGGAGACAAATTTATATTTAGGGGAATGATAGATGTAGGGAAACTAAAAATGTTTCTATCAACAACAATCGGAAAGAAGTGCTAAAGGGCTTTTTTTAGTAAAAAGTTTGTTAACACTGATGTACCGCTAAATAGAAGAAAAAATAAAACAAAGACATAATTACACATCAATTGATATATCAAATTTATATATTTAGCTTTATTTCAACTTAATTTTGTAGCAAAAATATGATAATAAAATTTCTACAAAAACAAACTTTTTAATAGGCCATATGCCGTTATTAGACTAAAAATATTAAAAAACTTCTTATATTTCTAAGAACTAGATGTAATTACCTATCCATTGGTATATAACACTTTATATTCCGCTTAATATTACTCTAAAATATTCACTGTTGAAATAAGCTTTAAATTTTGCATGTTCACAGTGCTTACTATGCACTTCTCATTTTTTCATGAGATACCTATAAATGTTCAACTGAAGCTTTGTTGTTGTTTTTAGCCATGATATGATTATTTTTAGCTTAGGTACTATTTGAATGACGCAACTTTAACTTTTTATTAACCTTTGCAACGTTAGTAGAAAAGTAACTGCTAGGTTCATAGAATTTCTATATAATCAAAAGTGGAAAAAATCAAAAATTTCAAAAAAAAAAAAAAAAAAATATCAAAAATTAAATTTTTACGAAAATAAGAAAATTTAATTGAAAATTCTGTAATTATATTTAAAAAAAAAACGCTTATTTGAGAAAAAAACGCCAATTTCACCAAAAATCACCAAAATAAAATTTTCAGCAAAAAATTTTAAATTTTATTGAAAATGCAAAAACAAAAAAATAATAAACGCCAAAATTAAAAAAAATCGCTAATTTCACCAAAATAAAATTTAAAAAAAAAAATTTCAAATTTTATTAAAAATGAAAAACAAAAAAATCTTTTATTAAAAAAAAAATAAACAACAAAATTTAAAAAAACGCCAATTTCACCAAAATAAAATTTTCAGCAAAAAATTACATAATTTATTAAATATCCAAAAACAAAAAAATCGTTTATTTGAAAGAAACAATAAACGCCAAAATTAAAAAAAATCGCCAATTTACCCAAAAGAAAATTTTCAGCAAAAAATTACATAATTTATTAAATATCCAAAAACAAAAAAATCGTTTATTTGAAAGAAACAATAAACGCCAAAATTTAAAAAATCGCCAAATTCACCAAAATAAAATTTTCAGGAAAAAATTTCATATTTTATTAAAAAATTCAAAAACAAAATAAATCTTTTATTTGAAAGAAATATTAAATGCCAAAATGAAAAAAAATTTTCAGCAAAAAATTGCATATATTATTAAAAATGCAAAAACAAAAATATCGTTTATTTGAAAGAAATAATAAACGCCAAAATTAAAAAAAGTTGCCCATAAATTTTTCAGCAAAAAAATTCAAATTTTATTAAAAATCCAAAAACAAAAAAAAAAATTTTTTGAACAAATAATAAACGCCAAAAAAAAATCGTTAATTTCACCAAAATAAAATTTTCATGAAAAAATTTAAAATTTTATTAAAAATTTAAAAACAAAAAAATCGTTTATTTGAAAAATTTACCAAAATTAAAAAAATTGCCAATTTCACCAAAATTGGAAATTTTCAGAAAAAAAAGTCGTTTATTTGAAAAAAATAATAAATGAAAAAACAAACAAAAAAAAAACCTTAATTTTACCATAATTGCTACATTCTCCAAAATTCAATTTTCAACAAAAAATTTCAAGTTTTATTCAAAATGCAAGACAAAAAAATAAATCGTTTATTTGAAAAAAATAATTACTTAAAAAAATTAATAAACACTAAATTAGATTTTGAAAAGTTTTATTGGAACTCATAAAATTATATTAAAATTTGTTATAAAAAAATCAACAATTTCACCAAAAACGTTACTTTCAAGCTAGTTTTACATAACAAATTAAAAATTTTTTTTATAAAAAATATACTACATAATTTTAATTAATGCAACCTTAAGCTAATTTCAGAAAAATACACCAAAAAATATTCGACTTAAAAAAAAATCTCCAAATCTCTAATTCACAACAAAAAAATGCAAATTTCACCTGAAAAATGTAGTTTTATAAAAATTTTTAAATTTCATTAAAAACCAACATATTTATTAACAAAGCGCTTTAAAAAAAAATGCAACGCAAATTTACAATAAAAAATCGCTTTAAAAAACTCCAATTTTGTTAAATAGATATGGATATCTAATTATAGATATTTCATTTCTACATTTCTCATTTTATCAAGGGATACATGTAAACGTTTAATAATGTTATTTTTTGCTTAAGTACTATTTGATTGACCAAACATCAAATTTTTGTTAACCAATGCAAGGTTCGTTAAGCAGTAGACTGTTAGGTTCATAGAATTTGTGTATTAACAAAAATAGAAAAAAAAAAAAAATTGCAAATTTACAAAAAAAAAAAAAAAATATCAAAAATTAAATTTTTTCGGAAATAAGAAAATTAAATTGAAAATTCTAGAACTATAATAAAATAAACGCTTATTTCAAAAAAAATCGACAATTCCAGCAAAAATCACCAAAAATTAAATTTTCAGCAAAAAATTAAAATTGTATTAAAAAATCCAAAAACAAAAAAATTGTGCATTTGAAAAAAATAATAAACGCCAAAATAAAAAAATCGTAAATTTCACCAAAAATCGCCACTTTTACCAAAATTAAATTTTCAGAAAAAATTTTTTTTATTAAAACAAAAAAAAAAAAAAATCGCCAAAATTTAAAAAATCGCCAATTTCACCGAAATTAAATTTTCAGCTAAAAATTTCAAATTTTATTAAAACTCAAAAAATCGAAAAAAAAACACCCCAAAATTTAATTTTCACAAAATATGTATCTTAAAATTATATTAAAATATGTTATAAAAAAACAATAATTTCTCCAAACACCTCACTAATTATACTTTCAAACTAGTTTTACATTAAAATCGTAAAATTTTGCAAAAATTGTACTAATTTAAAGTAAAGCAACCATTTCACCAAATCTCTAAATTCACAAATAATCTAAATTTCACCTGAAAAATGTAGTTTTACAAAAATTTTAGAATTTTTTTTTACCTATCAATTGATATATAAAATTAATTTATTTAGCTTTATTTCAACTTCATTTTGTAGCAAAAATATGATAATCAAATTTCTACATAAACAAACATTTTAATAGGCTATATCTCTTTAAGAAACTATAAAAATTAAAAAACTTCTTACATTTCTAAAAACTAGACGTAATTACCTATCCATTGGTATATAACACTTTATATTCCGCTTTATATTACTTTAAAATATTCACTGTCAACATAAGCCTTCTAAAAATGCATGTTCATAGTGCTTACTATGCACTTCTCATTTTATCAAGGGATACATGTATATATATAATCGAAGCTCTGTTAATTTTTTAGTCATAATTTAGCTTAAGCACAATTTGTTGACGCAATTTTAACTTTTTTTTAACCAATGCAAGGTTCGTTAAGCAGTAGACTGTTAGGTTCATAGAATTTGTATATTAACAAAAATAGAAAAAAAAAAATATATCAAAAATTAAATTTTTTCGGAAATAAGAAAATTAAATTGAAAATTCTAGAACTATATTATAATAAACGCTTATTTGAATAAAAAATCGCCAATTCGAGCAAAAATCACCAAAATTTAATTTTCAGCAAACAATTTAAATTTTATTAAAAATCCAAAAACAAAAAATTGTGTTTTTGAAAAAAAAAAAAAAATAAACGACAAAATAAAAAAAATCGCCAATTTCACCAAAAATCGCCACTTTTACCAAAATTAAATTTTCAGCTAATATTTAAAATTTTATTAAAAATCGTTAATTTGAAAAAAATAATAAACGCCAAATTAAATATTCACAAATAAAAAAAATCACCAATTTCACCAAAAACCTTACTATGCTTTCAAGCTAGTTTTACCATAAAAAAATGGAAGTATTTGCAAAAATTATACTAATTTAAAGTAAACAACTATTTCAGAAAAATACACCATAAAATTTTCAATTTAAAAAAAAAATAACTAAATCTCTAAATTCACAAATAATATAAATTTCACCTGAAAATTGTAGTTTTGCAAAAATTTGAGATGTTCATTAAAAATCCCAACATTTTGCTTGTTAAAAAAACTCGACTTTGATAAAAAAATCCAATTTCACTAATTTACCGTATTTTATGTAAAACTAGCTTGAAATTATTATTAGTGAGTTTTTTAATGAAAATGATTTTTTTTTTATAACATTTGAAGATTTTTAATAAATTTTTCCACTTTTTGAAAAAATTTAATTTTGGCGTTTATTTTACTTTTTCTTTTCCAAATAAACGATTTTTTTTTTGTTTTAATAAAATTTAAAGTTTTTTGCTGAAAATAAAATTTTGATGAAAATGGCGATTTTTGCTGAAATTGGCGTTTTTTTTTTTTTAATTTTGACGTTAATTTCTTTTTAAATTAACGATTGTTTTTGGATTTTTAATAAATCTTTAAATTTTTTGCTTAAAATTTAATTTTGGCGATTTTTTTTCAAATAAGTGCTTATTTTAGTATAGTTCTAGAATTTTCAATTTAATTTTCTTTTTTTCGTAAAAATTATTTTTTGGATATTTTTTTTTTATTTTTTAAGTTAATATACAAATTCTATGAACGCAACAGTCTACTGTTTAACGAACCTTGCATTGGTTAGTAAATCATGATTAAAAAAAAACAACAAAGCTTCAATTAATTATATACATGTATCCTTTGATAAAATGAGAAGTGCATAGTAAGCACTGTGAACATGCATTTTAGAAGGCTTATTTTAACAGTGACTATTTTAAAGTAATATAAAGCGGAATATAAAGTGTTTTATACCAGTGGATAGGTAATTACATCTAGTTTTTAGAAATATAAGAAGTTTTTTAATATTTTTAGTTTTATAGTAGCATATAGCCAATTAAACAGTTTGTTAATGTAGATAATTTATTATCATTTTTTTCCTACAAAATGAAGTTTAAATAATGTTAAATAAATTTATTTTATATATCTATTGATAGGTAGTTATGTCTACTTTTTGTAATTTTTTCTATTTAGTGGTACATTGGTGTTGTTTAACAAATTTTTTATTAGGAATAAGCTCTTTATCAATTCATTCCGAATGTTGTTGATAGAAACATTTTTAGTTTCCTACATACACCATTCCCCTAAATAAAAAATCGTTTCCCTTAAATTTAAATTTGAGTGCGTTTATCTCTCACATTTAAAGGTAACGCCTATTTTTGAAACAAAAATATTTTTCCATGTTTCATCTGTTCATGGGACAGTTCAGCAAAACAAGACCATTGCATCAAAAAAATGATAATAAAATTTTCACATAAACAAACTTTTTAATACGCTATATGCTGCAACAAAACTAAAAGTATTAAAAAACTTCTTCTATTTCCAAAAACTAGAAATAATTACCTATCCATTGGTATATAACACTTTATATTCCGTTTTATATTACTTTAAGATATACACTGTTTAAATACGCCTACTATAGATGCATGTTCACAGTGCTTACTATGCACTTCTCATTTTATCATTTAATAAAACTGGGGTTTTTTATGATTTTTTTTTGAAATTTGTGAATTGGTTGTTTTCATCAAAGTTGCGCTTTGTTAATAAGCGATTTTATATAAAAAAATGTTTGGGATTTTTAATGAAATTCTCAAATTTTTGTAAAACTACATTTTCAGATTAATTGTGAGTTCAAAAATTTGGTGATTTTTTTTTAAATTGAATATGTTTTGGTGTATTTTTCCGAAATTAGCAGAAATAGTCGCTTTACTTTAAATTAGCATAATTTTTGCAAAATTTTAACGTTTTAGTGTAAGACTAGTTTTTTTTTTGGTGTTTTTTTTATATTATATTTTAATACAATTTTAAGATTTTTTGTGAAAATTAAATTTTGGCGTTTGTTTTTTTTTTTCAAATAAAAGTTTTTTTTTGTTTTTGGATTAATTTTGGTGAAAATGGGATTTTTTGGTGAACTGGGCGATATTTTTATTTTGGCGTTTATTTTTTTTTATCAAATAAACGATTTTTTTGTTGTTTTAATAAAATTTAAAATTTTTTGCTGAATATTTAATTTTGGTGAAAGTAGTGATTTTTGTTGAAATTGGCGTTTTTTTTTTAATTTGACGGATTTTCAACAAAATTTAAATTTTTTGCTAAAAATTTTGGTAATTTTTGGTGAAATTAGTGATTTTTTTTAATTTTTAGTAAGGTTTTTGGTGAAATTGTTGTTTTTTGATAACATATTTTAATATAATTTAAGATTTTTGTAAAAATTTTTCTTTTCAAATAAGCATATTTTTTTGTTTGTTTTTGGATTAATTTTGGTGAACGTGGCAATTTTTGGTGAAATGGGCGAATTTTTTCATTTTGGCGTTTTTTTTTTCAAATAAACAATTTTTTTGTTGTTTTAATAAAATTTAAAATTTTTTGCTGAAAATTTAATTTTGGTGAAAGTAGCGATTTTTGGTAATATTGGCGTTTTTTTTAATTTGACGTTTATTTTTTTTTAAATAAGCGTTTTATATGTTTTTGGATTTTTAACAAAATTTTAAATTTTTTTGCTGGAAATTTTGGTGATTTTTGTTGAAATTGGCGATTTTTTTTAATTTTGTTTATTTTTTTCAAATAAAAATTTTTTGGTTTTTGGATTTTTAATAAATTTTAAATTTTTTGCTGAAAATTTAATTTTGGTGATTTTTGTTGAAATTGGCGATTTTTTTTTCCAAATAAGCGTTTATTTATAAAAATTTCTTTGTTCTTGGATTTTTTATAAAATTTAAATTTTTGGCTGAAAATTTAATTTTGGTGATTTTTGTTGAAATTGGCGTTTTTATTTTCAAATAAGCGTTTATTTATAAAAAATTTTTTGTTTTTGGATTTTTAATAAAATTTTTGCTGAAAAATTTTTTTTGGTGATTTTTGGAGAAATTGGCGCTTTTTTTTTAAATAAGCGTTTATTTTATTATTGTTCTAGAATTTGCAATTTAATTTTTTTATTTTCCTAAAAATTAAATTTTTATAATTTTTTTTTTTTTTTTTTGTAAAATTTGCAATTTTTTTCCATTTTTGTTAATATACAAATTCTATGAACGCAACAGTCTACTGTTTAACGAACTCTGATTGGTTAGTAAATTATGGCTAAAAAAAACAACAAAGCTTCAATTGATTATATACATGTATCCCTTGATAAAATGAGAAGTGCATAGTAAGCACTGTGAATATGCATTTTAGAAGGCTTATTTTAACAGTGACTATTTTAAAGTAATATAAAGCGGAATATAAAGTGTTATATACCAATGGATAGGTAATTACGTCTAGTTTTTAGAAATACAAAAAGCTTTTAATATTTCTAGTCTTATAATGGCATATTGCCTATTAAAAAGTTTGTTTTTGTAGAAATTTTATTATCATATTTTTGCTACAAAATTAGGTTGAAATCAAGCTAAATAAATAAATTTGACATATCAATTGATAGGTAATTGTGACTACTTTTTATTTTTTTCCATTTTGTGGTACAGCAGTGTAGTTTAACAAAGTTTTTATGAGGAAAATCTCTTTATCACTTTTTTCCGATTGTTGTTAAAATATAGAATTTTAGTTTCCTTACATCTATCATTCCCTTATTAATTTAAGGTTGCCTGCGTTTTTATACCTTACATCACCATAGTCTTAGGGTATATTGGTTAAGTGCGTCGTATCATTATAAAATTCCTTGACCAAGGTGTTGTGATATAGACTTTTGATGTTTAAGATATATTGTTTTGGAACCTGAACTAGAACCTTTTTATTTTAGTCATTTATTTTCCAACTGGGTAGTTGCTTTTGAGTTTATTGATTATGTTGATATAAGTTCAATAAAATATATTCATAAATTTGCAATGGATAGCAAGCTAGAAGGTTTCTCCCTTTTATATAAATTTGATGGCATTTAATACTTCAAAATCCTTTTAAATTCCTCTCATAATTTCTATTGTTTTCAGTTTAACAAAAAAAGTTTAATATATCTACAAATTTCATAAAAGCGACATTTAGCCGTGTGTGCTTAAAGAATCCCGCATATTGGTTTAGATTTACATCGTTAAAATTCATACAAAAAAGTATGAAGATTAAAGTGGAAAAAATTGTTTAAGATAAAAAAAAAAATTCAATGAAAAAGTAAAAAAATCAATTGTCTTATGGGGAGGATTAAGAATGTTTAAGTAAAAATTCTGTATATTTTTTGTTATTAGTATAAAAAAAACACACAGAATGAAGTGATAGACTTTCAAGTCTACATGCTGGAGAAGAGTGATGAAATGTACCAAGATGATGAAGGAATTTTTACCATTAAAATGTTTTCAAATATATTTTATTTGTTTTATTATTGTATAATAAAACGAAAAATAATATTGTGACATGATATTGTCAAATATGAAGATGATGTCTAGGTTTTCAATGAGTCGACAATTAAGGTGAGATAAATAGAGATGTTTTTATACACTATAGTTTTTTTGTGTATTAAAAATATGCTTTGGAAACTCTTACCTGTAAAGAAAGAGAAAGAGAGAACATCAATTAATTTCTAAAATTTATTTTAAGTTTGTGCCTAATCCTAAATCCCTGCACTGTATTTACAATCATATGCTAATATGTAAGACAAAAAACTACATTAAATACATTGTTAAAATAACAAATATGCTTTATTTTCTAACTTTAGTCAAAATGTATTTGAACAAGTATTAAAACCTTATTAAACCTCAAGGGAGTAGGGATCAAAAATTGAGGTTCAAGTGCACAGAAGTCGATAAAATTCCTACAAAAAAAGGAAAAATTAAAAGAAAAAAACCAAGACTTATGAAAAATAAGAAGTTTTTTGTAACATCTTTAAGTAGTGACTCTCACTGTGTACAAGACAATAAGTATGCAAGAATAGAAAAAAAGGAGGAAAACAGGAAACAAGGATATGCAAAAGTATACTTGAGACTGGCAGCATACAGACAAATACAGAATTTATATAGTCCCACATATGCAGCAAAGGATGTGTGCAATTGTACTTGTACTATATGTACAAGTATGTGCATTTTAAGTAGTAACATGCTGCAAGTGTATTTAATGTTTGAGTATTTGCTTTTTTTTTTAATATAAATTGTTGTTGCAAGCAGCATCTTCATGAGCATTTAAGGACTTAAATTTATATTTTCTTTCGTTTTGTTTCCCCAAAAATAGTCAAGTATGTATGCTACAAAAATAGTCTAGTAGTTTTTGTTTTCATTTTGCAGAGACAACATGATTTAATGTAAAGATATTTCCAGCTATTACTTTGTTGGTGGTCTGTGACAATGCTAGACTCTAGTCTAGCTTCATATATTTTAATAATACCTTAGACCAATGTTTAAAATTTAATACTTTTAAATGAAGTTTAAAGAAATTTTAATTTATAAAGAACTTTTAGTATAATTAAGTATTAGATAGAAAGGAATTAATGTTCTTTTGGAAATCTATGTTTAGTTCTAGTTCAGGTTCAGTTCTATTTCAGTTTAGTATAGAAATGTTTCAGTATTATTATATTGGCTTTTTAAAAGCGACATACAAATATTGTCTTAATATTAGCCATCACTTTAGTGTATAAACAATTATTTAAAAGTGCGTTGTTAAGAAAGTTTTCATATAGAAAAGTGTCTTGTGAATATAGTCAGATTTACCATAGAGTGGTATTTAATTTTAAGTTTAATAAAACTAAATTTTTAAGTTTTAATAAAACTAAAGTTATCAATTGGATCTTCAAAGCAGTCGTTAAACCCATCATGTTCTGTGGAAAATTGGTGTGGTGGCAGGCTTTGGATAATGCTACTTACCGGAAGACCATTGAACGAATTCTAAGGACTATCGCGATACTGATTACAGGCGCTATAAGGTCTACTTCCTCTAAGGCACTATTTACTATCCTAAACTGGTTACCAGTGGATTTGATGGTGATACAAATGACTCTCAACTCTGCTGTGAGACTAAATGCTGGTTGTTCGTTGTCTGGTAAGGACCTTGAACACTCCAGGATACTGAATTACTATGGCTACTTACATGGTAATGTCGTACACTGCATGGCAAAAGCTTTTTTTAAAAGGAATTTCCATATTATGATACCGAATAGGGATTTATGGCAACGCGGACTCTTCACCCCCAGCTGATATCATACGGATATTCACTGATGGCTCTAACAGGGGTGGTAGGGTCGGTGGAGGTTTCTATATTGAAAACTTTGCTGTACTGTTCTTCAGGCGGAAATTACTGCTATTAAACGTGCATCCAACTGGCTGAGGTATTATGGAATATCTGGTGATATATGTATATTTACTGACAGCAGGGCTGCCGTTAACGGAATAGCGGGTGTCTTTACGACATCTAGGTTTACCAAGGAATGCCGGATATTCCTAAATGAGATATCGAGACATTCTAGAATAACGCTTATATGGGTACCTGGTCACAATGGAAATCAGGGTAATTGTATAGCAGATGATTTGGCCAAAAGTTGTGCGATGATGAGTGAGGAGGCGATCGACCCCTTTTCTAGTATTTCCCTTGTTAAATGCAAGATGGCTGTTCAGCAGAAACTATATGAGACTGCACAAAACAGGTGGACTAATGAACCTTTCTGTGCTACAGCGAGGTCGACTTGGCTCGTATATGATGCCAGCAGGACGAATCTACTTATAGAATACCGTCGTGAGCAAATAAGGCTAATTGTCTCCTTTATTACAGGACACTATATAATCGGGACACATGCTACAAAAATGGGCCTACAGTGCAAATTACTACTGTAGAACCAGCCATAATGAAGAAGAGGAAGAGACTGTGTATCACCTTTTCTGCCAATGTCCGGCACTGATTTCCATTTCGATCATGTTTGGACGAGCTATCAATCTGAGACGAATCTGAGACGAATCTATTGCTGAGACGAATCTATTGCTTCATCCGAGAATCTGGTTGGTTTTATTTGGAGTCAACGGAAGTACTGTAAATACCCTGATAACTACCCCTTGGGTATCACAATGGGATCAGACTTGAATGGACCCAAGTGGCTGCCCATGGAACCTAACCTAACCTAAATATCAAACTTCTCGAAAATGTTTAATTTATTGGGTGTATGATATAAAAATGAGGGATTTTTTCAAATTTTAAGCTTTTGTTTGGAAGCATTTGTACAATATAAATTTACTGGCCATTGTTAGCTCTGACCCTTACCATCCTTCTGGCAATATATGGATTCCGAGCCAAAAGAACTGCTCATCTTTTGAGGCCAAGAATAAATCAAGCCAGTATTGGATACTCTGTTCCAAAGTGAATCGTATCCTAGAGAGTCGGACGGGAAAAGGTCTGTTCTGGGCAAAACTTCCCAACCACTTCATTTTAAATACTTTTTAACAGTTATTGCAAAATGTGGCTGAACATTGGCATGATGGAATATAACGGTTTTATGTCTGTCCGCATATTCTGGGCGTTTTTTTTTTTTGCCAATATATTCAGTACAGGTTCTCAGTGATGGTCTGACCAGATTTCAGCAGCTCATAATAGATAGGACTCTTTTGCTCCCACTAATTACACTGCATTTCCTTAGCGCCATGGATATTTGGCTTTAGTGACTATTCGGTTGGTTAGCCGGGCTTCACATACGATCTCTAACGCTTCACATTATTTTAATAGATCCATTTTTCATCCCATGTAATAATTCGGTTGAAAAATGATTTTCTTTTATAGTTTTCAAGCTTCATTTCGGACATGCAAATCATCTTTCAATGTCTCTCAGCTTCAATTCGTATGGTACCCAATTTCCCAGCTATTGGATGAATCTAGCTACTCGTAAACTTTCTAAATTGCTGCTTGAGTAGTTTCCAATGTTTTTTCCAAGCTCTTGTGGAGTTTCAAAAAATCTTCATGGAGTAATGCCTCCAATTCTCGGTCTTCTAACTTTTTTGGCTGACCTGGGCGATCTTTGTTTTTCGTGTCAAATCAATACTCCTGAACCTCACAAACTATCTCTAGCACATTGAAACCGATGAAACATAGTCACTATAAGCTTTGGTGTGCAATCGGTGTGCTTCAGCCACACTTTTTTTCAAATCAAAGAAGTGAAAGCTTCCCGCATATGATGCTCAAAAAGTTCCTAACGGAACTCTGCTAAAAATTTGGAGGCAAAAGACAGAGCACGGAAATTGAAGTCAACTTTTATACAAAAACAAGTAAGAGTGCTATATTCGGCCATGTCGAATCTTATATACCCTTCACCTTTGTTGTGGTTGCATTAATTGCCCACTTTCAGCGCATAACATCCTAAATATAGCAAGAAAGCTTTTAAAAATTAACATTTAATTGCAGATGAACAGATTATATTGTAGAAGTTACAAACGAAATGACAATCTTATATATACCCTTCTAACGAAGGTGAAGGATATAAAAGGAACAACGCCAAACGAAACACTAAAAAAAACAAAAAAAAAATCGCAAAGCAATGAAACCAACACACATCCAAACATACGTTTTGTTGCTTTTTTGCCAAAGCATGCAATAAATAGTCTTTTTTTGATGAAATTTTCATTTTTGCTCATATCTCCATTATTTATGGACGGATTTTGCTGATTTTAAATAGGAAACTTCTCGAAAGCATGTCTAATTATTGAAGATTTAGATCCCGAAGATATCTGGGGTCTTCAGAAAATTGATTTCCACAGACAGACAGATAGACGGACATGGCTTAATCTACTCCGCTAACTACCAGGTGGCGCAAAAGTAATCCTCCTATCAGAAAATACTATAAATTTTGCCGATTATTGGTCAAATAAATAGTCAGCAATATTCCGCGTTCTGGAGCAGTGTAGGGTAACATTGTTTATTAACGTGTATTTCGCATGTGTTTACTACACAAATGTCAAAACAGAACTGACATTAGGGGCCAATCGCAAAATTTATAGCATTTTCTGATAGGAGGATTACTTTTGCGCCACCTTGTATAAGGATCCAGAATATATATACTTTATAGGGTCGGAAAATTATATTTCGGATACAGGCAAATCCCGGTATAACGAATCTCACTTTAACGAAAATCTGATATAACGTACAACCACATTTTTAACATTAACTACCTTATATAACGAACGTTTCAACAATTTTGTACTCGATTTAACGAATGTTGAAAAAAAAAAACAAAATCAAACGAACAATAAAATTTTTAACATTGACAATTACATCAATCTATCATGAATGGCTCAAATAATCATCTATATCTAAAGAATGATGTGTATCCCCTTGTGGAAAAGGAGTTAAATTGTTAATTACTCGACCAGAAGAAAAAACAATTCCGGTTAATAGAATTTCTTTAATATCTAAGCCCTATAAATAAAATAGGCTTTATACTTGTGGATTTCCTGCAAGTGATATCTGTATTCAAATAAAATAGGGTGTACGACTTCTTAAAGAATCAGCATACAATTATAGTTGAACACAATCTAACTCTTGATTTTATTCTCATTGCAAATAAAACTGATATCTAATGGAAAATGATATGAGATAAAACGTTTGTTCACTCTAGAGAAACCAGTGCTCCTGGAAGAAAGTTATCAAAGGATAGTCTAACAATTTTGGTTTGCTGTTATGGATTGAGTAACAAATAATCTTTGAAAGCCAAAGAAATGCCTCTTGTTTCGTAACAAAGTGTTTTTGTAAATTATCTTTATTGAAATAATGGATATTTTTAATGGTAGTATCAGTTTTAGAACCGAAATTCGTTTCAGTGAAGGCTTTATTAATCCTTGGTAATGCCCCAAGTCAACCTACCGAAGAACAATGAATAAAAACTACATAATATGAAACAATTTTAGTCATGTCTCCTAATGTCACACCGCTTAAAACTTATTCAAAAAATAAATCTCGATATAACGAATTTTTCGATTTAACGAATGGACCTGACAACATATCGTTCGTTATACCGGGATTTGCCTGTACTTATATAAACCCTTCTCACGAAGGTGAAGGGTATAAATATACCTGTTAAATAATGGATAACGAAACGTACGTATGGATCCCGGGTCAATATTTTTTTGATGCTGATGCTCGAGGCAATATTGTAGATAAGTTTACGATCCAAAGGCAGGAAATGTTCCCAACAAGTTTTTGGTATGGCATGCAGTATGCAGTTGCGGCAAAAGAAGCCAAACATGTGTTTGCTCTTTAAATACCGAAATTTACATCAAGGAATGTTTACAAAAGAGTATGCTTCTATTTATAAGACATTTTAATGTGTTCACTTATTTTTGGCCTGATTTGTCATCCTGTAACTATGGTATACAATGTCTTGAGTGGTACAAAAACAATAATGTAATATTTGTACCAAGAGAGGCAAATCCTTCAAACTACCTGGAGCTAAGGCCAGTGGAGAGATATTGGGCTTTTGTTAAAAGAGAATTGAAGAGCATAAAAAGGTGTCCAAAAGTGTGGTAGATTTTAAACGGAGATGGACTACCTGTTCGAACAAAGTGACAGAAAGCACTATAAAAACGTTAATGAAAATTTTTCCAGAAAAATTCATCACTCTTGATTAGAACTATAAAAATAATATTTTTTGTAAGTTATAATAATAATTTCAATCAAATAAAGAAAATAAAAACTGTAGGTTTAGTGGTTTGTTTTTTATTAACATTTTTGTATGTTATGATTTTTTCGATCTCACTCCTTATAAGTTACTAGCTGAACCCGGTCAGCGTTGCTGGCCCTTAGAAAACATGTGTTTTATATTGCAACTCAATATCGATTTTAATATACAGTGTCGGACAAAATCGGTGATCCAACCTACAATGTCAGTACATGTGGCGACAGTCCGGCTGGTTTCAATGATTTCTAAAATTTAGTAGGATAATCAACGGTTTGTTCTTCGTTCATTACTGTGTTAATCGATTTTTATTTTATTGCATCGCCAGGCAGTTTCAATTGTATTTGCTTATTGAGCTTGTTGCCATCATAATTTGTTGGTGCCAAAATTGCATGTTCCCGCAGCCAATCCGAATTTTTGTAGTTGGTTGTAAGACTTGGGAATACCTTGTCGACACCGGCTTAAATATTCATTTGCATTTGGCAGAAGTTCGGGAACGAAATCTTATTTGTGTCGGGATCAATTGGTATTTTTCCATTTCCAATGTCCAACAATTGTTTTCAGAAGGTTTCGGCAGAAGAGTATTGAAGCAAATGCAGACACATGTTCGTTCATAGCGTTCGGCTTCTGTAGCTTCATTTCCAGTGAAATAAATTTAAAGGAACTTCGCATCATCATTGGGAAGTGGGAGCAATGATCCAATTCTGAGGTACATTTGGCCTTGAACTTTAAAGGTGGGCATGAATCAGTCGTCATTTGAAATTAATTAGTGGTATAGTATAAAAAAATAATTTTGTCACGCCATTCACTCCATGGTTTTCTGAAGATTCCGTGAAATTTTTATAAAAATCGGTCAAGCCGTTTTTGATTCCATACGGAACATGCATACAAACATCCATTTTCATATATACATATATAGATTAAATTTTATCGAAAAGCTATTTTCTAGTTCTAGTTCTTGGTCTGCTCTAATTCAGCTTTAATTTTGTTCACTTTATAACAATTTTATTACATTGTCTTTGTTACGAGGTGTGTGTATATAACAGACATTAAAAAAAATCCATTTTAAATATGTTTTTATTGTCTCAAAAAAAAAAAACTTTTTATTTCCTTATCTTCAGGGAAAGTGATTTATTGCCAAAAACTGCAGTTAGATTTTTTATTTTCGTTCAACTTTCAACTCAAAAATAAAACGTTTAAAAGAAAACTTTTATATCTTGCTTAAGATAAATTTTAAATAAATCAAGGAAAAAGAAACAGATAAAAATGCCTTTGTTTGGGTTAGTTTAAAAATAATTATTGGAATTTTATTTGTCAACATTATAGAGATGTTTAGAAAAGAAACTATTTGTTATAATAAACTCCAGATTGATTTTAGTTAACTCCCTCTATCTATATGTGTACGCTTAGGTTCAAATTATCGATTTAGCTATGTTCCTCTGTATGTGTGTGTAAAACACGCTAACGTTCAAATTTTAAATATGAAACTAAAAAGATTCTTTCAAAATGTTGGCCTTTGTCTTAAGCTAATTGGTATTAAAAATCAGCTAAATCCAGCCAGTAGAAAAATAGTTCTCAATCATAATGTGAGACAGTTAAAAATAATTTTTTAAAATTAGCTTTTTTAAGTATAAATTCTTATTTTCCTCTATTATTTATTTCAATGATTTTTTTTTTCGTCTATCACTTTTGTTTATCTTGAATGTATGTTTTGTCTATTATTTCAAGTGTTGTTTTTTGTTTAAAAATGCCCTTAAATCCAAAGACAGCTAGCATTTTGTCTTGTCATTTTGAAGTTTTTATCAATTGCAGTGTTTTTTCTGGTATTTTTTTTTTTTAATAGGCTCAAGTATGATTAACGATATTTTTTCTACAACATCATGTCATCGTTTTGTCTTGAGCCAAAAATATTAAAAAGTATTTGTGTTTTCAGTTCATTATCATAGAACTGCAAGTAAAAGTCATTTAGAAACGTTTGCAGTATAGATACCACAAACAAGGGGAATATTTTGATGGCAGTTTGTTTGTATTCATATTGCTGATTGATTTCTTATGGTGACACATCACAGTACATCATGAGAGAGGAGTAGAAATAAAAATGCATGTGGTATTTGCAGCTTGTTGAAGATAGAGGAAAACTAAAAACTATTTTACTAGGGATCATTTACATTGTTTGAATGAGCAGTTAAAGTAAGTAGTACAGAATAAATGACTGACTGGATGACTGTTTAGACTATGATTACATTACCATACCCCAAATGTAGAGAGGAAACCATTAAAAAATTATACACATTTTAGGAGAAAAAAAAACTGTTGCTATCATCTAAATGCATTTTGTTTAAGTATGTTCTATACACATATATTTCTGAGCATTATTTTCCATTAGCATTATTTCAATTTGTTTTTAAATTTTGTGGGTTTTATTATGAGTTTGTTCCCTTTTCTTTTCTTTTTTTTTTTTTGCTTTTGTCTGCTGTTTGTCTGGATAATGTATTAAATTTCATTGTTTGTTGTCTTTCATTCATTACAATTCCAATCATTTTATTTTTATTTCATTCATATGCTAATATATATTGTTTGTGTTTGATGTCAAACAGCTTATGTTAAAAGTTCATATTGAACTTGAAATATGTTGCGGGGGAAAAGTTGCAACAAAAAGAAACAAAAAAAGAAATATAAAATCAATGCTTAAAGTTTGTATGTGAAAATACTTAAAGAAGAACTTTTTAAGTATTATTATATTAGCTTATAATATATGCATATAAATATTGTCTTAATTTTGTTATTGACTTTACATTTTATCAAAATGTTAAAGATAAGTTTGAATTAACAGCTTGTTACACACCCAGACTTTTTGTATAGTTGATCAAATTTGCACATTCAGAAAAATATTCAGTGATTTATGTGGAAAAAAGTTTTAAAAAGACATTCGGAAAAAATGATATTTAAGTAATTTTTTGAGAAATTTTCTATTTAAAGAAATTATCTACAAAAGAATCGTTTTATGACATTCTCATCAGAATATTAACATCAGTACACGAGGTGTTATTGTGATAATGCTGGGTGATTTTAACGAACAAATCTTCAATAGTTGCAAATTCCTTCACTTTAGCATTGAGAACATCGCTTCAGAACAACAATAATAATAACAAGTAAGAAAGTATTGTCGATCAAGCCCTACCATATAATACCCTATACTAAGAAAATGAGCAAAAACTTTTTTCTTTTAAAATTTCCATAATTTATATTCGTGAGTTATTTTCGGAAAAGGGCCTTATATGGGAGTTATGGCTAATTATGGACCGTTCATTATAGAATTAGGTGACATGATTTCTGTATATATAGAACTTATTTGTATCGAAATTCATGTCGATACCTATACAAATTAAACATTTATGACCAATAAAGTCCAATTTCGTCCTCGGGGTAATATAAAAGTTTTGTCGAATTACTTTGTTTTTAGCCATAAGCATGCAGCTGTGCCTATTTCTTGTTCCACGAAATGAATACAGGACTATCTTGTGCGGTCATTACAGTGGAGACACAAAATTTCCATGTTTCATCTGTTTATGGGACAGCAGAGTAAAACATTACCATTGCATCAAGAAAAACTGGCCTCTGAGAGAAAAAAAAATGTTATAAATCCGCCATTACATAACAAAGCAGTATATGAAGGCATTAGTAAACATAATTACCTATTAATTGGTATATACAATTTATTTATTTAGCTTTATTTCAACTTAATTTTGTAGCAAAAATATGATAATAAAATTTCCACATAAACAAACTTTTGAATACGCTTTATGCTACTATAAGAATAAAAGTATTAAAAAAACTTCTTATATTTTCAAAAACTAGACGTAATTACCTATCCATTGGTATATAACACTTTATATTCCGTTTAATATTACTCTAAAATATTCACTGTTAAAATAAGCCGACTAAGGTGCATGTTCACAGTGCTTACTATGCACTTCTCATTTTATCATTTAATAAAACTGGCGTTTTTAATGATTTTTTTTGGAAATTTGTGAATTGGTTGTTTTCATCAAAGTTGTGCTTTTTTAATAAGCGATTTTATTAAGAAAAAAAGTTTGGGATTTGTAATAAAATTCTCATTTTTTGTAAAACAAAGTTTTTCAAGTGAAATTTAGATTATTTGTGAATTTAGAGAGATATGGTGAATTTTTTCAAATGTGATATTATTCTGAAATTAGCTGAAATAGTCGCTTTACTTTAAATTAATATAATTTTTGCAAAATTTTACGTTTTTAATATAAAACTAGTATGAAAGTATATTAGTGACATTTTTGTTGAAATATTGTAATATAATTTTAAGATATTTTTTGAAAATTTATGGACCGATCATAATAAAATTTGGTGACATGAATTCCGTATATATAATACTTATTTGGAGCGAAATTTGTGTAGATACCTATATAAATTAAACATATATGTCCGACAAAGTCCAATTTCGGGAGGACATTTGTATGGGGGCTAGGTGAAAAAATGGTCGGATTACAGGCAGTTTCAATAGGCTTCGTTCTTGGGCTGAAAAAATTACAAGCACCAAATTTTATTGAAATATCTTCAAAATTGCGACCTGTACTTTGCGCAAAATTTTACCAGCCAGACGGACGGACGGACATCTTTTAATTGACTCAGAGAGGACGTTTGTATGAGGGCTAGGTGAAATAATGGACCGATTACAGCCAGTTTTTTCGTTCTTGGCCTAAAAAAATTATAAGCACCAAACTTTATTGAAGTATCTTCAAAATTGTGACCTATACTTTGCGCACTAGGTTTACTAGCCAGACGGACGTACGGACATCGTTTAATTGACTCAGAAAGTGATTCTGCGTTACAAACATCTGCACAAATCCAATATACCCTCTCCACTAACAGAGATCGTAGCTGGGAGGAAACAAAAAATATATTAACACAAGCTGCATACATTCACCTGGGATACAGGCACAATTCCCGTAAAGAGTGGATTAGTGATGCAACCTGGAGACTGGAGTTGCGAGAGAAAGAACGTTAAAGCCTCAATTAATAATAGCAGAACGCGGACAACCAAAGCGTTGTGTCAACAGGCATGTCAAGTGGTGTGCCCGGCGTGATGAACAAAACTGTGTTAACAATATCGCTAAAGAAAAACTGGCTGCTGCCGAAACGTATTGTATGGGAAATCTCTACCGTGCGGCAAATAAAATAACTTAAAGTTCAAAACCGACTAAAACAAACCATTGAAAAACGATACTGGAGAACTCGTTACATCCAAACAACAACAACTGAAACTTTGGGAAGAATTCTATACAAATATGTTGTCGTCGTCTCTACACAAACAGCACTCAATCACTATCGATTGCCCCAATATTACTGAAATTTGCGAAGCAATTAAATCACTGAGATACAAAAAATCGCCTGTTGTAGTCAATATTTCACCAGAGCTGTTAAAAATTGATGCAATACCGAGTGCTCATTTACTCACGCCAATTATAAAACAATTTTGGCGTACGGAACACCTCCCACAGGGAAATGCTGAAGGTATCATCATCATATTAACAGCCTAAGAGTGACCATGATCAGTTTGGAAAGAATTTTATACAAGCATGTTGTCGTCATCCCTACCCACACAGCACTCAATCACTATCGATTGCCCCAATATTACTGAAATTTGCCTGAAATCGCCTGTTGTAGTTAATAATTCACCAGAGCTGTTGAAAATTGAAGCAATAATGAGTGCTCATTTACTCATGCCAATTATAAACCAATTCTGGCGTATGGAACTCCTCCCAGAGGAAAATGCTGAAGGTGTCATCATCATAATTTTACCCAAAAAAAGGAGATCTAACAGCACGACAAAATTGGAGTGGTATTACTCTTTTGAGTACGATAAATATGATGATTGCACGCATAATGAATTTCAACTTTTCTTCTTCATGAACTTTGAAAGGAACAAGCCGGTTTTCGTGCTTACAAATCCTGTGTCGATCATATTAACAGCCTAAGAGTGGTCATGATCACTTTGGGAAGAATTTTATACTAATATGTTGTCGCCGTTCCTACCCACACATCAGTTAATCTCCATTGACTGCCTCAATATTACTGAAATTTTCGAAGCAATTAAATCACTGAAAAACAACAAATCGCCTCTTGTAGTTAATAATTCACCAGAGCTGTTGAAAATTGAAGCAATAATGAGTGCTCATTTACTCATGCCAATTATAAACCAATTCTGGCGTATGGAACTCCTCCCAGAGGAAAATGCTGAAGGTGTCATCATCATAATTTTACCCAAAAAAAGGAGATCTAACAGCCCGACAAAATTGGAGTGGTATTACTCTTTTGAGTCCGATAAATAAGATTATTGCACACATAATGAATTTCAACTTCTCTTCTTCATGAGCTTAGAAAGGAACAAGCCGGGTATCCTGCTCACAAATCCTGTGTCGATAGCATAAGGGCAGTCTTTAAATTGGAGATCACCTTTGTACCTAACGTTTATAGACTTTGAGAAAGTTTTTGACACCCTAAATCACGCAGATATTTGAAACGTATTAGAATGTAAAGGTGTAGCTGCCAAGCTAATACGTCTCATTAGAGGCCTATATGAAGAATATCTGTCGTATTCTTCACGAAAAACAACTGAGCAACAAAATATCCTCTGATTTTTAACTGCGTACTTGACGTACATAGTGATGGATAAGATAACCTCTCATAGAAGAGTAATGAATCACTTGGATTCTCCAAGGCAGACTGGAGGACTTTGACTAAGCTAATGACATTTGTCTATTTACTCACATTTTTCAGACATGCAATCTAAGTTATCACTAGTCCAGGAAACTGCATCATACGTTGGCTTGAAAAAAAATATCAGCAAAACAAAAATAATGCGAATGAACGTAAATATTGAGCAAACATTAACTGTTCAGTAACAATCGCTTAACGAAGTACAATCTATATAAATATATAAATGTCTTTGTAAGTTTGTTTGTTTATTTGTTTGTTTGTTTGTTTATTTGTTTGTTTGTTTGTTTGTTTGTTTGTTTGTTTGTTTGTTTGTTTGTTTGTTTGTTTGTTTGTTTGTTTGTTTGTTTGTTTGTTTGTTTGTTTGATTGATTGTTTGTTTGTTTGTTTGTTTGTTTGTTTGTTTGTTTGTTTGTTTGTTTGTTTGTTTGTTTGTTTGTTTGTTTGTTTGTTTGTTTGTTTGTTTGTTTGTTTGTTTGTTTGTTTGTTTGTTTGTTTGTTTGTTTGTTTGTTTGTTTGTTTGTTTGTTTGTTTGTTTGTTTGTTTGTTTGTTTGTTTGTTTGTTTGTTTGTTTGAGCATCACGCCTAAACGGCTGAACCGATTTTATTGAAATTTGGAACGTAGATAGATCCTTACTTGGAAGCGTCAATAGGCTATAAATTTTTTCAATACTTGGACCAGAAAGGGATAAAAAGGGGGAAAAACGGGTAAAATTGGTACCTTTAGTTTTTAAACAATAATTACTAAACGGCTGAACCGATTTTTACATCGACAGGGGTAGCGAAGCGCACCGGGTCAAGCTAGTTATTATATAAAATACAAAAAATGTTTCTATCTACATATGACCGTTATAGACTCTGAAACCATCCAACCGATTAGCTCCAAACCGGTTTCATTGAAAAGGAAATTTTCTGAAGATGCCTTTAGAAACCTCAAATACTACATGAGGTCCATTCATTCTATTCGTAAAACCAATTTTCGAATTTTCCCATACAAACATTTTTCCCAAATTTGAACTCTTGAAATTTTGTATGTGGTAACTCACACGGTGTGTAGATACACTTTGAATGGATTTTTGGAAATTCTAATTTAAGGGGGTAAAAATTAATAAAAACGGGTAAAATATTGTTATGGATGTGCAATGATGATTTGAGTTTAACGGTCTGTAACGACTGCCTGCAGCATTCATCATATTTGAGGGCACGTTCATCAGTAGCATGCGGTTGTTGGCATTGTTTGTAAGTATGGCAACACTAAATGTTTGGGCTGCTGGCAATGACATCGAAGGCTCTGGAATTCGAATGTATTAGTATGTCCGTTAAGAGCATTGTAGAAGATTCCCGATAGATGGCTCATATATAAATAGTGGCAGAGGTTGCAGTCGTGAGTGGGGTTTATCATTGGCGCTGTTGGAGTTAACATCAATTGTCGTGTACATGTGCGTTTGTACATTATAAAGTTTGTGTGCATTTCTGCGAATTGATGTATAAAGACACTAAGTGACTATTTAATTCTGTTGTTGTTGTACATTCTAAATAAATAAAGAGAACTACTAAAACTGCTTTTATTTGCAATTAAAAGTATCCGGTTAATTTAAAGGAAATAAACCCCTGTTTTTAAAAGGTAAAAACGTAACAATATGTATCTCTACAGCTCTAAAAATCCAACTTACTCTCAATTTATGCAAAAAATTAGTGGACATGTGTATGGTACTTTCTGTTTTTTGTACTTTAAGGGGGGAAAAAGGACGAAAACCGAGTTTTGGTACTTTTTTGTCTCCAATATCCCAGAAACTAAATTTAAATGGTATTTTTTTTACAAAAAATAAAATATTAAAAATACTGTTCATTAATAAAGAATTTAGCGTAGTAACTAGCACACGCCGGGTATCCGCTAGTAACTAATATATCATTTTGTAGGGTTTTATTCTCACTTAGTTATTCAACATTATAGTGCAAACAACAAAGTTTTGTTTTGATTCGAAAATGTCGAATTTTGTACCAACAGAGCGGATTATTTACTTTACTTCTGTAATTTGAACAGGTGCCGCTGCAGCGCTATCACTGAAGCTTATGGTGAATGTGCTCCATCGGTTTCAATCTGCAAGAAATGGTTCGAGCGGTTCAGAAGTGGTGATTTTTACACGGAAGATACAAGCTACTCTGACATCAATTTCACAATGATTGCGAGCAACATGATTCATCTAAAAGCAAGGAAATTGAATACCATATGAATTGAGGCCGAGTTATCTTGAAAGACGATTTTGCATGTCTGAAATGATGCTTGAACGCTATTCATGCACCAAATCATCACCAAATCCGCCCGGCCAACCAGCGGAATCGAAACCAAAGCCAAATATCCATGGCGCTAAGGTAATGCTTTATATATGGTGGGACCAAAAGTATCCTATATATTATAAGCTGCTGAAATCTTGCCAGACCATCACAGGGAACCTGTACCGAATGCATCTGATTCGTTTGAAGTAAGCATTGGCATCAAACTGTAATATTCCATCAGGACAATTCACGCCCACATGTTGCAATTCCTATTAAAAACTATTTAGAATGAAGTGGTTGGCAAGTTTTGCCTCATTCGCCTTATAGTTCAAACCATGCCCCGTCCGACTACTTGTTGTTTCTATCGATTCAAGATGCTCTCTCTGGGATACACTTCACTTTGACAACAGAGTATCCGATATTGGCATGATTCATTCTTGGCCTCAAAAGATGAGCAGTTCTTTTGGCTCGGAATACATATGTTGCCAGAAAGATGGGGAAAGGTCATAGCTAACAATGGCCAATACTTTGACAATATTGTACAAATGTTTCAAAATAAAAGCAAAAAATTTGATAAAATCCTGCACTTTTAACCCTCTGGCGGGTGAGAAGGTCCCTGGGTGCCTTTTTCATTTTCAAACTGAAATTACTCCTTGATGGTCCATGGGAAGTATACCCGCCCCCCACATGTATTCCAAGGAAATTTTATCTAGAATCGTTAAAAAAAAAATCAAAGCGGTCCGACCAATAGTTTAGTTTCTATTGAGATTGTTTATTGAGATGTGTTTATTACGGGAACGTGTGAAAAGGTCCGCTGGGACCTTTTACATTTTCAAACTGAAATTGCTTCTTGATGGTCAATGGGAAGTATACCCGCCCCCCACATGTATTCCAAGGAAATTTTATCTAGAATTGTTAAAAAAAATCAAGGCGATCCAACCATTTTTCTCGAAAATTTACTATAAATAAAAAATTTCTCAAAATTCTGCTATAAATAGCAAATTTATCGAAATGCTCTAAAATTTTTTGGAAATCTTGCTTTGAATAAGTAGCAAAGCGAGGAATATTTTTAAAGGACCGAAGAAAAAATATCATGGAGTTCAAATGTAAGTGATGTGTGAAGTGATTCAACTCCCAGTAAAAAAGTGTGGAATGTATTTTCAAAACTTAAACAATATTTTTTTTTTAATTCTTCTCAAACTAAATTTTCTGTTGTTGCATTTTTGCGTTGGAATTTTTTTATGTTTTTTTTTTCAAATATTTTGTACCTTGTGTGCCTTGTCGCTTGTCAATCGTGTGTCAATTTTCTAAACATTCAACATGTAACATAAGTACTTATAATATATGTCCATACAGGCTACATTAAAGTACATGAATTCTTTATTAATTTGTATTTTTATTTTGTATACTTTTCAGTTACTTAATAAATACTTACAAAAACTTACATACATGTTCTTAATATTAATGTTTTAATAACTTTAGGAATAGTCTAGGGAAATCTATTTTAAAGGGAGTCCATTATGCTAAAGTATTTACATCAATATTCAATACAAATGTTCACTTAACATTATATTTTGATGGACTATCTTCAAAAACATGTAAAAATTTCTAATGTTTTTTTTTTTTTTTTTTTCTAGCGCTTTGCTGGCGTCAATATGATGGGCATAAATTATAAATAAATATTATTTCCCCTTGTAATTCTTTAACATTATTAATAATTTTACTTAATGCACTTAAAGTGCATAAAAATCATAATGAAACATGTCGAAAATGCTTCAAAAAACCATAATAATTATGAAATGAAATGTTTGGAAGAATAAAAGTCAAAATAGAAAATTATTAAATGCAGTTTGAAGATAGTAAATGTAAAATATCGTAGCGAAAACAAATTTAGAAAATGTTGCTAAAGTGTTGCTAAACTTTATAATTTTTATTAAAATTTCGTTTTAATATTATGACTAATCTCCACTGATCTAAACAATCAAGAGAAATAAAGTCATTGCTCTCTAAAATTCCATTAAAATTCAAATGAAGTTTTTAATAATGAACCAACACAGAAAAAAAATCCCCCTCTTTCTCTCACAGGAAAATGAAAAAAACTCAATATCATCTCAATCATTTGGATTCAAAATTAATCTATAACTAATGATCTGGATAATTTAAAAGAAAAGAAAAAAAAACACCAAAATCAAAAGGAAACTTCTTTCAAACCCAACAAAATCAACCACAACAGCAGCACCAAAATTACAAAGTAAGTGACACATATATTTTTTATATTATTTTCATTTCTTTTTTCTATCAACCAACCAACCATTTCAATTTGTTTTCTTTTGATAGAATTCCAATGATAAGAAGAATTTTATTTTCCTCCTCCATAGCATCATAGTACCCGTAATGACATTGTTTGAAAAATGTTAATTTAAAATAAAAAAGGAAAAAAAAAAAAAAAAAATAAGATCTAAAACTCATCAAACTCTAAAACAAACATACCACACAATTTATTTATTTTTATTTTCATTGTTTTTTCAAGTGGGTTTGGTTTGGTTTTGTATGCTTTGTTTTTCTTTTGATTTTTTCCCTAATTTTTTTTTCTTTTGAATCTTACAATTCTGGTTTTTTCCCCCGCTCTTTAAGTCATTGTGTGGACAAATGTATTGACAGCCAGCCAATATTATTTTGAGTGGTTTCCGTTTAATTAAAAATGCAGTTTTAATGTTTTTGTTAGAGGGCTTTCGAATGATTGATGGAAATTTATAAATGTTTTTTTTTTTTTTTTTGAGGGATTTTTTAATGGTGTAAAAAAATTAATTTTAGGGAAATTAATGTCAATAATAAATATGTAGCTAAAGATAATGAAATAAATTTTAGAGAATTTAAAATTCTAATTTTAATTGAGTATACGAAACCAAATACTTTATGGTTAAATATCTATAAAAATGCAAATATCGAGAGATTATGCTATAAATAGTAAATTTCTCAAAATAATGCTATAGTAGCTAATTTATTGAAACATTGAAATAACAGTAAATATAACTGAATGATGTTATAAATAATTCTATAAATAGCTGACTTAAATTTTAAAAATAAAAAATTCTGGAAATGCTGCTATAATTTCATAAAATTATGCTCTAAATAGAAAATTTAGCGAAATGCTGCTATAAATAGCAAATTTTGCGATAAGCTGGGTTACTATACGAAATGAAGTCGAGAGACTTTTTAAGACGATTTTTTATGTCTGAAATGCTGCTTGAGCGCTATAAAAGAAAATCGTTTTGCACAATCATTACTTGAGATAAAACAAGGATCCATTACAATAATCCAAAGCGTAAGACATCGTATGTGAAGTCTGGCCAACCAGCTGAATCGTTGCAAAAGCCAAAAATCCAAGGCGCTATAGTAATGCTCTCTATTTGATGGGTTCAAAAGGGCCCTATCTATTATGAGCTGCTGAAATCTGACCTTACCATTACGGGGAAACTGTATCGAAAGCAACTGATTCATTTTATGGGAGCATTGGTTGAAAAACGCCCCGAATATGCCACAAGACATGAATTCGTAATATTTATCATGACAACGCTTGACCATATACTGCAGTACCTGTTAAAATTATATAGAATTAAGTGGTTGAGGAATTATTATACTTTTTTTTTAAACAAACACAAACTCCGAAGCGTTTTGCTTGTCTGCAGATACACCCAGAGTCTCTGGCGGGAATCGAACCAGCAACTCTCAGATTGATAGTCCAGCACACTATCGTCTAGTCTATCGGGACACCCAAATTGGTTGCATGACATAATAATGCTCAATTTTTTGCAAATTTTTAGCTCTTATTTTAATATAAATTTATTCAAAATATTGGCCATTGTTAGCTATGACCTTTTCCTACTTTCTGGAAACATATGGATTCTGAGCCAAAAGAACTGCTCATCTTTTGAGGCCAATAACGAATAAAGCCAAATTCGGATACTCTGTTCCAAAGTGAAGCGTATTCCAGAGAGAGCGTTCTGCAATGAACGCTCTCGGTTGAGGCAAAACTTCCCAACTGCTTCTTGGTAAACAGTTTTTAACAGGTATAGCAATATGAGACCTAGCGTTGTCATGTCTGGTTTAATGTCTGGCCGTATATTCTGGGACATTATCGGCCAATGTCAGTGGTTTAGAAACGTTTTTTTTTTTGGAAATAATTCGGTATCTCGGGAACCATTTGAGATATTGTTACAAAATGACATGGTTGGAGCTGAGGTATTATATATAACCACATGGTTGGAGCTGAGGTATTATATATGAAAAAATTTAAAAATTTTCCAAAAGGGGCAAGGTTTGTGGAACTTCTGAGGAGTAAATAAAGGCTTTTTATATAAGTATTTGATATTGTTGAAAACCATAGGACTTGAGGATTGATATTTTATTCAAATTAAATAAACTTATAAATTTTTGAGACGTAATTTACTTTAAAAACTTAAAAAATTATAATATGGTGATTTTCCTAGAAGAAAAATATAAAATTTGAATTAATGTAAAATTTTAACGGTTGAAGATATCATAACAAAATTTGAAATTAATAGACTCAATTATCCTTAAATCAATGACATTATTCTTTTAGACATTTTATATTTTGAAATTCCGAAATTCCTAAACCGGGGAAAATAAGTTCCACAAAATGAGTTTTTTTAGAAAACTGCCTACTGTGACATTATTTACCGTGTGATAGTTAAAAAGCATTTTAGACATTTAAGAAGTATATAGTGTTATACAAATATAAAGCCTTTTTGGGAAAAAACTTAAAAAATACGGCACTTTTTACATGTTCTAACTTTGGATGCGTTTAACTTTTTATAGGGACAAGATAACTGTTAGCAAGTTTTTTTTATTTTATTAAGAATTTTATCACCAATATAGGTGATATTTTAGAAAAAAAATTTGACCCTCCGTAGGCCCGCCACATCCAAAAAAAAACATAAAAAGATCGAGCAAAATTAAAAAAAGTAAATAAATAAACCTAAATATTTCTTCAACTAATAGAGATAACCTACACATGTAGGGGTATTTTTTGTAGATCTTCTTAAGTACTATTTATATTTTAAATTTCAGCTCATTCCGATCATAAATCGATTTTTAGCGATTTAAAAAAAATTGAGACCCGAGGTGACTAACTATGAGGGACAACACACTGGCCCCCATTAGAGCTAGGAAGCTGAGCAACCACAAATCAACCTTAGCTCTAATCATGTGAAACTTCGTAACAATATCTCAAACAGTTCCCGAGATACCGAATTATTTCCAAAAAAAAACTTTTCTAAACCACTGTGCAATGCTAGCTTCAAACGAATCAGCTGCGTTCGGCACAGGTTACCTGTAACGGTCTTGCAAGATTTCAGCAGATCATAGAGATAGTATCCTTTTGATCCCACCAAATATAGAGGATTACCTTGGAGCCGTGGTTATTTGATTTAATAACAACATCCCTGATTAAAAACCTACCAAGTGTGTAAAGAATTGTGCTATCGATATTGTTTATTGCGATCTTGAAACTAGGGATTTATCTTAAAAATTGGAAAATTTCTCAAATAATAATGATTTCAAAAACCGGGTAAAGATTTAACCCTAGCATCCTCTTATAGTGCCATTAGCCTAATCTCTTGTTAGTCTAAGCTAATCGGGAAAATATTACAAGAAAAAATCATAACTTTTTTGAATGATGAAAAAATTATCCCAGTTCTCCAATTTGTTTTCCGTAAACATCATGCCACCATTGAATAGGTCAATCGTTTAACTGGAGAGGCTAGAAAATCTTTTGATTTAAATAAATATTGTTGTGGTGTTTTTGAGATGTTGCTCAGGATTTTTTTACGGTCTAGTATATAAAATATAATGTTTACTGCCACTATGTACTCATAAATTACTGGAGCCTGGAAAACTGATTCGTGGCAGCAACCGAATTTATTGCCAATCGAATTATTCTAACTTAGTGACCGAATTTTAAAGTTGTCGCTACAAAATTTTAGAAGGCGTAACAAAAGTTTGGTTGCTTCAACCGAAATTCTTCTTTATCAACTGACTTTCTGTTGATAGAGTAGAAAAATTCTATGTGTGCAACCGAATCATTCGCTTAGCAACGAATTCGGTTGCTACAACGAATCTGTATTCGCTGTGTAGCATCTAGTTAACCTGAAAATTACCTCATACGTGTGGAGAATCCAAGAGACTTCATAGAATCCTAGAGACTTCACACGAAGCTAAAAGCCTCTAGCTTTCATTGGTTAATGTGGAGACATGGTTGAAAAACTGGCGAATACGGGTAAATGAGTTACGTTTGCTCTGCCCATCTGTCACACTCAATAATGTTAATATACCGCAGTCTGATTATGTCATATACCTTGATATTCATCCAGATTGGAGCCGTCACACTGAATCAAAGAGACTTTACATGAAGTTAAAAGCTTCTAGCTTTCATTGTTTAATCAGTGATCAATTAAAATTAAGCCTAAAATACAAGGTGGCGCAAAAGTAATCCTCCTATCAGAAAATGCTATAAATTTTGCGATTGGCCCCTAATGTCAGTTCTGTTTTGACATTTGTGTAGTAAACACATGCGAAATACACGTTAATAAACAATGTTACGCTACACTGCTCCAGAACGCGGAATATTGCTGACTAGTTATTTGACCAATAATCGGTCGGTGACTTTGGCACAACGTGAATTTCGTCGCAGATTTTCTGGCCGTCCAACGCCTACTGGTGAAATACTGCGACGTTTAGCCGCTCGCCTCGAAGAGACTGGCACAACACGAGATGCTGCCAGGCGTGGCAGACCCCGGAGTAGCCGTTCTGCAGAGAATATTGCTGCTGTAGCCGAGGATGTCATGGAAGTGCCGTCGACATCGACCAAACGACGTGCCACGCAAATGTGTATCAGTCGACCGTCTTTACAGCAAAGTTTGGTACAAGATTTGAAGATGTTTCCGTACAAAGTCCAGACGGTGCATCAGCTGTTAGCTGCTGATCGCCAATCGCGTCTGACATACGCTCAAGCCATCCTTAATCACCATCAAGAGGAAGATGATTTTTCATCAAAAATAATCATGAGTGATGAGGGCCATTTCCATCTTAGCGGGTACGTAAATAAGCAAAATTTACGCTTCTGGGGCACTGAAAATCCGCGTGTAACCCACGAAGAGCCATTACACCCGCTCAAAGTCACTGTATGTTACAGTCATCGGACCTTTTTTCTTCGACGACGTCGCGGGCCAAACGGTTACTCTGAATGGTGAGCGCTATAGAGCAACGATCAACGAGTTCTTTTTGCCGCAACTTGATGAATTGGGATTGGAAAACATGTGGATCCAACAGGACGATGCAACGGAACACACTGCACGTGCCACAACCGATATGCTGAAGGATGCATTTCCCGGGCGCCTAATCTCCCGTTTTGGCGATTTGCACTGGCCAGCAAGATCGCCTGATTTGACCGCTACATACTTCTTTTTGTGGGGCTTTTTGAAGTCGCGGGTTTATGTCAACAAGCCTCAGACTCTAGCAGCTCTTAAAGACAATATCCGTCAAGAATGTAAGGACCTATCGCCGGAAGTTTTGGCCAAAGTGATGGAAAATGCCATAAAAAGGGCTCAAATGACAAGCAATCACCTTGTATAAAGTCATTCCCTACAAGACCGTTTTAAAACCAATTTGGACAGATGGAATTCAATTATGCGGAATAGCAAGCAATACCAGTATTGATCTTATACTGAGGGTCAAATCTAAAATTCTTAGGACCGTGATGGGGGAGCACCATGATATATAAGAAATTAAAACATCCACAGGGTTTTGTAAGTTTCATAGGTAAAGGAAGAGTTCAAGCATGTCAGTGAAAAATATGTTTTAAAACTGTAAAACCATTCCAACTCTCTTGCAAGACTGCTTGTGCATAGCCAAAACTAAGGCTTAATAGAGCAGATCCATTTCTCTATGTATAGCTATAAATAGCAAATCTATCCAAATGTAGCTTTAAGTGGTTTTACATATTGTAGTTATAAATGAACTTCTCTGTAATACAGTTATACAGTAATCCTTACGTAGTACTTATATTTATCAGTATTTTTTGTCATTATAAAGTTTTTACTGCATTGTTTAATGAAATAAATAGCATTACAAATAATTTACTTCATGTATGTTACAAAGTTAATTATTAAAACTTCAAGCACAAAATAATGTCACTTAAACAAAAACAAAAAAAAAAAAAATAGTACTACTTATATAATATTTAACGATACATGATTTCTCTTTATCTAGATCATATATGTAGAAATATTTTCTGAAAATCTTGCACAAATTTCTAAAACACGTAAGTGTCAACATGACATTAGAGTTTTACAAACAAAAAAAAAAAAAAAAAAATATACAAAAAAATATACTTGTAAACTGACTATCACACCAACTGACATTTAACACTTAAATGGACTTACTTTTCTACATTTAGCTTCATATGAGTAGCCAAACGTACATGCAGATTTTATCCACCTCCACACTGAAATAATAGTTGATGTTGGTTGCTACGTGCAACAAATCTGTTTATTAAAATATCTTTATTTTTTTTTGTCAAAAACCATATCAATCTCTACTAGTAAGATATAGTTGGGGGGTGAGTATAAAGTTAGAAAGCTATTTAGCTTATCTTAAGGACAATAAGCTTTTAAAAATTAATGTCATTTTGTCTTTAAACTATATATTTTTATTTAGACTGCTTGCCAAAGTGTCTTAGCGCGCCACAACAACAAAACAGCACCGAAAAAAACATCCTGATAAAAATATGATAAAACTTTTATAAATTCATTAAGTTTCTTTTTTTTCTCCCACTTACTGTTGGCTGTTATTGTTGCTTGTGATTTACATATCTTTATAACTACTGTCTCCTGCAAAAAGTGGTGGGGGCAAAGAAAAAATAAAGCTGAAACAAAAAGTTTAATATTTAATCTTATTTACTGCCGTAAAAAAGTAATGTTTATGTTAAATACATATAGTTAGGGAATTCAAAGCAAAGTGAAACTGTTTTTAAAGCAAAGTTCATTACAGAGTGAACAACTTTTTTATAGAAAAGTTCATCACAGAGTGAACAGCTTTTCTATAGAAAAGTTCATCATTCTATAGAAAAATTCATCATGAATTCATCACAGAGTGAACAACTTTTCTATAGAAAAGTTCATCACAGAGTGAACAACTTTTCTATAGAAAAGTTCATCACAGAGTGAACAACTTTTCTATAGAAAAGTTCATCACAGAATGAACAACTTTTCTATAGAAAAGTTCATCAAAGAGTGAACAACATTTCTATAGAAAAGTTAATCACAGAGTGAACAACATTTCTATAGAAAAGTTAATCACAGAGTGAACAACTTTTCCATAGAATAGTTCATCACAGAGTGAACAACTTTTCCATAGAATAGTTCATCACAGAGTGAACAACTTTTCCATAGAATAGTTCATCACAGAGTGAACAACTTTTCTATAGAAAAGTTCATAACAGACTGAACAACTTTTCTATAGAAAAGTTCATCACAGACTAAACAACTTTTCTATAGAAAAGTTCATCAGAGACTAAACAACTTTTATATAGAAAAGTTCATCACAGACTAAACAACTTTTCTATAGAAAAGTTCATCACAGAGTGAACAACTTTTCTATAGAAAAGTTCATCACAGAGTGAACAACTTTTCTATAGAAGAGTTCATCACAGAGTGAACAACTTTTCTATAGAAAAGTTCATCACAGAGTGAACAACTTTTCTATAGAAAAGTTCATCACAGAGTGAACAACTTTTCTATAGAAAAGTTCATCACAGAGTGAACAACTTTTCTATAGAAAAGTTCATCACAGAGTGAACAACTTTTCTATAGAAAAGTTCATCACAGAGTGAACAACTTTTCTATAGAAAAGTTCATCACAGAGTGAACAACTTTTCTATAGAAAAGTTCATCACAGAGTGAACAACTTTTCTATAGAAAAGTTCATCACAGAGTGAACAACTTTTCTATAGAAAAGTTCATCACAGAGTGAACAACTTTTCTATAGAAAAGTTCATCACAGAGTGAACAACTTTTCTATAGAAAAGTTCATCACAGAGTGAACAACTTTTCTATAGAAAAGTTCATCACAGAGTGAACAACTTTTCTATAGAAAAGTTCATCACAGAGTGAACAACTTTTCTATAGAAAAGTTCATCACAGAGTGAACAACTTTTCTATAGAAAAGTTCATCACAGAGTGAACAACATTTCTATAGAAAAGTTCATCACAGAGTGAACAACTTTTCTGTAGAAAAGTTCATAACAGAGTGAACAACTTTTCTATAGAAAAGTTCATCACAGAGTGAACAACTTTTCTATAGAAAAGTTCATTACAGAGTGAACAAGTTTTCTATAGAAAAGTTCATCACAGTCTGAGCAAATGTTCTATAAGAAGTTCTTATGAAATTTTCATCTAGGGTTAGAAATAACTTTACCCGAGCTTATTGCCACCTTCAAGGAATGCCCCTGAGTTATTCATATTCTTTCAAAAACAGCTAAATAAAAAATCAAACAAATTTATGCGCCAACTTTTCCATATTCGAAGAGACACTTTATTTTAAAATTCTTATTCTTTACAAAGCTCTCTACACCCCCTGTAAATCTTCCCACCATCATTAGAAACACCAACCAGCCAGCAAACATTGACAATCTCTACATATTTGCTGGCTTTTCATTTCGTTGGTGTTGGTGGCTTCGTTGGTCGTTGGTGGCATCGTTGTAAAACTGTCTACACCTTTTAAGATTTTCCACTATCAGAACCCAACTGAACGGTATGAGGAGCTCTGCTGCATTGCATGCATAAATTCTTGTTGTTGCTGTTCTATAGAGGTGTTGTAAGTTTGTCACATCATCTTCTTTGGTGGTTTTTGGATACTTGCAACATTTATACGCTCGCTCTTTCCTTCTATGATTAAATTTAAAATAAATCTAATAATAAAAATAACAAAAAAAAGGAAAATGTGTTGCAACAAGCAGACAACAAACATAAAATCAATTGACACCTTTTTGTTGTTGTGTTCCGACTTTAAAATTTGTGTTGTAGTTGTTGCTTTATTAGTCACTATGTCTCGAATGGTGTCTATTTTATGAATCTTTTCAAATCAAATAAACATCATAATGAATGGTTGGCTGGCTAGCTGGCTGAATGTACAATATTTTCCGCTAAAGGTTGAGTTCAGAATATGTATGACGAGTGAGTGTGTGTGTGTTTCTCGGTCGGTTTGGAAAATGTCATGTCATTTCATTGGAGGATTTATTTAAGTGCTTGTCTCTTGTATTACTTGTATAGAAAACATGGTTTATTTTAGAGATCGACATAAAGATTAAAACTAAACACCGGTGTTTTTTTCTCTACAAAGACATGACGACCAAACCATCAACAAAGGAAAACAATAGTGGTCATTAAAAAGTCATAATGTTTTGGAAACCCAATAACCAGGGACTATAACATAAAAATAATAGACAATAAATTATATGCAGAGAATAAAATTTAAAATTTCTTAGTAAAATTCCAATAATTATTAATGAGAAACGTTTGAAAAAATTTTGCATAAGAAAACTTGAGCAGAGAGAAAAGTTGATCAGTCTGCGATGAACTTTTCTAAAGAAAAGTTGATCAGTCTGTGATGATCTTTTCTATAGAAAAGTTGATCAAACTGTGATGAACTTTTCTATAGAAAAGTTGCTCAGACTGTGATGATCTTTTCTATAGAAAAGTTGATCAGTCTGTGATGATCTTTTCTATAGAAAAGTTGATCAGTCTGTGATGATCTTTTCTATAGAAAAGTTGATCAGTCTGTGATGATCTTTTCTATAGAAAAGTTGATCAGTCTGTAATGATCTTTTCTATAGAAAAGTTGATCAGTCTGCGATGATCTTTTCTATAGAAAAGTTGATCAGTCTGTGATGATCTTTTCTATAGAAAAGTTGATCGGTCTGTGATGATCTTTTCTATAGAAAAGTTGATCGGTCTGTGATGATCTTTTCTATAGAAAAATTAGTTATCCTGATCATAGTCTAGATCAGGATAACTTGCATTAATAGAAAAATCTGGTTGCTCACCATATGCCCAGTATTAGTTTTGAAAAGTTTCCTCTTGTTTAATTTCTTTATTACAGTAATTGGTTTTAAAAACTTTATTTATTTTCTTAATAATTTAATTCCTTTACAATTTACTCTTGAACTTGTTAAATTCACGAATTTTGTCTTTGACCTCTAATAATTTTTTTTATGTTTTAAATTTATTCCTTTTGCAATTTGTATTCAAATATGTGGTAAATATTTTGCAAGTTTTCATAATAGTGTCACTGGGTTGCCTGACATTAGCACACAAAACCGCAAAAATTATTTATAAAAAGGAAGAAAATATAAGCTCAAATCATCAAGTAACAGGCATAAAAGGTCGCGACATTAAAACGTCTACCAAACAAAACAAAAAAATAAAAAAAAAAACAGAAAATTGTAATCAATAATAAGTACGAATAACAGTTTCCCAAAACCATTAGCAACCACGTACAGTAGCCCTTTTTTCAAAACCAAAAAAACATAACCACTCTTAACACGCATCTCAGGCAACATTTGTTTACAGTTGTAATGCAAATCATGGCAAGAGCTTGTGATGAAAACTACCTACTACCACAATACGTAGCACATCTATAGGAATAGTCTTACGATTCTTGTACCTCTCCTGAGTAGTTGCTGCACTATTGTTGCCTTTTTTTTAGTGAATACTTAACATAAATTTATAATTTTGTTGTGCCTTCATCATCATCTGCATGATCATTATATTCATATTGAAATAGGAAAATAATGTGTGTCCATAGTTTGTTGGTTGGTTAGTAGTTGGTGGTGGTGCTGGCACATAAAGTAAATGTTTATAATAACAACTGTCAAAACATTCAAGAAAATACTCAGCCGAACACAGACACTGTGGCATACTAACACCAGTACCTTTTCAAAAGGGGAAGTATGCTAAGAAAAGAAGGACGGTATTAAAAAACACAGAAAATGGTTTATTAACGTTACCATTCTGATTAATGATTAATATTTCAAGTGTTAAGTTGATCAGATTTTATTGAACTGTGATCTACAATCTCATTTCTATAGAAAAGTTGATCACTCAGTGATCATCATTTCTATAGAAAAGTTGATCACTCGGTGATCATCATTTCTATAGAAAAGTTGATCACTCGGTGATCATCATTTCTATAGAAAAGTTGATCACTCGGTGATCATCATTTCTATAGAAAAGTTGATCACTCGGTGATCATCATTTCTATAGAAAAGTTGATCACTCGGTGATCATCATTTCTATAGAAATGTTGATCACTCGGTGATCATCATTTCTATAGAAAAGTTGATCAGTCGGTGATCATCATTTCTATAGAAAAGTTGATCACTCGGTGATCATCATTTCTATAGAAAAGTTGATCACTCGGTGATCATCATTTCTATAGAAAAGTTGATCACTCGGTGATCATCATTTCTATAGAAAAGTTGATCACTCGGTGATCATCATTTCTATAGAAAAGTTGATCACTCGGTGATCATCATTTCTATAGAAAAGTTGATCACTCGGTGATCATCATTTCTATAGAAAAGTTGATCACTCGGTGATCATCATTTCTATAGAAAAGTTGATCACTCGGTGATCATCATTTCTATAGAAAAGTTGATCACTCGGTGATCATCATTTCTATAGAAAAGTTGATCACTCGGTGATCATCATTTCTATAGAAAAGTTGATCACTCGGTGATCATCATTTCTATAGAAAAGTTGATCACTCGGTGATCATCATTTCTATAGAAAAGTTGATCACTCGGTGATCATCATTTCTATAGAAAAGTTGATCACTCGGTGATCATCATTTCTATAGAAAAGTTGATCACTCGGTGATCATCATTTCTATAGAAAAGTTGATCACTCGGTGATCATCATTTCTATAGAAAAGTTGATCACTCGGTGATCATCATTTCTATAGAAAAGTTTATCACTCGGTGATCATCATTTCTATAGAAAAGTTGATCACTCGGTGATCATCATTTCTATAGAAAAGTTGATCACTCGGTGATCATCATTTCTATAGAAAAGTTGATCACTCGGTGATCATCATTTCTATAGAAAAGTTGATCACTCGGTGATCATCATTTCTATAGAAAAGTTGATCACTCGGTGATCATCATTTCTATAGAAAAGTTGATCACTCGGTGATCATCATTTCTATAGAAAAGTTGATCACTCGGTGATCATCATTTCTATAGAAAAGTTGATCACTCGGTGATCATCATTTCTATAGAAAAGTTGATCACTCGGTGGTCATCATTTCTATAGAAAAGTTGATCACTCGGTGATCATCATTTCTATAGAAAAGTTGATCACTCGGTGATCATCATTTCTATAGAAAAGTTGATCACTCGGTGATCATCATTTCTATAGAAAAGTTGATCACTCGGTGATCATCATTTCTATAGAAAAGTTGATCACTCGGTGATCATCATTTCTATAGAAAAGTTGATCACTCGGTGATCATCATTTCTATAGAAAAGTTGATCACTCGGTGATCATCATTTCTATAGAAAAGTTGATCACTCGGTGATCATCATTTCTATAGAAAAGTTGATCACTCGGTGATCATCATTTCTATAGAAAAGTTGATCACTCGGTGATCATCATTTCTATAGAAAAGTTGATCACTCGGTGATCATCATTTCTATAGAAAAGTTGATCACTCGGTGATCATCATTTCTATAGAAAAGTTGATCACTCGGTGATCATCATTTCTATAGAAAAGTTGATCACTCGGTGATCATCATTTCTATAGAAAAGTTGATCACTCGGTGATCATCATTTCTATAGAAAAGTTGATCACTCGGTGATCATCATTTCTATAGAAAAGTTGATCACTCGGTGATCATCATTTCTATAGAAAAGTTGATCACTCGGTGATCATCATTTCTATAGAAAAGTTGATCACTCGGTGATCATCATTTCTATAGAAAAGTTGATCACTCGGTGATCATCATTTCTATAGAAAAGTTGATCACTCGGTGATCATAATTTCAATAGAAAAGTTGATCACTCGGTGATCATAATTTCAATAGAAAAGTTGATCACTCGGTGATCATCATTTCAATAGAAAAGTTGATCACCGAGTGATCAACATTTCTATAGAAAAGTTGATCACTCGGTGGTCATCATTTCTATAGAAAAGTTGATCACTCGGTGGTCATCATTTCAATAGAAAAGTTGATCACTCGGTGATCATCATTTCTATAGAAAAGTTGATCACTCGGTGATCATCATTTCTATAGAAAAGTTGATCACTCTGTGATCATCATTTCTATAAAAAAGTTGATCACTCGGTGATCATCATTTCTATAGAAAAGTTGATCACTCGGTGATCATCATTTCTATAGAAAAGTTGATCACTCGGTGATCATCATTTCTATAGAAAAGTTGATCACTGAGTGATCAGTATAAAAACCAGGCACATTTTCCATCTTCGTAATATAAGCTTGACTAGTGTTCTAAAGCATTCTTTCCCATTGCTCTTTCTGATGCCTATGCATCTGTATGTGTGTGTTTTGTATACAATTTTTTGTTTTATGTCATGATCACGTAGCATTGTGATCACTAAAATCACGGTTTGGCGCTTGATTGAGGCTAATGGTGAATAATCAACAATTAAATATGCACAGTCGTGTTTTCCCACTTCATAAACGTGCATATCGATGAGGTAGACAGCAACAACAACACTAGCAACTGCAATAACAAACCTTAAAAAAATATTTTCTTTTCTATAGAATCTTCTTCAAAATTTCTCTATTGTTTCTTTTCCCCTCATATTTCTTTTTTTTCTATTATTTCATTATGACCTCTATAAGGAAGTTTTTTTTCTTCAATGGATTTGGAAGTCTAAAGTTGTTGTGGTGCTAACACAGCAACTCATCATAGTTTTCTTGCTACAACGTTTTTCCTTTAGTCATCCTTATTTAAGAGTATTTCTTCACGTTGTAAAGTGCATAAAAATTTGAATGTAATAGAACCATGCAACTCATTTCCAGTCTTCTTTAAGCAATTGTATGCTGATTGTGTCAAGTTGCGGTGTCGCTGGCTAAAGGTGATCATATTGCACCTGGCTGCAGCAGCATCTTCAATTTGGCAATGATCTTCAACTCTATTGTTTTTTGTGCGGAAAAAAAGAGTAGAAAATAAAAATAAACCCTGAGGTAAGAAATTTGAAGAAAGTTTGACATTTGTCCATGTAAGATGTGTGACTTGTTACTTGTTTGTGCCGCTGCCTACATTTGATTATTAAGCAGAAAATTTAATTTGCAAATGCATCTTTTCGCAATCGTGTCGATCATTATGCACATATTGTTCGTGTACATTTGCAAAAGCAGTAGGATTAGTGGGTCAATAAGAGAAATTTAAAGAAGATTTTATCACAGTCTGATTATGAGGATGATGTTCACAGTCTTATCAACTTTATCAGACTGTGAACAACTTATATATTCATATCGTGTTCAACATTTTAGAATTGCTACAAAATAAATATCTAAGTAGCTTTAAAATATATTTAGATTTCTTTGTCATTAATTTTCAAACCCACAACCTAAATGTTTAAAATTAATATAAAACTAATCTCAGATATTTACAGTTCAATGTCAATGAGTCTTAAAGATTTCATATTAAACACCTAAAATCAACCACTTCGCACTGTACGTCTAAATAAGAATTAGTAAAAATTTATTGTTAGCTAAAGGTATGAAGGATATTATTAAATCCTTAGCACCGTAACCACAAAATCCTATTTTCTTGTGATACTTCAATGTCACAATAAAATAAAATTAATTAACCTTAGACACACAACTTCTTCTTACATCCCTAGTCATTCGTTTGCTTACTCACTCACTCACAGACATTCGTAGTCCTTGTCACTACCATTAAATCAATTAGTCTCACGTACTTCTAACTAAGCTGTATGTATGTATGTATGTATGTATGTATGTATGCATGTGTGTTTCAACTCGTCAAGGTTTCACTTCTTTTACTTTTTTATTTTTCCTTTCATTTGCTTTGAAAATGTTGCCATCTCTTTTTTTTTGCTTCTTTCCTTTTTCCGTTTTTTTTTTTTTTTTTTTTGGTTTAAGGAATTTTACCCGTGAATAAAGATTTGATATGGTTTAAAATTTTCTTTAACGTTAGATTTGTAGGTAGTTGTTTTTGGTTTTTTTGGATTGTAATTTGTTCTATCTGAAGTAGATTTTCTCATTCATCTCTTGGCGACAAATCTTTAAGAAATTTATATACTTGAGGATAGATGTATTACATATATCATTGTATTGGCTAACCCTACATAGGGCAGTTTTGGAATTAATGAAATGAATGTTTCAATTTATGAAATAGCATGGTACTCTTGCTATATAGGAAGAAAATGACTTGTTCAAACCTTATCTATATAGGTAGAAAGCGTTTTAATAAGGCCGTCTTCTATAGGAAGAATGTAACTTAAAAAAAAACAGTTTTGCTATTTTGTGTATGACTTAAAAATGATATAAAATAAAATCAGTTTTGCACCGAATGATTACTTGCGATGAACAACGGATCCATTAAGACAACTCGAAGCTTAAGAGGTCGTATGTGAAGTCCGGTTGAAGCGACACCAAACCGAAATATCCATGGCGCAAAAACAATGCTCTGTATTTGGTGGGAGCTAAAGGGTACTATTTATTGTGAGCAGCAGAAATCTGATCAGTTTATTACATGGAAACTGTACCGAACCCAACTGATTTGTTTGAAGCGATAATTTGCTGAAAAGCGAACAGAGTATGCGGCCAGACATGAAACCGTAATACCTCATAAAAACTATTAACAAATAAGAGGTTGGGAAGCTTCGCCTCACCCGAATTATAGTCCAGACCTAGCCACATGCGACTACTATTTGTTTCAATCGATGCAAACTGCTCTCTCTGGGATACGCTTCACTTGGAACAGATTATCCGAAATTGGCTTGATTAGTTTTTGGCCTCAAAAGATGAAGAGTGGCCAGAAAGATGGGAAAAAGGTCATTGCTAGCAAAGAACAACACTCTGAAGTAATTCATTCTGTAGAAATGTTTCAAAATAACAGCTAAAAATTTGAAAAAGTCCCGCATTTTAATGCACATACCCAGTATAAAGGAAGAACATATCTCAATAAGACCGTTTTTCTATAAAGAAAGAAAGTGTCTTAATAAGACAGACTTCCTATGTAGAAAGAAAGTGTCTTGTTAAGACCTTCTTCCTACATAGGAAGAAAGTGTCTTGTTAAGACCTTCTTCCTATGTAGGAAGAAAGTGTCTTGTTAAGACCTTCTTCCTATGTAGGAAGAAAGTGTCTTATTAAGACCTTCTTCCTATATAGGAAGAAAGTGTCTTATTAAGACCTTCTTCCTATATAGGAAGAAAGTGTCTTGTTAAGACCTTCTTCCTATATAGGAAGAAAGTGTCTTGTTAAGACCTTCTTCCTATATAGGAAGAAAGTGTCTTGTTAAGACCTTCTTCCTATATAGGAAGAAAGTGTCTTGTTAAGACCTTCTTCCTATATAGGAATAAAGTGTCTTGTTAAGACCTTCTTCCTATATAGGAAGAAAGTGTCTTGTTAAGACCTTCTTCCTATATAGGAAGAAAGTGTCTTGTTAAGACCTTCTTCCTATATAGGAAGAAAGTGTCTTGTTAAGACCTTCTTCCTATATAGGAAGAAAGTGTCTTGTTAAGACCTTCTTCCTATATAGGAAGAAAGTGTCTTGTTAAGACCTTCTTCCGATGTAGGAAGAAAGTATCTTGTTGAGATATTATTCCAATATAGGAAGAAAGTATCTTGTTAAGACCGTCATCCTGTATAGGAAGAAAGTGTCTTGTTAAGACCTTCTTCCTATATAGGAAGAAAAAGCCTTGGTCTGACGGATCGTTCAGATTTATGTGTTTTTTGCGAAGCATGCATCAAGTCGGCACTTATCATTTCCTATTTCCAATTTGATGCTAAAATTCTTTCACAGTAAATAATATATTATTGAAGAAGTATGTATTATTTTCCAATTTTTTTTTGCTCCTTCCTTTCTTGATTACTCTCACACACACAGAAAATTTCACGGATATCATTAGTTTTATTAACGTTTTTCTGCTGGAAACTTTAGGTACCAGTAACACAAAAGAAACATACAAACATTTGTATGAATGTCAAAGTAAAATACAAATAAAAACTTGTCTCCAAGGCACGTATGTGCATTTATCAAAATCATTTACTACTCATTGTTTCGTTAAAAGAAAAATCGCACATTAATGTTGGGTTGGTTGGCTGGCTGGATGTAGTAGGTTTGAATAAGGGTCTCTCTGTAATTTTGTTAAAAGCAATAATGATTACAATTTTGTTGCCAATACGAGTACACATTGATAAAATACTAAATGTTGTAGGATCTGCACAAAGTTAAATACAATTTATTATTAGTTACAACAATGTTTCGACATAAACGTGCATGTGGAACGTTTACAACAATACTAGATTTTAGTATTGTTCTTTTGTTTTTTTTGTAATAGACAAAGCAGTAGTATTAACAGAAATAAAATTTTCAAATAGTCAACAAATTGCTACAATTAGTGATAATTATAAAACATTAACAAGGGCATGATAAACTGTTGTATAAGAAGAAAGAGAACATTAGCAAAAGGGAAAACAAATAAGAGTAAATGAAGTTAGAAGAGAACGTGGAGAAAGTAAAAATAAAAAGGTCTTAATAATAATGCAAGAAATTGAAAGTGAATGGAAAGAAATTGTGAATTTAAGGAAAATTCAATTAGTTTAAAATAAAATTTCAAGGACAATAAAAAATATGGTCTCTTTTTCCTATAGGAAGGGTGTCTAGGAAGCATTCTTATTATTACAGTTTTTACTGAAAGAGTGGCTAGAAAAGAAACTTACCTATAGGGGAAGTAGCTTTAGAAGACACGATACTAATGAAAGAGTATCTTAACATGGCAGTTTTTAACTGAAGAACTCTTTAACATTTAAATGAACAATCTGCAAATATACTCATAATTTTGATGTATAACTTTCACTATTATTATTTGCCAATTCTCATAATCTCTGTTAATTTATATATAAACTGTTCAATACTGTCTACTTAATTAAAAAAATCCACAAAAAAAAAAAAATATTTTACCCAGATCAACTTTTAAGCAAAACCCAAAAAAATTCTCCCACCAATTTGTTTATTAAAACATACAATTATGCAAGATCATCTTCTTAACAAAAAGCAAAAAAAAAAAAAATCGCAGTTTGATCTCCAAGTAGTCTTCTTAAATCAATATTATCTTTAATATATAACAAAAAAATCATCTCATATGTAAATTAGATACTTGAGATGTCATATAAATGATAAACGTGATTATAAAAAAGGGGCAAAAAACAAACAATAAATATCATACTTAAATATTAAAGTTATGCTGGAAACAAAGCAAAAAACAAAAACTTATAATCAACCAGAGACAGTCATAGTGAAGACAAAAGGTTTCAACCAACAAACACTGTTAATACCTCTTTAGTTTATTTCACTGTATATTTACAGATTGGGATCACTACTACCGTGTTTGGTCTACACTACCCGCCCTCCATCTCATGCAAACAAAGTAGCTAAAGAAAAATATTCTCAAACGAATTGAGGAATAAGAAAAAACAAAACAAAAGTCAAGGTAAAATATTATAAGAAAGGAAAAGATGGTCAGATGAAGCATTTACTGCGACTTATGAGAACACTACTCATCACTGCTTTTCAAGAGTGTATAGAAAGTACAAGACAAAGGTCTTAACAAGACATTTTCTTCCTATATAGGAAGAAGGTCTTAACAAGGCACTTTCTTCCTATATAGGAAGAAGGTCTTAACAAGACACTTTCTTTCTACATAGGAAGAAGGTCTTAACAAGACACTTTCTTCCTATATAGGAAGAAGGTCTTAACAAGACACTTTCTTCCTATATAGGAAGAAGGTCTTAACAAGACACTTTCTTCCTATATAGGAAGACACTTTCTTCCTATATAGGAAGAATGACTTAACAAGACACTTTCTTCCTATATAGGAAGAAGGTCTTAACAAGACACTTTCTTCCTATATAGGAAGAAGGTCTTAACAAGACACTTTCTTCCTATATAGGAAGAAGGTCTTAACAAGACACTTTCTTCCTATATAGGAAGAAGGTCTTAACAAGACACTTTCTTCCTATATAGGAAGAATGACTTAACAAGACACTTTCTTCCTATATAGGAAGAAGGTCTTAACAAGACACTTTCTTCCTATATAGGAAGAAGGTCTTAACAAGACACTTTCTTCCTATATAGGAAGAAGGTCTTAACAAGACACTTTCTTCCTATATAGGAAGAAGGTCTTAACAAGACACTTTCTTCCTATATAGGAAGAAGGTCTTAACAAGACACTTTCTTCCTATATAGGAAGAAGGTCTTAACAAGACACTTTCTTCCTATATAGGAAGAAGGTCTTAACAAGACACTTTCTTCCTATATAGGAAGAAGGTCTTAACAAGACACTTTCTTCCTATATAGGAAGAAGGTCTTAACAAGACACTTTCTTCATATATAGGAAGAAGGTCTTAACAAGACACTTTCTTCCTATATAGGAAGAAGGTCTTAACAAGACACTTTCTTCCTATATAGGAAGAAGGTCTTAACAAGACACTTTCTTCCTGTATAGGAAGAAGGTCTTAACAAGACACTTTCTTCCTGTATAGGAAGAAGGTCTTAACAAGACACTTTCTTCCTATATAGGAAGAAGGTCTTAACAAGACACTTTCTTCCTATATAGGAAGAAGGTCTTAACAAGACACTTTCTTCCTATATAGGAAGAAGGTCTTAACAAGACACTTTCTTCCTATATAGGAAGAAGGTCTTAACAAGACACTTTCTTCCTATATAGGAAGAAGGTCTTAACAAGACACTTTCTTCCTATATAGGAAGAAGGTCTTAACAAGAGACTTTCTTCCTATATAGGAAGAAGGTCTTAACAAGACACTTTCTTCCTATATAGGAAGAAGGTCTTAACAACACACTTTCTTCCTATATAGGGAAGAATGTGTATTGTAAACATCGAAAGTGTCTTGTTATACTTATATGAAAATTGTTATTGCTTCTTTATAGTAGCGCACTTTAATATTAACAATATAACTTGAAAAAACCATATCAAAGCCAACAATTGGAGTGCAACCGATTAATGTCAAAAAGAAGACCAACACAAACCAAACGATGGACTCTTGTACATATAGACATATAACGTAGAAGCACAACATTGCTTAAACCATAAATTTATTCAAATAATTTGGTAAAATAAAGCAAAAGCGGAGGATAAAATTTTGTAACAAGACAATAATACTGCAAAATTTTGTTTTTTTTTAACTTAAAACAAAAGCAAAATAATATCACAATACACTGTGAATAGATCTAAAATGGGAAAATAAGAGCAGCTATTTTTAAAGCTGAAGTTGGACAATTGAATGACCAATGATAGAATCTCAAATTCAACTATGGAGAGTTACGATTGAAACTGAAATCCAAATTAAGAAAAACTCACAATGGAACGTAAATTTCGTTTAGGGAAAGCCCTTTTAAATCATAAGTTGAAGTAAAGAAAGACTCACCATTGAATGTAAATTTCAACTATGAAAGATCCAAGGTGAAAGCTAAAATTCAACTATAGAAACACCTTCGATTTAAGCTTTAATTCAAATATGGAAAAATCCACAATTGAGGGTAGATTTCTGCTTTGAAAAGATAAAATTCGACTAAAGAAACATCTGTGAATTAGGCTTAAATTTAACTACCGAAAAACTTAAATATAATCTGTGGAAAGTTCTAGGATTGAAGCTAAAATTCAATTATGGAAAGACATACAATTGAATGTAGATGTCATCTATGGAAAGACTTATAACTGTTTCTAAAATTCAACGTCTTAAGATAAAATTCAACTGTGGAAACCCAACGATTGAAGCTGAAAATCAAGTAAAGAAAGACTTTCGGTTGAGTGTAAATATCAGTTATGGAACGAGCTACGATTAGATCTAAAATTTTACTTTGGATAGACTTACGATTTAAGCTAAAATTTAACTATGGAAAGACCTACTCTTGAAGCTGAAATTAAGATGGAACGATCTACGATTAAAGCTACAATTAAGCTATGGAAATACCTAGGATTGAAGCAGAAAATCATGTAAAGAAAACTCTCTGTTGAATGTAAATTTTGGTTATGGAAAGGGTTACGATTTAAGCTAACATTTTACTTTGGAAATACCAACAATTTATGTTAATTTCTGCTTAGTAAAGACCTACGATTTATGGAAAAATTCAGCTGTGGAAGGATCTACTATTAAGGATGAAATTAAAGTGGAATGATCTGCGATTAAATCTAAAATTCAGCTATGAAAAGAACCAAGATGAAAGCCAAAGTTCAAACAGAAAGACATACGATTGATGCAAAAAGTCATTAATGGCAATACTTACAAATCATTGCAGATTTCAGTTATAAAAAAAGTATGATTAAAGCTAAAATGCAATTATGAAAAATTACGGAAATACCAACTATTGGAGTTGAAAATCAACTATAGAGAGACTCACGGTTAAATGTAAATTTCAGTTATAGAAAGAGCTACGATTGAAGCTAAAATTTTCGCTGGAAACACCTACAATTTAATGTAAATTTTAGCTAAGGAAGGACCTACGATTTAGGCTAAAATACAACTACGATAACACCTACTATTAAAGCTGAAATTAAGATGGAACGAGCTATGATAAAAGCTAAAATTCAATAGTGGAAAGACCTACGATTGAAACCGAAATTCAATTGGAAAAACTTACGATTGAAACTAATATTCAACTATGTGAACACCTATGATGCTGAAATTCAACTAAAGAAAGGCACACGAATGAGTATGAATTTCATGGAAAGACCTACGATTAAAGCTGAAATTCAACTAATGAAAGACTTACGAATGTATGTGAATTTCATGGAAAGACCTATGACTGAAGCTGAAATTCAAATGGAAAGATCCATGATTGAGCTATGAATGAAGCTTAATTTCTGAGGTGCTGTATTGGACACTATATTATCGTACTTATCAGATTTATATGCATATTTGTTTATAGTTTCAAAGGCACTTTGTCAAGTGTATTGACAGTAGTAGTGTAGTGACAGTAGTTTAAGTGCTTAAAGAATACCGTTCGTTTTTTTACGTCTGGCTTGTTTTTGGCAGTAATTTCTGTTTTATTATTTTCTTTCAGCTCTTTATAATCAAATCGTGACTTTGTGATATGCAACGCATAATATTTCTCTTAGCAACTTATCTTCAATCATTTAATTTTTTATTATTTAAAGCAGTTTTTTCCCCTTTTTTTTTTTGCTTTAAGAGGATAAACCATGCAATCAGTGCCAATAGTAATAGCAACATCAGCAAGGTGTGTGGCATGAAGGTACTGCTGTCTATTCAAACTCCAAATTAGTTTACCAGAAAATCATTAAGATGTAGCTGTGTTTTCTGTTTTAATTAAGTAATTTTTGTAGCGAAACAAAAGCTAAATTCAAATTTTGAAACGAGAAAGTCAAAGTGAGCCAGAGTAAAGGATAATTTGAGGTAGTAACTAAGTAGAAATAGTAAAAGAAAAACTAAATTGGTTTGGTGATAAATAATGGAAAGATATTATAGAAAGTCAAATTAGTGGTTTCTAAAAATAAGGGATTAATTGAAAAGTTTAAAAATTTTAATGAAGATTTCACTTTTAAATCATGAAATGCTAGTATTTCAGTTGTACAAAAGATGACCTAGAACTGAAGTAGAACTTAACTAGAATTAAACCAGAACTAAATTTCATTCCTTTATCTAGCTAAGCATTTCTCTTCCTCAATATTAAATTCTTCATTTCTGAAATTAATTGTTTGAAATTTCTGTTTGAAATTTATTTATTTTTTTTTCATTTTTAAAACAACATTTAAAAACTCATAAATATTGATGTATTTTCAAGAAACCAATAATGAAAAAGCAACCTAAAGTAAAAAGAAAACATCCAAAACTGCACTACAATAAATTGAAATTTTATGGCAAGAGAAACTATGCTATACTATTACCAATAATGAAAACTACAAATACAAAACCCAACCAGAGTAATAAAAGAAAAAAAAAACTTAAAAATCAATCAACAAAATAAATGCATATTAAAAAAGCTATACCCTCAAAAATTACTGGTGAAATAGAAATAAATACAAGAAATTTATGCTGCAACTTGAGTACAGACTGCACTGAAAGTTATATAATAAGACAGCCACAAAGTATGCTACAATGTGAACTAGCAAAATTATTAAATTCAAAATTTTCATTCGAAATATTCTTTAAAAAAAATTCTAACTTCCTACAATTAACCTTTCACATCTAACATGACCTCCTCTCGGAAACAGAGTCTTAATGTCTCCGCATCACACGTTGCTGAGAACACCAGCATGTGATGGAAGTGAAAATGAAAATATCACACGTTTAAGCAATAAATGTTCTGGAAGCTATAAAAACATTTGTTATTACAATTTCAATCATCTATGTGATTGGTTTATAATAAAAACACATATATTTAAGTGGCCTGTCGAAGTGGGGGAATAAAGTGAGTAGAGCAGAGAGGAAGTAAATAAATCCTTTATTGCATGCGGGTGTTAAAGAATCTCTTTGTACATATGTTAAGGTAAGTGAGAGCATATTGCAGGTTACACATGTTCTAAAATGCTTAAAATGCACATAATTGCTGAGTGGCGAGAAAAGAGGAGGGCGAGTGTGAGCAAAATGTTGTGGTAGGTAATTGATGGAAATCATTAACGAAAAAGCATCAACATAATACAGTAAAGTATAACAGTAGACCAACAGATTGAAAGTTCTATTACGGTTCCAGTTCAGTTTCTATTTCAGGTTCTGGTTCTAGATCAGGTTCTAGATCAGGTTCTAGTTCAGGTTCTAGTTAAGTTCTAGCTCAAATTCAACTTCAGGTTTTAGTTCAGTTTCTAGTTCAGGTTCTTGTTCAGGTTTTAGTTCAGGTTTTAGTTCAGGTTCTAGTTGAGGTTCCAGTTCAGGTTCTAGTTCAGCTTCTAGTTCAGGTTCTAGTTAAGTTCTAGTTCAAGTTCAACTTCAGGTTTTAGTTCAGTTTCTAGTTCAGGTTCTTGTTCAGGTTCTAGTTCAGGTTCTAGTTCAGCTTCTAGTTCAGTTTCTAGTTCAGGTCCTAGTTCAGGTTCTAGTTCACGTTCTGGTTCAGGTTCTCGTTCTCGTTCATGTCCTAGTTCAGGTTCTAGTTCACGTTCTAGTTAGGGTTCCAGTTCAGGTTCTAGACCAGGTTCTAGTTCAGCTTCTAGTTCAGGTTGTAGTTCAGGTTTTTGTTGAGGTTCTAGCTCAGGTTCTAGTTCAGGTTCTAGTTCAAGTTCAACTTCAGGTTTTAGTTCTGTTCATAGTTCAGTTTCTAGCTCAGGTTCTTGTTCAGGTTTTAGGTCAGGTTTTAGTTCAGGTTCTAGTTCAGGTTCTAGTTCAGGTTGTAGGTCAATGTCTTGTTCAGGTTTTAGTTCAGCTTATAGTTCAGGTTTTAGATCAGGTTTTAGTACTGGTTATAGTTCAGTTTCTAGTTCAGTTTCTAGTTTAGTTTCAAGTGCAGGTTCGAGTTGAAGTTCTAGTTTTTGTTCAGGTTCTCGTTCAGGTTTTAGTTCAGGTTCTAATTCTGTTTCTAGTTCAGGTTCTAGTTCAGATTCTAGTTGAAGTTTTCGTTCGGGTTTTCGATGAGGTTGTACTTCATAATATTACTTTTATAACTCACTGTATTCCTATAGGATTTTTTTCTGGCTACATGATCTCTGCTTCTTTAGTGTCTTCAACATATTTAATGATATTTTCTTAAGTGTTTGGTTTTTATGGTCTTCTTTATAGGATTGTGGTGGTATTTACTTGTTATTGAGAACAAATATAAATATTTCCTTAATAAATTGCAATAATTTTCAATTACTCATACAGTTTCAATCGAAATCGATATTGGTACAATGTGTGTTTGATTTCTTTATAACAAACATTTTTATGACCAAATTTTCCCAATAAAAAATTAATACTACATTTAATGGCAAACGGAAGTTTAACAGAATTGTAAATAAAATGAAAAGAGTTAAGGAGATTAATTTTAAAATCTGTAAGCATTTGTTTTATATATAAAAAAATTTAAATACTTCATTAAAGTCTTCGATTATTTATATAACCACAATAAACATGTTATTGTTAATAAAACCTTTAGGGGATTTTCTTTGCGATATTGTGTTTAAGGTGAATTATTTCTTAAGAATTTCGGTATGACAATGCACCATTAATATGTTTGAAAACATTGTCTAGCAAATTTATTATGCTAAAAAAACAAAAAAAAAAACACATACAAAAAATTCCAATGTGCAGACACAATTTTATTGAAAATAAAATACTTATTTAAGAGTTTCTGTTTTGCTACACCTCTCTTAGGTTTCTACTTAAACATAATAAACATTTATTTAACATTCTTTTCAATAATCAAAAATACACAAAATTCCTTCCAATAGAACATTTTAAAGGGAGACACCATTAACAGTCTACCAAAGCGAGGCACAGTGAAACACACAATTTAATAATACATCACTTTTCAGCACTTTGTTATATTCACAAACTATCTCAAAACTATATAGTTTATAATTTAGTGCGTTGAGCCACTGTGCCGCGCAAAAGCTCTTTGAACTACCTTCATCACCGGAAAACAAACTGCCGAAAACATCTCATACACATTTTAAAAAACAATCACACCAAAACAACCGTACAACAATAAAAATACAATTGTAGTTTTCAATATATTAATGCGACACGCATGCTTCTATTGTTGTTGTTCATGTTTTTATTGTTGCTGCTGACTGACTGGCTGGCTGCCGTTTCTGTTGTGACACAATACTAAACACAAGTTGCAACACCTTTGCAGTGAAAAAAATCGTGCTACAGCGGTAAACAGACAAAGGCACGAGCTTTTAATACTGTGGAAGAATCTTAAATTTAAGCAGATACGAAATGAAAATTTTTTGAATGGAATCAGTAAAATTTGTGTTCAATGAACTTTTTAAGAGAACCGAATAATAACAGAACTTGGACTAGAACCTGAACTAGAACCTGAACTAGAACCTAAACTAGAACATGAACTAGAAGTGTAACCTGAACTAGAACCTGAACTAGAACCTGAACTAGAACTAGAACCTGAACCAGAACCTGAGCTAGAACCTGAGCTAGAACCTGAACAAGAACTTGAACTAGAACCTGGACAAGAACCTGAACTAGAACCTGAACGAGAACCTGAACCTGAACCTAAACTGGAACCTGAACTAGAACTTGAGCTAGAACCTGAATCAGAACTTCAACTAGAATCTGAACTAGAACCTGAACTAGAACCAGAGCTAGAACCTTGGCTAGAACCTGAACGAGAACCTAAACTAGAACCTGAACGAGAACCTGAACTGGAACCTGAACTAGAACCTGGATGAGAACCTGAGCTAGAACCTGAGTTAGAATCTAAGCTAGAACCTGAGGTAGAACCTGAACTAGAACCTGAGCTAGAACCTGAACTAAAACCTGAACGAGAACCTGAACTGGAACCTGAACTAGAACCTTGGCTAGAACCTGAACTAGAACCTGAATTAGAACCTGAACTAGAACCTGAACTAGAACCTGAACTAGAACCTGGATGAGAACCTGAGCTAGAACCTGAGCTAGAACCTGAGCTAGAACCTGAACTAAAACCTGAGCTAGAACCTGAACTAAAACCTGAACCAGAATCTGAACTAGAACCAGAGCTAGAGCTAGAACCTTGGCTAAAACCTGAGCTAGAACCTAAACTAGAACCTGAACCGGAACCTGAGTTAGAAACTGAGCTAGAACTTGAACTAGAAACTGGACTAGAACTTGAACTAGAGCATGAACTAGAAACTGAACTAGAACCTGAACTAGGACCTGAACTAGAACCTGAACTAGAACCTGAACTAGAACCTGAACTAGAACCTGAATTAGAACCAGAACTAGAATCTGAACTAGACCCAGAGCTAGAACCTTGGCTAGAAAGTTGGCTAGAACCCGAACTAGAACCTGAGCTAGAACCTAAACTAGAACCTCAACCTCAACCAGAACCTGAACTAGAACCTGAACTAGAATCTGAAATAGAACCAGACCTAGTACCTTGGCTAGAACCTGAACCTGAACGAGAACCTGAATCTGAACTGGAACCTCAACTATAACCTGAACTAGAACCTGTACTAGAACCTGAACCAGAACCTGAACTAGAATCTGAACTAGATCCAGAGCTAGAACCTGAACTAGAACCTGAACTAGAACCTGAACTAGAACCTGAAATAGAACCTGAACTAGAACCTGAACTAGAACCTGAAGTAGAAACTGAACTAGAAACTGAACTAGAACCTGAACTAAGACCTGAACTAGAATCTAAACTAGAACCTGAACTAGAACCTGAACTAGAACTAGAACCTGAACTAGAACTAGAACCTGAACTAGAACCTGAACTAGAACCTGAACTAGAACCTGAACTAGAACCTGAACTGGAACCTGAACTAGAACCTGAACTAGAACCTAAACTAGAACCTGAACTAGAACTTGAACTAGAACCTGAACTAGAACCTGAACTAGAACCTGAACTAGAACCTGAACTAGTAGAAAATGTCCACAAAAATTCGATTTAGTCATTTGAGATGCTGGCCCTTCACCTCCCTCAATATTGACCAACACCTTTATTGTGTTCCTTTACACGTCAGCCTCCTCGACTGTGTCTGCAAATCTCCTAAGAGGTCTTCAATAATGTTGTATACATATTGTTAAAATCCGTTGCTGTGTTTTTTTTTTATTTTTTATTTAAACAGATTTTTTTGCTCATCATACAAAATACTTTTGCGGCACGCATAAATTCTGCAATTGAACGCTTAGACAAAATACACTCTACTAGTTTGGTGTAAAAAAAAAAAGAAATGATGCCATAGAATCCAGCCATAATTTATGTAAAGGAAAAACAAATCACAAAACACCAAAGTGCAGACACATTTACAAAAGTATTCAACGTTTGGAGACTTCAACTAAAAATGCGTGTGGAAGATTTTCTTGGGTGCAAAAAGAGTAAGAAAAGAAATGTGAAATTTTACAGCTGTTTTGCAGAAAAAAGTTTTTATTGTAAGGATTTCTTTTGGTAAATTCTAGAAGAGTGAGTGTACAGATTGGGGAGTGAAGAATACACGTATCTAATGGATTAGAAATGTTAAGAAATAATAGAAAAAAAGTTTCTTTGTGTCTTACATGTCTAAGAGGTCTAAGTTACAAAAAAGTATTTAACAAGTTTTTTGTGGAATTAAAAAAGGCAAAAAGAAAACTAGTTAAAACTTTATTGAATTTAGAGGAATTTAAATGTTTAAGTTTAATAATTTATTTAAATGGGGGAGGGGGGTGGATATGTCAAGGAAAAATAAGTACAAATATGTTTCGTTTTCAAATAAATAATTAATTGGTTGACAGCATATAGTTTTCAACTTGGCAAAGCTTTTAAAGAAGTAACAGTTGTTAGAAATGTTAAAGTAGTAGTATTAGTAATAGCAGAGGTATTAGCAGTAGTAAAACTATTATTAGCAATAGCATAAGTAGGCATAGTAAATGTAGGGATTATTAATAATTTCCTAACCATTTTTATCTAAAATTCAAATTTAATTGACTATTTTTATAATTTTTCTTACTATTAAATTTTTTTATTCCAAAATGACTCACATTCTAAACAATAAAATGTTTGCATACTTTGACAAATTGTCACTCACCTCCGGGCTGTCAGAAAAATATTGAATTTATATTTGCCATGAAAGATTGCCACCTAAAATCATTTACACAAACCATAAATCTTGATAAATAACATAACAAATACACACAGAAAACCAAATAATAATAAACAAAATATGAACAAATTGCAGTCTAAAACAAATATTTTACGCCTTGTCTTTGTAAGCTGCAAGTACGAGTATTTTGAAATTTGCAGCAAAAACATAACAAGATGAAAGACAATGAGTTCTCTTAACAAAATTACAGAGGTTGTAACATAGACGACTTCAAAATGTGCTAAAGATTTGGCACGAATTTGTTTTAAAATTTAGCTTAAGAATAAAGCTTTGTTTAATAAATAAAATCCTGTCTTTATTGGAACTTAAGTTAATACACACAAACTCATCATCAATTCCTGGCTTCAAGTATCCACAATTAAAGTTTCATATTTCTTAATATCTGGCTATATCCACGCAGTCATTTTCTTAAGCAGACTTTTTAAAAGCACGATAAAAGCTTTAAATCTTCTTATATAAATTCACAATTTCAAGGTATCACCAAGGTACACTTCAAGCCTTTTTCGTTCCTAACTTGATTTATCTAAGATTAAAATGAACTAAATTATATTATATAAAACCTGCGTTTGAAGCTGATATTAGACTACATATAGACCTTCGATTAAAGCTCATATTAAACTACATAAAGAACTGCGATTGAAGCTCATAAAGACCTACGATTGAAGTTCATAAATATCTACGATTGAAGCTGATATTAGACTGCATAAAGACCTACGATTGAAGCTCATATCAGACTACATAAAGACCTACGATTGATGCTCATATTAGACTACATGAAGACCTTCGATTGAAGCTCATATAATACTACATAGAGACCTTCGATTAAAGCTCATATTAAACTACATAAAGAACTGCGATTGAACTCATAAGGAGCTAAGATTGAAGCTCATAAAGACCTACGATTGAAGTTCATATAATACTACATAAAGACCTATGATTGAAGCTCATATCATACTACATAAAAACTACGATTCAAGCTCATAAAGACCTACGATTGATGCTCATATTAGACTACATGAAGACCTTCGATTGAAGCTCATATAATAATACATAGAGACCTTCGATTAAAGTTCATATTAGACTACATAAAGAACGGCGATTGAAGCTCATAAGGACCTACGATTCAAGCTCATAAATACCTACGATTGAAGCCGATAGTAGACTGCATAAAGACCTACGGTTGAAGCTGATGTTAGACTACAGAAAGACATACGAATAAAGCTGATATTAGACTACAGAAAGACCTACGATTGAAGCTGATATTAGACTACAGAAAGACATACGAATAAAGCTGATATTAGACTACGTAGAGACATACGATTGAAGCTGATGTTAGACTACATAAAGACCTGCGATTGAAGCTGATATTAGACTACAGAAAAACATACGATTGAAGGTGATATTAGACTACAGAAAGACCTACGATTGAAGGTGATATTAGACAACACAAAGACCTACGGTTGAAGCTGATGTTAGACTACATAAAGACCTGCGATTGAAGCTGATATTAGACTACAGAAAGACCTACGATTGAAGCTGATATTAGACTACAGAAAGGCCTACGAATAAAGCTGATATTAGACTACAAAAAGACCTACGAATAGAGCTGATATTAGACTACAGAAAGACATACGATTGAAGGTGATATTAGACAACACAAAGACCTACGGTTGAAGCTGATGTTAGACTACATAAAGACCTGCGTTTGAAGCTGATATTAGACTACAGAAAGACCTACGATTGAAGCTGATATTAGACTACAGAAAGGCCTACGAATAAAGCTGATATTAGACTACAAAAAGACCTACGAATAGAGCTGATATTAGACTACAGAAAGACATACGATTGAAGGTGATATTAGACAACACAAAGACCTACGGTTGAAGCTGATATTAGACTACATAAAGACCTACGATTGAAGCTGATGTTAGACTACAGAAAGACCTACGATTGAAGCTGATATTAGACTACAGAAAGACCTACGAATAAAGCTGATATTAGACTACATAAAGACCTACGACTAAAGCTGATATTAGGTTACAGAAAGACCTACGTTTGAAGGTGATATTAGACAACAAAAAGACCTACGATTGAAGCTGATATTAGACTACATAAAGACCTTCGATTGAAGCTGATATTAGACTACATAAAGACCTTCGATTGAAGCTGATATTAGACAACATAAAGACCTACGATTGAAGCTCATATTAGACTACTTTAAGACATACGATTGAAGCTCATACTAGACTACATAAAGACTTACGATTGAAGCTCATATTAGACTACATAAAGACCTACAATTAAAGCTCATAAAGACATCCGATTCAAGCTAATAAAGACCTACGATTAAAGCTCATATTAGACATCAAAAATACCTACGATTCAACCTCATAAAGACCTACGATTGAAGCTCATATTAGACTACATGAAGACCTCCGATTCAAGCTCATAAAGACCTTCGATTGAAGCTGATATCAGACTACATAAGGACCTACGATTGAAGCTCATATCAGGCTACAAAAAGACCAACGATTCAAGCTCATAAAGACCTAGGATTGAAGCTCATATTAGACTACATGAAGACCTACGATTGAAGCTCATATAATACTACATAGAGATCTTCGATTAAAGCTCATATTAGTCTTCATAAAGAACTGCGATTGAAGCTCAGAAAGACCTACGATTCAAGCTCATAAAGACCTACGATTGAAGCTGATATTAGACTGCATAAAGACCTACGATTAAAGCTCAAACTATACTACATAAATACCTGCTATTGAAGTTCATATCAGACTTCATAAAGACCTACGATTCAAACTCATAAAGACCTACGATTGAAGCTCATATTAGTCCACATAAAGACCTATGATTGAAGCTCATATTAGACTACATAAAGACCTACGACTGAAGGTGATATTAGACTACATGAAGACCAACGATTGAAGCTCATAAACCCCTACGATTGAAGCTCATATTAGACTACATAAAAACCTACTCTTGAAGCTCATATTAGACTACATAAAGACCTGCGATTAAAGCTCATAAAGACCTACGATTGAAGATCATAAAGACCTACGATTGAGGCTAATATTAGACTGCATAAAGACCTACGATTGAAGCTCATACTAGACTACATAAAGACCTACGATTGAAGCTCATATTAGACTACATAAGGACCTACGATTCAAGCTCATAAAGACCTACGATTCAAGCTCATAAAGACCTACGATTGAAGCTTATAAAGACCTACGAATCAAGCTCATAAAGACCTACGATTGAAGCTCGTATTAGACTACATAAAGACCTACGATTGAAGCTAATATTTGACTACAAAAGACCTACGATTGAAGCTGTTATTAGACTGCATAAAGACCTACGATTGAGGCTCATACTAGACTACATAAAGACTTACGATTTAAGCTCATAAAGACCTACGAGTCAATTTTATAAATACCTACGACTGAAGTTCATAAGGACCTACTATTGAAGCTTATATCAGACTACATAAAGACCTACGATTGAAGCTCATATAGTACAACATAAAGACTATTGAAGGTGTTATTGGACTACATAAAGACCTACGATTGAAGTTCATATCAGACTACGAAAAGACCTACGATTGAAGCTCATTTAAGACTATATAAAGACCTACGATTGAAGCTCATGTAATATTACATGCAGACCTACGATTGAAGGTGATATTAGGCTACGTAAAGACATACGATTGATGGTGAACCATTTTTCTCTTCGGATTGCACCAATAATTAGTCGTTAGCCAACGGAGAGCCGAAGCAGTAGCTAGTCCAAAATTATAGAGCCAACGAATTCATCTCTTTGGATAGCAGCATTTACTTGATGATAAGTCGTTAGCCGACCGAGAGCCGAAGGGTCTATCTCGTCGAATTCTCTGTTAGAAGCTTCGCCCATTAAGAAGCATATCCCAAAAATACAAGACAGCTCTGTGGTAAAGAAGACTTCAAAAGAAGCAGACCTTTAAAGAACCTGAACAGACTAAGCATACCCCGGATGGAAACAAAAACAGCATTGCAAGATTATATATACTCTTGCCACTCATGGTGAATGAAGGTTATACAAATACTTGAAATTACAGGGTTTGTTTCCATATTATTGCTGAATTAATGCTAAATATTTATATATAAGAATTTGTATACGATCTCTAAAAGAACACTTATTTTATATATAAAAGTTTTAAACACTTTAGCGTATTCCAACATTTCCACCAAACCTACCAAATTTGCTTTAACTAAACATTTTATTAGACCCTTTTAAATGTGCTGCATCTAGCTTATGCAATATTTGTGTTATATGCCACAAAATGTTGCATATTTGTTGAATTTATTTTTATATATTCCTACCAAGGGAGAATGATAGAGAGAGACAGAGAGACAGAGTGATTGGGAGACACACAGGCATACAAAAACTGACCATAACAATCTATAAATCAGTCAAAAATGTCAAATATAAATTATTTACTAGAGACACACACAACAAAGCTTACAAATACATAAATAAATATAGAACAAATACAGCTCTAAACATATTTTCATTTAACGTAAGTATGTTTTGAACAACATATCCAGTATATATTCCCCAAAAAAGGGACATTTCTATGGTCTATATAAATATAAATTTTAACAAGAAAATAAACAACAATGGCTAGAAATATTTACATATGAAATTATTTAAGGAATATGGAAATTAAACTGAAGGAGAAGTGGTCAGTTTGATGGTGATTGAAAGGGCAAAGGGAGATAGAAGTTATAAAAGTTGAAAGAAAATTTTAAAGTAAATAAATTCAGTATATAAATACAAAGTTTAACTTACTGTTTAAGGCATTGTAAATAATTAAATGTAGAACATACCTGTAAATAGAAACATGAGAAAGAAGGAGATTATATATATGTTTAAAACGATATAAAAACTGAAAATAATACAATATTTGACCAAAAATTCATTCGTCATAAATTGGTTTCACTGAACCAAAAATTACTCTATAAACTCTAGAAATATTTTTTAATTTTATTTTCAAAATCAATTAAATCATTCCAATAAACTCTTTCACCTTTCTGCCCTCCTCCTCCTCCTTCACAACCCCTTAAAAGCCCGCAAAACTGTAAAAATCTCATTAATTTTATTGCGTTAGATTTTTTCTTTAGTGTGACGTCTCTATATTTTTATGACTCTTTTGTTACACTTCGTTCTTCATACATTTGTTACCACACATTTCAAAACAACATTATTGGGGCAAGTTTTTATTTACTTTTTTTTTTTGTTTGTTTGTTTAACGAGCAGGACACTTAAAACCAAAAATAAATAAATCTGCGTTTTATTGTTGCAAAGAAGGGGGGTTTTCACATTAAATTTATAATGCCTTATAAATTTTATTTCGATTTAATCTTGTTATTGAATCATACAGTTTTCGTTGTTTATGGCAATTGTATGGTTATTTTATATACAAGAGTTATATTTGGGAAACAAATATTAAAAACATTAACATCAGGCAAAAGTGGTTAAGTGCAAAAAGTTAAAAAGGAAATAAAATGTTTTAATAAAACTGTGAAATTGGAAAAGGTTACTACCAAAAAGCTTCGTTAAATTAATTATCCTCAAGTTTGTAAGTGAATTTTTGATTATAAATTTTTTCATGAAAAACAGAGTTAATTCATTTTACCTTTTTAATGCCAGTTTTTATTATTTTCACATTGTTATAAATTTATGTTTAAATATTTTTTAATAAAGCTATAAATTTAAGCTCATTATAATATGGATAAAGTATAAAATACAGTGATAACAAAAAGTATGTTATAAAGAAAGATATTAATCAACTTAAAAACCAGAAAATTTCACTAAAATCAAAACAATGTTCATAAATCTACGACTACAAAGCAAGGGAGGAAACCAAAGTCACCACAGATTGATTAAACTTTTATTTAATGACGTTTTCTAGTTCAGTTCTAGTTCAGTTCTAGTTCAGTTCTAGTTCAGTTCTAGTTCAGTTCTAGTTCAGACGTTTTCTACTTCAGTTCTAGTTCAGTTCTAGTTCAGTTCTAGTTCAGTTCTAGTTCAGTTCTAGTTCAGTTCTAGTTCAGTTCTAGTTCAGTTCTAGTTCAGTTCTAGTTCAGTTCTAGTTCAGTTCTAGTTCAGTTCTAGTTCAGTTCTAGTTCAGTTCTAGTTCAGTTCTAGTTCAGTTCTAGTTCAGTTCTAGTTCAGTTCTAGTTCAGTTCTAGTTCAGTTCTAGTTCAGTTCTAGTTCAGTTCTAGTTCAGTTCTAGTTCAGTTCTAGTTCAGTTCTAGTTCAGTTCTAGTTCAGTTCTAGTTCAGTTCTAGTTCAGTTCTAGTTCAGTTCTAGTTCAGTTCTAGTTCAGTTCTAGTTCAGTTCTAGTTCAGTTCTAGTTCAGTTCTAGTTCAGTTCTAGTTCTGTTCTAGTTCAGTTCTAGTTCAGTTCTAGTTCAGTTCTAGTTCAGTTCTAGTTCAGTTCTAGTTCAGTTCTAGTTCAGTTCTAGTTCAGTTCTAGTTCAGTTCTAGTTCAGTTCTAGTTCAGTTCTAGTTCAGTTCTAGTTCAGTTCTAGTTCAGTTCTAGTTCTAGTTCAGTTCTAGTTCAGTTCTAGTTCAGTTCTAGTTCAGTTCTAGTTCAGTTCTAGTTCAGTTCTAGTTCAGTTCTAGTTCAGTTCTGGTTCAGTTCTAGTTCGGTTCTAGTTTAATTCTAGTTCAGTTCTAGTTCAGTTCTAGTTCAGTTCTAAAACCACGTCTGATCTGTTCTTATTGAATCCACTATTATCGACTGTATTCTAGTGCCAGTGAAGCCACAAATGCAAGAACACTACGAATATATTCTCATCCACTGTATAAAGTTATTACAACTATATTTGGGTCAATAAATTCATATTTGTGGTTTTAAATGGCCAAGGAAATAAAACAAAAGCCAAACAAATTTACACGCAAAAAAACTCTCTGGAAAAATGTCTTCAACAACTGAGGAAAACTTCTTTTATTCCCCACCAACAATAAAATCCAAGAAAAAACAACATTCCATTTTCATTCATACTGCGATGACATTGCTCTAGCAAAACCCTAAAATTTGATAATTTGATTTAGAAAACTTTAAATAACGAATTTTACAATTCAACTAAAAAACAAAAAATTGTTCTTCCAAAAAAAAAAAAAAAAACTAACCTCATACCAACCAGGACAAGGAAACTGAAGCATGGTTACGTGCTGTGTTGCTAACTGCAGCAAGATGATTTTTCTAAACACAGTTTTCTTTCTTGTTCGCTGCCTGGAATTGACATGGTAGAACATGCTATTCCTGGCTATGGCAGAATGTAGTTTTGTGTTCTTTTTGAGTAGACGACATAGTTAAATTTGATTTAAATTGAGTTTTGGGTGAGAAAATCACAATGTTGATTTGTTACAGACGACAAATAAATAAAACAACAGAAACACTGAGAAGAGAAGGATCCAATATAGCGACACAATAAAACCAAATGAAAACTGTATAGAAATGTTGCTGTGCAAGTAATGAGAGAGTATAAATAAGAAATATTGTATTTTTATTTGTTACTTATTTAGAGTACAATTGGGGGGAATAGGAGATGAAAGAAAGTGAACTTTGTTTTAAAGTAAGCAGGGTGCGGAATTAGGGTAAATAAAAATATGTATCGAAATGACTACAATCTAGTTCCAAATGATCATTGATCATCCAACTCCTTGTGTAACATAGACCTAATTATTCAATATATTATTAGGAATTAATGCATTCATGATTTTCGGCTCTAATATAGGCTCAATGCAACTATTCTTAACGTCTTTATTCACATGTAATTTAGTGCTAATGTATCCACTATAATCGACTGTAACATAGTATCAGTGTATCCAAGATTGCCTTCTCTTATCCATATGCAATCTAAGTTTAATTGATAATGAAACTACGTCTTAAGGAATAAATGATTAACGACTCAATTAGTAATCTATTATCAACTCAATGAATCCGTTATCATCGACTAAATGAATTCTCGATTGTAATCTTGGAACATGTAGTCCGTTATTATCTGCTAATCCTCAATTATCTTTTGAGTGAATCCACGATTATTGATTGTAATATTGGCCAAATTAATCGAAGAATATCTGCTCAATTACACCTCGATCGGTTCAGTGGTTATCGATTTAAATCAAGGATCAGTGAATCTACGATAGTTGTTTTAAATAAATGATTTATGAATCCACGATTAGCCATTTAAATAAAGGATCACTAAATCCTCTATTAGTAATTTTAATCATGGATAAATGAACCGATTTAATGAATTTTCGATTGAAATCAAGGATCAATGAATCCACGATTATCGATTGAAGTCAAGGATCAATGAAACCACGATTATCGATTGAAATCAATGATTCCACAATTATCTGTTGAAATCAAGGATCAATGAATCCATGCTTATCTTTTGAAATCAAGGATCAGTGATTCCACGATTTTCAGTTGAAATGAAGGATCAACTAATTCATGCTTATCTATTGAAATCAAGGATCAATGAATCCACGATTATCTATCGAATTCAAGCACAAATGAATCCACGATTATCGATTGAAGTTAAAGATCAATGAGTCCTAGATTAGCGATTGAAATCAAGGATCAATGAGTCCTATATTAGCGATTAGAATCAAAGATCAATGAATCCGCGATTATATACTGAAAATAAGGAACAATGAATTCATGATTATCGATTGAAATCAAGGATCAATGAATCCAATATTATTTACTGAAATCAAGGATAAATTAATCCACGATTATCGATTGAAATCAAGGATCAGTGAATCCACGATTATCGATTAAAATCAAGGATCAATTAATCCACGATCATCAAATAAAATCAAGGATCAATGAATCTACGATTATCTATTGAAATCAAGGATTAATTAATCCACGATCATTAAATGAAATCAAGGATCAATAAATCCAGGCTTATCTATTGAAATCAGGGATCAACGAATTAATGATTATCTACTGAAATCAAGGCTCAATGAATCCACGATTATTGATTGAAATCAAGGATCAATTAATCCACGATCATCAAATGAAATCAAGGATCAATGAATCAACGATTATCTATTGAAATCAAGGATCAATTAATCCACGATCTTCAAATGAAATCAAGGATCAATAAAACCACGATCATCGATCAAGGATCCTCGATTATCTATTAAAATCAAGGATCAATGAATCCACGATCAGTAAATCGATGATTATCGATTGAAATTAAGGATCAATTAATCCACGATTATCTATTGAAATCAAAGATCGATGAGTCATTGATTATCTATTGAAATCAAGGATCAACGAATCCAAGAATATCGATTAAAATTAAGAATCAATGAATCTAAGATTAGCGATTGAACTAAAGGATTAATGAATCCTCGATTATCAATTGAAATTAAGGATCAATGAATCCAAGATTATCGATTGAAATAAAGGATCAATGAATCCACGATCAATTAGTGAAATCAAGGATTAATGAATTCACGATTATCAGTTGAAATCAAGGATCAATAATGACTCAATGAATCCACTAATATCGACTTAATTAATCCACGATTATCAAACGCAATAAACCTCTAATCTACACTCAATGAATAATCTACCTCAAATCCAAGCTCAATGAATCAACGATTATCGGCCTGTAATAAATCAATAATCCAGACTCTGTGAATTCATGATTAATGACTGTAATCTACTTCAAATCCAAGCTCAATGGATCAATGATTATCGGCCTGTAATAAATTAAAATTCCAGGTTCTATGAATTCATGATTATCAATTGTAATCTACCTCCAATCCATGCTCAATAATATACATATAATTCAGTCTGAATTAATCCACCATTATCAGCTTAAATAAACCTCTAATGCTGTCTCAATTTATAGACTGTAATCTTCTTTTAAAATAGGCACAATGAGTGTCAGTAATCTATTTCTAATACAGAATTAATGATTAAACAATTATTGGATTCAAACATCCTCTAATTCAGGATTTATTAATCTAAGATTTTGAACTTTAATCTGCCTCTAAACCAAGGTTATCGACTGTAGTCTAGCTTCAAATATGGTTCACAATGTCCCTTTTAAACACGTTTCCGTTTACGATTCCGATTTTAATCACAAATTTTCTTAACGTTTCTAAAACAACTTTAACTTTTATCTTCTCATGAATTTGGGGAATTTAATTTTATATTTTGATGGGTGTTTGGTGTTAAGGAGTGGCACTAAGAGGAAAAGCCTTTTGCAGCAACACAATTTCTTAGCAATTTCCTGCTTTAAACCCCCACAAACCCCAACCAACGTAAAAAAAATAAAATAAAAAAAAGAAACAGAAAAAACTCTTAAGCGGATTTCAATTTCGATTTAAAAACTTTTCAATACATAGAATCGAAAAAATAAAGTAGAAAAAAAAAGAAACAAAACATATAAAACTTTAAAAAACACAAAAAACTCTTTTCTTGTTTTTTTGTTATTTCTTTTGTTTTAACTCCTTAGAGGATTTAATTTTATGTTTATTTGGTATTGTTCAATTTTCGTTAAAATCAGCAGCACACAAAAAACACTTCCAAATAAAATCCAACATCTCTTTTAAGAAAAAAAGGCCAAAATATAACAAAAAAGTTTTTATTTTTTAAAACAAAAAAATTCTAAAGATTTTAAACTAAAATGTGAATATAGTGTGTGTTTAAATGTTTTATTGTTATTTAGACCTTTTCTGTGGATCTGCATGTTGGTCTTTTGTTTTTTCTTTTTTTATGTTGGGAACATTATTAATCCCTTTGAAAAATTGTCACCTAGTTGTTGTTGTTTTGTTGGGTTTTTTTTTTGCTTTAGTCTCGAATAAAAAGCAATAAGAAAAATAAAATCAGCTTTAAATCTGTTGTTGGTCATAAAATGTACAAAAAAAAAAAACAAAAGAACATTACAATGAAACGCTTACAACTCTTTGGGCTTACTTAAGGCTTAATGATGGATTGTCGAAGTGTTGTTAAGCAATATAAAATAATCGAATAATTTAGAGGTATTAATGTTGTTATTTATATTAAATAAAGAAAAATAATAAAAAAATCAAAAGTCTAATTCGAAAATTTTTAGAAATTATTCGTGTTACCGAATAATCGATTAATTGTTATAAATTTTTAAAATTGTACTAGAAATATCATTGGAATTTTAAAAAGATTTTATTACGTGCTACCGAATAATCGATTAATCGTCATAATTTCTTAAAATTTAACTAGAAATATCATTGGATTTTTAAAACGATATTTTTTTTTAATTAAAATTTCAAATAAATTTTAATTGAATAACCGAGTAATCGTTACTAATTCATAAAATGTTCATGAAAGCATTGAAATCTCTTATCTTGTTAACTAAAATCTTAAATAAAGTTATATTGCTTATTCTAATGAACGATTAATTGCAGAAAACCCGATTAATCGATTAAAACTCAAATAATTTTATCGAAAGTATCATGGAAACTTTGACAATCCTTATTGTTTATTTATTAGTCTCTTATAGTATTAAATTGATAATCGTAAAAATAATCGATTAATCGTTTGAAATTCCTAAAGCATTTAATAGCTTTATTTCTTTACAAATTGATTATTCGAATAATCGATTAAAAGCAATACAAGAGGAAATTTATAAAGTTTTACAGAGAATAATATCGAAATCTTCGATTATTCGTTTATTCGAATAATCGACTATAGAGATAAAGTTAGACATAGCGATAGTATGTGAACAATATAAAGACTTATACAGTGGTATATGGGAGAAGGACAATACGGAGAAAGCAGCAATTTGGTGTTGTGGTAACTATGCTTTTCAGGAATCCATGACAAGTCCGGAGGAGGGATTCCTTAGAACAAAAATCGAAGGTATTTATTTTAACAGCTGTTACGTCTCATCAAATGTACCATTAAGTGAATACGAAACATTCATAGACAAGCTCGTGGCAGATGCTGCAAGATACAATCCGAAAATCATCGGAGGAGATTTCAACACATGGGCGGTTAACTGGGGTTGTAATTTTACAATTGCAAGAGGGCGTATTCTCTAGAAGCTTTGACTCAACTGAATCTTATGCAATGTTGGAAACTCCCAAACATTTAGAAAAGGAGGAACTGGCTCAGTTGTCGACTTAACGTTTGTAAGCCCTGCTCTCTCAAGGGACCTTAAATGGAGCGTTAGCGAACACTATACCCACAGCGATCACCAGGCCATAATTTTTTCGTTAGAAAATGTAAGTGAACCACAGAAAAGGTTAAGGATAACATTTAATTCTTCAGGATGGGCACAAGAGAACTTGATCCAGCAATATTTCTGTAAGAATTCAACTCTTGTCTGGCGTCGGACTTATCCCAAATTCAACAGGCCCATATTATGGATGCTCTTAGGAAAGCATGTGATGTAGCAATGCCTAGAAGAAGGTTGTCAGAAAAAAGGAAACCGAACTACTGGTGGAATTCCGAAATTGCAGAACTCCAAGGAAAATGTATTAAGGCTAAAAGAATGTTCCAAAGAAGAAGGACAAGAAAAGATTCCAACAATCAACTGCAGATATACCAGATAGAGAGGAAATAACTCCAGATGGCTATCAGAAGAAGCAAACAAGAGTATTTCAGGCAACTATGTAGACGACAAAAATATTCCAGATAGCGAGGAAAGAACTCCAGATGGCTATCAGCAGAAGCAAACAAGAGTGTTTCAGGCAACTATGTAGAGAAGTCGATTTGAACCCACGGGGAAATTCCTATAGTAATGGCACGCTTAAAAGGACAAAGAACCGCTCAGTTAAGGTTTCCCCAACTCCCTGCGAAAAAAGTAGAAGTACTTTTCCAAAAGGGCAGCCATACCAGTAGACACTTACAGATATCGAAACTACCATAAAGGAAGTGTCAGAGGAGGAGATCTTGCAAACATGTTCAAAGATTGGCGACAAAAAGGCACCAGGCCTAGACGGAATACCGAACAGGGCACTGAAAATGGCAATGAAAGATAAGCCACAGGCGTTTGTAAATGTATTCAACAATTGTCTCAGAATGAGAAAATTTCCTTCTCCATGGAAATCACAGAAGTTTCTTCTATTACCGAAACCAAACAAAACACTCGGAGAGCCATCATCTTATAGACTGATTTGGTTGTCAGATACTATAGGTAAAGTTCTTTAGAGGGTTATATATAATAGATTACTGCCAACAGTAGAAAGATCAAAAGGACTCTCGGAAAGACAGTATGGCTTTCAAAAAGCACGCTCCACAATATATGCAATTAACACGGTGAGGAATATGGCGGAAGAAGCTGTAAATGGAAAGGGTATGAATAGGAAATACTGCGCGATCATTACCCTATACATAAAGAATGACTTAAACAGTGCAGGATGGAACCATATGAAAGCCCTCAGAAAAGTTGAGGTTCAAAATTACATAACGAGAATAATTGTTGACTACTTTTCAAACATAACTCTTTTATATGAAACCGATATAGGAATGAAACACTACAAAACATCTGCAGGAGTGCCCCAAAGGATCTGTCTTAGGCCCGCTATTGTGGAATATAATGTACAACGAGGTATTGGAGCTAAGCATACCCAAAGAGGCTAGTATTATCGGATTTGCTGATGACATAGCTACTGTGGTAAGGGCCCGATTCTTGGACGAAGTCTAAATGTACTCAACTGACACTATTCAGATCATAAAGTAGTGGCTTAATAATTCAGGTTTAGAACTAGCAGACCACAAAACCGAAGCAGTACTCATGAGCAGTCGAAGAAAGAAGGAGACAATTATTATTAAAGTAGGTGCAGTAGATATTAAATCGACAGCGTCAATAAAATACCTGGGAGTCATGATTGAAGATAGACTCAACTTCAAGACAACAATGCATTAGGCAGGATTATGCCAAATGTTGGGGGTCCCAGACAAAGTCGAAGGATCCTTTTATCGAGAGTAACGATGTCTATCTTACTATATGGTGCACCTATGTGGGCAAAATCAATTAGAAGTACATCTCGGAAAAATGTAATGTCTCTATTTCGGCAGAGCTGTCTTCGAGTGTGTAGTGGTGACAGAACCATATCATTGAATGCAATATGCGTAATAGCCGGAAACATTCCACTGGACCTGGCAGCCGCCGAGCTTTATAGAGTGTACAAAGGAAACAAACATAGAAGAGAATAGACAGGAAAGAAAGACTGTGGAGCGAAACAAAACCTTGACAACATGACAAAGAAGATGGGAGAGCTCACAAAAAGGTCGATGGGCGTATAGAATTATCCCAGTAATAAAGAAATGGATTGAGTGAAAACATGGGGAGATTAACTATCACCTCACCCAGTTCCTGACAGGCCACGGGGGATAAAGAGGCTATCTATTTAAATGTGGCAATGATGATTCACCGAGTTGCCCAAAATGCTTGGAGATTGAAAACGCAAAGCATATTGTTTTTAAATGCACTAGATTCGAGGATAGCAGACATAAAATCAAGGCGGATATAGGACACATAATTTATCCAGGAAACATAATGGAAGTCACGTTAGGTTCAGAAGGAAAGTGGCTTTTAATAACGAACTTAATAAGTGAAATAAACGCGTTGTTGCAAATCGAGGAAAGGAGACGCAAAGGGAAGTTGGAACAAATATGGAGGTAGCTGAGATGCAGACCAGCCCATCGATGTGATACCTTGGGCAGTGCCGCGGAGTGTGCGGTTTACGTATGGGAAGGCTGTTTAGTGAGAAGGTGGCACAGTACCTGAATCTCACATAATGAATCCTGATTAATATATATGAAGATTTCGCACCCCATCATGAAAAAAAGACAGACAGACAGTGGCAAGAAAAAGCTTTAAAAAATATTCGTTTAATCGAATAAACGATTAATAATTAACAAAATTATAAACTTTATTTAAATCTTTTTTGAAGTTTGAGTTTTTTTGTTTTTCCCATTAAAATTTTGTAAGCGAATAATCGATTAATCGCTTATATAAATCCCTTTGAAATTTCAAAATTCTGTTTAAATAATTATTAATCGATTAATCGCTTTAAAGTTCCTCACATCACTCTCTAACACACTTTAATGTGAACATTCATTTAAATCTCTTTTAAATTTAGATTTTCCCCTTCAATTCGATTAATTTTTGTTTTATTACTTTAAAATCTTTTCCAAAGACTTTATTTTTACCCATCCTTCATCATTAAAACTGCTTTTGGAAAATAAAAATTTTGTATCCAAAACATTAATAACCCGGCTATGTAGCCATTGAATAAAAGGCGTTATTTTTATTACTTCTCCTATAATCACAACAATTTCTTCCTACAGTTATTTAAATTTTATTTCTTTTAGATTTGAATTATATTGAATGCTGCTGCTGTTGTTGTTGTTGTTGTTTATCTCAAACATTAATATCAGTTGCCTGCTTAACAAAGTATCCCCTTAATATGGTTTGTTTGTGTAAATTTTATATGCGACCCAATAAAATCGGCTTCCATACGTCAACAAAAATTTATAAATGACACATTAAGCCGTTAAACATTAAACATCGTTTTGTTGACAGTTTATAAATTAATTATATATTGTTGTGGTGCTGTTGTTGTTGTTGTTTTTGTTTGGCGACTATATGAATTTTATTAATGGACAAATTTAGCTTTAGCTGTGTGTTTGGTTGACTGTTTTGTGGCTTTTAAATATTAGAATTATGACTAAAAGTTATTTTTCGGATGGAGGTCGCAGGGAGGTGAGTAGAGACAATTAGAAACAGGTTTTTCTTTTTATTATAAAGAGATAAAAATCAATTATAGATTTAAGACCATTTTATATTAAAATAAAAATAAGTCTACCTTTTTTTCACGGGTGTTAATTGTATTAAAAAATATGTCATTTATTATGAAAAAGTCTTAAAGCGAAATGTTTGGGAGGTGATAGATGTTTATTTTTAAAAGCTGCTTAATAAAAATTAAATGCAATTAATATTTTTTCGAGAGAGCTTCCAATGAAATCATGAATAATTCATTGCAATAATCTTAAATAGAACCAGGTTTTTTCAAACAAAAAATTTTAAAATTAAAACTAGCTATTTGTATCTGTCTATAATACTACAGCAACAAAGACCCATCGATTCCATTATGTATAGTATATAACATCTTGCAAATGTCTACCATGGCTTCGCTTGGTAGCGCGTATCCAAAATGTTCAAATTTCCATTCGATTGGTTGCTATCACGAATCTGTTTTCTCTGTGTATCAAACTCAACAAGAGCTTGCAAAATCATTGGGAGCTACTCAAGCAGCAATTTGCGAAACAAGCAGCCGGTTTCATCCTAAAGCAGGTAAATTGGGTACCATATGAATTCAGGGTCCTGGAAAGTCAAATTTGCATGTCTGTAATTATACTTGAACGCTATAAAAGAAAATCATTTTAGCACCGAATGGATCCATTACGATAACTCGAAATGTAAGAGATCCTACGTGAAGCCCGACCAACCAGCCGAATTAAAACCAAATCCAAATATCCATAGAGCAAAGGTAAATAACTATATTTGTTGGGTCCTATATATATTATGAGCTGCTGATATCTAGCCAGACCATCATAGGGAACTTGTACCGATCACAATTGATTCGTTTGAAGCGAGCATTGGCTGAAAACGTCCAGAATATGAGGCCTGACATGAAACTGTAATATTCCCTCATGACAACACTCGGCCACATTATGCAATACCTGTTAAAAACTATTTAGAATGAAGTGGTTGGGAAATTTTGCCTCACCGGCTTTATAGAGTAGACCTTGTCCCGTCCGATTACTATTTGTTTCGATCGAAGCAGAATGCTCTCTCTGGGATATGCTTCACTTCAGAACAGAGCTCCAAAATTGGTTTGATTCGTCCTTGGCCTCAAAAGATGAGCAGTTCCTTTGGCTCGGAATCCATGAGTTGCCAGAAAGATGGAAAAAGTTCATGGCTATCAATGGCCAATACTTTGAGTAAAATTATATTGTACAAATGTTTCAAAATAAAAGCTACAAATTTGAAAAAATCCCGCATTTTTAAGTCATACACCCAATATAATATTCAATAACTAAGTGAGAATAGAAGACAGATATGTACCCTTCAAATTAGAGTTGGGTTGTTCATGAACGAACAAGTTCAATTAAACAATTCGCTCAAGTGAACAATGTGAAGATGTTTAGAACTCCTGTTCTTTATTGTTCTTTTTATTGGTGTGACATTTCTGTAGAAGTTTGAAATTTATTTATTGAATAACATTTTTGAATTACATTTAAGTTGTTTGGATTTAATTAAAATTACCTTCTTGGTTTCTTCATTATTAAAAATCCTGCCTAATTTGTTTCCAAAAACAGTTGTGATCTGTTCGTTTTATACACTATCTGCAAATACATTCACAGACGAATCGTTTAATCACTGCCCAGCAGTTCTAGGAGACAGTCCCGAACTAGTGATTTTACCCAACCTTTAGGGTAGGAACTGGTTACTTCAATAGCTACGTGAATAGTTTTTTTAATACGTGCATGTCTTAAGCAGGGGTCAATTGACTATTTTTGACTACAACGAGACTGTCTAATAGCCGGTCAAAAGTAGTCAACGCATTGGATTCACATACTGGTTAAATAACGTCAGTTACCTTACTAGTTACCTAACTGGTAACTTCATCAGCTACATAACTAGGCATGTACGGTTGCTAATTGACCTCAAATAGTCAACCAACAAGTAAAATCATAGGCAGTCCAATAAACGATAACTTGCAATCAAACCTTTCTTCGACAACTCTCCAATGGATTGCTTCTGGTGGGTAAAATAACTACTTTCTAAAGTACAGTACAAGAGAAACGTTTTAAGTGTCTTCACTATAGGTTAATAAGAGACACTAAAGTGACTATTGACTTCATCAGTATCAGTATACTTAAGCAAAAATAAAAATTAACTGTATGAGAATTATATCAACATAATTTGAATAAAACCAGTTTGAACGACTTACTCACAAAATGTTTACAGTAACTGCACTCCAGATTACTTAGAGACACTTAAGTGACAATTGTCTTCGCGTCAGATTGCCTGGGATGTATAAAGTAATCAATTGTCTAATCTCTGCACTACAAAGAGCACATATGTGTCAAATGACCAAAATATATAAATTGGAGTCAGCCAAGTGATAAGACATTTGTGACGATTACTGTCTATAAGGGATACATTGACTACTTGCTTAACTGCTGGGTTAGTTCAACCGAACTAAATGAACAAACTTGTGCATTTATTTGTTCTGAACAAAAATGAACAATCAGTAAAAAGAACGATTATGCCCAATTCTACTCTAAATGTTATTAAAGACATAAGCCACGTTCAAAAGATACTCCAATCCCTAATGAATAATTTTTTTAAATATTACACAGCCAACCATGATATTCAAGCCACGTCTTTCCAGGAATATCATCATTGAATTCATTTCACGGAGTATAAAGTCAGTGTGTTTCAACGACAACTGGATCTTCGCTCGCGAACGAATGTTTGGAGATTCCTAATTTCATGAATCACATTCTGTGTTTTGATAACTTTTACAAATCGAAGCCGCTGTTAGTCTATTTATGAACCAGAGTAATTTATGAGAAGTACTAATTTTGTTTTGTCATATTTCTGGTTGATCATGATTTGCTTTTGTGTAAACTGTGAAATAAACCGAGAAAAGAGATGATTTTGCGTAGAATACATGACCTCAATACATGTAGTCGATGTGAATACTGTATTATGGAAGGATAACAAATATGTCTTCCCGATTCAGAAGAACCAATCCTGGCGAAGAACAATCAAAGGATCCTCGGTATGATAGAAAGCAGAAGAAATTCATCGAATTCAACTGCCCTCAAATTATTCAAAAATACAATGATCGCATGGGTAGACTAGATCAAATGGATGGTCGCCAGGGTCGATACCATATTTGAGCTATGTTTCGCAATATTATAATTAGTTTGTTCTACTAATTTGTGGTCATGGTCTTTACAAATGCAATCTTTTTATACAAACGTCTGCAGGCCAATGAGGCCAATGCTTCCTACAATGTGGCCGATTAAAGAACTGCTTTTATAGCTTCCAGATTTGCAGGAGGAAATAGCTGCAGGACTTATTTCCTTCAAAAATATATCGTCTGTAAGATGAACATCTGTTCAAAATCTCGGTGAGGCTTTATCACTACAGCCTGACATATCAGGTGTTGGAAAAAGAGCTGCTCATCAAGTAGCTGATGTTCAGTTCGATGCTGACGATTTTTTTTTTGTTTGGGTGGAGAGATAATCCAAAAAAAGGTGCAACATTGCAAAAAATTTGACACTCAAGTCGTTTGTTCCAAATGAGACCTGTCTTTAGGTCAATTTGATAAAAATTGTTTCTGGAACTACCTTTACCTTTGGTGTCATAACACGTAAACTTCACAATTTTTTACTTGGCGTTCGTTCAGAATGATATTTTCTCCTAAAAATTAAAACTTACGGTTCTATTGACTACATCTACTTCAAACAAAAATATTTGCTTAATCGGCTAACTTTTACGGTCTTGCCAGTTAGAGGGTTAAGCTTTAAGGATTTCTAAAATTTTATTTAATTAACCCACAAATTGTTCCACTGTCCTTAAACCAAAACATAAGTAAGAAATAAAATAAATTTTCCCAAATACAAAAACGAACTGTAAAATGTTTGTTAATTTAAATTTTTACTTTTTTGTAGCAAACACAGCAAAGAATTGTTGCTGTTGTTATAGCAAATATTGTCAATGTTGTGCTGGATGTATAGCTGCATCTTTTACTGCAGCAAATTGTGTTGTTTTGTGCCCTTTGGTTATTTTGGTTTAAATACAGATTTAACATTCAGACACACATTTTCAAATGGATTCCCTTTTAGCCGACATGAAGACAAATATTTTGTATTTCTTGCTTTTTTCTTCTTTTTATTGCATTATATATATTTTTTGTCATGTTGTTAATCTTTTTATTTTTGGTCAAAATTTATGACATTTTGAGAGAAGAATTATTTCTTTAGTAATAATGATTTAAGACTTTGCCTGGCAATGGTTAGTGTTGTTAAAGTTTTTGTGTTTTATATTTGAGACGAAAAACACAGAATTAACATTTTTTAATTGAAATTTGTAAGATTAAACCGAAAGAAGGCAAGTGTTGGAGGGAAAAAAACAATAAATTTTAAATAAATATTAAGATTTTACAAATTGTTTTTGTTTTGGCAAGATTTTTGGAAGTAAACCACTGGGAGAAAATTATTGTTAACTACGTTTTGAGATAGTTAAAAGTATAGTTTCAGGGGTAAGCGGTTAAGTAGGCGTTAAACTTGGTTTAGGTTTGGTTAGAGGGTTAAGAATTAAACTAGATTATGTTTCTAGGTTAACTAAACTATGTTTAGTTTTTATAACTAAGCTTAAACTTAAGTTAAACACAATAATAACTTATGTTGCTAGGTTAACTCAACTAAGTTTAGTTTAACAACTAAGCTTAAACTTAAGTTAAAAACAATAATCTGCCAGATAAACCATGTTAGCTACGTTTTGGGATAGTTAAAAGTATAGTTTTACAACGAAGAGTTTAAGTAGGTATTAAATTTAGTTTAGGATTGGTTAGAGGTTTAAGAATTAAACTAGATTATTTTGCTAGGTTAATTCAACTAAGTTTGGTTTAACAACTAAGCTTAAACTTAAGTTAAACACAATAATCTGGGAGAATAACATGGTTAGCAAGGTTTTGAGATAGTTAAAAATATAGTTTTACAACGAAGAGTTTAAGTAGGTATTAAACTTAGTTTAGGTTTGGTTAAAGGTTTAAGAATTAAACTAGATTATATTGCTAGGTTAACTCAACTAAGTTTGGTTTAACAACTAAGCTTAAACTTAAGTTAAACACAATAATCTGGGAGAATAACATGGTTAGCAAGGTTTTGAGATAGTTAAAACTATAGTGTTCCAACGAAGAGTTTAAATTAAGGTTTAAACTTAAACTCTTCGTTGGTTAAAGCTTGGTTAAGGTTTGGTTAGAGGTTTAAGATTTAAACTATATTAAGTTGCTAGGTTAACTAAACTATGGTTGGTTTCATAACTAAGCTTAAACGTAAGATAAACTCTTAAGCAAGACTGTTAATGCATTGAAAATATGCAATCATTCCAAAAACTAATTTAGTTACATTAAATGAGTCATGGTTTAGAAATTACTTAAGGCTCAGCTTTCTTTCTTTTTTTGGAATACCTTTAACAAACCTGGTATATTTTCTTCTCAGACATAAAATAAACAAATGTTAAAAAGTCAAATTTCTTAATTTATGTGCAGGATTTATGGCACATTGAAAATGAAATTCGAATTTAGGTTTAATTTACACACAAAAACTTCTAAGAAACTTCAGAAACTCCTGAAACTGAAAGCCAAAGCTGAACATGACAGCTTTTAAATGTTTAAACAAAAAAAAAATCATAAATTAATAGAGTATTTAAATATAAAAACAAAACTCCAGCCAAAAGCGAACCGCCCATAAACAGCAAAAAAAAAAAAACATCACAATATACAAGAATATTTAGCTAAAGTGTCAAAAATGAGATGTATACAATTTTTTGAAATCTTCAGCAGAATTTTGCCAGTGACTAACATGTGCTGAGATTAACAAACAACAGGAAATTAAAAAAGAAATATCAAAAACATATTTGGAGGCATGAATAAAAGGCAAACAAAATAAAAAAATTTAGGTTGTTTTACGATCAAAATGAATTATGACGCCTTACCACGCATGAACGTTAAAGGATCATTAATAATTTTAAGAGAAACAACAACACAAGTTTTAGCACAGATATTTAGAGGAGACAGAGACTGGCTGCTTTAATGACTAAATGACTGACTGGCAATGAAATATACAACGTTGTTGATCATGCAGTTGTTTTTTTTATGTGAGTGTTTTTGGTTCTATGAGTTTTACCCTACTAAGGCAGAAGGAGATACTAGGGTTATTGAGTGTTTTAGAACACTTTATTTAGATCACTAAAATATCAAGGTAGAGCTATAATCACATGGGTTTAATCCGAATTTATAGAGTTGAAATGCGAACAATTCTTTACATTTTATTTAAGATCAATTGTAGATCAGTGTAGAGAACACTTTGTTTAGGTAGCTAGAAGATCGAGGTAGAGTTATAATTAGTTTGATTTAATCCGAATTGTTGTAGTTTAAATGCGATCATTTTATAACATTTTATTTAAGATCAATTGAAGATCAGTGAAATGAAAATTTTATTTAGATCGCTAGAAGATAAAGAGTTATAACAAGTTGGATTTAATGCGATTTGATGTAGTTGAAATACGATCAATTCTTAACATTTTGTTTATGATCACTTGAAGACAAGTGTAGAGAAGACTTCGCTTAGATCGCTAATCGATCAAGGTGTAGTTATAAACAGTTGGGTTCAGATCGCTAGAAGATCGAGACTTATAATAAGTTGGATTTAATCTGAGTTGATTTAGTTGAAATGAGACCAATTCGCAACATTTTATTTAAGATCGATTGAGGATCAGTGTAGAGTTTTAATCAGCTGGAGTTAATCCCAACTTGTGGTATTTAAATTTGATCTAAACTAACATGATTGTAGTTATCGAAATTGCATGGAAATTTCAGTTGTATTTATTGAGTGTATGAGTTAAAAATGCGGGATTTTTTCAACATTTGTAGAATATAAATTTATTGAAAGTATTTGCCATTGCTGGCTATGATCTTTTCCCATCTTTCTGGCAACATATAGACTCCGAGCCAAAAGACCTAGTCATCTTTTGATGCCAAGAACTAATCAAGCCAATTTCGGATGTTCTGTTCTGAAGAAAAGCGTATCCCAGAGAGAGCGTTCTATATCGAGTTGTTCTTATGTTGATCGACCTTATACCTTCCTTGTGCAAATCGTCTTCAAATATTGAGGATCATTTGACTTTATATGTTTAAGATCTGCAGAATGCTTGCAATATTGGTAGTTGAGATTACATTATTTTGGTATCTGTTTTGTGGTGTTGTTGAAGTGTATATTAGCTTGTATGATGTTATCGTTTGTAACTCATTTCCTATTCTCCTACAACCTCTCTTTTCACAACACTCATTCACTTTTCCTTTCAATTTCAGTTTTGCTTCTTATTTGGTTTATTTTGTTATTTCTCATATCTACACCAAGTGTTGAAATTCTTTGCAGACCTCACTAACTCTCTCATTCCTGACAGTTGCCAGCGAACACGCATAATATTAATGATCCATGTGGTTGTTAAATATGAGGGAGCGTCATCGTTGCTCACATGTATACAATAATCATAAAGTAATGGAAAAATGTAAGCAAATATAATTACCATATTGTTTTATGATAATTTGCTTTGCTGCAAATTATAATAAGAATACACATTAGTCTTTTTTTTTTTTGGGTATTGCTGTCTAGGAGATCAGCTTACTCCTTCCTTTATATGTAGGGAAGATTGTTAATGCGTGTGATCAATTGTTAGTTTTAAGAGGAAAGTGTAAAATGATTAATGTTTTCAAAGGCTTAAATGACCGATTTCCCAAAGGAAATGGCTTTGGTGTTTAAAATAAGAAGGAATAGTAAATTAATGTTATGACTTCATAGAGTATAATATTTCTCGAATACCTTGGAGAAATCTGGGTATGTTGCTTGCAATGAGACTACTTTGGAAACCAAACTACTCGCATAACTGCATTAACCCCTTCGGTTAAAGCTCAACTTGGACTGTATGTCTTCCTTTGATTGAAGCTTAGCTTGGATTATATAAAGTCCTTTTATTTGATGCGTAACATAAACTCAGAAAGACCTTCTGACCTTATGATTGAAGTTTAACTTAGACTTTATAAAGACCTATGATTGAACATTAAATTGCACTAAATTGAGAGCTACGATTGAAGCCTAACTTAGACTTTATTAAGACACATGATTGAGTATACCTTTGGCTTCATAAACCCTTCGGTAGAAGTTTATAAAAGCCACGACTTAAGCCGAATTTAGACTTTATCAAGTACTACGATTGAAGCTGAATTAAAACATAAAAATATCTACTATTGAAGCTTAAGTTAGACTCCATAAAGATCAACTATTGAAGCATGACATCGACTACATAAAGACCTATGACTGAAGCCTAACTCAGACTACATAAAGAACTACCATTGAAGACATAAAGAGTTTTAGTTGAAGACTCTATAACACTTACGATTAAAGCTTTACTTAGACTTAACAAAGACCTACGGCTAAGGCTTAACTTAGGATTCATTAAGACCTTGGATTGAAGCTTAACTTTGGCTCTATAAAGTTCTACGATTGGAGTTTAACTCAGACTTTGTAAAGACCTACGATTGAGCCTTAACTTAAACCTAAGTTTGAAGCCTAACTTATGATTGATAAGGACCTCCGATTGAAGGCTAACTATGACTACATAAAGAGCTAAGATTGCAGCTTATTTTAGACTTTATAAATACCCACTACTCAAGATGAAATTGCAATAAAAAAAGAGCTACTACGGAAGCCTAATTTAGACTTGTTAAAGATCTACGACAGAAGATAACTTAGGCTTTATAAATATCTTCGATTGAGGCTAACCCAAGAGCTACGATTGAAGTTTAACTTAAACTAGATATGAGCAACGATTAAAGTTTAATTTAAACTATATAAGAGCTACGATTGAAGCTTAAATTCGGTTACATAAATATGAACAATTTAAGCTTAACTTAGACTATATAAAGACCTATGATTGAAGCCATAAAGGGATACAACTGAAACTTAACTTAAACAATATAAACCCCTACAACTGAAGCTTAACATAGACTCAACATGAGCCTACGATTCGAGCTTAACGTAGACTTACTAAACACCTTCTACTGAAGCTTAACTTTAGCTTTATTAAGACTTACAATTGAAGCTCAACATAGACTTTATAAATACCTTCTACTGAAGCTTAACATTGGCCTTTAAAGACCTCCAATTGAAGCTTAACTTAATATATGACAACATAAACACTCCCAAGATAGTTTCCAGATTAATGTTCACATTCTTATAAATTTCCATTACACAATTAAACTTCTTTTGACTTCTTAAAACTTAAATCCTTTTCCTCTTTAAGCCATCATAGCAAATGTTTTATTATGTGAGAAATACTTTCAGCTCCCTTTAAAAATCCTTTTAATTTAATTAAGTTATTTCCACAAACTACAAACAACTGCACTCACAAACACTCGAAATACGCAAAAAATGCTCCAGTATCATTGAAGCTTAAATGCAACGAAAACAAAACGTACCAAAAAAATAAAAAAAAAAAAAACAAAAAGAAAAAGAAAAAACATGATGAATTAATTTTTTAATGCAACTGAAACTGAAATTATATGACGCCAACATATCAAGCCAACCGGACCAATTCAACGCAACACATGCTGCACCAACAAGCAAACAACTCACTCAATATGTCAACCCCGAAACAACATGTTGTTGCACAGCTAAAGAAATAAGAAACAAATGAAAAAATTGCACCAAAAAACACACTGAAGAACAAACAAAGAAAAAGCCATGTTAAAAAAAGCTAAATGAATGAAACAATGAAATGAACAAACAAACAAATAAGCAAGAAGTTGCTGGCTTTCCAGCAACAGAAAAAAAACCAAAACTCAGTCAAAAGTACTTAAATTCCTTTGGTGGCAAATAACAAGACTTTTCACTTTAGGGAGGGAAACAACAGAAAGAAAACCAAAAAACAAAGACAAGAAAAGGGAAGAAAATAACAAAAAAAAGAAGAAATGAAGTTGTTGTCGCATGTAAGAAATTAAAAAACAGAAAACAGCTGAAGCAACACAACATTGTCGACATTGCAAATATGAGCTCAAGTGTAAAGCCTGCCACCAACAACAGCAACCAACCAACCAACCAACTTGAGACATTGCACAAAATATCAACAACACATAGACAGTCAGACAGACGCACCGTCAACAACAGTAAATAGTAACAGCAGTAGCTGGAGTAGTAGCAACATCAGCAACTTGTAATACGAGTCTAGGGTAAGATATTTATAATGGGAGGAAGGAAACTTATGATGTGTTGTAAATATAATTTCTTTAACATTGCAACATGACACAGTATTTAAATCATCAGCAACATCAGCTCAGTTGTTTTGCCTCTCAGCAGCATGATTATTATATTTCTTTTGGTTTTGTTGAAAAATGTTTTCGGTGGACTTTTTAATACTTTAAGATTTAATAATGGCTGGAAAATGAAGTCATGGAAAGGCAAATAGTATTTGACATTTTGGATTAACGCACAGATCACAGATCAATATATAGCTGCTGGTTGTTTAGACAATAAAAGGACACGTTTTTTATTCGCTTATTATGACTACTTTACCGGAAAGACAAGACTATGATAACGGCCTCCATCTTCCAAAGATTGTCATTCAAATGTCCACTTAGAGATCAAGATCACGCAGATCAGTATATTGAATTACGGTAGCGTAAATTAGGTAGCCAAATTTATGGTTATAAAAGTAGTCGCGGATCAAATTCTGTATCACGAAATATCGAGTAGGAATATTCAATCGTAGGTGCTTATAGAGTCTATGTTAAGCTTCAGTCGTAGGTCTTTATATAGACTAAGTTCAGTTTCATTTGTAGTTCTTTGCGGCTTAAATAGTAGCTCGTTTTGTAATCAGAGTAATCGTAGGAATATCTACACGTATACTTCAGTCAATCGAAGGTGTTTATAGAGTCTAAGTTAAACTTCAGTCGCAGGTCTTTATATAGAATACGTTCAGCTTCATTTATAGCTCTTTGTGGCTGAAATGGTAGCTCGTTGTGTAATCTGAGTTAGGCATCAATCGTAGGAATATCTACACATATACTAAAGTCAATCGTAGGTGCTTATATAATCTAAGTTAAACTTCAGTCGCAGGTCTTTATATAGTCTAAGCTTTGTAGCTCTTTAAGGCTTAAATGGTAGTTATGTAGTCAGAGTAAGGCATCAATCGTAGGTCTTTATGTAGTCTATGTTAAGCTTCAATTGTTGATCTTTATATAGTCTAATATTTCTACAGTCATAAATACCTACAATTGAAGCTTAATATAGGTGACATAAAGAGCTACAATTGAAGCTGAACTTAGATTACATGAAGAGCTCAGATTGAAGCTTAATTTATGCTCAAGTTGAACTACACAAATACCCAAGATTAAAGCTTAACTTCAAGTACATAAAGACCTATGATTGAGATTATGGCTATAAAAGTAGCCTCGGAACAAATTCTGTATTAAGGAATATATCCAAGGAATATATTCTAGAAAATGTGTATATCATATTGAAAATAGTCCAAGAAAATAGCGAGACCTTCACGGCTAGCCTTTGATGGCAACTGCTGAGCTGATTAGTAGCTTCAAGATGCCAGTACCAGCCTAAATTTGATTAAATTTATTGGCAAATCTCTCATGAGGCATAAAAATAAACAACAAATATGAAATACTTTTCTTTCATTGTCATAGAACTATGGAAGAATAATCCCAGTTGCATAGAGAACAGAAAAATCTGTCCCAATATGTTTAAGGAGAGAATTTGAGTTGCGCTAAATCTGTCTGGAGAGCTTACAGATTTATGATCAGTAACCACTTGATCGCTCCCCAATAATAACGCATTTGGAAGATGGCGAGAAAGCCGTGAGTATGTACATGGTTCTCTGAACTTTAAAAAACAAAGCCAGGTGAATATATGCTATATTGCTTAGGATGATATTGTTTGAAACTTTGGCTGCCAAATTTTCATTATTTTTGACATGGAAGAAAAAGATCGCCCAGGTCAGCCAAACAAGTTTGAAGACCATCAAGATTGTTGTCAAACTCAACAAGGGCTTTTAAAATCATTGGAGAATACCCATGCAGTAAAAACGTTTGAGAGCAGCAGGCATCAGCTACAAAGAAAGCGGGTACCATACGAATTGAAGACGAGATATATTGAACGACGATTCGGCACGTCCGAAATTATGTTTTAACGCTATAAATTAAATAAATTTTTGCACCAAATCATTATTTGCAATAAAAAATTGATCCATTACGATAACCCGAAGATGATAACCAACCAGTCGAAACGAAATTAAAGCCAAATATCCCTGGCGCAAAAGTAATGATCTGTATTTGGTGGAAGCAGCTCTATTATGAGCTGCTGAAATCTGGCAAGGCCATCACATCAACCCGTTTCGAAGGCAGCTGATTCGTTTGAGACGATAGTTTGCCGAAAAAAACGTAGAATATGCGGCCAGACATGGCATAATATTCCATCATGACAACACTCGGCCACATGTTGCAATACCTGTTAAAATCTATTTATAATGAATTGATTTGGAAGTCTCACCCTCATACCTTATTGTACAGACCTTGCCTCGTCCGAGTATTATTTGTTTCGACGGATGCAGAACGCTCTCTGGGATGCGCATCATTTTGGAACAGAGTACCCGAAATTGGCTTGACTCTTTCTTGGCCTCAAAAGATGAGCAGTTCGGAATCCATATGTTGCCAGAAAGATGGGAAATGGTCATAGATAACACCAAATTGGAGCACCAAATCGTAGCTCTTTCTATACTTCAATTATTAGCTCAATCGTAGATCAATTGTGGCTCTTTTATACTTCAATTTTTTTTTTTGTACCAGCTCTCAGGGGGTGACCCCTACTCACGCAAATCATTGTGTTGGAACTAGGAAAATAGGTTATGGGAGGGAGGATAGAGGGAGTAGTGTTTGCGGACATTTGATTTGAATTTTCCTATATTGAAAGTGGCAGGAAAGACTTCAAGAGGAAGCTTATTCCACATACGGACAGCTCGGCTAAAGAACGAATTTTCTCTGTAATGTGTTGTGCGATCCACTGTCCAGTCGACAACGAATTGATGAGCCCTTGCCGAAGAACATGTATTGCGTAAAAAAATACCTCATTCGTGGCTCTTTCTGTACTTCAGTTTTTACCTCAATCGTGGCTCCTTCTACTCTTCAGTTTTTACCTCAATCGTGGCTCTTTCTATACTTCAGTTTTTACCTCAAGCGTGGTTCTTTCTATACTTAAGTTTTTAACTCAATCCAGGATCTTTCTATACTTCAATTTTTACCTCAAGCGTGGCTCTTTCTGTACTTCAATTTTTACCTCAATCGTGGCTCTTTCTACACTTCAATTTCTACCTCAATCGTGGCTCTTTCTACACTTCAATTCTTACCTCAATCGTGGCTCTTTCTATACTTCAATTTTTATCTCAATCATGGCTCTTTCTATACTTCAATTTTGACCTCAACCGAGGCTCTTTCTATACTTCAGTTTTTACCTCAATCGTGGCTCTTTCTATACTTCAGTTTTTACCTCAATCGTGGCTCTTTCTATACTTCAATTTTTACCTCAATATTGGCTCTTTCTGTTCTTATATGTTTTCCTCAATCGTGGCTCTTTCTATACTTCAGTTTTTACCTCAATCGTGGCTCTTCCTATGCTTAAATTTTTACCTCAATCGTTGCTCTTTCTATAGTTCAATTTTGACCTCAATCGTGGCTCTTTCTATACTTAAATTTTTACCTCAATCGTGGCTCTTTCTACACTTCAATTTCTACCTCAATCGTGGCTCTTTCTACACTTCAATTCTTACCTCAATCGTGGCTCTTTCTATACTTCAATTTTTATCTCAATCATGGCTCTTTCTATACTTCAGTTTTTACCTCAATCGTGGCTCTTTCTATACTTCAATTTTTACCTCAATATTGGCTCTTTCTGTTCTTATATGTTTTCCTCAATCGTGGCTCTTTCTATACTTCAGTTTTTACCTCAATCGTGGCTCTTCCTATGCTTAAATTTTTACCTCAATCGTTGCTCTTTCTATAGTTCAATTTTGACCTCAATCGTGGCTCTTTCTATACTTAAATTTTTACCTCAATCGTGGCTCTTTCTACACTTCAATTTCTACCTCAATCGTGGCTCTTTCTACACTTCAATTCTTACCTCAATCGTGGCTCTTTCTATACTTCAATTTTTATCTCAATCATGGCTCTTTCTATACTTCAGTTTTTACCTCAATCGTGGCTCTTTCTATACTTCAATTTTTACCTCAATATTGGCTCTTTCTGTTCTTATATGTTTTCCTCAATCGTGGCTCTTTCTACACTTCAATTCTTACCTCAATCGTGGCTCTTTCTATACTTCAATTTTTATCTCAATCATGGCTCTTTCTATACTTCAGTTTTTACCTCAATCGTGGCTCTTTCTATACTTCAATTTTTACCTCAATATTGGCTCTTTCTGTTCTTATATGTTTTCCTCAATCGTGGCTCTTTCTATACTTCAATTTTTACCTCAATCGTGGCTCATTCTATACCTCAATCGTTGTTATTTCTATACTTCAATCGCGGTTCTTCCTACACTTCAATCTTGGCTCTTTCTATACTTCAATCGTGGCTCTTTCTATACTTCAATCGTGAATATTTCAATCGTTGCTCTCTCTATACTTCAATTTTTACCTCTATCGTTGCTCTTTAAATATCATGGTCATTTCTATCTGGCAGAAAATTTTCCCCATTAATATTTCTATTGTTTTTTAAAAGCTATTAGTAGCGAGGTGGTATGTTTTTATTTAATTTAAAATACTTATTTATTTATTCATTTCCTGTAAGTCTCAAGTAGACTATATTCCTAGAAGTCATGAAATTTGCATATTTGAATTTATATCAAACAAATAATAATAACAATAACAAATACATATTAAAAGTTTTATTAAAGACTTTAACTATTCCAACAACGTCGTCATTATTATTGCTGCTGTCATTACTTTATGCAACAAAAGATACTTTGACATGTGCGTTACTTGAAAGTCAAGTACAAGTCACTACTGACTCAAAGGCAAATTAACCCAGGCTAGAGACGACCACTTCGACACGATGGGGTTTTGGTTAATGTTGCTGTTGCTGTTGGTTCTATTCTTGTTGTTGCAGCTTGTTGTTATTATTATTGTAGATGATGACTAACTAACTACAACAAAAAAAAAAAGAAGAAGCAAAACAACAAGAATGTATGGCAAAAGCCAAATTATAAACATACACAACACACGGACATAGCTACAAAAACCAGGACATACAAGGATACGTACATATGCAACACTCTGGGTTACCGCTGGTTTTATATGGCTAAAGGTGTGTTTGTATGTGTAGATTGAGAATTTTGCATAAAATGGAACATCAAAGGTGCCCCCGGGTTGTATGTCTCTATTGTAAGTTTGTTGTGTTGTGCTGTGCTGCAAGTGTGTACTTATTATACCTGTGTTAAGTAGAGAAGCAAAGAAACAACAAAAACCATACAAATGGACAGCAATAGTGGGTTGTTCATATGGGTGGCATTTGAATTGATGTTTCTCGTTTTCCAACCAAAAAAAAAAAAAGGGTACAACTCTATAAAGTTTATGGTTGTAGTATTTAACCAACAACTAACCAGTCTCTGTTGGCAACAGTAGGGGGTATTTTCATTGACACCATACTTTAATGTTTGTTGTGGCTGTTGCAACAACATCATCATGCCATGCCATGCCGAACGGTAAATTATCAAGGTACCCCCGATAGACAATAAATGTGACATTGGGGGGTGCAAATACAAAGCAAAATGACATGGTATGAAAAAAGTAGAAACATTTCTTTCTCTTCAATTTCAGTTCGCTTATGAACGTTTTCTTTGGTGTGATATTTTGCGAGACAGTTGTGCTTATGTCAGAGTATGCGGGTGTTGCAAGTAGATGATGATGATGATGGTGACGATGTTGAAATGTTTGTGTGTGTGCTGTTGCATTAAGTAAGAATTTAATAAACTGTGGCTGTGGTAAACTCTATGAGTGTTGTAACAAACAGTAGGAAATCTTGGCTGCTTTAAACCCTTTTACCACTTCCTTTGTGTCACTCGTACTGCTATATACACAATCATACATTTTCAGGGTTAATAATAGTATAATATTAATGCTGTTGCTTTTTATATTGATGCGCTACATCTTTTTGGATAGACAAATAAGAGCCACAGGTTATTTCAACTCTGTATGTCCAGTTTTTATAGCCTTAGTGTTGACCTATTTAGATACACAATCTTCTTGGATGTACTCCTTTTTTATTTGTGACTCCATAATGTAATATATTCTGGATAATTATAAATATATAGCCATGTCCGTCTATCCGTCTGTATGTTGAAATCTACTTTCCGTTGCCTACAAATAACTTAATTATATGAGTTACACATAAATATATCCGCTATAGTTCCGGTGCGGCTGATATTTAAAATCGAGAAAATCATCCCAAAAATAGCTGAGATATAAGCAAAATATCACGACTACCTCGATTCTTGACTTATTTTTGATATTCGTGTGGATTGCTAGGGCATTAGTATAGACAATATCGATATTTAATAATATATATTTCAAAGAACTTTCCTACGAAGTATATAACGCCATAGTAAGTTGGACCTACAATGGGTCAAAATCGGGAAAAGTTTTTTTCACCAAAAAGTGTTTTTTCCTTAACAGTTTGTTATAGGATTTGAACAGTAATTATGAGGCATAGCAAGTGAATAAATAAAACTTAGGCATAATACCAACTTTCAAAAATCTTGAAATATTTAGTGCTGGTTCTCACAGGTGTCAAATTTAGTTGCTCAAGTGTTGAGTTTGTTGATGAGAGAGGAGAGGAGATTGGAAAGATTTTTCTTTTTTTCTTCCTCTCTCTTCTGTAAACTCTAGACTTGCTCAAGTTAACTTGACGTGTGAGAATCAGCACTTGTGAGGAAATTTAAATACTTACAGTTCTTAAGGGATTATAAACCCACGACAAATTCGAACATACATACCTGAAAGAAAGGAGAAGATAAATTATAGTTTTAGTTTTCGGATATTATTATAAATATATTAATGTTTAATTGTTTTTATATACTATTTAATAGAATTCAAACTTCTATCCTTAAAGCAAAAACACATCCCATACTACTACGAGGTGGCGCAAAAGTAATCCTCCTATAAGAAAATGCTATAAATTTTGCCGATTATTGGTCAAATAAATAGTCAGCAATATTCCGCGTTATGGAGTAGTGTAGCGTAACATTGTTTATTAACGTGTATTTCGCATGTGTTTACTACACAAATGTCAAAACAGAACTGACATTAGGGGCCAATCGCAAAATGTATAGCATTTTCAGATAGGAGGATTACTTTTACGCCACCTGTTACTACTAGGTCCCCAGGGGGGTTTTTCACCATTTGAGTTGTTGTTCCTATTTACTTACTAGTTTTACTATTTACTAGTTTGACTATAGGCTAGTTTGACTAATACTACCGAAAATAAAGCAAAGCGAACCGAAAAACCGTTGACGACCTTCAGCCTGAAACATGGATCACGAATTGAAACATAGAATGTACGCACACTATGGGAAACATCCAAGGTAGCGCAGCAAATACAGACTCCTACTTCTTGGAAAAGCCTAGGCCAGAAAGCCCGACACTGGTGTATTCTCTGTCCCGAAAGGCTTAAATGTTTTATTCTCAAAAAAACGAGAGGACCAAAGAAAATTGATTGGTGTTGGACTTCTTCTATCAAATGAAGCATATGGAGCTCTGACAGAGTGGAAAGCCCACACAGTCATACCAAAGCGCTTCATGATGTCAGAAGAGGCGACATTGTCATCCTTATTGGTGACTTCAATGCTAAACTGGGCGAAAACAACACTGGCATGGAAACGATATTGGGCCGTCAAGGAATTGGATCTATGACCGAGAACGGCGAACTCATTTCTGGCCTCTGTAGCAATCACAGTCTTGTCAAAGCCGGTACACTCTTCCGTCATAAGCGGATTCATAAAGTGACGTGGATATCATTCAATCGAACAACCAAAAATCAAATTGAACACATCGCCATCAGCAATAAAAGGCGAATATTAGTAACAGACGTGGTGCAGGTATATCGAGAGAACACCATCTCTTAATCCCCACCATACGTCTTAAAGTTGCTGCCATAAAGAATGATAAAAAGGGTTTCTCGAAGAAATTTAACACCAACAGACAAGAAGACCCTGTCATCAGTAGCTGTTTTACCAACGTCATCAGGGACTCCTATCAAGAAGAACAAGGCAGTTAAAGTGATAGATGGGCCCATATCAAAAATATTCTGATCAAAGCAGCAGAAGGATACATAGGCTACAGAACCTTGCCGAAGAAGCCATGTTTCACGGAAAATACGTGAAATCTTATAAACCAGCGTGCAAAAGGAAATACAGGAGTAAAGTGTGCCAAAAACAGAACTGCAGGCCAACAAGAATACACCAGATTGGACAAATGGTGGAGAAAAGACTATGGAGTAAACAAATTGCAAGAAAAGCGCAAGCAGCAGCATATAGCCATCACAGTCGATACCTCTTCCGATCAGTTCGTCAATTAACGAACACCATATTATCTACTAGCTCCTTTAATGGGTAGCAACGGTAAAATGACTACGGTGAAAGAGAGATAGATAAAGATATGGGAAGAATACTACACAAAACTTCTCTCTGCAACACCTCAAATACAGACAGCAATCATATGCACCTGGCTTCAACACCAGCAGGATAATCAATTTGACACCGCACACCAAAGTATATCTGAAATATCATTCGCGATTTCATCCCTGGAGTCCAATAAAGCACCTGGACCTGACAACATACCTCCAGAGTTATTGAAAACGCTGAACTCCTGCATCCGCTCATATCGGACTTCTGGGATAGCGAAACACTGCCGACTGAACTCACAGTTGCTGCCAAAGAAAGGCAACCTCTCTGATGGCAAGAATTGGAGAGGAATCACGTTATTAAGCATGGTGAATAAAATAGTACCGTATATCATCAATAAGCGACTATCAGACTATGTGTTACCTAGTCTAGGAAACGAGCAGGCTGGTTTTAGATCACTATGAAACACACTGTTGTCTTGAGATCACTAGAATTCAAAGGAGTCTCTAGAAAAATCATCCTTCTAATCAAAAGCTTGTACAATGGCACTACCTGCCAAATATGGGATGAAAAATTTCCAAAATCCATTGGATAAAGGTGTGCGCCAAGGTTGTATCCTATCTCCATTGCTGTTTAACATCGTTAACATCGATGCCGTAATGACCCGTGTAACTGAAAATAACAGAGAAATTACGTGGGAATTACAATGCAATCTTGGAGATCTAGCATATGCCAGATCCGATATTACACAGTATGCTGCGCTAGCAGGATTTTCAACCAACATACCTAAAACGAAAGCATAAACACAAATACCACACGAACAATTTCCGTAGGTGACAATCCATTATATAATGTGGACTCATTTTGTTGTTTAGGCACTCTCACTACTGCCAAAGGTGGAATAGCTGATGACAATAAATGCGGAATTAATGAGGGGCGTGCAGCAGTCAGCTCTCATGAGAAGTTATAGAGGTCCACATACATCACAAGAAACACCAAAAGTAAAATATTTAACGCCAGCATAAAATCGGTGGTTCTCTGCGGCTACGAGACATTGCGAAAATCACCCAGAGTCTCCGGAGGGAATCGAACCCACAAACCTCAGATTAATAGTCCAGCACACTATCGATTAGTCTATCGGGGCACCCAATTAGTCTATGTGGGCACCAGTCAGACTTTAGTCGTAAAATTGCTGTGATATTATAATTATTTGTCATTGCCCCTTTGGGGGACTCTAAACCATTTGCGTTTAAGGATTTATAAGTAAATATAAAAGTTTTTAAAACCAAGTCTTAACAAATGTTCAAAATTTAAAGACCATTTGGCGAAAGGATGGGAATAATACCACAAAAGTCCCCCATAGATTTAGCTTTGTTTCCAACCTCTACTTAGCAGGACGAATCTACATATGGAATACCGTCGTGAGCAAATAAAACTAATTGTTTCCTTCATTACAGGACACTGTATAGTTGGAACACATGCTAGAAGGTTAAGCCTACGGTGCAATAACTACTGTAGGAGCTGTCATAATGAGGAAGAGGAGGAGACGGTGTCTCACCTATTCTGTCAATGCCCGGCTCTGATAAACCTGAGGGAACGCATCCTCGTAGTTCCGTTTCTTTCTTGTCTGGATGAGCTAGCAAGGATGAGTCTAAGACGAATCTACTTCTTCATCAGATAATATGGTTGGTTTAACTTGGAGGCAATGGACGTATACCCCTTGGGTATTACAATGGCATCAGTTTTGTATGGACCCAAATGAGCTGCTTGAAGAGTGCCCATGGAACCTATCCTAACCTCTACTTTTAGCTCCACTGAAGATTGTAGCTCATTTATTTAGCCGTTTTATACCATAAATTAATTATTTATCTTATAAATTTCCATACAAAGTAATACATCGCGAGACCCCCCTTTAAGTCAGCTTATGGTTAAGGACGCAAGCTTTTTGGTAAGTTTTGTGAACCCTTTTTCATTTGTTGTTTTGTAGCAATACAATTAATCAGTAGCACAGCACCCAAATGTATTAAATACTTCAAACAGGAAACATCAAGTTTCCGTTATTTTATTATAAACCCAACATTTATATACCAACACATACGCAGAGAAGTTGTCTTTAACTGCATTCCCTTTAACTCCCTTTTAGCTTTGAGGGTTTAAAACAATTTCTCAGACAGATTTATATATGTATGTGTATGCAGCAAAATAAAAATTTGTGTTGTCTATTTTTGAGCGTCAAGTAAATATAAATAAATTAACAACACTGTATAAGAAAGAGTGTGTGTATTTATAGAAATTGCATTTTTGCTACTTCCCCAAAATGGAATAAATAACTTTGCCTCCTTCCCTTTTTTTGGAGAGGAGGAGGAATTTTATTGCATTACTGCTTTCTGTGTTTGTTGTTTTGGTGTCTCTGCAATGCGTTAATTTATTTTACATTTGCCAGTTATAAATATTAACCTTACATTTGAGTGTTGCATATTTGTGGGGGCATTTAGAAAATGCACTTTACTAGCATATGCCAAGGGGGCTTCTGTCTTATTTTATTTATATTGTAAGGTTTATTAAGGAGTTTGTTGTTTGTTGTTATTAAGGCTTAAAATAACACAAGACACACAATATTTGAAATTAAATTTAGCCAGAAAATTGCATAATTAAAGGGAGGCTAAATAAGAAGAATAGATGAATGGAAGGGATTAAAATGAAAGGAAATGGTGAGCATTGAATTGTAATAAAGTGTCGGGAAAAGTAGAAGCAGGGTGTAAAATATATGAATGTGTATAATGTTAGAATAAGCTAATTAGGATTTAAAAGGAAGAAAATGTAACAATTTTATTGCTTTTTGAAATTTTTAAATTCATGCGAAAGCACTTGAAAGCTTTTAAATATAACATTTGGCAAGATGTAGCTTAGACGTATAAAATAAATTCTGAAACTTGTTGGATTGTTTAAACCTTTTCTGATAAAAGTTAGCTGACCTCTACAAATTCCCTAATTTAGTAGTTAAAATTTCTATACAATCCATAAACTTTCAAGTACAAATAACTTGACAAGCAATTAAATAATTCTTTATGATTTAAAGAAAGAAAAAAAAACAATCTAATCTTAACTGCACTTTTCTTCTGTAGTTTTTCTTACAATTTACATAGCATTTAACTTCCTTGAATACGGCATAAAAATCCACTTAAACATCACCAAGAATCAGCTTGTTAACAACTTAACAACTAAAAATGGCAAAAAACCAAAAAAGCTCTAAACTCTACGCTTTCAATTATACAAAATTTAAACATTTGCCATAAATTTGAAATCCCAAAACGATGAAAAGACAAAATTGAAAACATTCAATAGCCGGCAATAAAATTTATTTACTACCAACTTCAAAACATTCGATACTACGAAAGATACGAAAAGCATTTGTACAATAACAGAACAAAAATAAAATAAATAAAAAAAAACATACATCCAATAATAAGAAAGAACACAGTTCCCATAACTGTGGCTCAATGTCTCACTGGATGTCGGTTTGGTTGCATTATTTTATGGCCATGAAGAAGATCTTTTTGGTCAAAGCGATCACGAACTTTTGAACATTTTTGCATTGAAGAACACAAACAGCGCAAAATACAATTTCTACAGCAATAACTTACGGATGCAACTCATACGTTTTTGTCTGAAATGGTTATTTTTTGTGTTTAGTATTGTTGTTCAATGAATTTGCTGCAATAAAAATCGAACAACTGTAAGAAATCATCATAAAGTGTGCAGATGAAAGGACGACTGTTTCATGGAAAGGGTGAAGAAAAAAGGAGTGTAATAATGACGTCTAAAAAAAACTTATGAAAACTGTTGTTGCAAATTCTTTTTGTAACGAATCAAACTGAATATATTAAACTTATACTTTTGGTAGCTGATTAGCTTTCCTCATACCACTTAATGTTCCACCCTTTCTTTCAGTTTTCCAACATGTTTATTGACCGTCCACTGCAACAGCGAATGCCAATGAAACAAAGTGAATTTATTGATCTTGTTGCAAAGTTAACAATTCAAGTAAACAACAGCAAGAAAACCAAAAACATATTGTGCAACATTGTGCCGGCAAAACTGATGAGTGACGACAAAGAAAAGGGGGAGAAGAATTTCAAAAACTATTGAAGTTTTGCCTTAAACAGGCATTATTATGGAATAAATGATAATTAAACTAAGAATTGAAGACAAACTTTTAGTTTCAAGTGAATGTTTAGGAAAAAGAGATTCGTAGTTCTAAAATGTTCTTTTATTTTCAGTAGGAGTTCATGAGTATTTAAAAACTGGCCGTTAAACTGAAAACAATGGAGTTTCAGTGACTGAAACTCATTGGTCTTAAATTAGCACTCAGATAACACACCAAACGGCTTCTTTCTGCAGCTACAGTTTGGTAGGAATAAGATCAGTATTACGAGGATTTTGTTGTTTGATTCACATGATAGCTGTCTGCATGCCAGTTCTCATGCCAGCTCTCAAGCAAAATAGATATGACACTTTTATGATATGAACACACTACTATTATAAAATGAAGAGCTGAACTTTCGCAGAGTACATGAAAAACACTTCTCTCCTTCCCATTGTCCCGTCAACTATGGCAACAGCAAGTGTTCTAGATTATATTCAAAAACAGGCTGTTAGGTGGACCATTGATGGACGTGAGACACTAGAAGTACTCATGGACACACATTTTCTGGGGAACTTGTCACTAGATATGGATAGTGGATTCCAACCGTATAACTGGACGACTCCGTCAATTATAATTGACGAGCATTTGATAAAAGGGGGCATTCGGTGTTTTGACTCTCCCGGATGGCATAGTACCTGCTGATCTACAAAATAATATAAATCTAGTAACTCCTTGGCTGATAGCTATTTATTATGCCTGTCTTGTATGGTCGTACATATCAAAACGGTGGACCGAATGCACTGTGATATTCATTCCGAAAAGAAGGAGCCTTCAACAATGTAGAATTTTCAACCATAGTTTCAGTTCGACATGATCTTTGTCTGGACCAGTCAACTGTAAGGGTCATCAAGAACCTTCTACGATGCAGGATCACTCGCTCCAAAAAGGGAACGGCAGTGATCATGAGAATGGCCACTAGGGGTACGCCTCAAGGAGGCGTCTTATCTACACTTCTGTGGAAGCTGGCTATAAACTATCTGCTCAGGAAATTGAATCTCATGGGTTATAAAACCGCGGATGACGTCGCAGTGGCAGTCTCTGGGATCCACTAGGGCACAATATCACACAGCCTGGAATATGCACTCAGTGCACTAAGTCGGTGGAGTATAGACAGTGGATTGAGTGTCAACCCTAGCAAAACCGAGCTTGTACTGTTCACATGGAAGTACAAGATTCCTGATTTCTTGCTTCCCCGATTAAATGGTGTTAAATTAACACTATCGTACAATGTAAAATACTTGGGAGTCATCCTGGATAGTAAACTATGTCTGAAAGAAGGTACGCTATGGGGTATTAAACCCCAGTTTATTAACAGGCTATGTGAAGCGTTCATTAAGCCGACACTATTCTATGGAGTCTCTGTCTGGTGGAAGGCACTGGACAAAGGCTCAATTTGTATGCTATTCGAGATGTTTTAAGAAGAATGGCAATCCTGATAACAAGGACGACCGCAACAAAGTCGCTCTTTGCTATATTAAACTGGATCCCTGTGGATCTAATGGCCAGAAAAATTACACATCGCCCTTTAGGATAAACGCGATTGAGTAGTGGAAACATGCTCCATATGGTCACGCCAGTATACTAGGTAGCGTTCGAAATATTCCGGATAATATCGATTACTGCATTTCTAGGTCCTTCATGGTGAGAAATTTTGGTATCTCCATTCCACATAACATGGAAGCAGTTGACGGACCTTCACACGAAACAGTGGGTTTCTCAGTCTATACGGACGGTTCTAGGAAGAGAGATCGAGTTGGCGTAAGTGTCTACATTCGGGAATTTGAAACTAGGTTATCTTTCAGACTTCCAAATGAATGTAGCATTATACAGGCTGAAATATCAGCAATAAAAAGCGTGGCTAACTGGCTCAGTTATATTCGTATATATACTGGCAGTCAAGCAAGTCAAATTTGGTCCAGGAATGCCTGGTATCCTTAAATAGGATGGCGAAACATTCAACAGTTGTACTCAAGTGGGTACGTGGACACGGAGATACTACAGGCAACTGTGTTGCTGATGATTTGGCGAAAAAAGGCGACATGCTGCCAGACGGAGACATAGACTTCCTATGTGGAATTCCGTTATCCAAATGGATGCTTCACATTAGTAACTTCTACTATGAGCTTGCTCAGACAAGATTGGGTTGTGAATCCACATGTACTATTACCAAAATGATATGGCCGCAACTGAATCGCGGACGAACAACATATCTTCTTGGCTTGACACGCTCACAATTGAGTGGTGGCGGTCATTACCGGTCACTGCACTTTTGGCTACCACGTGAGGAGACTTGGCTTGCCCTACAACGACTTCTGCAGAAGTTGTCAAAACGAGGAAGAGGATGAGGCAATTTTTCATCTTCTTTGTCACTGTCCGGCATTAGAAGATCTACGCTTAAGGTTTCTGGGACATCGTATCCAAACTAGTCTTTCTGAGCTCTTGAATTTAAGGTTTGAGTGAATTAATGCCTTTATAAGGCAAAACAATTGGCTAACCAGACCAGATATGGGGATCTCCACGAAGTGACCAATTAATAATTTCCTCTCTCTTCCTTTTTCGTATCTCTTCCTCTTCACTCTTCAATATTTAATCAAAACTTGACTGTCGCCTTCTCATTTTCATATCAATTCTGTCCTTCTTTTTCTGTCTCACTACTTTCAGGTAACACAAAGGAACCTATTGCCTGGACCAACGTGAGCTGCTCTTCTTCTTCATTTCACGGCTGCTTGGAAACCTAACCTAACCTATGGCTATAAAAGAAGTTAAACTATATTTGTATGTTTACCTATGACTCAGTGTCTCTTCAACTCTCTAATTAAACTCGTAATGTTCACACAGTCTCTATTTAAGAGTTGTATAATAAGACTGTCACTATATTTGGCCCAAATTTTTCTGGAAACCCTCTACTTCTTAATTTTTTGTTAGCCCTCTGAAGATTGTAAAGAAAATTCCACGTCTGAGATATTGAAGGCGAATACCACCCTGGCTAATTCGTCCACAAGCTAATTATCGTAGCAGTATCTTTGCAGTGGGATGATAACTTGGGTAATATCTTAACTTTCACAGCTATTCCTTACTATTTCTCAGTAAAGAATAAGAAGCAGGGGTGCGAAGTCTTCATACCCTAGGCCTCATGTAATTTATAAAGACCCTGTTAATGTATCAAGCTCCTCACGTTAGCAAAATTTATTCGTATGGGTTCTCCTAAGCAAGTGCGACATTTGAATATTAGCTTCTGTGTATTTATTAGGACTCTTTTTATTTGGAATGCAAATAATCGCACTTTGAAAGTATTTTCCCCATTATAAATTAATGTTTAATTAAAATATCAAAGACTTTCGAATCGTTATTGGTTGGCGTGTTGCCTTCATTGTGCACAAGATGGTTTTAGAGGGGACTCTATGGTAAATGTCTTTTAGAAGTACCAGTCTCGTCACCCAATGTCTACGGAATGTGGAGTGAATACTAAAGGCCTGAATCTTCCATCTAAAGACTTCTGCCAAGATAAAGGAGAGGAGAGAGTGATGCATCTCCTCTGCCACTGCCTGACACTATGAGACCTGAGTTTTTCATGTATGACCTGACAAATATGTCGGGGTTGGGGAATTGTTTTCCTCTTCTTCACCCCTTACTAGCCAGGTATCTCAACGAGACCCAGGGAAATCGTATTCAAATCATTTTATCACAAGTTTATAAACCAGTCTATTTTCTGTTTCAGTTTGACCGGAGATTAGTAATGATTGACATTAGAAAATGAGTCAAATAAGATGACAGTACTGTTCTCTGTATGAGAGAAGATAGGAATTCTATCCATATATCTGAACAATCTTTCCTGATACCGTTTAAATGTCAGAGATTTTCCATATCACCATATAACTGTTGCGTTTTCCTTCACATCACAAAAAGTATTTGTGGACAGGTATGTTTCATTTTTGTTACATCAAATCATACTATGATTCAACATGATATTGGAGCACCTTTGGAGCACCTTCTGCAATTCCTCCTCTCCAACCTCATCTACTTCCTGGACTCTTTGGCAAAAATGTATATGTGTATATTGAAATATGTATTACATTTATTTATTGACTTTTTATTGAATTCTTCTTAACGTTTCTTTTATTTTTCTTTTCAGATTTTTACGAGATACACATACGCATAAAATTGGTTACGACTGGTGCTGCTGCATGCCTCATATAAACACATATATAACACAACATTGTATGTGGCAAGTATGTGTATCGTGTACGTACCCGTATGTGTTGTTCCATTTTCAATTGCTTTTAGTAGCAAAAGTCATTCATTGATTATAGTCGTATTATGGTTAAATCTATTTATACTTTTTCCTCTTTTGCTGTCTTTGTATGTGATTGAGTAATATTATAATTCTATAATATCAATTGATATCGGAAATCCATAAATGTATACAATTTTTGTAGCCGTTTGTAGAAGAGTACTTCTGGGTTTTACTCTTTATTTAATTTCATATATCAGTGATTAAATGCAATTGCATTTGCCAATATATATTGTAGCCAATAATAAATACTCTTGTCTGAGATTAAATAAGAATATATTTCAAAGAATTTTGTGTTAAATATAAAGAACTTTATCAATATGTTGGCATATGTTTCTATAACAAAAAGATGGAAATTGTATATTTAAGATATTCGCACTTTAACACTTCATTGTTAATGTAAAATGCAATAACGGATGAGAAATAGCAGGTTGTGTTTGTTGTCTATATTATTGTAATAATAAGATGGTTTGAGATGTTCTGCTCTCAATCCATGGCTACTTTAGACGTTTAAGCCAAAATGGATAGTGTTTTGATTAAGCAGTCAAAGACTTATTGGATGAATATAATAGAGAATCTCGACTATCATATTCAATGATTAAACATTGATTTCCTGAACAACTGTTTATTACTGAATTCGATTACATTGCTCCAAATAACACTACAAATTCTCAAGCATACAATTATAGAGGGAAAGTAATGCACGAGCAACGATTGTAGTTAGATTTTCAAAAATTTTAATTAGTGAAAAATTACTCCTCAGAACCTTAGTCTATTGAATTTTCATTTATACGCTTCCTGTATGCTTTTCGGCTTTAAAGAAGACTATGTTATTGTGATATCTACAATAGATCTATTGATGATGTCCACTTTTTGAATAATGCGATATGGACGATATGGAACGTTATTCAAAGAAAATAAATGTTTTTCAATTCTATTCCCATGATTGTCAATTACTTCCTTGAGACTAATTGGTCTCTCCTTCCATTCTACGCCCAAAGCCTTCTTTCTTTATAAATCGTTTATGATATGAACACAACATTCAAGGAAATTGAGGTACTAGATTAAGTCTAATGGGTCGATTATGGATGGTAACCAAGCTCCAGTTGCGTTGTCAGAGGGCAACCAAAAACTTCCATTTTGTAAACAGACAATGCCAAACATTTCTCTGGCTAGTTGCTCCAGGAATGCCGGGCATCCTTAAACAGGATGGCGAGACATTTAACAGTCGTACTCAAGTGGGTACGTGGACACGGAGATACTTTAGGCAACTTTGTTGCTGATGAATTGGCGAAAAAGGGCGCCATGATGCCTGACGGAAACATAGACTTCCTATGTGGGATTCCGTTATCCAAATGCAAGCTTCACATTAGTAACTTCTATTATGAGCTTGCTCTGGCAAGATGGGGTTGTGAACCCACATGTACTATTACCAGAATGATATGGCCCTGACTGAATCGTGGACGAACAACATATCTTCTTGGCTTGACACGCTCACAATTGAGAGGTATGGTGGCGATCATTACCGGTCACTGCACTTTTGGCAACCACGCGAGGAGACTTGGCTTGCCCTACAACGACTTCTGCAGTAGGTGTCAAAACGGGGAGGAGGATGAGACAATTTTTCATCTTCTTTGTCACTGTCCGGCATTGGAAAATCTAAGCTTAAGGTTTCTGGGACATCGTTCCCTAACTAGTCTCTCTGAGCTCTCGAATTTGAGGCTTGAGTACATTAATGCCTTTGTAACCAGACCTAATATGGGGATCTTCATGGAGTGACCAATAATAATCTACCCTCCTCTCTCTTTCTCTTTCTCTTCTCTCACTCTTCAATCTTAACCAAATACTGACTGTCCCCTTCTCTCTTTTCATATCTACTCTGTTCTTCTCTTTTTGCCTCTATACTTTCAGGTAACACAAAGGGAGCTATTGCCTGGACCCACGTGAGCTGCACTTCTTCTTCACTTCGCGGCTGCCTGGATATCTAACCTAACCTACTCCGCACTAGTCCATTTTATGCTATTTTTTGTCAGCCCTCTGATGACAGAGTTTGGAGATTTTGCGCATTAGATATTTAAGGTGGATCCAGCTCTAGCAAGTTCGTGCAGCTACACTCTTTTCATAGTGTTCCAAACTGTGGCAATATCAGAGTCACGGCTTAGATAACTGAACTTATTCAGTAATAATAATATTTACTATTACATTATGTATTTGTGCTAGAGAGTGTTATTTTATTTTATAAAGTAATCATTAATTAAAACATTAAAGACTTTCCAATCATTTATTAGGTTGAAGGATTGTCTGGAGTCATTACGCAAACGATGGATTCAGGGAAAATTCAATGGCTCTGGACATATAGTCTAAGTATGACTGACATCGAACTGCAACATTGATAAACATTTCACATGATCAACTGGTGCCTATTCGGCTAGATGATTGAATAGCCCATATATTGAATTCTGCACTATGAAATATAGTTGATAGGAGACGGTAAAGCACCTCCACTACCACCATCTGTTCTTGTTTGACCAGAGATTGGCAATGCTGGGCTACTTTTTCTAACATGATCTGGCAGATCTATTGAAGAACGATGTCACAAAGCTGAAGTTAAAAGCAGGAGTTGTAAGACTATGATTACCAGACTCTGACAGGTATGAACTTATCGTATGGAAATATTGAATATATTAGAAGCTCTATACAAAACTTGGTCTAGTTTTACGATGACGTCATAGACTTTTTGTATGGTAGCTTCACAATGGATCATTTTAAGCTTCATATGCTAATTGAACAAACATCTAAAGGCCAAAATTGTATCAGGATAGTCAGACTGACAGGTATGAACTTATCATATCGGAGATATTGAACATACTTGAAGCTTCATATAAAACGTCTAATTTTACGGTGAGTATAGAAAAATAGGCTTTCTGTATAGTAGATTCACAATGGATCACTTGAAGCTCCATAGGCTAATTGAACAATAAGCTGAAGACCAGAATTTTATGATGATTTTAAGGCTGGCAGTAAAGTTATCTTTGAATGTTGAGTAAGTAATATGATCTCATTGTTTAGGAAAGATATGCCGATAATAGTGGCAGTGATTTTCAAACTCAGTTTGATGCATTTTGAATTTATTTATAGGAGTTGTGTAAATAGGAATAATAATATTTTTCAAAAAATAAATGCTGGCATTATAATTATAGAATTATCTATCGTACTTTTCGAATAGAGTTATTGAACACATTTAAAGCTTTATATAAAACTTGAACTAGTTTACGATAAGTCTAGAAACATAGACTTTTTTGCACTGTCTAGTAATTGCACAATGGATCATTGGGACGCACTACGGCTAAACCACCAAAAGTTCTAAATGTTGCGAGTTGTGGTGATTTCTTTATGTAAATTTTTAGACCATTAGGAATTGCAAATCAAACTAAAACCTAGTAATATGTAGAACACGGAGCAGTTAGTAAAAACAGAGAAAAACCTGCTGCAGAAAACCAGAGTAGTTCTTGCACAATTGTGATTGGAATAGAGCAACAGACTACTGGCTCACCATGTGGTCCTGCTTAACTTCGTCCAAGGAAATTATGGACTAGCCCAGGAGAATTCCTTTCAGTGTCGCTAGATCAAGAAACAACATAGCTTTAACTGTTACACTAACTACGTAGGATTGAAAACACAAAAGATTAAAGAATTATGGATGTATTACTTAAAAATGAGGGCTTTACCATAGATGGCGTATATTTTGAACGCTGATTTTGTTTTTAACAACTTATATGTCATTCTGAAGGGTACATATCGGTCATTTACTCCCACTTAACTAATGAACATTATAGCGTATTTTGCTTCGAATATGATGAATTTTGTACCAGCTAAGCGTCAGTTGCGGGAAGTTTTGCTTTAGTTCCTTAATTTTAAGAAAAGTGCCGCTGAAGCTCACCGATTGCTCACCAAAGTTTATGGGGAATGTGTTTCATCAGTTTCAACGTCCGAAAGATAGCTTGAGCGGTTCAGAAGTGGTCATTTTGATACGGCTCAGGCCAGCCAAAAAGGTTTGAAGATCAAGAATTAGAGGCATTAGGTTAGGTTAGGTTTCATGGGCAGCCGGTCCTAAAGCAGCTCACTTGGGTCCATTCAAATCTGATCCCATTGTGGTACCCAAGGGGTAGTCATCAGGGTATTTAGAGTACTTCTGTTGACTCCAAATTAAACCAACCAGATTCCCGGATGGAGGAATAGATTCATCTCAGATTCATCCTTGATAGCTCGTCCAAACATGATAGTAATGGAAATCCGAGGATTTGGTCCGTCAGGTTTGTCAGAGCCGGAGTTGATACACAGTCTCTTCCTCTTTCTCATTATGGCAGCTTCTACAGTAATCGTTGTACCATAGGCCCATTCTTCTAACATATGTCCCGATTAAACAGTGTCATGTAATAAAGGAGACAATTAGCCTTATTTCCTCACGACGGTATTCTATAAGTTGATTCGTCCTGATGGCATCATATACGGGCCAAGTCGAAGTCGCTGCAGCACAGGAAGGTTCATTAGTCCACCTGTTTTGTGCAGTCTCATATAGTTTCTGCTGACCAGACATCTAGCATTTAACAAGGGAAATACCAATACCCCTCACTCATCATTGCACCCCATGCTGCCTTTTGGCCAAATCATGGAATTGGAGGCATTACTCCATGAAGATTGATGTAAAGCTCAACAAGAACATGCAACATTATTTGGAGCTACTCAAGCAGCAATTTCAAATCATTTGTGAGCAGCAGGATTCATCTAAAAGAAGGGAAATTGGGCACCATGCTAATTGAAGCCGAGAGACCTTGAAAGACGATTATGCATGATGCTTGAACGCTATAAAAGAAAATTATTTTTGCAACGAATCATTACTTGAGATGAAAATTGAATCAATTACGATAACCCGAAGTGTAAAAGATCGATGAAGCCCGGCCAACCAGCCGAATCGACACCAAAGCTCTGTAGTTGGTTTGATCAAACGTGTCCGATCGCAATCATAATATTCCATAATGACAAAGCTCGGCCCCATGTTGCAATACCCGGTAAAAAGTATTTATAATGAAGTGGTTGGTAAATTTTGTCTCATCCGCATTTTAATCTGGATTGTGCCCCATTCGACTACTATTTTCTTCGATGGATGCAGAACGTTCTTTGCGGGATACGCTTCACTATGGAACAGAGTATTCAATATTGTCTTGATTCGTTCTTGGCCTCAAAACATGAGTAGTTCTTTTGGTTTGGAATCCATATGGTGCAACAAAGATGGGAAAAGGTCATAGCTAATATTTGTCAATGCTTTGCATAAACTTATATTGTACAAATGTTTCAAAATAAAGGCTAAAATTGTTTAAAAATTCCACATTTTTATTTCACACAGGTAATAATTCAAGAAGAGCTATAACATTTATATAAGAAAAAGATGCGTTTCATTATCACAAAGCAATGTAATATTCATTCTTTTGATTATGAAGAAATTCAACTATTTCAATTACGTGAAACATGCCCAGAATTCTTCAGATATGGTTCAGGAATCTATTCAATATGAGTTTTCAGGAAGTTATATTGAAGACGTAGTCGTTGTTTAAATAATTCATCAAATCAAACCTTTTAAAGTTTGTCGAAATGATAGAGGAGCTTTGAAAAAAGTGGATTATATATCACATATTTCATTAGTTTCCCAGTTCACTATTTCATAGTTTATTAGTGTTAGGTCAGGGAATTGCAGCAAGAATCACTGATGTAACTTATTTGTCTTCTATTTTCATTTACAATTCCTTAACGTTTGCAATCAACATCGACTTTACAGATTTATTATCAATGTTTAAGAAGTGATAAAGATAATTTAGGGGCTCTGGGGCAATTCAAATTCCTATTTGTTGAGTATTTGATTAGTTTTGTTTTAAAATCAAAATTACATTAAAATTTCCAAAAACTACAATAAATAAATGAATTGTATTTAAATTTCCAACTATTTTTGTTGCACAATTTAAATTTTAAAATCAACTGAAAATATTTTGTCATGAATTACAATTAAATTGTACAAATCGATTAAAAACAAAAAAAAAAAAAAAACAGAAAAACACAGAGAATAAACCAACAACCTCTATTTGGTTTACAATTATAGCAACAACAACAATAGTAATAATAGTTGTTATTGTAATAATAAAATATTTTATAGCAAATTTATGTATGAGTAACCAAATATATGTGTGTGGGTATAGAAAAGCAACCACTCAATCAATTTTGTTGCCATGTACCAGAGGTCGGCACTAATAGCCACCAGGGACCGAACACGATCGGTTATTTACCTGTTAACAACGAGAATATTAATGAAATTCTTGATAGATTATAAGCAATGAAAATCACTGACCATGTTAGTATAAACCATGTTTATTGTTCTCTTTATGCCGACCACTAACATAAACTATGAATACATACACATATATAGAAATTTAAATACATACATTAATGCACAATACATAAATTGTATTACATATAAACAATTTACATGTATACATGCATATTTATGTATGTATGTATCTATGTATGCATATGGATTTATTTATTTATTTACTGGTGTTTGTTTGTATGTACAACAATTTGTTAAACATTTTGCAAAAAAAAAAAAAAAAATAGTAAAATAAATGAAAAGAGTAGAGTATCAATTCAGTGGTTTATGTTTTATTAAAATATCGGTCAATGTGTCAAACATATCAATACAGTTGTCAATTTAAATTTAACATTTATTGTGTTCGTTCGTACAGTGCAAAAACTGGGAGAAGAGTGATGATGGCGCATAAAGTAGACAAGGAGTTTGTAATGGCACTGGAGTGTTGGAGAAAGAAGAAAATAATGAATTATTGTGAAAAGTTCAATGAAGGAATTAAATCAATTGGAAATTTTGTTTTCTTTTGTTTAGTAATTAATTAATTGTTGCAGAAAACGCTGATGGCTAGGTGTAAAGGAATTTTGATTTTATGTATCATTAAAATAATGTTGACGGACCCTACATAAGTTGCCTCGATGTACTTTGATTATCTAGCTTATGCCAAATAGTTGAATGCTTGAATCTAGATGTACTGAAGAATCCAGTTCCATTCAATTCTCTAATAAGTTGGATCAATCAGCTCACTTGGATCTGTGGATCGAAAAACAAACACAAAGTTCACCAATCGAAGAGTGTTTTTTTTTTCCTTCTTGGACCAGCACTCAGAGGATGACCCCTATTCATGCAAAGCATTGTGTTGAAACTAGGAAAATAGGTTATGGAAGGGACGAAAGAGTAGTGTTTGTGGACATTCGATTTGAACTTTCCCACATTGGAAATGGCAGCAAACACTTCAGCGGGAAGTTTGTGGTCCACTGGCCAATCGACTACAAAGGGATGTGTTCTTGATGAAAAAACTAGTTACATTATTTAATCAGAACACATTCCATTGTAGTATCGATAGAATAATGAAACGCAGCCCACACTGCTCTAGCGAATCAATAGTGTTAGGCACCCTACTGTCACCAATAATCACCTCCGCCCTCCTGTAAGCGGTCGAGCAGCTCAAAAATAGACGTTGAAGCACTGGCCCATACATGGGAGTTGTAGTCCACTTTCGGTCGGATATAGGTGGTGTAAATAGTGAGGAGAACAGATGGAGTGAAGTAATTCCTACACCCTTTCAGAAAACCGAGACACTTGAATGCTTCTTTCGACACTTGAAAAATGTGTTTAGAACAGCGGACATCACATTGTATTTTCATGCCCAGAACATCAAGAGCGTCTGATTCCACAATTTTTACACCATCCATAAATGCAGATGAAGCAACATTGTCTGTCGTTCGATTTCGTGTCAACATGCAACACTGAGTCTTGCGGGCGTTGAAAGCGACTCTATTCGCACGACCCCATTCAGAGATTGTCACAAGGTCCCGATTAAGGGAATCATTCATGTTTTGCCTCATTGCCCCAATCTCCGACAGGCTTGGTCTATAACTGAATGAATATGAATGGCAAATGTTGCTGTCATCTGCAAAAGAATAGATAGGGTTGGAAGTTTGACGGAGAAGATCATTTAGATAAATAAGGAATAGAGTAGGAGAAAGAACGGAGCCTTGTGGTACCCCTGAATTTATTTTAAACTCGTTTGATGAGATCCCATCTAGAACAACTCGTATAGTTCGATTTCTGAGAAAGCTCGATATAAATCAAGAGAAGTTATTACCGACACCAAAAGCAATAAGTTTCGATAATAGTGCACCGTGCCACACTCTATCGACCGCCTTGGAAATATCTAGTGCCACCACTTTACTTTCGCCAAAAAGGGTGAATAGAATGACACCTTTTTTCCGATAGGAAGGCTAGCAAGTCTCCTGTAGAGCGTCCTCTACGGAAGCCATACTGGCGATCGTTAAGTAAATTTTTCTGAACAAATTGCTATTGGACGGTAATTTTCAAGGTTATTAGCCTCTTCCTTTTTAGGAATTGGCGTGACATTAGCAACCTTCCAACATACAGGAAATACGCTGACATGAAATGCTGAAAAGGTTGGCTAATGAACGAGCTAACGTCGAAGAGCACTGCTTGAAGACCAGCGCTGGTATGCCATCTGGCCCAGGAGACTTATTTACGTTGAGATCCGTTAAGTCACAAAGCACATGCAAAGATTTCATTGACTGTTTCGTCTCAATATTACCTAAAGTAAATTGATGGTACCTATGACTATAATATCCGGTAAATCAGATCAATAGTCTCAAATCGATCTTTCCGAGCGATATTTGTTTTGAACCTTCGTTTGGATAGAGTATTAAACCGTTTGGACTATTTTAGCACGGATTCATTACCCTTAATGTCGGATAAATTCCGATTCAACCCAAGAATGAAGTCTTTCTAAAGGGTATTTAACCGGAATGCCAAAGAAAGATTCAAGTCATATCAATCATCGGCTTGTTCCTTCCCAGCGTAGCCCTCTTGACCAGGTACCCAGCAACAAATGTTTATTTATCTTGCATACCAGGACGATGACTATACGAACCTCATCACATAGGAAGATAAGGCCCTAAGTGTTAAGTGGCTAATCGACATAACAAAACTCCTAACTTTTCTCAATCTCCTTCTCAAACAGTCAGAATGGCGATCGAATTACGATTTTGGAAATTAGACCCATAAACACCGGCCTCAGTGTTACCATTGACCTGTTCGGGTCCATACCACTTTGTCTGACTGCTGATCCCTTTCAGGCATAAAGACTCTAAAATTCCTATGCGACACATTTAATCGTTCCTAGATATTCATAAATTCCGCATGTGTCCAACCTGTTCACCAGTTTTTGCACGGGATATAACTGAATGCACTCCTATAGGACTCCTTCATTACCAAATTGTTTAAGTACTTCATATCATCCAGATCTTGTAATCGTACAAACAAATGAATAGGTTGTGGATCTACTGAATTCAATCAAGGAAAAACAAAACCCTGGAATAAATTCACAGAATGTTTACATTGATGCTAACTATATATTCATAGAGCTACAAACAAATCTGTAATGAAATTCAGTGGAAGAATACCTATCATCAATCCAGATAAAGACATATGTGAAAGATTTTTGATACTAGAAGCTTAAAGTTAAAACTCAGAGAAATTGAAATACCACACAGGATATGCAAGTAGATATGTTAGTAGAAAAATATATTTGACAATGATTAGATGGATCGGTACTAAAATCCAGACTATATTTTCTGTGTTTAACTACCAGTTAAACGAATAACTAAGAGCAATGCATGTTTCATGAAAGGCAAAGGACCAAAAATGCTGAACTTTTGAAAAGACGAGCACAGTTACTTTTACTTATAGAAATTACTTGAATAGGAGCAACGAATCCAGGAATGATCTGGGTATCTTGGCTGCCTTGACATTAGGTTTCATAGATCTGCAAACTTTGAAATATTCTTGACAATGGTCAGATGGTTCTGAACTAAAATCCAGACTATATATTCTGTGTTTAACTACCAGTTAAACGAATAACTAAAAGCAATGCCTGTTTCACGAGAGGAAAAGGACCAAAAAGGCTGAACTTGTTGAAAAGACGAGCACAGTTACTTTTACTTATAGAAATTACTTGAATAGGTGTAACGAATCCAGGAATGATCTGGCTATCTTGGCTGCCTTGACATTAGGTTTCATAGATCTGCAAACTTTGAAATATTCTTGACAATGGTCAGATGGTTCTGGACTAAAATCCAGACTATATATTTTGTGTTTAACTAGCTAAGGTTTTCATCCTGACTTTGAACTATTCTTGTTTCAGGAATGCATAGAATTAGATAGTCGAGACTTGTTGAACAGACAAGCAGAATTACTCGTAGATAACATACCCAATAGATTAAAATTACCCAGGAATGTTCCCGCTATCTTCACTACCTAGAAACTGTATTTCAAAGATAACTGATTTCAGTTTGATATATCTTAATCTCATATTAGAACGTATCGGTTATTATTACCATAGTTGTCTGGACGAACAGGAGAATGAATTGGTAGTATGAACTATCTGAAGTATGACAGTTGGATCTTAAGGTCACCATAAGATTCACAAACTCCTCTGGATTAAGCAGCCAATTTTTATTACTCTTGTATAATTCCCATGAAATAATCGTTATATATTTAAGGATATCACTATAACTCTATAGGCCACCGATTGTACTCGATAATTATGAGGAACCCATGTTAACTAACGTAATATCTGTGTATCATAAAGGCAAGCTTGTGGAAATTAATAAAGCTTTAATATTTATTCCTATAGCCAAGCTGATCTCCTCTTTGTTACCTTTAGAATCTATTGGATCCTCTCATATACGAACATGCAGGAGAATATTAAACTCATACTTTAGCGAAGTAATGAAGAATTGAGTATCCTCAGATAATTACAGCACAACATGGAATCAATACTTTCAATACCTAGAGAACATAATACTTATCATGCTATGAACTTCTTATTGCATGACTGATCCCTAAACACAACGACTTCTAAAGAAACTCAGGAGATGAGGATGATTGTGAGAATATTGTGCCACTGTTGTCGATTTCTTAGGCTCAATCGATTCCATTGACAACAATTGGTGTTCCATGCAATTCTATGGTCCTATATAAAAGTAGCAGACGTGATTTAAATAAATTAAACCGAAACAAATTTTCTTTATATATTATTTCTTCATATTTATCAATGATATTTAAAAATGTAAGATTGAATTCTTTTAATAACCTGTTATTTTGCAACACTGCATCAGCATGTGAAAAATAGTTAAATTTACGACACAAAACCATTTGATGACATGCAGTTTGCTAAAGAGAATTTAAAATGAGGCATAAGTATCGCTGAAAGAAGGTCAAATAATGAATTTTATTTGCATTAAAATGTTGACTTTAATTTCAATGGAAAACCACAAGAAATGCTTTAAAGTTATTGCTATTTGAAGGTTTAATAAAGAAGGATGTCGTAAAATATTTCCAAAGCCTATTTAAAGGGCTCAAAACGATTTTTGGATATGTTTAAGATCTGAAAACTGAAATGAATTGTAGAAATTAAACTTTAAAAAATCGTGTATCAGTTTTATGATGGAAAATCGAACTTTTCAAAAATAACCAGGTTTTTATATGAAAAATCTAAAGAATTGGAAGACCATCGTTAACTGAAGTATAAATAACTCATTTATTCCTACTATACTACGAATTGCAGTAGTTGGATAGAAAACGGTTGTCCTAATAATCCATTTAACATACAAGTTTCTTCAACAGACCATTATCCAAGACTATTTAGTATGGCGTCAATTGACCAGGGAGGGTGCATCTATTAAAATTGGAAGTCATGAGTAATCTGTATTGTCATGTTATGAAACTCAACACTATTTAAAGGAGTTTCCCATCCTTAATTGGAGACCAAGAATTGGAAGCATTACTCCATGAAGATTGTTGTAAAACAACAAGAGTTTGCAAAGTCATTGGAATTTACTCAATCAGCAATTTTCACGTTTTTCCAAAAGAAGCAAAATTGAACACCATTATAACTGAAGCTGAGAAACCTTTAAAACGATTTTGTAAGTCATTTTTGTATATCATTTTTGAACCGAGTCATTACTTGCGATGAAAAATGGATCCCTTACGATAACCCAAAGCGTCGGAGATTGTATGTGAAGCCCGGCCAATCATCCGAATCATAACCAAAGCTTAATATCCTTTGAGGCATGGGTCTGTATGCTCTGTATTTGGTGGGCGCAAAATGGTCCTCCCTATTATGAGCTGCTGAAGTCTGACCAGGCGATCATATGGAACTGGTACGGAATGCAACTGATTCGTTTGAAGCGAGCATTTAATGAAAAACGGCCGGAATATACGGCCAGACATGAAACCGTAATATTCCATCATGACAATGCTAGGTCACGTGTTGCAATACCTGTTAAAAACTATTTAGAAAGAAGTGGTTAGAAAGTTTTCCCTCATCAGCCTTATAGTGCAGACCTTGTCCCGTCCGACTGCTATTTGTTTTGATCGATGCAGTACGCTCACTCTGGGATACGCTTCACCTCAGAACAGATTAGCAAAAATTGTGTCGATTCGTTCTTGGCCTCAAAAGGTGAGCAGTTCATTTGGCTCGGAATCCATATGCTGCCAGAAAAGTGAGAAAAGGTCAAAGCTAACAATGGGGAATACTTTAAATAAATTAATATTGAACAAATGTTTCAAAATTTGATAAAACTCCCCATTAGGTTTTGATCCTATCAATAAAGCCGTTTTCAAATTTAAACGAAGGGGAGTAGAACTTTTATGTGAACATGAACAGACTGAGAAATATCCTGACTGGAAAGTAAAACGGCTTTCAAGCGTCTTTTTCGATTGTTTTTTCCTTCTTATAGAGTCGAAAACTTTAACAACCTATTGGTGTATTGTTTATGTTTTTGTCGAAGCTGAAATCAAATAATCTTCCGTTGTTTAAGGACAAAGATTTCAAGTTACATCCTACATAAATTAATCCTTTGATTTATTATATTATCCTATGTCAAGGTCTTCCTCAGCCTCTCCGTTGGCACTGTAGGAACACTGTTATATTATAATCCTCTTAAATTTATCAAATTTTTAAGATCCAGTTAGTTTGAATTCTCAAGGTTTCGTCTTACAGTAACATCTGGATTTCACCCTCAAAGAACCACTCTTTAGTTATGGAACTGCAATTTCAAACATCTCCTTTGCTCTATTGTTTTCTACTTAGAGAATAGAAAGGTATAAAAACCACGAATTAATCCTTTTTATAAATAGACCTCGTTCGTGACAGATCTTCTTTGTCCTCTTCATTGGTTTTGGCAAAACATAGTTGTGTTTGCTTCCTTTTAAGCTTATCAAGTTTGCAAGTCTTAGGTTTGAATTAGTTGAATTGAATTCCCAAATAGTCATGTTGCTATAAAATCTAGATTTAATGCCTTATACTATTGTCCTAAGCCTTTCGGAGATCCTTCTTTGTCATTCATAAGACTAGAATTCCAAGCGTCTCATTTAATTTTTGTTTTCTTCTGTCAAAGATGTAATAAATAGTACTCCAAAGCTTAAGAACTAAGATTTCAAGTTGTTTTCTAATCCTTTGATTTAACAGATCTTCATTGTTGCTTGTCCTTTTCGATGGCTTTGCAAACCCAGAGCAAACTGCAATTCCAAACGTCTTCTTTGATATATTGGTTTCTTCTTAGAAAGTAGAAAAGAAATTAATCCTTGATTTAATAGAGCTCGTTCGTGACAAATATTCATCGTCCTCTTCGTTGACTTTCCAAGACATAGTTTTGGAATAGTCGCTTATGTTTTGCTTATGTCGAAGATGAAATCAAATGGTGTTATAAGGTTTAAAAACTAGCATTTGAAGTTTTTTCCTAATCCTTCGATTTAACAGATTTTCATTGTTGAAGATCTTAGTAGTGCTTTTCGATGGTTTTGCTGCGTTATGCTTCTTTAAAACTCAACAAATTCCCAAGTCCCTGGTTTACATTAGCTGATTCGTATACTCAAATTAACATCTTGCTATAACTTCTGAATTTAACTTTTTTCACTTTAACTCCTAAACTCCTCAAAAAACCTTCCGCTTGCTTTAAAAGCTCACAAAACCCTCTTGTTTCAATAGCTTTGCAAGCAAACAAAAAAAATAATCTTTTACTATCTTTTAAAATATTTTTCTTATTTAATCTATACTTCATTTTATTTTAAACCTAAGATTTTATTTTAAAATTCAAAATCTATTTTTATTTTAAAGAAAAATTTAATTATAAGATCTTTACTTTGTGTTAACAAGATTTTTGTTGGTTTATTATTTTTTCTTTTTCTTTGCTCTTGGATAAAAATATTTTCATTTACTATAATTAAATATAATTTTTGTTAAATAAAGAATTTACTTTGTTGGTGTTTTTATTTTATAATCCAACATGATTGTTACACTCTGGATAAGAAAGATTAAAGGAAGATGTGTAAGATGTAAAGGGGGAAAATGTTACTGGTAATATTCCAGAGAAAAGCAAAAGATGCAAAACAGAAAAGTGGTGAAAACTAGCAGGGTAAATTTCATCGTTCAATGTTAAGAGTTCGTGGATCCTTAAACTATAAGCTTTATCTCTTTCAATAAGCGAGTACAATCAAAGGACTTTAGGTCCATTGTAATACCCAGCCAAATCATTGCTTTGTGAATCTTGTGGCCACCGTGAGAACCGATCGGTACTTCTGATAACTTTAACTAGATATGACACGAGACCTCGTTTGTGATATCTTTGTCTGCGCTCTTTTAGATCGCGCCAATCTCATAAAATGTGTTATACCGCTTCATCCATTTCTTCATTCAGACAACTTCTGACAATGAACTCCAAGAGATCCTTTTTCGGTGCCAGAGAAAACCTGGGCAAATAGGATTTCCCTCCCATTCAAAGATCATTCATCGATCATATTCAATACAGCAACCAAGAGAATACGAAAGACTGTTTGCGCTACATTTTCTTCTAAGGATGTCCCGTTTGTTACTCATTTTCAGCAATTCCATATTCCCGGATGCGCTCCTGAACTGGAAGCCATACTAACTAAACAAGGTGTTGCCTAACTAATTGTGGGTAACCCTAACGTTCCGGCCAACAGCCAAGAAAGTCTAATGTCTTTTTTGTGCCAGAGTATTTATGAGTTCCCTCTCGTTTAAAGAACAATCATCAATCATATTCGATACAACAACCAACGGAATATAACAATTCATTTGAGTAACAATTTCATCTAAGGACGACCGGTTTGTTACTCATTTGTCAGCAATTCCAGTCTCCCCGATGCGCTCCTGAACTCGAAGCCATACTAACTAGACAAGGTGTTGCCTAACTAATTGTGGGCAACCCATACATTCCGACCATCAGCAAAGAAAGTCTAGGGCCTTTTCTGTGCCAGAGCATTTAGGAGTTCCCTCTCGTTTAAAGACCAATCATCAATCATATTTCATGCGTATTTGTCAGCAGTTCCAACAACCAAGAAAGTCTAGGGCCTCTTCTGTGCCAGAGAGAGCCAGAGCATTTTAGAGTTCCATCTCGCTCAAAGCCCATTCATCAATCATATTCCATACAGCAATCAAGGGAATATGAGAGTCTATCTAAGCTACATTTTAGTCTAAGGACGACCTGAATTTGTCAGCAATTCCATTGTTCCAAATGCGCTCATAACCTGGAACTTATACTCGTCAAGGTACTTATACTCGTCAAGGTAATCCGAGCAGGTATCAGGCAATGTAAGTCAAACAAAGATACAAAGTTCCGAGTCAATGGTTATTTCCATGTTTGAACCTGCGTAGACTGATATCGCGTCTCCTCGAAGGATAGAATTTGCAGAGATACCTAGCTCTTTATCTTAAAGATCTTGTAAAAGGTTGGTGTTTTTTAATATAATCCTTCTGCTGCTCAGAGACGACAAAAAAGACCACAATCAATTGTATTAGTCTTTGTTTGTCTCATATCATCAACCTCCGAAAAGCTAGGCTTGATAAATGCTGTTGTCATCAGCAAAATATAAATTTTAGGAAGTTTGATATCGAATATCTTCTAGAAGAATAAAACCCTAAGGAACTCCAGAATTAATCATGAACTCATATCATTACCCTAACATGAATAACCATAGCCTGCACTCCTGAATTCCAATGCTCCTATTCTCCACATCTCTGTAACCTTTGTCAATGCTGGTGTTATAACCCTCCTTGGATATTTGTTGAGCTCATAAAACATGAAAACCAATAAACAAAACCAAAGTAATGTAAAGAAAATAAATTTTTTACTCCAATACACACACTTTGTTACTTTCTCTCCGTAACGCATACATTAACAATTACATGCAGACAAAATGTTTTACTGGATATATGGAAATTTGTTGTTACTTTTCAAGTGAACTGCAATAATTTTCCTTTTTGCTACTTACTCCTTTTAGCACATTTTGTTGTTTGGCTTCATACTTAAAGTTACGCATCAAAGTAAAAAAAAATATTCTCAACAATCTTTGCTGAGGGTTACGGGCACAAAACCTAGCAGAAGAAAATGAAGGACCAACATGTTCATATTACCACCAAGCATCCATCTATGCAACCATTCATTCATCCATATATGGACAGAAGAACCGACATTGCTGTACGTCCAGTGACCAAATCATTTTTGGGAGAGTGTAACCAAAGAAAACCAAGAAGACCACATCAGAGTATTTTATACTGTGTGTGTGTTACAATGACACCATTCTTGGAACTATATACCGGGATACATGGAGCTGTGCTTGAGTGTGTTTGTGTTGTATGCAGATGAGCAAGGAGATGTTGACGTTCAAAGGAGTTGGTAAATTTTCGTTGGAAGGCAACTTAAGGAATAAGGTTAAATTGATATTAAGGTTATCAAAATCATAAGGAAGGTTCTTATTTTGAGTTTCAGAAGTTGCAAAGAAGCTCTTCTGAATCTCCTTGCAGATTGGATCGATTCGAAATGAAGTAGATGCAGTATCTGAATTTTAAATATGATCTACGATAAATTGATTTTGAGGACATCAAACTGCAATTTCAAAAAACCCCACAAAAACTGCTCTCGGTTTTGGTAGCAAATTCACGTCACCTCCAGTTGATGTAACCATACCCCTAAGTCGTTCATTGCTGGAAAGAAGGACGCGTTCGAATTACATGTCATCTAGATCTACATGCTTCAGTTCAGAACATAACAATCTGCTGGAATTGATGTGTAGAGCTCGGTTTTGATGGTGATATCCTCAAGTCTTTTATGCATAATGTGTGTACAGTAGCCGCAATTCTCAAACATCTTTTGAAATTGTTAATACTGATGGTGACAGCCTTACCAACGTAGCTTTCGAAGAAGTACAATTCCATGATACGGCCTATAATCTGACACAAAAGGTTACATTTTGTTAACATCACTTCTATTAAAAAGCAAACTATCCTCAATGAAACTTTGAATATAAAATTATTAGACCATATAAAATGGAATACCCAATTGAAATTATATTAAATACAACACTGTACATACAACATGTACAACCAGCTGGTGATGTTGTTGTCCCAAAAAACAATAACACAAAAGTCAACAGTGGCAAGAAATAACAAAATGCCTCAACTGGCAATAAGTGACTTATTTTGCCAGCACAAAAAATTTTCTTACTGCAACATGAAGACAATTTTTGGACATGCACATATTTTAATATAAATATACAAGGCACATGTGTTAGTGTATGCATACATGTGTGCTATTATGCATGTCAAAAGGAAACACTCACAACACAATACAAAAAACAAAGGACGCACTCTTTTTTTAAGCTCATCAGTGCTCCAAAATCATCATCATCATCATCACCATCTTCGTCATCATACTCAACATTGCAAATGACCACCAGTATTTTGTGTACAACATGGTGTTGAGTTCGTATTTGTATGTGTGGATAAACGCTAGGAATATAAGCTTTTTGCTTTTTGTTACAGAGATTGTGAAACATTTTTGACGTGCGTCCACAGTAAACAACAGGCTTCGGGCTAAAAGTATCACTTGTCAGATTAATTTACGTGTTTATGCTGCTGCCACATAGTAACACAACAATACAAATAACACGCAACATACAAACATACATACAACATGCACACAATAGCAACGACTATAACAACAACATCATCATCATCAGGAGCACAATAATAACAAGAACAACGTTGACAAAGAAATCAAGCAGTATAAACAACAACAAACAGCAACGTTCAAACAACATTTCATGGTATGTGTGTCAGGCAGCCAGTACATCCTTAACTGGTAATGAACAATTCCTTAAAATGAGTAAGGGAAAAATTATATAATTGCAATTGGTTATAACCTCTGGGTTAGCTCTAGTTCTTACCATAGGTTATTGTTCAGTTCTAGTTCGGTTCTAGTTCAGTTCTGGTTCAGTTCTAGTTCAGTTCTAGTTCAGTTCTAGTTCAGTTCTAGTTCAGTTCTAGTTCAGTTCTATTCAGTTCTAGTTCAGTTATAGTTCAGTTCTAGTTCAGTTCTAGTTCAGTTCTAGTTCTAGTTCAGTTCTAGTTCAGTTCTAGTTCAGTTCTAGTTCAGTTCTAGTTCAGTTCTAGTTCAGTTCTAGTTCAGTTCTAGTTCAGTTCTAGTTCAGTTCTAGTTCAGTTCTAGTTCAGTTCTAGTTCAGTTCTAGTTCAGTTCTAGTTCAGTTCTAGTTCAGTTCTAGTTCAGTTCTAGTTCAGTTCTAGTTCAGTTCTAGTTCAGTTCTAGTTCAGTTCTAGTTCAGTTCTAGTTCAGTTCTAGTTCAGTTCTAGTTCAGTTCTAGTTCAGTTCTAGTTCAGTTCTAGTTCAGTTCTAGTTCAGTTCTAGTTCAGTTCTAGTTCAGTTCTAGTTCAGTTCTAGTTCAGTTCTAGTTCAGTTCTAGTTCAGTTCTAGTTCAGTTCTAGTTCAGTTCTAGTTCAGTTCTAGTTCAGTTCTAGTTCAGTTCTAGTTCAGTTCTAGTTCAGTTCTAGTTCAGTTCTAGTTCAGTTCTAGTTCAGTTCTAGTTCAGTTCTAGTTCAGTTCTAGTTCAGTTCTAGTTCAGTTCTAGTTCAGTTCTAGTTCAGTTCTAGTTCAGTTCTAGTTCAGTTCTAGTTCAGTTCTAGTTCAGTTCTAGTTCAGTTCTAGTTCAGTTCTAGTTCAGTTCTAGTTCAGTTCTAGTTCAGTTCTAGTTCAGTTCTAGTTCAGTTCTAGTTCAGTTCTAGTTCAGTTCTAGTTCAGTTCTAGTTCAGTTCTAGTTCAGTTCTAGTTCAGTTCTAGTTCAGTTCTAGTTCAGTTCTAGTTCAGTTCTAGTTCAGTTCTAGTTCAGTTCTAGTTCAGTTCTAGTTCAGTTCTAGTTCAGTTCTAGTTCAGTTCTAGTTCAGTTCTAGTTCAGTTCTAGTTCAGTTCTAGTTCAGTTCTAGTTCAGTTCTAGTTCAGTTCTAGTTCAGTTCTAGTTCAGTTCTAGTTCAGTTCTAGTTCAGTTCTAGTTCAGTTCTAGTTCAGTTCTAGTTCAGTTCTAGTTCAGTTCTAGTTCAGTTCTAGTTCAGTTCTAGTTCAGTTCTAGTTCAGTTCTAGTTCAGTTCTAGTTCAGTTCTAGTTCAGTTCTAGTTCAGTTCTAGTTCAGTTCTAGTTCAGTTCTAGTTCAGTTCTAGTTCAGTTCTAGTTCAGTTCTAGTTCAGTTCTAGTTCAGTTCTAGTTCAGTTCTAGTTCAGTTCTAGTTCAGTTCTAGTTCAGTTCTAGTTCAGTTCTAGTTCAGTTCTAGTTCAGTTCTAGTTCAGTTCTAGTTCAGTTCTAGTTCAGTTCTAGTTCAGTTCTAGTTCAGTTCTAGTTCAGTTCTAGTTCAGTTCTAGTTCAGTTCTAGTTCAGTTCTAGTTCAGTTCTAGTTCAGTTCTAGTTCAGTTCTAGTTCAGTTCTAGTTCAGTTCTAGTTCAGTTCTAGTTCAGTTCTAGTTCAGTTCTAGTTCAGTTCTAGTTCAGTTCTAGTTCAGTTCTAGTTCAGTTCTAGTTCAGTTCTAGTTCAGTTCTAGTTCAGTTCTAGATCAGTTCTAGTTCAGTTCTAGTTCAGTTCTAGTTCAGTTCTAGTTCAGTTCTAGTTCAGTTCTAGTTCAGTTTTAGTTCAGTTCTAGTTCAGTTCTAGTTCAGTTCTAGTTCAGTTCTAGTTCAGTTCTAGTTCAGTTCTAGTTCAGTTCTAGTTCAGTTCTAGTTCAGTTCTAGTTCAGTTCTAGTTCAGTTCTAGTTCAGTTCTAGTTCAGTTCTAGTTCAGTTCTAGTTCAGTTCTAGTTCAGTTCTAGTTCAGTTCTAGTTCAGTTCTAGTTCTAGTTCAGTTCTAGTTCAGTTCTAGTTCAGTTCTGGTTCTGCTGTTTACCTTTTCCCTTACCCAATATTTATCTGCATATTCATTTAGGTGTTTGTCTTTAAAGTTAGTGTGTTGTTATATTCTGTCTTTATGGGCTCTTGGATCCTTATAAATTATAAACATATAAATACATTTATGCACCAGTATATTTATGTTAGTGTATGTGTTAGCATACATACACCAACATATATTTATTTACATACATATATAAGTGTTTAATTTGTTTTCCATATCCTTTTTTTAGTTATATTTTTGGAACACTTGTCTTTCTTAATGAAATTTTAGTTTGTGAAAAAGAAAAAAATGTAAATTTTGTTTGCATAAATTTTTTAACATTTTTGTTTTCTATTTTCGTAAATATGTATTTTTTGTTGTGTTTACCGAGAAAATAAAATACTTTAATAACTAAAATAAAAATATGCTAAAATGTTTAAATGGACTAAAATAAACTGGACTGAACTCTTGCAAATAGTTTTTTTTTATGGTTCAGTGTACAAAAGAGAAATGTTATGGCTGCTGTGTGGTTGTTGTTTGAAGGACTTTCTTTGTTGTTGTGAAATAAATATTTTTATTATCCTTTTTTCTTGTTTCTAAGGACATAGTTTGGCATACATAATTTTCTTGTGTCTGCAATGAGGTCTAAACAAAATTTTCAATTTATTTAAATGGTCAAAGAGCTTTTAATTTGTCGGCCACCCCAAAGCTCCCCTTTTAGAATTTATTTTGTAGTCAAATATGCTTTAAGTTTTGTGGTAGTACTTGTCTTTTTTTAACAAGTGGGAATATTTTGAGTTTTTCGGAAAAAATAAACTTTTAATTTATGCAAATAAATGTTGTAGTTGTTGTCTTTATACAATTTGTTATTATTTTAATAAAGTTGATTTAAGTTTTTTTGTGCTAATTTGTCTATGGGTTCCTGCTGTAGCATCATTTCCTGGTTTATAGTCTTTTACTATTTTTTTTTCTGAGGAGAAAAATGGTTGCGGAAAAATCAGAGGGTTCATTGCATTTTAATTTAATTTGCTGTATTTTAAATGCAGAATATTAATTAAATTAAGCTTAATTTATGTTTTCAGCTTAAAATGTCTATAGCAAAGTGTAGGAATAATGAAGTGGCAAATGTGGGAGAGGAGCGAAGTGAATAATAAACAAATTTAAAGCTGAAAGATTATTTTGAAACTAAAATATTATTTTCGGAAATTAAAAAATATCGAAAAGTGCTTTAAAGAGTTTTCAATAGTGTCTGCCTTATACAATTTATTGTAGAAAAGTGGCATATAGAAAAGAGTTTGCAATGAACAGTCTTCTGTATTGGAGCGTTTTCTTTACACAGTATTCTAAAAGTATGTTTTAAACATAGTGTCTGCTTTTGACAGTTTTTTTAACAAAAGTGTCTACTTCGCACAGTTTTCTATAGAAAAGTGTATGCTTGAGACAGTTTTCTATAGATGAGTGGCTGCTTGAGACAGTTTTCTATAGAAAAGTGTCTGTAGTGGACAGATTTCTATATAAAAGTGTCAGTAGAGGACAGTTTTCTATAGAAAAGTGTCTTTAGTGTTCAGCAGTGGAAAGATTTCTATATAAAAGTGTCTGTAGTAAACAGTTTCTGTAGAAAAGTCTCTGCAGTGGACAGTTTTCTGAAAAAATTGTCTGTAGCGGACAGTTTTCTATAGAAATGTGTCTGTAGTGAACAGTTTTTAATAGAAAAGTGTCTGTAGTGGACAGTTTTTGATAGAAAAGTGTCTGTAGCGGACAGTTTTCTATAGAAAAGTGTCTGTAGGGAAGAGTTTTTAATAGAAAAGTGTCTGTAGTGGACAGTTTTCGAGAGAAAAGTGTCTGTAGTGGACAGCTTTCTAGAGAAAAGTGCCTGTAGGGGACAGTTTTCTATAGAAAAGTGTCTGTAGTGGACAGTTTTCTATAGAAAAGTGTCTGTAGTGGATAGTTTTCTATAGAAAAGTGTATGTAGTGGACAGTTTTCCAGAACAGTGTCTGTAGTGGACAGTTTTCTATAGAAAAGTGTCTGTAGTGGACAGTTTTCTGTAGAAAAGTATTCGTAGTGGACAGTTTTCTAAAGAAAAGTGTCTGTAGTGTTCAGCAGTGGACAGATTTCTATATAAAAATGTCTGCAGTGGCCAGTTTTCTAAAGAAAAGTGTCTGTAGTGGACAGCTTTCTATAGAAAAGTGTATGTAGTGTTCAGCAGTGGACAGATTTCTATATAAAAGTGTCTGTAGTAAACAGTTTTCTATAGAAAAGTGTCTGTAGCGGACTGTTTTCTGTAGAAAATTGTCTGTAGTGGACAGCTTTCTATAGAAAAGTGTCTGTAGTAAACAGTTTTCTATAGAAAAGCGTCTTTAGTGTTCAGCTGTGGACAGATTTCTATATAAAAGTGTCTGTAGTAAACAGTTTTCTGTAGAAAAGTGTCTGCAGTGGACAGTTTTCTGAAAAAAGTGTCTGTAGCGGACAGTTTTCTATAGAAATGTGTCTGTAGTGAACAGTTTTTAATAGAGTAGTGTCTGTAGTGGACAGTTTTCGATAGAAAAGTGTCTGTAGTGGACAGTTTTCTATAGAAAAGTGTCTGTAGTGGACAGATTTCTATATAAAAGTGTCTGTAGTGGACAATTTTCTATAGAAAAGTGTCTTTAGTGTTCAGCTGTGGACAGTTTTCTGTAGAAAAGTGTTCGTAGTGGACAGTTTTCTAAAGAAAAGTGTCTGTAGTGTTCAGCAGTGGACAGATTTCTATATAAAAGTGTCTGCAGTGGCCAGTTTTCTAAAGAAATGTGCTGTAGTATACAGTTTTCTATAGAAAAGTGTCTGTAGTGGACAGTTTTCGATAGAAAAGTGTCTGTAGCGGACAGTTTTCTATAGAAAAGTGTCTGTAGTGGACAGTTTTTAATAGAAAAGTGTCTGTAGTGGACAGTTTTCGAGAGAAATGTGTCTGTAGTGGACAGCTTTCTATAGCTTTCTGTAGTGGAAAGTTTTCTATAGAAAAGTGTCTGTAGTGGACAGTTTTCTATAGAAAAGTGCCTGTAGTGGACAGTTTTCTATAGAAAAGTGTCTGTAGTGGACAGTTTTCTATAGAAAAGTGTCTGTAGTGGACAGTTTTCTATAGAAAAGTGTCTGTAGTGGACAGTTTTTTATAGAAAAGTGTCTGTAGTGGACAGTTTTCTATAGAAAAGTGTCTGTAGTGGACAGTTTTTTATAGAAAAGTGTCTGTAGTGGACAGTTTTCTGTAGAAAAGTGTCTGTAGTGGACAGTTTTTTATAGAAAAGTGTCTGTAGTGGACAGTTTTCTGTAGAGAAGTGTTCGTAGTGGACAGTTTTCTAAAGAAAGGTGTCTGTAGTATTCAGCAGTGGACAGATTTCTATATAAAAGTGTCTGCAGTGGCCAGTTTTCTAAAGAAATGTGCTGTAGTATACAGTTTTCTATAGAAAAGTGTCTGTAGTGGACAGTTTTCGATAGAAAAGTGTCTGTAGCGGACAGTTTTCTATAGAAAAGTGTCTGTAGTGGACAGTTTTTAATAGAAAAGTGTCTGTAGTGGACAGTTTTCGAGAGAAAAGTGTCTGTAGTGGACAGCTTTCTATAGCTTTCTGTAGTGGAATGTTTTCTATAGAAAAGTGTCTGTAGTGGACAGTTTTCTATAGATAAGTGTCTGTAGTGGACAGTTTTCTATAGAAAAGTGCCTGTAGTGGACAGTTTTCTATAGAAAAGTGTCTGTAGTGGACAGTTTTCTATAGAAAAGTGTCTGTAGTGGACAGTTTTCTATAGAAAAGTGTCTGTAGTGGACAGTTTTTTATAGAAAAGTGTCTGTAGTGGACAGTTTTCTATAGAAAAGTGTCTGTAGTGGACAGTTTTCTATAGAAAAGTGTCTGTAGTGGACAGTTTTCTATAGAAAAGTGTCTGTAGTGGACAGTTTTCTATAGAAAAGTGTCTGTAGTGGACAGTTTTCTATAGAAAAGTGTCTGTAGTGGACAGTTTTCTAAAGAAAAGTGTCTGTAGTGTTCAGCAGTGGACAGATTTCTATATAAAAGTGTCTGCAGTGGCCAGTTTTCTAAAGAAATGTGCTGTAGTATACAGTTTTCTATAGAAAAGTGTCTGTAGTGGACAGTTTTCTATAGAAAAGTGTCTGTAGTGGACAGATTTCTATAGAAAAGTGTCTGTAGTGGACAGATTTCTATAGAAAAGTGTCTGTAGTGGACAGATTTCTATAGAAAAGTGTCTGTAGTGGACAGATTTCTATATAAAAGTGTCTTTAGTGTTCAGCTGTGGACAGTTTTCTGTAGAAAAGTGTTCGTAGTGGACAGTTTTCTAAAGAAAAGTGTATGTAGTGTTCAGCAGTGGACAGATTTCTATATAAAAGTGTCTGCAGTGGCCAGTTTTCTAAAGAAATGTGCTGTAGTATACAGTTTTCTATAGAAAAGTGTCTGTAGTGGACAGTTTTCTGTAGAAAATTGTCTGTAGTGGACAGCTTTCTATAGAAAAGTGTCTGTAGTAAACAGTTTTCTATAGAAAAGTGTCTTTAGTGTTCAGCTGTGGACAGATTTCTATATAAAAGTGTCTGTAGTAAACAGTTTTCTGTAGAAAAGTGTCTGCAGTGGACAGTTTTCTGAAAAAAGTGTCTGTAGCGGACAGTTTTCTATAGAAATGTGTCTGTAGTGAACAGTTTTTAATAGAGAAGTGTCTGTAGTGGACAGTTTTCGATAGAAAAGTGTCTGTAGCGGACAGTTTTCTATAGAAAAGTGTCTGTAGTGGACAGTTTTCTGTAGAAAAGTGTTCGCAGTGGACAGTTTTCTTAAGAAAAGTGTCTGTAGTGTTCAGCAGTGGACAGATTTCTATATAAAAGTGTCTGCAGTGGCCAGTTTTCTAAAGAAATGTGCTGTAGTATACAGTTTTCTATAGAAAAGTGTCTGTAGCGGACAGATTTCTATATAAAAGTGTCTGTAGTAGACAGTTTTCTATAGAAAAGTGTCTTTAGTGTTCAGCTGTGGACAGTTTTCTGTAGAAAAGTGTTCGTAGTGGACAGTTTTCTAAAGAAAAGTGTCTGTAGTGTTCAGCAGTGGACAGATTTCTATATAAAAGTGTCTGCAGTGGCCAGTTTTCTAAAGAAATGTGCTGTAGTATACAGTTTTCTATAGAAAAGTGTCTGTAGTGGACAGTTTTCGATAGAAAAGTGTCTGTAGCGGACAGTTTTCTATAGAAAAGTGTCTGTAGTGGACAGTTTTTAATAGAAAAGTGTCTGTAGTGGACAGTTTTCGAGAGAAAAGTGTCTATAGTGGACAGCTTTCTATAGCTTTCTGTAGTGGAAAGTTTTCTATAGAAAAGTGTCTGTAGTGGACAGTTTTCTATAGATAAGTGTCTGTAGTGGACAGTTTTCTATAGAAAAGTGCCTGTAGTGGACAGTTTTCTATAGAAAAGTATCTGCTTTGTACAGTTTTCTATAGAAATGTGTCTGTGGTGGACAGTTTTCTATAGAAAAGAGTCCGTAGTGGGCAGTTTTCCATATTTCTGTACAAAGGTGTCTGTAGTGGACAGTTTTATATATAAAAAATATCTGTAGTGGACAGTTTTCTGTAGTGTCTGCTGAAGACAGTTCTCTATTGAAAAGTGTCTGCTTAAACAGTTTTCTATAGAAAAGTGTCTGCTAAAGACAGTCTTCTATAGTAAAGTGTCTGCTTAAGACAGTTTTCTATAGAAAGGGGTCTGTAGTCGAAAGTTTTCTATAGAAAAGTGTCTGTAGTCGACAGTTTTCTATAGAAAAGTGTGTGTACTGGACAGTTTTCTATAGAAAAGTGTATGTACTGGACAGTTTTCTATAGTAAAGTGTCTGTAGTGGACTTTTTTCCATAGAAAAGTATCTGCTTGATACCGAAATCCTTTTTTTTAGTTTTTGTATAGAAAGTTGCTTCCTTAAGGCTGTTTGTATAGAAAACTGTCTGCTTGACTCTAGTCTTTAATTATTTGTTTCTTGTCTAGTCAAAATCTATTTCTTACGTATTTTCAGGGTATTAACATTGTCATCCCTGTCTATGATTCAATTTCTTATTTATTTGTTTTGTTGTGGCATTAGTCAGTCACATTCCTGCCTGAAGCATTGTAGCTAACTGATGTGACTGGTCACGTTTCTGGAAATCTTTTATACTCAGGCGAGTTTATAAAGAGCAGAACATTTTTAACACTCCACTACTTTGGTCAAGCCATTAATATTCTGTTTACATCTGGTCAAACTGACAATTAGTTAATTTAAATGTAATGCATGACCAATGAAGTAAATTTATTTTTTTTTTTTATATATTTTTACTGTATTTGTGTGTTATTTATTGTTGTTGGTTTCATAGAAATCCTGTAACATCTTTGCAATGTTGTTTTTGTTATTATTTGTTTTTTGAAATCATACGAAATACTGTATGTATGTCTGGTGGACGGACATAACGTATAGTATTATTATTGTCGTATTATTGTCATTATTATTGTCATGTCATAATTTAATTTGTTTTTGTTTTATGGACCAATGAATTCACAATAAAGAATTTTAATATTATTAATTTTAACTGCAAAATTATTATTATTGTTGTTTGTTTGTTTTGCATGATGAGTCTACCAAACAATGATTATGCCCCGTTGATGAAATTGTGGTCGTTTAAGACATATAATGTACGAAAATTAAAAAAAAAGAATATTTAAAACAAAAAAAAAAAAATAGTTGCTGTGCTCGTAATTATACACAAAAGAAATTGATTAAAATGTCACGTATTTATCACATACACACATCATTCAAAAACAATGATATGCAAATTGTAAATGTCATATGTGTTTTCGAATATGTACTCGTATATTTGCTGTGTGTATGTCAGCATGAAATGTCTATAATTCTACGAATTTGGTCAGCCATAACTGGCGCCCAGTATGGTGTAGAGATCATTAAAAGCTATTAAACAATATTTTTATAGTTGCAGCAAAATCAAATTGTTTTTTTTTTAGTAGCAGGGTACTTTCAGCATATTGTTTCTTTAATTTACTTGAAAGATAATTCCAAACATTTGGTAACATTCATACTCCAGGGAGCCGTAGTTGACCCACTGTGTTTCTCTTAAAGCTTGACTCTTCTGCTCTTGCTATTTGAAGTTTTAAACAAAACGGTTAAGCAGTTTCAAAGTTTTATATATATTAACATTTATGACTTACATTTTATCTGCCCCATTCTGTAGTTAGAGTAAAATTTGTCATAACTTTAATATTTTTCGATGAGAATGTCTTATTTTTTATACTTTCATACTTTTTTGATTAATTATTGCTTCTAAGAATTATAAATTGAATTGTTTACTAAACTATTTTTGCATACAAAATTTATTTTATTGCTCAAAGTTTTTTTTTATTTATTTTGTGAATTTATTAATATAAAAACTGAGTATGTTTGAGTGTCTGTAAGAAATCATTGAAATGACTCATTTTTATGCGGACAAAAGTAATTAATCTGTTCTTTTCCCTGGAATCGCCGCTTGTGTTCGAAAGTGTGGCAGTTAAATTCATAAAATAATTTTACAGTTTTAAAGTTTTATTTCGCTTTTAATTTATTGTTTATAAAATAAGCCATTTACTTTTAGCTAAATTTCTTATTGTTCATATTGTTGCTGTTAATTTTTGGCTGTTTAACACGTGCTTCCTGTTTTTTTTATAAACGGAAACCCTCCAAATTCTTCAAAATGACCTGTTATCCCGTTGTGTGCCAAAAATACTTAAAGTTAATAATCAAGTGCCTTGTAGTTCCTGTTGCCAGAATGCCTATTTTTTGGCTTCTTCCTCTAACCATTAAAGAAACACACACTCATGCTGTTGTGTTTAAGTTTAAGGCTTTTTTAAGAAATTTATTTTTTTACCTTCGCTGGCTTAAAAAATTGTCCAGCATGTGTTTTTAATGTGTTTGCAAAAAGAGGTCATTAAAATTATATCATAAACCTTTTTGTTTCACTAAGTTTTCTCTAAATATAAAGTTTATTATACATCTTAAATCACTTTTATCGCCTAATCAGCATAAAAAATATTAAATAAAATAACACAGACACATTTCTATAGAATACTGTCTAAAGCTGAAATTTTTTCTAGAACACAGTTCAATTCATTGGGCAGTTTTATATGGAAAAGTGTCTGCATGTCACCGATTTCTATAGAAAAGTTTCTGCTTGAGACAGTTTTCTATACAAAAGACACTTTTCTAGAAAGTGTCTGCTTAAGACAGCACTCTATAGAAAAGTGTCTGCTTAAGACAGCTTTCTATAGAAAAGTATCTGCTTAAGACAGTTTTCTATAGAAAAGTATCTCTTTAAGACAGTACTCTATAGAAAAGTGTCTACTTAAGACAGTTTTCTATAGAAAAGTGTCTACATAAGACAGTTTTCTATAGAAAAGTGTCTACTTAAGACAGTTTTCTATAGAAAAGTGTCTACTTAGACAGTTTTCTATAGAAAAGTGTCTACTTAGACAGTTTTCTATAATAAAAAGTCTGCTTAAGACGGTTTTCTATAGAAAGGTGTCTGCTTAAGTCAGTTACTGGCTAGATTTCTGTATAGAAATACAGCCAGTTACTGGCTAGATTTCTGTATAGAAATACAGCCAGTTACTGGCTAGATTTCTGTATAGAAATACAGCCAGTTACTGGCTAGATTTCTGTATGGAAATACAGCCAGTTACTGGCTAGATTTCTGTATGGAAATACAGCCAGTTACTGGCTAGATTTCTGTATGGAAATACAGCCAGTTACTGGCTAGATTTCTGTATAGAAATACAGCCAGTTACTGGCTAGATTTCTGTATGGAAATACAGCCAGTTACTGGCTAGATTTCTGTATAGAAATACAGCCAGTTACTGGCTAGATTTCTGTATAGAAATACAGCCAGTTACTGGCTAGATTTCTGTATAGAAATACAGCCAGTTACTGGCTAGATTTCTGTATAGAAATACAGCCAGTTACTGGCTAGATTTCTGTATAGAAATACAGCCAGTTACTGGCTAGATTTCTGTATAGAAATACAGCCAGTTACTGGCTAGATTTCTGTATAGAAATACAGCCAGTTACTGGCTAGATTTCTGTATAGAAATACAGCCAGTTACTGGCTAGATTTCTGTATAGAAATACAGCCAGTTACTGGCTAGATTTCTCTATAGAAATACAGCCAGTTACTGGCTAGATTTCTGTATAGAAATACAGCCAGTTACTGGCTAGATTTCTGTATAGAAATACAGCCAGTTACTGGCTAGATTTCTGTATAGAAATACAGCCAGTTACTGGCTAGATTTCTGTATAGAAATACAGCCAGTTACTGGCTAGATTTC